>OX596380.1:174945185-176145185 GCA_951394425.1 Tipula unca | reverse complement strand
CAAGAATTTTTCTTTCAAATTTCCTTTTTTTAAACTAGAAACTGAACTTCAAATTGCTGAACTAGCTGATGACGAGGACCATGTCTGGTTGAAAATATATTCAACACCCTTTGAGACAGTGCTTGACAAGTGGACGAAAACGACACACATCAGATTATCACCTAAAGCAGATAGAAACATTCAAAGAATTATTGAAACGTGGCTTTTAGTGATTTAGGAATATTAGTGATTATTTATGATTTTTGCAGATTGATATTGATTTCAAGCACCTGTAACCTGTAAGAAAATATTGCTTGAGTTTCGTCGTATAAATTACTTGAATCATTTCAAATTAACCTGGTAATTTCAAGCATGTGTTTCTTATTGTTTTCAAAATATACTTAATTATTGACATAATACATTTCTTATTTCAAGCTAATATTTGATTAAAACTTGAAAAATTTGCTAAAAATCCAAAGCAATTTTTGCTTAATTTTAGCAACTACTGCAGAATATTCATTGTTTTTTTATTTCCATTAAATGTGCAACCAGAAAAAATAATTGAGGACCTGAAAGGAAAAGGTTTTAATGCAACTGAAGCATCAATTAAGCTAAAACGGAAAAGTAAGGAGCCTCTGAAAAAAAATAAAAAAAATACATCAAATCAAGTACATCTTGGGATACAAAGTCAATATTGAGCCCCTAAGAAGATCTAGGCTTATACCACAATGTAAAAAATGTCAAGCATATGGACATACTCAAAAATACTATAACAAAGAACCCAGGTGTATCAAATGTCCAGGTAAACACCATACTAGAGATTGTGTCAAACCCACAGACAGCCTAGATGCGTATATTGTGGAGGAAACCATCCAGCTAACTACAGAGGATGCAGTGTTGCTATTGAATTGCAAAACATCAAAAATAAAAACATACATGCTAAAAATACAAATGTAATAAAGAAGCAAACTGTTGGAATAAACAGGCCTCAATCATTTAAAGGAGAGTTAAGGCAAAACACTCTCAAGCAGAATTTGGCAAAAAAACTTACGCTCAAGTAATGATGAGTAACGAAAACAAACAAAAAACTCCTCAAACAGACGACATAAATCAAACGCTTAAGCTGATATTAAGCAAACTTAATACTTTTGATCAGCGATTACAGAAACTAGAATACAGTACCAAGAGAGCCATCCCTAAACAAAACCATGTCTATAACGACTTGAGAATTTTATGCTGGAATGCCAATGGACTCCAGCAACACCAACAGGAATTGCAAAAGGTTCTGGACGCAGAGAAAATCGATGTCTGTCTCATCTCTGAAACTCACTTCACTAGGCAATCAATTATCAAATTTAGAAATTATAAAACATATCACACTATTCACCCGTGAAATACTGCCAAGGGAGATAGTGCTGTTATTATTAGAAATAGTATTAATCACTTCGAGGAATTAAAATATGAAACAGAAGAAATCCAAGCAACAGCTCTTAATATCAAGACCAAAAATAACTCTAAAAGATTATTTTGAATTTTTCAGTAAACTAGGGACAAGATTTGTAGTTGGAGGAGATTTTAATGCAAAAAATATACACTGGGGTTCTAGACTAACAACAACCAAAGGGAAAGAACTCCTCAATGCTATCAGAAAATACGGTTGTGAAGCCTTATCAAATGGTAAACCGACCTACTGGCCAACAGATCCAAATAAAATACCAGATCTGATTGATTTCTTTATAGTGAAAAATATATCTGTAAATTATATACATTTACATTCTTGACTTAAGCTCTGATCACTCCCCAATACTTTTGACATTAAGTGAAAGGATCATTCAAAAAAAAGCTATCCTTGTTTAGTAAATAAGCACACAAATTGGGAATACTTTAGACTGTCTTTAGAAGGAGGAGAATATGACAACAAACTAGAGCCCCTCAAGATAAAACTAAGCTAAACAATCTGACTCAACCACTTAATAGGTAAATCAAAGATTTGAAAGACGAATCTATCAGTAACTACCTCAGAAAATTATCTAATGATACTAGTACTGATTATTCTCTCTGGAGAGCAACCAGAAGAATTAAAAGGCCAATAATGCAGATTCAATTTTGCTGAATACATGGAAAAAATATTTGAACCACATGATGACCAATCATTGGAAGCCGAAATAATAACTGGAGAGGTTGTATATGAAAGTGAAGAAATCCTACGAGCAACACCAGAAGAAGTCATGTATGAGATAAAAACAAATATGAATCCGAGAAAAGCGCCGGGTTATGACCTTATCACAGCAGACATTTTAAAAGAACTACCAAGGAAAGCATTATTAAAGATCACAAATATTATAAATGTCGCCTTTCGATTGAAATATGTACCCAGCCTCTGGAAAATTGCAGAAGTAATTATGATTCCTAAACCTGGGAAACCACCACACAAAACTGGATCATAGAGGCCAATATCACTATTACCAGTTATGTCTAAACTCTTTGAGAAGTTATTAGTAAAAAGACTAAATCCGATAATTGAGAGGAAAAACCTGATTCCAAATCATCAGTTCGGTTTTCGCAACCAACACTCAACATTAGATCAAGTACACAGAATAACTAATATTATTGAAAGAGCATTAGTGGAGAAAAAAATCTGCTCAACGATATTCTTAGACGTTGCACAGGCCTTTGATAAAGTTTGGCATGAGGGACTTAACTATAAGTTAAGAACTGTACTACCAATGCAATTCACTACAATGTTAGAATCATACTTGAAAGATAGATTCTTTAGAGTAAAATTAGACGATTCCTATTCTGAATTGAAAGAAATCAAGGCAGGAGTACCGCAGGGCAGTGTATTAGGTCCCTAAATCAGTTCACATCAATTTTACAAACAAACGACTCGAACATATTCCGGTTACAATTAATCAAGAAATAATACCGGCTAAGTATCTTGGCATGACACTAGATGCAAAACTACGATGGAAAGCATACGCCAAAAAGAAAAGTGAAGAACTGGGGCTTAAATATATAGAAAGATGTATTGGCTGATAGAAAGGAGCTCCGCTCTATCAACATACAACAAACTTCTATTATATAAACAAATATTAAAACCGGTTTGGACTTATGATATCCAACTTTGGGGTTGTACCAAACAGAGCAACGTGGAAATCATCCAAAGATTTTAAAACAAAGTATTAAGGAACATCGTTGATGCACCATGGTATGTTAGAAACAGAGACCTCCATAGGGACCTTAAAGTGGACACTGTTTCAAAGGAAATCCATAAAAATGCAGTGAGACATAGGCAAAGGCTCGAACAACATGTTAACACTGAGGCAACTAAGCTGTTAAGCTGTTACACCTGTTGAGCTGGTGTAATTGCTAGTGTAAACAGCGTAATGCTGATCTAAAATCCATAATAACGATGTGGAAGACACTATGGAACACCAGTGGGAAGAAGCCATAGATTAATACAACATAGTAAATTGCTAATTAGTCCAGGTTACTAGATTGTAATAATTGTTTATTTAAAATATTTAAATAAAATTGAAAAAAAAAAAAAAAAAATTAAATTTTTTCTAGGCTCCAAAACGATAGGGTTTACGCTGGTTTTATTTTAGTTGTGCATGATTATTTCTTTCCGTGAAATAACATAAAGTTGGAGACGTAAAGAGAAAAGTTGGAAGGCCAGCAGTGACCTGGAAAAAAATGTTGCTAGTTGACAAAAAGGCAATAGCTCCAAATAGATTTAGATGGTTCAGTCTAGTAGACGCCTTATACTCCTAAATGGTGACAAAGGAAAAAATTTGGACAATATTCCGAATTCAAAATTTTCATTTCCTGTGATAAAAATCGGGGATGAGTTCACATACTGGCTTGTGTCCACTCCACGTAAAGATGTATGGCTCTGAAATAGTGCACTGTTATCCCTGATTATTGAGGTTGGAAAAAAATTGATGGCCTTTTCGAGCCTACGACAGTGAGATGTTAAAATATGAATACCGAAATTAAATATTCGAATAAATAACATAATCGTAAACGTTATTTACTTGGTATATCTTTAATCCAATAAATTGTGTTCCAATATTTATATCGATTAAATTTATCAAAAACCAATTCGAATTAAGATCATTCGATCGATACAAATTTAAATTTTATATTAAATTATACAATTAAATATTATTTATTTATATCTCACACCGATTTAATTCTAATTTATTGATTTTATACCTACACGTCTTAATTTTATTCAAAAATAATTAATGGTTTATATAAAATAAATTAGATTTGTCTTGTTACATGTTGCTGCTGCGCGCTACCCTAGAAATATAAATTATGTATAACACTTCTTAAGGCATGCTTTTATGAAAAAATCCTTTTTATTTATGTCTATATAGCTATAAAGTTGAAATTAATTATTGTTTTTTAAACAAATATAAAAAAACAATTAATTTAAAAAGAAAATTTACGTGTAATTGCTTGTATTGAGTGTTAGGTAAATTAAAATACTTTGTGCGGTCATACACCATACCACAACGTTCACGTGCCATTTCAAAAAAGAATCATACCATTTATCAAAATGGATATATACGAGTACATACACATATACTTTCAATTTAAAATTACTTAAACTTTTGAAATGTGGCAAAAGGTCACAATAAGAAATAAAACAAATTTTATTTTTAGAAATTAAATTCCGCACAATTCGTCGTACGCACATAATATGCGCGACCTGTACCCATATGAGTATAGGAAATAACGCGCAAAATTATGGTACAAATATTTATAGGTACATTTTGTACACACAATCAAAAAATAAATCTTTAAACGTTCATATACGAATATGAATTTGTATTATGCGCGCGAAACGCTAAACTACCATTAATCAACAATTCGCCATAATTCATCCAATTATATTCAATTCGCAATTCTCTCCGTTTTTTTTTTTTTTTTTGCTTTTAAATTGAAAATTGCTTTGACAATTAATTTAATTTATTTAATTTATTATATGGATATTGAATACATAAGCATAAAATAAAAATGTGAAATAAATAATAATAACAAAAAGCACAATCCAATATACATAATATTCTTTGGTGGCAATCATTTCTTGTTTCTTTTCTTCGTGCTGCGGTATTTAAGAAAATTGTTGTGTATTGGCACCAAATATACAAAGTGATAAAGTTGTTTGGATTTATCTTATAGCGATTATTATATGTGTATATATGTATGCAACTTACCCTGAGCGTAGCCCAGATAAGAAAAGCAATACAGTGCCTCTTATAACATCATAGATGGAGATATAGAGTGGCTCTATCCTTGTGGCGATCATTTGTACTAACCTTACGGAAGTATCAAACGGTAAATATATGTGTAGCTTGATTGCGGCAATCAACAATGGCCGACAATGAAAATAAGAAAAAACCAAGATTAAAAGGTCAAAGTACCGATTGGGCAGTCAGAATTATACTACAAACGGTTGATTGAGGGCCAAATATTGGATCAAGTAGAGTCAGAGGTTGGTGGTCTGGTGTGAAGCTGTCTTGGAGGAATCAAGTTGGCACTTGTTGCCAGCTCCGTATCTTGCAGCTTCCACAAGTGTGCGTGTTACCTCCCCGTGGTGACCACCGGGTAACTAATACAGCATATTTTTATGTGGCGCTAAACAACTGGGCCGGTGTATCCAGATACTTGGCGCCCTCTGCACAGGTGGACCTCATTTCCGCTACTAAATTTAAATCAAAAGAGACCGGTGCTCTTAAAAAACCGGAAACCAGTGCTGTGGAGGCATCGGCCTTTATGCCCGGTCTCCAAAGTGCAAAACGGGGCATAAGACCAAATGAGGCTGGCCCCTCGAAACCAAAGGGCAAAGGCACGAATGCTGGCCCTCCAGCGTCAGTGAACTATCAGACCAGGAAGAGAGCCAGGCGCATGATCTCCAAGATCAGCAACATTCCGTTGGAGGAGAGAACGAATAGGGACAGGGATAAACTTGCATGGGCAAGGCGTATCACTGAGTCAAAGCGGGTTCCGGATAATGTTACCAGCTATGGATTTGGAGCGATTTCGCTCAAAATTTATAAGTGCGATGAGACTGACAGATCTGGGGCACTTGCAGCAGGGGGGGGGGGGGGGGGCGAACCACTTGTGGTGTCCCGCCTGGTGTTGGTGACCCTGAAGTCCGCAGCATCCCGGAGGACGCTCAGGAGACACTATCCTTGGATTCGAAAATTTCGAGATCATTGGGACGAAGCTGTGCGCTCCTAACGGACGAATCGCCGTCAGCGAAGTCTGACTCAACAGTGGTGGAGGGAAGCAATATCTAATGCTTAAGATCCTTCAGATAAACCTCCATTACTGTAAAGCCACCTCGGCGGCCCTTCTGCTAAAAATGGAATCTGAGTCCATTGATGTGGTTCTGGTCCAAGAACCTTGGGTCAATGGTGACCGGGTGCTGGGCCTCAGAACTCCTGCATTCTCGCTAGAAATAATCTGATAACAGCAACGCTGATGTAGTGGTGGCTAGCATCGAGATGGATCGGCAAAATCTCTGGCTAATATCGGCCTACAATACGAGGAGGAAAATATACCACCAGGTAGGTTGGGCAGTGCAATAATGGAGGCTCGAAAACGAAAGGTAGGAGTCATCATGGGCAGTGATGTTAATGCGCATCACTCAATCTGGGGAAGTTGAGTTGATTTTTGATCGTCGTGCAGTTTGGACGTAAAATCAATGTGCGCGGAATATAATTAAAGTAAAATAAAATTAAAATAAAAAGTGCAGTGTTAGTTCTTTTTTATTATTTTTTTAATATTTAATTTAATTACTGTGCATATATCGAATAATAATTAGTGCTAAAATTAAGAGGGGCCTATTTTCCCCCAAAAACAATATCAACATTAAATCAGAATAATGCAATGCATGCAATGGGTAAAGTTGAACATAGCCCCAAAAAAAAATATAATAACGCAAAATGAAAAAAGTGCTTCGACATCAAATTTAGCAAATTTGGTAATACCACCTTTTAACTCAAAAGAAAATACTAGTAAAAAAATAAATGTTGCAACAGCAAATGAACATGAAATAAATAAAAATGCAAGTGAAAAAATAAACGCTTCAATAGCAAATAAACTCAGTGCAGTGAACATGAATAATGACATTAATTTAATTAGTGAGATAGGTCACTTAAATAAAGAAAATTTGGTGCAAACCGGTATGGACAGATATATAACTGTTCAGACCAAAAGAAAAAGAAGCCCGAAATCAGCGCAATTAGCTAGTAAGACTAAAGCGTCTAGATTAGAACATGACGCTTATCAAATACCTCTCGGCAATAGATTTTCTAGCTTGAAAGAGGATGGCGCCGATGAAACATTAGCTAAAAAGACCGAAAAGCCGCCACCAATTTATTTAAGAGAGGCGTCAAATAATGAACTCGTTAATACAATCGACAAGTTAACTGAGTCAAAATTTTATATTGCCCCGCTTAAAAGGGGCAATATCAAAGAACCGAAAATCCAACCTATGGAAATTGATGGTTTCAGAGCGCTTGTAAACCATTTCGATCAAACCGGAAAGCGATATTACACTTACCAGCTGAAAAGTCAAAAAGGGTTGACTGTTGTTTTAAAAGGAATAGAGAGCAGCGTAGAAATGACCGACATTCATGCGGCTCTCGCTGAGCAAGGTTTCCATGCCAAATCTATTGCAAACATTTTAAATCGGGAGAAGGTTCCTCAACCGATGTTTCGTATAGAATTAGAGCCAGATGAGAAAAACAAAGGAAACCACAGCATATATAACTTGAGATATTTACTGCATCGCAAAATCACTGTAGAAGAAACCAAAAAGCGAACAGGACCAGTACAATGCATCAAGTGCCAAGAATACGGGCACACAAAAGCTTATTGCACGTTGAGTGAAGTCTGTGTTATCTGTGGCGAACTTCATGATTCAAAAAAATGCGATAAGATGAGAAATGATCCATCAGTAAAACGCTGTAGTAATTGCGGTGAAAATCACACAGCAAACTACAGAGGTTGCCCAGTATATCTGGATTTGAACCGTAAGGCCAATCCAAAGTTGCGATCCGAGCAACGAATGCTTAAGTCACGTTACAATCAAAGAGATATGACTCCAAGAAGTACAATTGCCCAACAAGCGAATGCACACTCAACCACACAAAATGACCTGGAGAATGTTACAAGCAGTTTTGCACAACCAGGAGTTTCCTATGCCAACATCCTAAAAGGTGCCGCCCCAAAAACGAAAGTTCATTTCAACGAAGAAGAATTAAATATTCACGCAACAGTAAACAAATTCACAGAAACGATCCAAAGTTTCATGATGATGATGGAAAGACAAATGAGCATGATGATGCAAAATATGAACACACTAATGCAAATTATTGTCAAAAGCCAAAAATGACGCTGCTAAAGATAGCTGTATGGAATGCGAACGGTCTTTCACAGCACAAAGCTGAGGTTCAGACCTTTCTTATCGATCAAAATATAGACATCATGCTAATATTAAAAACACACTTTACAAAAAATACCTTTTTTAAAATCAGCGGATATTAAGTTTATGACACCAAACATCCAGATGGAAGAGCACACGGCGGCACTGCGGTCTTGATCAAACGAAGAATAAAGCATTATGAACTCAACAAATATGATAAAGATCACATCCAAGCAACTAATATCTGCTTAGAGGAATGGTCTGGAAACTGTGTAATATCGGCTGTTTACTGTCGACCGAAACACGCAATCAAAAAGCAGCAATTTATCGATTATTTTAATCAGCTGGGCATTAAATTTATCGCAAGGGGCGACTACAATGCTAAACATCTGCAATGGGGTTCGAGATTAACAACACCTAAAGGAAAGCAACTATATGAAGCAATGAACGAAAAAAACCTAGATTATTTATCTTCTGGACACCCAACTTACTGGCCATCAGATAGAAATAAAATACCTGATTTATTAGATTTTTGTATAACAAAAGGAATTGCACGCACCAATGCTCAGGTAGAAGATTGCTATGACTTATCATCTGATCACTCACCAATAATAATAACTCTGAGTACCAGAGCTTTAAAAGCAGAACCACCCCAACGTCTAACAAATAAATTAACTAAATGGGCTCTATACCGAAATATAGTGGACCAAAATTGCTAATTGGATATCCAACTTTGCACCCCGGAAGATATTGATGCTGCGGCGGATGATTTAACACATATATTGGAAACAGCAGCAAAAGAGGCTACCCCTGATTTTCACACCTCTGACAAAGTTAATAAGCCTTCACCTAATATACTGCAGTTAATCCAAGAGAAACGGACAATACGCCGGCTATGGCAGCAGCAAAAATCTCCATTACTAAAAGGGAAATTGAATAGGGCTATTAAAGCCCTTAAACGAGCATTGAGAGAAGAAGAAGACTCAGGAATCCAGAGTTACCTTACTGAACTCTCGGCGACCGAGAAGACAGATTATTCACTATGGAAGGCAACAAAAAAACTAAAGAGGCCAACATTATCGAATCCACCAATTAGGCAACCAGATGGACATTGGGCCAGAAGTGACGTAGAAAAGGCTACTGCTTTCTCTAACCACTTGAAAAAAGTATTCACACCAAACGAAAAAACTGGCAACAGTGAATTACCAAAGTTTACGGAGGATCCTTTGAAACCAATTCCTTTAAAATTTAAGTGGAAAAAAGTTAAAAATACCATTAAAAATTGTATAAACCCAAAGAAAGCTCCAGGACACGATTTTATTACCGGAAAAATGATCAGAGAATTACCTGATAAATGCATGAAACTCATAACTTATATCTTTAATGCGATTATGAGATGTGGGTATTTGAAGACGAAACACAAGTCGCATCGTACAGGCCAATAAGTATACTTCCGATGATTTCTAAACTTTTTGAAAAAATGGTATTACAAAAATTAAAACCAATATTATCTGAAGGACAGATTATACCAGACCACCAATTTGGGTTTCGAGACCAACATGGCACGGTAGAGCAGGTGCACAGAGTTGTTAACACAATTAAATTTGCATTAGAGGAAAAGAAATATTGTTCGGCAGTTTTCCTAGACATTGCGCAAGCTTTCGACAAAGTATGGCATGAGGGCCTTATATATAAAATTAAAACTCGTCTGCCAAAAAAGTTTCATGCAGTCCTTGAAAGCTACTTGTTTCAAAGAAAATACCAGGTTAAACACAATTCAGCCATTACTGAACTAAATGATATAAACGCAGGAGTTCCACAAGGCAGCGTACTGGGGCCAGTATTGTATTTGCTGTATACTGCCGATCTACCAATAACTGATAAGGTTGTCACATCAACATTTGCAGATGACACTGCTATCATGTTTTCACACAAAAATCCTCAAACTGCGTCAAGAGAGTTGCAAGATCACTTATACAAAATTGAGAATTGGCAAAGAACGTGGCGGATAAAAGCGAATGAAACCAAATCAACACACATAACATTTACGTTGAATAAGCGTACATGCCCAGCGGTGAAATTAAACAATGTCAACATCCCTCAACAAACAAATGTCAAATATTTGGGTCTTCATCTTGATAGAAGATTGACATGGAGAAAACATATCGAATCAAAGCGCAACCAAATAAAAATAAAATTCTCAAAAATGTACTGGCTGATTGGAAGAAATTCAAAACTTTCCCTAGAATGCAAGATTCTAATATACAAAATGATCCTAATTCCTATATGGACATATAGAATTCAACTATGGGGCTGTACAAGCGCATCAAATATAGATTTGTAAAAGAACGCAATCCAAAATACTTCGCTGTATTACAAATGCTCCGTGGTATATCCGAAATTGCAACATCCATCGAGACCTTGGGATTAAAACGGTCAAAGATATGATCCAAGCACACAGTTTGAAGTACCTTTCGAAACTGGAAACTCACCCCAATGAATTAGCAAGACAACTATTAAGGCAACCGAAATATAGACGGCTTCGCAGAGTAGATCCACTAGATCTAATGTATTGATATAGTGTATAAGCTTTTGATTGTAAGCTTTGCACACTTCTTGTTAGTTTCGTATAAAGACAGATTTAAGAATAAAGCCATTGGCAGTTTAAAAAAAAAAAAAAAAAAAAAAAAAAAATCTGGGGAAGTACAGATATAAACAGGCGAGGTGAGCTACTCCTTGATTTTATTTTAAGTACTAACCTAAATATATGTAATATCGGGTGTAAGCCAGCCTTCATTACTAAAAATAGACAGGAAGTGTTGGACATCACACTTGTCTCAGATTTTATTAAGGGGAGGGTATTGAACTGGAAAGTGTCCGAAGACCATTCCTTTTTTGACCATTGTTATCTCCAGTACGAAGTGGATACAAAACCCACTAGCAAACCACCCTTCAGAAATAGGAGGAAAACTGATTGGGATTGTTTCAGAACCATCAAGTCAGCACCCATTATTGTGTATTGAAATCCTTGGGATCTAATGTGGATAAAACTAGCAAAAAACTTCATGATCTGCTTGAGGTTGGCGACAGTAGATGCAAATTCTGCCGAGAAATGGGAAGAGATGACGACTAGAGAAATTTTGACTTGGGGTAATTTTCATTCCTTTCTAGACATTGGAAAAATTAAAACACAACAGAGAGCAGTGTGTATTGTGTCTCGAACCGAAATATTCCGCACTGGCGTATCAATTATGTCATCATCCAGGGCAGGGCCCTTACAAGCTGTTTTGTTGGCCACGGAAATCAGTGACGAGCCAGCTTAATTAAATCGCCAACGTTCTAGATTTGAATGGACTGCTTACCCTATATGTCGAGTTAGACAGCGGTGCAACCAATAATTACGTGTTGGAGCGGTTTGTGCCAACCATAAACCTACGCAGACAAAAAGTCAACATGCCTACTGGCGGAATTGGCGCCATTTAAATGACTTCAAAAGCTGCATGTTCTTTTCACATAAAAAATTCGAAAATATAGAAGACACATCCAGCAAATCCAATTTCAACGAAGGGTTTGGTAATCCCAACCAATAGAAATATAGAAAATTTTATAGAAAATGGAATTGTTGATCTGTATTAAGCACTTTTGACATCTTTTTCTTCCCGCCCAAATTAGCCTTGGCGAGAATTTGGCAGTGTCACACCAAACCAAATGAGGCCGGATTGTCGGCGGTTTTCTAACCACAAAAATCGTAATCAGATCAACATCACTATTCTGTGAGGGATTATCAACTATTATTATTTCAAGTGATACTTGAACGAGATGGTACAGCGTTTCTGGGAGATGGATACTCCTCCTCATATTGAAACTGAGATAAGGTCCAGAGATCAGGAGTCTGAAAACCATTATGCACTGAACACTCGTCGCAATTTGCCATTTTCAAAAGAAACGGCGTGTGTCAGGCAGTCGGTGGGAATCGCTATGAAACGTTTTCTCAATTTGGAGAAGAGATTGGACAAATAGCCCACAACAATGAAGATGTTGCTGCTTTCATTACTGAGTATACGAACAATTGCGACAATTAGAAACTGGTCATGATTTTGATACGACAATTCAGGGTTGTGCAAGATGTCTACTGGTATTTCGCTGAACGATGTTTTGTGATATACTTTATTTGCTTGCGGTAGGCTTTTTCAGATCGTTTTAACGGCAGACACTCAAAAATGTACCGCCAGAGCGACAATAAAAGCAATCCAATCCGGCTAGCAGATGTCGAGCAAGCAGAATTTCCCATCGACGCACGACTACTACAAAAGTATAATTATACGTAGACGATATAATGGTTGGGGCGTCTTTGAAATTTTGAAAAACCAATCGCGATTTTAACGAGAGGTGGTTTCAAATTACGCACATTTTGTTCTAAAAGTGAAAAATAATGTCGCTAATTGAGCCAAAAAATCGCGAGAAATATTTAAAAATCGATGAGCAGGAAGTTATCAAAACATTGGGATTCAACCTAAGCAAGACGTTTCTCGCTTTGCTTACCAGTCATTAGGTTCAACCGCACCTGTCACACCAAGAGAGTGGTATTGTTTGAAATGGGAAGTCTTTTCGTTCAACTAGGATAGGACTAGTGTGTCCATAGTCATCACTTTACCCAATAAAATTATCAAGAGCTTTGGAAGCTGAAAGCCGAGTGGGATATGGCACTGGATAAGGAATTTGCGTCAAAAGAGGTTAACTTTCGAACACAAACGAATTCAACGACCAGACGCCTTTCTTGTCGGTCAGAAACGGTCAGTATTGCCCGACTCGAATTAATAGCGGCTAAGCTTATGACCGACCCGTTCACTTTTCTCAAGCACGACGTTTACAACGTGTAACTAAAATTAGGCAAGACACAAAGATTGAAGATTTTAGACCGGTTTCCGAAAATGCAAATGCTGCTGACCTGATCAGGCGAGGTATGTTGCTCGCAGAGATTGCCGAGACAGAGTGTTGGTTTTGTGGTACGAGGTTTCTATAATATGATGAGTCATTACGTATGAATTATCGACTTTACTTCCGAGGAACTGTCGGTTTCCTGCTGTTGATAAGGAGGTACGGAACAAATTTTTGTTGGGTAAAGATGTGAAAATGTATTCGCGAGTGGTGCCTCTGACTATTGAAAATGAAGAAATTGCGGAATTATAGTTCATACGAAAAATTCAACATTCTTGTTTCACGGGTGAGTATAACTTTCTGGAGGACCATAGTGCAGTATCCAGCAACAGTCGTTTGAAATCTTTGGCTCATTTGGCAACAAATTTTCATTCTCAGAGACCACGTATTCACGAGGTCATTAATTCGTCATTAAATCAACTACAAAAATGTTCGACCATTTCAACTGAGTGGTATTGATTTTTCTATACCTTTGAATGTACGTCATCATTTGCTGCGGGGTGCCAAAAAAATATACGTGATACTCTTCGTTTGCTTTTTCACAAAGTCTGTGCACCTAGAACTCATTGTTGATCCATCAACTGAAGTATTCATTTGCAAAATTGTATTCGGATAATGCGACAAATTTCAAAGGGACGGCGAATCAATTGCTTGAAATTAACAGAATGTTGGAAGACGATAAGGACGCCATTTAATATTTTGTTTAATATCACTAATAAAATTCATTCAGACCCCCCAAAATTTTGGAATATTTCAAGGTACACTTTGGAATATTTCAAGGTAGGATTGGCCGTATAAAGGATCAATAATGAATTGCCTGAGCTTTTAACCGTATAAAACTTTAGTATCTGATTCTATTTATACTCCGCAATCATTATTAAAAAACAGCAATTTTACCGTTAATCAATTTCATTTCCATCTGGACTCTCAATTCTGAAATATCGTTTATTTAGCAAAAATTGATCGACCAACGCTTTAACCATTTAGATGTTAAGAGTTTTGTTTTAATGGAACCATTTTTAAGGTAAATTTGTTTGTTGCGGGAAATTCGTTGGTACAAACCTAATGGAGCTCGTATTTGCGAGTAGCCGCAAGTATTTACAAATACTTTGCTCTATACTTAAAGGAATTAACATTTGTGAATCACCCGAGGTCACATTACAAATTATTTACTGATTTATACTTTATGTCGTTTTGTAATATGCAATTTTGAAATATTCTGTTTCGTACCTCATACTAGTTTCTGTAGTTGTCATTCTGCCAAACATGTCAGTTAATGAATAAGCGTAACGTAAGCGAGCTCCATAACTCAAATGCAATTATAGAGTGTGTCCAATTTACCTAGAATTGAAAAAAAGAATCAATCTAAGGCAGCGAGCAGAGCAACGAATGTTTAATCTTCATTCTTCCACTGCACCAAAAGTACGACCGCAGAAGTATCATATCATAACGCACAAAATAAAAAAAAAACACACTTCACCAAATATAACTATTTCAAAATTAATAGGTACTCGGGTTATGACACGAAGCACCCAGATGGGAAAGCACCTAAAAACAAAATTAAAACACTTTGAATTTATGAAATATGAGAACGAACACATCCAATCAACGATCATCTCGGCAGGATTTATCTGGAAACTGTGTCATATCAGCAGTGTACTGTCCTCCAAAACGTGCTATAAAAAAACGCCATGATTATTTCAGCCAGCTAGGTAACAAATTTCTTGCGGGGGGTGATTTCAACGCCAAACACACTCAATGGGGTTCCAGATTAACATCGCTGAAAGGCAAATAACTTTATGAAGCTATACAGGAACAGTCCCTGGATTACTTATCTGCCGGTCAACCTAGATACTGGGACACAGATAAAAAGATAGTTCCTAATTTAATTGAGTTTTGTGTAACTAAATGCATTCCTCACACATATGCTAAGGCCTCCGATTGCGATGATTTGTCTTTTGATCACTCCCCTGTAATTGTATGAGTGAGGGAGCACCGGCGTACTAAGAATTGAAACGCCAAAACGTCCAACAAAATTGTGTACTGAATATCTCTCTTATCACACCAGCAGAGATTGATGCGGCGGAAGAAAATTTAAAAGATGTCCTGGCATTATCCTGATGTCCTGCGGGAAGAAGAAATCACAAGCATCCAGAATTATTTAAATGAACTCTCGGCAACCGAGAGGACAGATCATTCTTTTTGGAAGGCAACAAAAAAGTTAAAAAGGCCAACAAACTCGAATCACCCGATTAAACTACCAACTGGAAATTGGGCGAGAAGCGATGAAGAAAAAGCCAATGCTTTTGCTGCTCATCTAAGAACAGTATTCGCACCTCACGCAGAAACTAATAACTTCGTGCTACCCGACCAAATGGATGATGGTTTGTCCTTCAAACCCATCAAATATAATTGGAAGAAAGTTAAGAATACAATTAAAAATTTCAACGCAATCATACGGACTGGTAATATTCCTGAAAAATGGAAGATATCTTTGATCACAATGATACCTAAAGCTGGAAAAAATGAATGACAGATTTCATCATATCGTCCAATAAGCATGCTGCCTACAATCTCGTAGTTATTTGAAAAAATGCTACTAACAAAGTTGAAACCAGTATTAGAAGAACGGCATATTATTCCAGATCAATTTGGGTTCCGTAACCAACATGGTACCACAGAACAAGTACGCACAGAATTGTAAATGCAATCAAAAACACCTATAAGGAAAATAAATATTATTCTGCTGCCTTCTTGGACATTGCACAAGCCTTTGATAAAGTTTAGCATAAGGGGCTAATTAAAAGACTTCTACCGAAGAAATTTCACTCAGTTCTGGGAAACTATCTCTTTCAAAGGCGGTACATGGTTAAACAAAAAAATGCAACTACTTGTTTAAATGATATCAACGCAGGTGTTCCACAAGGCAGCGTTCTAGGTCCAATATTATACCTGCTGTATACAGCTGACTTACCTGTAACCAACAACGTAGTCATTTCAACCTTTGCCAATGATACGGCCGTCCTGGTGTTACCCAGTAATCCCGAAACTGCCTCAAAGGAATTACAGAATCATCTAAACAAAATCGAGAACTGGCTTAAGACATGGCGCATAAAAGTAAACGAAACAAATCAACTCACGTCACATTATCCAATAAAGTTTTATTGTACAAAGTGATAATGAAACCCATATGAACATATGGTATTCAGTTATGGGGATCCACCAGCGCGTCAAACAGAGAACTCCTGCAACGAACCCCATCGAAAATACTACGTACTATTACCAATACATTGTGGTACATTTGAAATAGTGATATACACGATGACCTTGGAATTAAAACCATTAAAGAATTCAGTTCGAAATATCACTCAAAATTAGAGACACATCTCAATGAATTGGTCAGGGATATATTAAAACAGCCGCGATTTAGGAGATTTAGAAGAACAGATCCACTTGGACTGATGAACCTTTAAATATATTAAATGTTAGGTTCTACATGTAAATGTAATAATTTAACTTAAGATTTGAATACTTCTTGTTAGTTTCTTTTGTAGAAACATTCAAGAATAAAGCCATTTCCAGCATTAAAAAAAAAATATAAATAAATAAATCGCAATAAATTCGTGATTCGCATTTTGGAACTGCTAAGCATTTAATGGCACCTGTGATTACGAATGTGTGATACTGTATGTTCACTTTGTTGTCTTCAACGTTTCGAGCGGTATTTTAACTGGGTGTAACTACACTGATCCAACAAAGGTATTGACCGATATATATGGAAATTTAGGCAAATCACATAAAATCTACTGTATATAAAATATAGTTCCTTCCGAATTTATGAATTCAAAGTAAATGTCTTTAAATATCATTATTCTTAATGCAAAGTACAAGAAATAAAAAAAACCTATTCAGTATAATCCCCAGAGAGTATCCATAAGTAATAGGTATCCGTAAATCTTCGTAAAGTATTCTAAAAATTAAAATAAAAATTCCCAACAATCGATAGCGTTTTATAAGAAAAAGATTTATTTGTGGTTTTTTGTATACTCTTTGCAAAACACCACCACCGCCGCCGCCACCAATAACAATAATAAGATCTTTAAAAAAAAAAACTCATTTTTCTTTTCTTATTATCCAAATCTCACCGCGACTTGAAATTTCGTTTTCTTCTTCTTAGTTTTTTTTTTTTGGAGGGATACATAAAGAAAACAGAAACAAGTCAATTTGATTATATATTTCTTTTATGTGTTCTTTTCTTATATACTTTTAGTTGTATATGTACATATTATTGTTATTCTATCAGATCATCAACAGAGAATTCAATAGCGCACACCATTATTAAAATCAATATAATCAAAACAACCACCATCATCATCTCATCGCACAGCCACAGAATTTATAACAATAACATCATTATCAATGACACCAATGCCAATATTCTTATTCTTATAGATATTCAGGATCGAAAAGCAGGACGATTTTTGTATTTTTATTTTTTTACCGCATGTTGGGAATTAACATTTTCTGGAAATTGAATTTTTCTAATTTTCTTCCTGTAAACAAGAGTATACGTATATAGGGGAATACATATTTTGTTTAAATATTTATGTGTGTGTGTGTGTGTGTGTACTTATTTTAATTTATTTGTTTGTTTTGATTTAATTATATTTGGGAGTTATTTACAAGAATAAATTTAATAATAAGAAGAAGAAAATACTTAAAACATTTCCATAATTCAACTATTTTTGTGACAATATGGTTTCTGTCTTATTTATGGTCCAATTTATCATCTCTTAATGTATTGTCTGTATATAGTTGTTGTACACATAAATATGTAGTTTTAGATAGTTTTTGTTGCCTTTATTGGTCGGAAGGAAGGAACATAATCATAAAATTATCATATCAATTGTGTTTGCAAGATATAATAAAGAGATAAATATTACATTTATGTGTATGTTTACAGTTAATGCTAAATTAAGAAAATATGTTAAATTTATTTATTATTTTATGGTACATAAAGATTTCCTTATTGTATACGGGAACGCCCCGTTTTAATTTCAGAAAACATTCCGTCTACATTTTTTATTAATCCAAATTTTTTTTTTTTTTTAATTGTATAGCACACTCTCGAGTTACTGTATGAAGTGAATTGACATGAATTGGGGGCTTGAAGAACTAAAGTTCGACCTTAGCTGCCACTGCTTACATTCGCCTACATATGTGTGACTTCATCCAATAAAGGTATTTTGCTTACCATGGTTTTATGTGCAGTTAAAGTATTAAGTTACAATTATATCGCACTTGATGGGAAAAAAACTAATGAACAAATTTCCAACTGATGCAAAGAAAGCCATCAAAATAATTATTGATAGTGTCCCTGGGCTACGTTGGTTTTACCCAGAATGTAGGACTGGAATGACGAATGCCGATTCCAAAATGAATTGTGATTATCTAATTCTGCTACGGCAGTGGAAATAATTGATCACGCCGAATGCACTTTGATGAGTCCTATTCGAGCCGTTCCAAAAACTTCTTTGCCATTATTAATTATTACCGACAGCATCGGGAATAGAAAATGTATAACATCGACATTTCCTCGAACTACAGCAACGGCAATAACATCTCCTGCTGAAACTAAATAATAATAATAATTATAATCAGTTTTAAAGGCCATTACTGGCCCCTTACTGAGTCAACAATCTGGCTCCAACGGTTTCGATCGAGGGCATGGTCTTCATACTGTCTAAGACAATCTGAAGAGGCCAAGTCGTTCTCTACATCGTGGAGCCATCGTCGCCTGCAACGACCTCTGCGCCTACCATATGGTGGCTCTCCTTTCAGAGATCGCTGCACGATTCGTTCTGGATCAGCACGCAGAACGTGACCGAGCCCGCGTACTCGCTGTTATCTTACTTCATGTACAATGACGGGGAACTTCATCAGATCTCTGATCTCGAAATTGTACAGAGCTCGGTATGTACCATCGCTTTCGCGTTTTGGGCCGTAAATCACACGCATGACTCTTCTCTCAAATGTAAGGAGCCATCTCTCGCACTCATTCGGCAGCGCCCTGATCAACGCTTTGTAAAGCTTCAGATTCACGGCACTTGATAAGTGTTTAGATTTTAGCAGTGGCCTTAGAGGATACAAAGAACGACTGCCAGCTGCCAGCTGCCAGCCGCACTTTAATATCCTCACCCACACTGTTATCGTGAGTGATAATAGAACCCAAATATTTAAACCTCCTCACTCCCTCAAACGCGTGGTGGCGACTACTAAAATCTGGTGTGCCATTGTCCCTAAAGCCAGAGATCAGGTATTTCGTTTTGGGCTCATTGATCTGAAGTCCAACTAAAGCTGAAAACTCTACAAGCGGATCAAGTATTTCTTTCACTCCGTTACTATTCAGTCCAATCACGCATATGTCATCTGCATATGCAAGCACCTGATTGAACTGGCGATATAAGATTTAACTGCAAAAATTGTCGATAGCCTGTTCTCAACTTTAGCATTTTGTTGGCATTCCTAGGTATTCCAGGGCCGACCACAAACTCTCTAGATTGATCGAGTCATAGGCCTGCCGGAAATCCAGGAACACCTGATGTACGAGGATGGATGTCTCATAATATTTACATACAATAATCCGCAGCGAAAACATCTGATCGGTGACTGATCGATTCGGACGAAATCTTCCTTGTCAGTCACCAACTAAGCCCTCCGCTAGAGGAGTGATTCTATGCAATACAATGTATGACAGTAACTTGTATGCTGTGCAAAGGAGTGCTATACCGCGATAATTCTAACACTTTAAGCGGTCTCCCTTCTTGAAGATGGGGCATATCTCGGCCACTTTCCATTCGTCAGGCATAACTTCGGTTCGCCATACTAATCGAATAAGGTCGAAAAAGCAGTTCTACAAAGTATAGTGTCCGAATATCAAGAGCTCCGAATTAATGCAGTCCACTCCAGGTGAGCGGTTTCGTTTCAATCTCTGCATATGGCTTTAGTGAATTCCTCATGGGATGGCTCCTCAGTGCAAATCTCCGCAGTTTATATTAGAGGTGACTCAACAACAGTCTGTGACGCATGATGGACATCAAGCAGGTCAGTAAAGTGTCCACTTCATGCGACAAGTACTGCGTCGATGTTGACATAGAGGTTTCCATCGCGGTCCCGAATGGCGGTTGACGTATGCCTGAAAGTATGGTGCAGTCCAGTAATTCATTCACTAGCTGCCCTTCTTGCAAGAGCAGCCTTGTTTTTTCTCGCGATTGTGAGACGCTGTTGCACTTCATTATGGGCTATATTTTGTTGCCCAACTGCAAGACGACACTCGTCATCAAACCAATCATTCTTCGGTCTGACTTTCACTATACCTAAAGTCTGTTGAGCAGTACTGACAACCGAAGTTTTCAGTACCTCCCAGACAGAGTTCACGCAGTCAGACTGGTAATTAGCTTCATCAATGTTGTCGCTGACAAGATCCTGATATCGTTTCTTTTGATCTTCATTTATCAGACCTTCACAGTCGCAACGTACCATGCGTTTCGCTGTGTTCCCAGACTTGTAGGAAAACTTTCATTGTAGCTTTGCAGCGACCAAATGATGATCGCTGCCTACGTATTTGGTTGCTGACCGATAACTTCTCACATCCTGCACAACCTGAGCCCATCCGTTAGAAACTAACACATGGTCAATTTGACTGCGGGAAGTTCCGCGAGGATGTGTCTATGTCTCTAGATGTATGTGTTTGTGAGGGAAGAATGTGCTTGCTACTCTAAGATCATGAACAACCGCAAAGTACATCATTCTCTCACCATTATCGGTTGCAGTTTCGTGTCCGGACTTATGTTTTCACACAAATCGGTCTGATTTCTGCCAGCTCTAGCATTAAAGTCCCCAATTACCATTCTAACATCGTGTTCGGGTATAGATCCCATCAGATCGTACAAGTCACTGTAAAATGTGTCTTTATCTTGGGGATGGCTGACTTCTGTGGGCGCATGTACACAAATTATCAACAGGTTAGCTAACTTCATGCGCAAGCGAAGCTTACACAATCGGTTATTGACTGCTTGGAAATCCAAAACAGCGTTCTTTACCTGCGGCCCAAGAAGAAATGCAGCTCCAAGATTTCCGAGGTCATCTACACTGTAGAGCAACGTATATCCCTGCGACACATGGTCTCTACTTTTAGGCCAGCGAGTTTCTTGAAGAGAACGCTTCTGGTTTTCTAAGTGACTGCACGTTCCATGTGCCGATACTAAATCTCACGTCGAGGTACTTGAGCGGGGGTCCGGTGTTGTTTTGGCGGTATATCCATTTTTCTTTTTGTTGACTTTATAAACACTTAATTTTTTTTAAGGATGCGGGTCGTCAGCAAAGCGATCCAACCGTTTAGTCGCCTCCGACGACAAGCAAAGATACTGTGGTGGTATTCTTGGGAAACATGTTCGCAATTTGGATTTACGAGACATGTGAGTGCCCCCCGACCACAGGGGCCAAACATGTGAGTGCCTCCCGACCACAGGGGCAGTATCTAAAGATAGATTGGAATAATAAAAGAAGTCTTCATTCTATGAAATAAAGGCAATCGCCCCTCGACGATGGCTCTTCGAGAGCAGAATAGCGCGATCTGTCACTAACCAGCAAATTGAGAATTTCATCAATATTATAATAAAATTGGATAGTGCAGTTTGTATCAAAATGCCTCCTAACCAAGAAAATGGCCGAGAGTTTAACTATATACATCATTTCATATCAGTTTGCCTGCTGAACATTTTATCAAAGCCATTGTGGCCGCCTGGACTGTTCATCAAGAAATTTGAATGGGGACCACACCGTCAAAATTTCTGAAAAATAAGCCCGATACGGCCAATGATGATTCAGCAACACTGAAAATAGATCTCATATGAAACTGTTTCCGTTCTATTTCCAAAAGGTAAACAGAATGTCATCTAAAGCTGCAAAGTTTTACAACTATGTTAAAAAAACCATCATCTGCGTGACATCATTCAACATCAAAAACTTAAGCAAGGAATTTGTCCCCAACAATAATATTGTACATCGTTGTGACAGATCAGCATATACCAACCCTAAAATTTCAGGAGGAGAAGGAGTTCTAACTGGCGGTTAAATAATCTATTCCCATAGTCAGAATTGGAATTGGTGTAAAATTATGGTTGCCTAAAATTAACATATACTTAGTGACAGCTTATATCCCATCCCAATCGACCTCTGAGAAATACATAACTTTTTGTGAAGTTTTAAACGAACTAAATAATTTAAGTGATCCGCCAGACATATTGTTATTCCGTCAGACAGTATTGAGTATAGTACAAATTAACAAAATTCCTAACATGACAACCACCACAAAGCAATGGAAATTTCTTTTAACATAGCTGATATCTTGCCATGCTTACCAATCACTGACGTGGAAACTAGCTTAAACTTCAAGAAAACTAATGTAACTGAGTTCAAGAACTGCTTCAATAACATTCTCTGGCAGGACGAATTGTCTTTATAAATAACCTTGACAAGAACGTTGAAAATTTCTATGACCTAATTTTCCGATCGTTTGAAAATCATGTTACTCTGTCCAGAATATCGAAAGTAAATCATCTTTTATGGTATGACTATACTCTTATATAGGCATAGGAGACAACAGCAGATCATTCCAGAACATCAACGTCTTCAAACGTACTACAAAAATAAACAATCATGTGACCAACTCTGTATCGTCAATATGTTGGCCGAGTTTTTTCAATCAGTTTTCAATCAAACCAACAACTCAACGTCAACCCACGAATAAGGTATTCAATCTAGTTCAGATATATTTTATCGACCATCAACGATTCTGGAAACTTTCGGTCCTGAACTAGTTGAACCGCTTTGAATCTCTTTAATTAATTTCTTCAGACTATAGCAAGTTTCCTATACTCCTTCGGTAACCACTAAAATTACATAGACCTTTAAAGCTGGAAGGAAAGCTGACATTTCGTGCTACAGGGAAATTTCATCGTTATCGTCAATTCCCAAACTATCTGAATCGGTTATTTGCAACTCATTTAAGCCGATTATCCCACGTCGGTTATCAACAGCTCAACACGGCTGGCCCCTTGGAAGATCTACGACGACTAATCTGACTGAGTTTTTAAAACTGAAATTGGTCGGATTTTACTCCAGCACTCAATGCCACTAATGGGCCCACGGTGCAATACCCACATTCACGCTAACATTCATTCAACCCATTCATCCCATTCACACAAGTACAGTATATCACCTGCGCATTGCATAGCCTATGTGTCACCCTGTACAGTGACATGGAAGATGGGTCGGCCCATGAGTTCTACATTCCTACAGAGGGTCATAGATGTTTTCAATTTAATCACCGATCGTAATCGCTAGATGAAAAATCCCTTTTGCATCCCGTTGTGTCGGGATTCGAACCCGGTACCTCCCGATCCAAACGTCGCAGATTTAACCACTGCGCTATTTGCTCGGTAAAGTGACTGAGTTTACTAGCAAAATAATAGAAGCCATCGAACAACACCTGCAAGTCGATAATATGCAACACCTGCAAGTCGATAATATGCAATTGGATTCTGCAATGCATTTGTGAAATGGATTTCATCGTATCTCAACAGTAGGCAACGATATGTATATCGAAATTGGTGGTGTAAGATCTAGATCAATTACTGCACATTTTGGAGTTCCACAGGGCTCTTATCTGGGACTATGAACTTTCATTGTTTTCGTTAATGATATAACGAATGTTATCTAAAACTTTGATGTACTGATATATGATGATGACATGAAAATATTTAAAGTAATCAGAAGCAATGAAGATACAGCTGCACTGCAAGATGATTTAGACCGTCATTGGATGTCATTCTTTCGAAAGAAAACCCCTTTGCAATCCGCATACCATATTAACAACGTAGTTCTATGTAGAACAGACAACTGAACTTGGAATTATGACAACAATATACCATATCCCGAAATATTTTCACGGCTATCATTTTACACTGAAAGATGTCAGAAATAAAAAATTGCAACACTGAATAACCGAAGAAAATAACTGGGTGCTTCAATGATATAGGTAACGTGCTGCTGGGATACATTGACTCACCGTATATCCTGGAGAACATCTCTAAACAACGCACAGTGTATGGTGAGAAAGAACCTGTCAATCTCTAGCCGTATAGAATCAATTCAAAAAAGCATTGTAAGCATTGCGCTTGCTTTAGTATTAGTGGTTTCTGGGTGTGGTGACCAAACGACACTGTTGCGTATTTTTAATGTGTACGTATTTCCGTTTGTTCGAATGGCGTCGTGGACCTCGTTGGTCTTTTAAGCGCTGGATTGGTTCATCCCATCATATATATTTTTTAATTTAAGACCCCAACGCAATGAAACCATTCCCTGAATCAGCCAGATCGATTAAAAGTATAATATTAGCAAATAAATAAATTTGTATTAAAATAACTGCTAAGCCTTCTGCACTAACACCGATATAAACGTCAATGCTTTAACTTTAGTCTGCCGGTTCCCAATTTCGTTTTAATCTCGATTGCGAATGTTAGCTCGTTATTCATTCATTCGAAGTTTTTTCGTTGAAAAACAAGTGAAACAATTTTTTTTTTTTTTTTTTAAGTTGGGAGGATGACTCCAGCACTCAATGCCACAAATGGGCCCACGGTACAATACCCGGACACACACATATACTTACACATTAAAACCATCCAACCGTGATTTTTGGTCACCACAAAATCAGCCGTATGTGTTAATTGGCGCAATGGGCTCATATGTATATTGCCCCATACATTACTTATACGGGGCCATATACATATGAGCTCATTGCCCCAATTACAACATATGACTGGTGTTCAACGATATATCACACCAAGTGGATACTTAGTATCAAACAATAAGCTAACACGTTGTTTATAAATTTTTGAAATGGTCATATCAAATTTTGGGATGATTTTCAAAATGATTTGAAATGAAGAACATTTTAAATTTGTCTGTGATGGAATCCTGGGATAACTTTATTTACTTCTATATAGGTGGCTACAATAATGGCGAAAACAGAATCCAAATAATAGTGGAAACCAGTTAGGGCTTAAAGTTATTTTAAAACAGACAAAAATAATTTATTACTGTGCACGAAAAGTATGATCTCAAGAAAAACGTACAGGAACTAAAGTCTCTTAATCTAAAAATTCAAATGTTCCGAAAGCAGAATATTAGAACGTAAACGATTCTATAACCTTATCTTTCACGTGGCCGCAAAGAAAAAAGTCTAAAGGTGTTAAATCACAAAATCTCGGTGGCCAATTGTAATCACCTCTTCGAGAAATAACACGGTCAATAAACTTTTCTTGCAAAATTTGTTTCGTTGCTTGTGTGGCACGTCGTCTTGCTGAAAAAAAAACGTCGTCCACATTAATATCTTCCAATTCCGGCCATAAAAAATTATTAATCATAGCCCGGTAGCGCAATCCATTCACCGTAACAGTTGCACCAGCCTCATTTTCGAGAAAGTAAGGTCCAATAACACCACCAGCCTAAAAACCGACCTAGAATAAATAGGGCTACATGCCCCGCAATTCATATAGTAAATGGAAGGGAAATGCTGTGGGCGATAAACAGCTTTAAGCCGTATAAGCTGGCTTGAACTGATGACAATATTTGACAGGAAAAAAAGCTAGTTTGGAACATTGCCCCGTTCCTAGTAAATGGACTAAAGTAAAAGTAATATTTACACCTAATAAGGTAGAAACCTCTTACTGCAATCCCAAAGTGCTTAAGTTTGTCTTTTGTATTAAAATCATTAGAAAGCCGAACAAGCTCTCTTTAGAGGTTCAATTATTCCAAATGTACTGTCCAATTCACAACATGCGTACTGTAAGGGCAGATTAGTAGAAACGGCTGTCCACTTCCTTATTGCAGACCGAAGGCGATATTCGGCCATTCTAATACACTGGGAGTAGATGGGTCACTCAGAGACTGGATAGATGAAATGCTCAGTAGCACGTTTGTTACAGCTCATCTGATTGGTACATCCGCCAGCAGATTTATCATAGAGGCACAGCGCAAGGTGTGGTTAAACTGGACTTACTAAGCCTACTAGTGCAAGGCTTAAATGGTACGAGCTAGACCTTAGCGGATAAAATGAAATACCACCTTGGGCTTATTTTAGGATGCAAACTAAGTTAGAAAGTGTAATCTTAGAAAGAGTAAGAAAGTTACTACAACGCTCTAATCCTGTAAAAATGATATTGCAAACCTACTATATGCGGGAATATCACTGTTACTACCAGCTACGCTATCCCATTGCAATCTTTCGATGTGCAGTTCCTAACTAAGATTCTCACTAAAGGAGGAAGCAGTGAGGCAGCATTTTTGCGGTGTTTTTCAGGCTGAACTTAACACGATTATGGAAGCCATAGAGCGGTTGCAAGGTATAATGTAATACATATGAGCTTGCTATAGTCAAGGTACAACTTGCCTCATTTCACCGAGCAGATTAGATACGGATGTACTTGCAATCTATGAGAGCAATGAACTACAGATGCTCTAACGCCATCATGTCCCTAATAACTATAGGTAGATCTGGTTCAAGCTTGGTCGGATCAGATGCGGCGGCGGCTGAAATTGTTTTTCAAAATTTTTAAGTTTTAAAAATCCAGCGAAAACTCAGAAATGAATGAATTGGAAGGCTAAATTATCAATTACGGTTTGTACAAATCAGTAAAACTTGCGCGTCTACTTCCATATTTGGCTCTCATTTAAATCTGTCTTCCGAATGTGATCTAGTAAGCTGTATAAACGCAAACATTAAAATCTGCTTTTGATTACTCTCAATTCTTTTTGAATGAATGTTATAAAACGGTTGCCAGATGCAATGGCAGCTTAGCAGATTTGTAAGTGAAAGAAGCGAGAACCATAACTCAGCAATGGGCACAGTTCGCGTAATTTCTTTAAAGAAATTCCTGGATTGCACAATACTTTTAGTCCTGGGTCAACCATCATTCGGAATCGGTATGGAAACTTCTGTGTCAACATCGACGCATAGAGGGGACTAGAAAAGAGAGTGGACTAGGGCCAAGCAGAGACTAAAACCAATCCGCTCACCTGGGGTGGACTGCATTAATTCGGAGTTCTTGATATTCAGAGGAGATATTTTGACGAATTAATGCCTGACGAATGGAAAGTGGCCGCGTTGTGCCCCATCTTCAGAGTGTCTGGAACAGTTGAACCCAAATTATTGACTCAGTATAGGCCAGTATTGGCCTTTATAAACTGATTATTATTAAATGTTCGACTAAAATACGAACACAACTTTTTAAAATCACCGATTGATCCCCCTGCGGACCTGTAACTTTAAACGTTGAACAACCTTATATGTGCCAGCAGTTAAACTATTATACAGTCACTAGAGATACATTTCTTCTCAAAAACTCTTGTGAAAAATTAAAAAAAGATTTTAAATTATTTTATTAAAATAAATACTATTAATTTTAAGAATTTCGGCAAAGTGTTCATAATTTTGAGAATTTAAAAATATTAAAGATTTCTGAACTTAAGATAAAGTTTTTTAAAATTCATAAAATTTAACAATTTTTAAGAATTGTAGTTTTAAAATTTTTAACAAAAAATAACAAATGTTTCTTGTAATAATTTAAAGAATAAAAATTTAATTAAAATTTAATTTTAAAAATAAAAATGCGGAAAAAATAAAAAATTTATGGAGTTTCAAGAATTTTAAAATATTTGACAATTTTTTGAATTTTGAGAAAATGAATAATTTTAAAAATTTCAAGAATTTTAGGTAATTATTTTAAAAAATTTGAAACTTCAAAATTCAAGAATTTAATATTTTTGACTATAAAAATTATCAAGGAAATAATAAATTTAAGAATTCAAGGCTTTTTAACAAAAATTCATTAATAAGAATTTAATTTTGAGAATTTGAAGATTTCAAGAACTTTAGAATTTAGAAACATTATTTTCTGTTTAAAATTCTAAAATTCACTAGTCAATTTTATAAAGAATTATAATAATTTTTGGAATTTAAAGAATTCTTCAATTTTTATGAAATTTCAAAACATGTCAGAAATTTTAAAAATTTAAAGATTATTAATCATTTTAACAATTTCCAATTTTTGGTGGTGTCTTAAGAATTTTAAAATAGTTCAAAGAAATTTAATAATTTTAGGAATTTCAAAAATTGTAAGAAACTCAGGGATGGCCATGATTGGAGATAGTCATTGGAGAAAATAAATCAAAATTGAGAGCAAATACGCAACAATGCCATCGGTTTTCTAAGAAACTGTGTACGATGTGAAAACTACTTCGCACATGTTGCACATTCAATTATTAAGTTAAAAGACCCTCGTCAACTTATAAAACGCTGCTAAGCGAAACTCCCTTGTATATATGACCAATCTATTCAAATGTTTCATCCTAGATCGAAATGCTATGGAATTGGAGTAATGTAGTTGCAATCTTTCATTAACTAGCACCCTCCTAAAGTCTTAATGCCGGCAATTTAAATAAATTATTTTCAATTTTACAATTTGGTGTTACTCTTTTTTCAGTTCTATGAGATGTCATTCAACAAAGTTCCCAAGATTTCCCTAGCCAATACATGTTTATTCTTTACTTGACTGATCAATATCTTCCAACAGTGGATGCTGCGATTTATTTATACCAGAAACTGGTTGAAATTTTTAATGTTAGTCCAGTAGTAGTAAGGGAGTCTCAGAGACTCTCTAATTCTATATTAGTGTAATTTTTTACTACTTGAAAATACTGCCAATAGGGTATTGTCCTGCGCAAACGATAGAGGAATGATGATTTTTATTATGATGTTGCCCCTCGTGACTCTACTACGTAATCTCATGCTACATATATCACATGTGAAGGAGATCGGAGATGCCATGCCCAGGTATGGTTATGGTTGTTGGTATGTGCCGTTTGATTAATTCGAGCTCTTGCTCCAATTGAGCGGGAGCAAGTAATGAGGGATACAGTTATATATTCTTGTGTGCGTACTGGACCACATTAAGTATAAGTAAGGCTTGCTGGGTGTCTTCCAAATTTTTTAGAATTAAAATCAATTCAATTGTTGAGGTTAATTACGAACGAATTTGTTCTTCTCTGATGGAGTATCCATTTAATAATTCCATTTCAGCATTCAGCCTTCTCTGCTGCTCTATCAGGTTGTTTAATGATTCCAATGTGAGATTTGAATTATACTTTACTAGCTTAATTGTGTTGTCTATTATGGTGGTATGACTCTTTCTCAATGACTCTAATTGTTCCTCATCGTTATTTATGACTTCAAATTGTGTCTCATAATTTCTTGCCTCATGTTCTGTCAAGATCCCAAACATATGGCCTACCACTAGGCCGATAGTGTCTCCTATGCCTCGTTTCGGTCTTTGTACCTCCTTGTTGCTTGCTGATAGCATTGAATAATTACATATAGAAATGACACGTTGTTATAGCGCTGCCAGCAGAGGTATCTTAGATAAATTTTTTTATATTGAATTTGAAAAAATTTAAAGGTTTGAGTATACACTACATAGTACAATTTAGTAAAGATTGTTGACGCCATGCTCATATGTCGCTGCTAATTTGGAAGTGTCACCTTCTATATGTAATTATTCAATGCTGATAGCATAGTTTTTACTGCCGAAATTCTGTTTGCCACGAATGTTTTAAATTTGTTTAGTTCCCCTGTGATTCAACATAGTGCAATGGTCGAATCTGACCACGCATATATTTTGAGGTTGTTGATGTTCAAGCTTCTTTGTGTGTGTTCACGTATTTTTCCCAATAGTAGAGTTGCATTTAGCTCCAATCGAGGGATAGATAGCTTTATTTTGGTTGGCGCAAATCTTGTCTTCAAGGTTAATAATTGTGTTGTTATAATTCCTTCCTTATTTGTTGTTAACTGCGTATGCGTATTCTGAGGCATCAGCGAATCCATGAAGCTCCGTTTCGACTCCGTATCGTCTGTTGTGTTTACCCATCTCTGGATTGTTATGTTTTTGATTTCGCTCAATTCTTCCTTGTATTTTACCACCTTGTGTTTATGTTTTCTGGCCAGGGGCTGATCCCAATCTATTCCTGATGTCCACACTTCTTTCACCATGATTTTTGCTGTAATTGTTATTGGGGAAAGCCATCCAACGGGATCAAAGAGCTTGGATGAGTCGAATAACAGTGAGCATTTGGTTGGCTGTTTGTGTAATAGTTGTAATGTTTCGTCATCATACAATCATTTAGACATAGTCCATTTGTTGTTTTGGATGGGGCTTCAAACACTATACTCTTAGCTTTGTGGCGGTGCTGTCCTTCTTGATTACGACATGATGCGGTATATAATATAGATATTAGTGGATTTACCATCTTCTGGTCTTCCCTGTGCTGGTTCCATGTGCTTTAAATTTATATATTCTTGTATGAATTGATGGTATATTTGTTTGAACGACGCATCTTTCTTGAATCGTTTTTCTAATTGTATCAGTCTGGCAGCATCCTTTTTCCTGGACTCCCCTAGTTCGGCTTGGTTATTCTGAAAGGGAATTCTTACAATGTATCTGCCGTCTGGGCCTTGTTCTACATTCGACTCAAACTGTTTTTCTATCATATGATTTCTTCTTCAGTGATATGTTTCTCTTCGGTTATTAAGTCGTTTTCTTCCAGCAATCTCAGCTGATTCTCAATACTTTTAGTTGCAATCATGGTTGTTTTGTGCAGATTTCCTGTATTGTTACTGCTGCCCAATATAATCCAACCGAATTTCGTTTGTTGTGCCATCGGCTCCAGTGGAGCTCTCTTGATGTGCTTGTTGATCAGTATTGATCGATAATAATCCGCGCCAAGTATAGGATAAATTGGCTGTTACTGTTTGTAGTTGGGATCAGCCAGTTGTATTTGGTTGAGATGCGTCCAGCTGCTTTTGGCAAAGTCCACCTCGGGTAATTGAAGGTCGAGATTGTCGAATATCAAGGGTTTGATATTGATTTGGAAGTCTCCCTCAAATCTTGGTGATATTTTTAGATTAATCGTTTGTCTGCAAGTACCTGCTTTTTTACCACCTACTCCTGAGATGGCGACGTGCACTTTCTCTTTTTTAAAGTGGAATAAATTTGCGGCCTTGGATGATATTATTGTGGCCTCTGATCTTGGATCAATTAGAGCTCTTAGTATGAAAAAATCACCTGTGCTAGTTGCGGCTCTGACTAATGCAGTTGGTAGTAAAACTTGTCCTTGCTGGCTGATCACGAATGTTTTGGTGGTTTTGACGCTACTTCCGGTAGTTGATGCTGCTTTTTGAATTGCTGGCATTGAATTAAACCATGAATTACACTCTTCCACCAAACATGTTTTGGTTAACATGTCTTTATTCACTCGTTTCATGCTGGTATATACTGCATGTGTGGTCGTGTTGCTGTTGCTCTGGCCTCCAAAGATTGAAACTTTCTCTCCAGGAATCGAAAGAAATCTTCTAAATGTGGAATTTCTCTGGGATTCTCAATAGTTGTTTCGTATATTCTAATGGATTCTGGGTCCAATTTTTTGTTTAAAACGAAGGAGGTGTGATTTCAGATACGTCATCTTTACTGTATCTGATAGTTTGCTGTTTTAGTGGATCAGCTCAGTAAATATATCGTTGAATGTTTCCCAGCGCTAATAATCGCCATAAATGATTGGTATTTCTACCTTAGGCAATTTCACTTGCGCTGCTGATCCTGCTGTGGTTGTTGTCTGGGAATGAAACTTTTGTAGTTTGATCATTGCATCTTCTACTCTTTCTTGAAGCTTGCCATAATAATCTTCCCTAAAGTAGTTAGAGGTTTGTTCGTCTTCTTCCAACTCTACTAATAATTCTGTATGTTGGGCTGCGATTTCCTTCATGTCCTTCTCTGATATGTTGTTGGTTTCCAAGGAATAATTTATTGACGCCAATTTCTGATATATGAGGACGTCTTGTCTCTTGAACAATTTTGTATTGTTGTTCTCTTCTATCTTTGCTGCATGAAGGGCCTCAATCGAACTACTTATAAGCGTTTGTTGTTTGTTGATTTGCCGCATTGTGGACCTTGGTTGATTTCCTTCTTTTGGGATTCGCTTGATAAGCGATGGTATCCACCCGAATTGATGGCATTGGTTTATATGCTGCCTCGACACGTGAATTTTGTCATCGTTTCTAAGGAATTAGTAACTCATCCATTTTGTTGTGGTTTGGTTTACTAGTGGTGGTATTGGTGCTTTTTGTTGCTTAGCTCCTCTTTTGATGTTTATTTTGTGACGTTATGTGCCTGTTGTTGCTTGGCTGGTGGTGTCATCAACCTCGACGACGTTATAGACTGTCCGTCTGTACTTTTATTTGCCAGCTGTTTTAGTGGGTCGAAGGGCCATGTAATATCTTAGGTTTTGTCGCTAGTTTTTGGTTGTCTCGCAGGAGCAATATTAACTTCAGCCTCAGCTTGAATCCGATGTTAAATTCCACCTTAGGTTGAATCTATTTTTCGTTTATGGCCTGAAGACTTTTTAACATCTGAAATATTAAAATAACTGTTTGGCCCCAGAGATGGTGAAGTGCGGTAACTTAGAAGTTTCCTTATTTGTCTTTGTGAAATTTTGTGTGAACCAAGGAATACTGTATCAATCTGTGGTATGTAGTTGTGAAACTATGATAAGGTGAAACTATGATAAGATGATCGGGGCACTATCACTCTCTTAGGTAGTAGTTCTAAATCAATTCAAATTGGACTCAGAATTATATTAAATTCCATAACAAATTTGATTTGAAAAATCAAAGCCATAAATTGTGTAGCAATTTGAGTACAGTAAGAAATACCAAACAAAAATTCTCGCAAACCAGATTCTATTATTTGGAGAGTTTTCCCCAAATCATCAACAATCGACGTGAAAACGAGCAAAATGCGGGGGAGAAAAAAAACTAACCATAGGGAACAGAAGATAAACAAGAAAAGAAAATTTCCAAATAGATAATGGAATAAGATAACAACAACAACAACAATGAAATGAAAAATTTATGTAAAATCAATTTTCTATTTTATATGTAACGAATTCTCGTTTTTCGTTTGTTGAGATGAGATGAAAATATATTATTGTTCAATTTATTTACTTTTTTTTCTGCACCCCGTCCCCAACCCGAGGCATACTCGAACACAAATATGTTGTGTTCCTTTTTACCATTTTCAATATTCTAAAGGTTGATTTTCAATTCTATTTATTTATTTATATTCTCTATGGTCTATTGTTATTCTAATATTGGAAAAAAAATACAAAATTTGTTTAATTTTCGATATAAGTACATACATACGTACGATACATATGCACATGTATGTAAGAATTAAACAATTTTTTATATATTTCGACTGGTCATCGAATTTAATAGAATCTCTCGAAAATAACTAACTGAAAAATAAAAATGGACACACACATAAATAATGAATTAATGGTTTACAAATTAAAGAAGGTTAGAAGAAAAATTAAATTACAGATAACGTTTTTAAGGTATATGTACTCGCCTGTACATATATATGAATGTATATATGGTCAGGTGTTCCATTTTCTTTCTTAATAATGCTTCTTATTATTGATGGAGGATTTTGAATGTGGATTGTTGTGTAATTCATATAAAAAAATACAATTCCACAAAGTATTGTGAATTTATGTAAAATTAGTTGATTTATATGATTTGATTGATGAAAATAGAAATACAACAACAACAAATTATAATTTATGATTGATTTAGTTGAATTAAGAATCAAAATATCCATTATTGGATGTTGCTGCTTCTTTGTGAACTTCAACAGATGAATGTGTAATTGAATAACTTTAAATTGGGTTGATTTAACATTTATGTTATATAATTTTTTAATGGGGTACCTAAAATATATGGAATCTTAATAGCCCGGAAATAATTAGTAGTTTTCCATCAAAATTCTTCTATCTTAGGCTTTTATCTTTCATTAATCGTATTCATTCTTAAAATCTAACGAGGCCTATCACTTATGTTTCGATATACTATTCCTTAAAGTTTCCAAGTTGTTACATGTGGTTAATCATTTCTAACTCTTATATAATGTATGTGGTTATGATCGGGATCAACTTTCAATTTCTGAATTAAACATCATAATTTCTTGTCCGTATCTTGTTCAGATCGTATTGGAAATATCTCATCTATATAGTATAGTACTGCCTGTTCTGCCTGTAGCCACACCGATTTATCGTTCTTCTTGTGAATTAAACAACTTTCTAGCGTTTAAAATATTTCCATCTTCACTAACGCATTTCCGCCAGAATTCCTTCTAAATTCCTAGAATTTAGAAATCTACTTTAAAGAGTTGAGGAATTTCAAGAATAAAACGAATGTAAAGAATTCATTACCGTCAAAATATTACGAAATTTTAGAAATTGTAGGAATTTTAAATATTTAAAAATTTAACATTTTTAAAGTTGTCAAAAATATTAATAATATCTTAAAATTTAATAAGTTTAAGAATTTAATAATTTTATAAAAATGTAAAAATTTTAAACTTAAAATCCTAATATTTTTAAATGATATTATGTTTGTTGCTCCGCTAAAATTAAAAACATTTAACTACATTTTTAGATTTATTTAAAGTTCAAAAATATTAAGAAATTTAAATTTCTAGCATCTTGAGAAATTGAATAGTTTTTGGAATTTCAAGAATATTAGGAAATTGATTGATTTGAAGAAAATTTTATTTGTTTATGAAAATTAAAATGCTTAAAAATTTTAAGAACGTTTGTCAAACAAATTATAGAATTGTTTTGGAAATTTTAGAAGTTTTGGAAAATTAAGAATTTTTGTAAATTAAATTTAATTCTCAAAAATTTAAGTATAAAAGAAATTTAAAATTTTTATTAGTTACTTAAATTTACGATACAAATTTCAGGATATGAAGAGCTCTACGATTTTTAGAAATATCAAAATTATTAAAAATTATATTAGATTTAGCAACAGAGGTTTATGCATTTTAAGATATAACGAATAAGAATATAATAATTTTTAAAAATTTTAAACTTTCAAGAATTATAACAAGTTTTAAGAATATGTATTAGGAACCTCAAATTTTTAAGAATTTAACAATTTTACGAACTTCAAAACTATTAATTATAAATAAAATTCATTATAACACTTTAAACACCTTTCATAATTTTAAGAACTTCTTGATACTTAAAAATTTTAAGTTTAAAGAATTTAACAAGTTTAGTAAATTAAATATATTAGGGTTTTAAAGACATTTTTTATTTCGCATTTGAATTTGGTAGCGTGGCCTAATGTGTTTCTTAATTGATTTCCTCGCTGCTACCACTTTCACTCCTCGCTGCTACCACTGAAATCTGGTTTCGGTTTCACTGTTGGTTTAGGCTACGGTTTGTAGAATATTCCTCACTACTGTCATCTGATTAGGTTGAGAGTTTGGTTTAATTGGTTTCTGTGGACGATCAGGAAATTGAGACTAAAGATTATGTATTTTAATTTTAATAAATTTTAAAATTTTAAAAATAAAATAATTTCTTAAAATTCAAGAAGATATAATGAACTTGAATTATTTAAGGATTTTTGAAACTTTTAAGTAATTTCTAAAGTTTAAGAATTTAAAAAATTTTAATTGTTTAATTATTTCTAAAATCTTAAAAAAAATTAATTTAAGAATGTTATTAAAATAGATTTTTAAAATATGTTAAAGAATAAAGACTTAAAGACACAACGGATGCCCCTTGTAAAAAAAATTAAAAATTTACGAACTTTAACTAATTATTGAAATTCAATAATAATTAGTATTTCTTAAAATTTAAAGTAGTTCAAGAATATTCATATTTTTAAATAACATTTTTTAAATATTTTTTTTTAAAAATGTGAATTACATTCTCCTTACCAATATAACTTTAAAGATTTTAAGAATTTTGAGAAAATTCACATATATGGAGAAAATCAATAATTAATGATTTTGAAATTTTAAAGAAAAGATTTAAGCTTTTTAAGATGCGAAGAATGTTAAAAATTGAAATATGTTAAATAATTAAATGTTAAACCATATTAAAATTCTTATAATTTTAAAAAATTTTAATATATAAAAAATTAATAAATCCAAGAACTTTAAAATAGATTTCTTTGGAATGTTAAGAATTTTATGAATTCATAAAATTTTGGGATGTATTTTTAAAAATTTCTTCAGAATTTTACAATTTTTAGAAAATTCACATTTTTGTTAGAACTTCCAGAATTTTAAAAATAACTTTATAAAATCAAAAAAAATTAAAGACTTTTAAAGTTTTTAGTAGGTTGAACTTTAGTTAAACACCAATTTCATGACAAGAAACCGGAGAATCGAATAGTTTACACAATTTTAAATAATTTTAATAAAAAATGTTATTAAAGTTTACATAGTTTAAATAAAATAAGTTATAGGTATAGTTAAAATTATCAAAAAGATTTATATATTTAGGAATATTTATATTTCAGGTTACTTAAAAAAAAATCCCAATTTTTAAAATCTCAAATTTTATAAGAACCTAATATTAAACATAACATTATAAAATACTAAAATATTAAAAATTTAAAAGTTTTTAAATAAATAGAATAAATAAATAGAATAAATAGAATTTCCAAAAATTTAACAATTTCTTGAATTTCTAGAAGACGGAGAATCGAATATCACTAAAGTGACATCATATTCTCTATTTATTTATTTAATTAAGAATCAAATAATTTACGGATTTTAAATAATTATTTAATATTAAGAATTTTAAGAAACAAAAATTTAAGTCAACCATTGTGATGAATTATAAAAAAAATTAAAATTATAGTATATTCAAAATTTCAAGGATTTTAAGAAATTTATTTTTTTTTAAATGTTATGAAAATTTTAGAATTATAAGAATTTTAAGCCATTTTCATTTAACTAAGATAATTTATGAATTTGAATTTGTAGAAAAATAAATTATCGGGAATTTCCAAAAATTCAAATACAGTATATACACAATTCTGCAAGTCTGTTTCCATCAAAAGGATTCTAGAATTTTAACAAATTGTTCATATTTCGAATTCTTAAATTGTTAAAATTTTTAGATGTAATGTCTATTTCAACTTTTTTTATAATTTTTTTTAGATATAATAAATTTTAATATATAACACGGAGTTTTTTAATATTTTAAAGTTCTTGCAATTCTTAAAATATCTAGAATTCCAAAAATGATTCTAAATGAAAAACTCTTTTAACTTTCTCTTCATATTTTAAAAAAAATTTAATTTTTGACTTTCTTATAATTTTTAATTTTTGATTTTTACTTTTCTTAAAATTCGTCTTGTTAAAATACTTGAAATAAATGATATTCAATTATTAAACTTATTGAGTTTCATGAAATTATACAAATTTTTAAAATTCCTATATTTTTTATATTTATTATAATTCTTAATATTCTTAGTTAAAATTCTCAAATATTTAAAATCTGTGAACTTAAATTTCTAGAGATGCATAAAATCTTAAAATTCATAAATTTTCTAACATTTTTTTCTTTTTGATAATTTAAGATTGGTAATTAAATTTTTGTTTAATTTCTTAAAATTGATAAATTATTTAAAAATTCGTTAACTATAAGATTCTTAATTAAATAAATAAATATAATTTTTGTTTTTAGTGAAATTTATTTTGTATTTGATTCTCGATGTCTTGAAATTTCTAGAAAACTTATTAGTGCAACATATTAAATATTTTAGATCGGCACGTCATAGAGATTTAGGATCGGCACGTGGAACGTGCAATCACTTAGAAAACCAGGAGCGTTGGAGGGTCTAATCACGTGCATGAAAGAGTATCGGCTGGAACTCGTTGCTCTTCAAGAAACTCGCTGGCCTCAAAGTGGAGACCATGTGTCCCAGGGCTATACGTTGTTCTACAGTGGAGATGACCTCGGAAATCTTGGAGCTGGATTTCTTCTTGGGCCGCAGGTAAAGAAGGCTGTTTTGGATTTTCAAGCAGTCAATAACCGATTGTGTATGCTTCGCCTGCGCATGAAGTTAGCCAACCTGTCGATAATTTGTGTACATGCGCCCACAGAAGTCAGCCAGCCCCAAGATAAAGACTCATTTTACAATGACTTGGACGATCTGATGGGATCTATACCCGAACACGATGTTAGAATGGTAATTGGGGACTTTAATGCTAGAGCTGGCAGAAATCAGGCCGACTTGTGTGAAAACATAGGTCCGTACTCCCGACACGAAACTGCGACCGATAATGGTGAGAGAATGATGTACTTTGCAATTGCTCATGATCTTAGAGTAGCAAGCACATTCTTCCCTCACAAACAGATACACCTAGAGACATGGACACATCCTCGCAAAACATCCCGGAGCCAAATTGACCACGTGTTAATTTCAAAAGGGCGAGCTCGGGTTGTGCAGGATGTGAGAACTTATCGGTCAGCAACCAAATACGTAGGCAGCGATCATTATTTGGTCGCTGCAAAGCTACGGTGGAAGTTTTCGTACAGGTCGGGGAACACAGCGAAACGGATGGAACGTTTCGACTGTGAAGGTCTGATAAATGAAGATCAAAAGAAACGATATCAGGATCTTGTCAGCGACAACATTGAGGGAGCTAATTACCAGTCTGACTGCGTGAACTCTGTCTGGGAGGTACTGAAAACTTCGGTTGTCAGTGCTGCTCAACAGACTTTAGGTATAGTGAAAGTCAGACCCAAGAATGATTGGTTTGATGACGAGTGTCGTCTTGCAGTTGAGCAACAAAATATAGCCCATAATGAAGTGCAACAACGTCTCACAATCGCAAGGAAAAACAAGGCAGCTCTTGCAAGAAGGGCAGCTAAGCGGATTTGTAGACGGAAGAAGCGAGAATGGTGGAAGGCCGAGGTTCTGAAAGTACAACAACTCAGCAATGAGCGTAGTTCACGTAATTTCTTTAAAGGAATTACTGGATTGCACCATACTTTCAGGCCTTCGTCAACCGCCATTCGGGACCGGGATGGAAATCTCTGTGTCAACATCGACGCAGTACTTGACGCATGGGGTGGACACTTTACTGAGCTGCTTGATGTTCATCATGCATCACAGACTGTTGTTGAGCCACCTCTAGAACAGTCTGCGGAGATTTGCACTGAGGAGCCATCCCATGAGGAATTCACTAAGGCCATGCAGAGAATGAAACGAAACCGCTCACCTGGAGTGGACTGCATTAATTCGGAGCTCTTGATATTCGGAGGGGATACTTTGTGGAACTGTCTTTTCGACCTTATTCGATTAGTATGGCGAACCGAAGTTATGCCTGATGAATGGAAAGTGGCCGCGATATGCCCCATCTTCAAGAAGGGAGACCGCTTGAAGTGTGAGAATTATCGCGGTATAGCTCTCCTTTGCACAGCATACAAGTTACTGTCATACATTTTATTGGATAGAATCACTCCTCTGGCGGAGGGCTTGGTTGGTGACTATCAGGGAGGATTTCGTCCGAATCGATCAGTCACTGATCAGGTCTTTTCGCTGCGGATGATTCTATCTAAATATTATGAGACATCCATCTCCGTACATCAGGTTTTCCTGGATTTCCGGCAGGCCTACGACTCGATCAATCGAGAGAGTTTGTGGTCTGCCCTGGAATACCTAGGAATGCCAACAAAATTGGTACGACTGTGTAGGATGACAGTGACGCAGTCTCAATGCTGTGTTAAAGTTGAGAACAGGCTATCGACAATTTTTGCAGTTAACTCGGGTGTTCGGCAGGGAGATGCTCTGTCCCCGATACTCTTTAATCTCATGTTGGAGTACATCTTTCGTAAAACTGAAACACCTCAGCGTAACATCTTATATCGCCAGTCCAATCAAGTGCTTGCATATGCAGATGACATATGCGTGATTGGACTGAATAACAACGGAGTGAAAGAAATACTTGATCCGCTTGTAGAGTTTTCAGCTTCTGTTGGACTCCAGATCAATGAGTCCAAAACGAAATACCTGATCTCTGGTTTTAGAGACAATGGCACACCAGATTTTAGTAGTGGCCACCACACGTTTGAGGGAGTGAGGAGGTTCAAATATTTGGGCTCTCTTATCACTCACGATAACAGTGTGGGTGAGGATATTAAAGTGCGGCTGGCAGCTGGCAGTCGTTCTTTGTATCCTCTAAGGCCACTGCTAAAATCTAAACACTTATCAAGTGCCGTGAAGCTGAAGCTTTACAAAGCGTTGATCAGGCCCGTTGTTATGTTTGGATGTGAAAGTTGGGCGCTGACGGATGAGTACGAGAGATGGCTCCTTACATTTGAGAGAAGAATCATGCGTGTGATTTACGGCCCTAAACGCGAAATAGATGGTACATACCGAGCTCTGTACAATTTCGAGATCAGAGATCTGATGAAGATCCCCGATATTGTACATGAAGTTAGATCTCAGCGAGTACGCTGGCTCGGTCACGTTCTGCGTGCTGATTCGGAACGAATTGTGCAGCGATCTCTGAAAGGAGAGCCACCATATGGTAGGCGCAGAGGTCGTTGCAGGCGACGATGGCTCCACGATGTAGAGAACGACTTGGCCTCTTCAGATTGTCTAAGACAGTATGAAGACCAAGCTCAGGATCGAAACCGTTGGAGCCAGATTGTTGATTCAGTAAGGGGCCAGTAATGGCCTTTAACACTGTTATTATTATTATTATTAAATATTTTAAATTATTTAATTTTTGAGTTATTTTTAAAATTCTGGAATTTTCTAAAAATTATTCAAATTTTTCTTAAAAATAATCCCTAAAATTTTATAAATTCATAAAATTCTTAACATTCCAAAAGTGTGTTATTTTTAATATTTAGAATTTGTTAAATCTTTATATATCAAACAAAACCTTCTTAAAATTATGAGAATTTAAAATTTGGTTAATGTTTATAAATTGTTAACATTTATTTTAATTTTTAATATTTGTCGTATACGTCGTAACAATTTCTTGAAATTCCAGAACACGGAGAATCAAAAACTAAATATTACTAAAAACAAAAACTATTCTCTATTTATTTATTTAATTAAGAATCTTACAATTTACGAAGTTTTAAATTATTTATCAGTTTTAAAAATTTTAAGAAATTAAACAAAATTTAAATTAATCTAGTGTTGTGAATTATAAAGAATTTTAAGGATTTTAAGAAATTTTATTTTTACTATATAGTAATTTAGTAATTTATGAATTTTTCTAATAATTATTTTAAATAAGGTAATTTGAGTTTTAAATTATAGAGAATGTTAAGAATTAAAAGAAATATAAAAAATATAGGGTCTTCAAAAATTCAAAAATCCAAAAATTTCAGGAATTTTAAAGAATTTTAGGTAGTAAAAAAAATTAAGAATTTTGAAAATGAACAATATCTTACAATTCTAGAATCTTAATGATGGAAATTTCAGTTTTTTTTAAAATTAAATTATATTTAGAATATTAAAAATATTCTGTGGAATTTTTAATAATTTTTAATTATAATTTTTAATTTTACTAATTTTAAGAATCATTTAAATAAATTTTTTTAATTTTAAAAATTTCTTGAAACCAAAAATGTCCAATAATAATAAATTTTTTATTATTTTTGATCAATTTAGGATTTTTTAATATTTTGCGGATTTTGAGAATAAAAATACCATATAAGAAATTTCAGAATTAAGAATAAGTATTTTTATTTTGTGTGTCTATGAATTTCTGGAAATTTAAAAGATTTTAAAATTTTTAATTGATGAAAATATCAAGAATCTTTCGAATTATTAAAAACTTTTAAAACTATGCATAGAATTTGAAGAATACTATAAACATTTTAAACAAATTTCGGAAACAATTTAAGAATTTTGAAAATTAACTTTTTATTGCAATTTTAGAATCTTAATGATGAAAACAGACGAACAGAACTCTAAGTTTAAATATACGTATGCATTCTGCAAACAATGTCAATTGCTTTTTAAAAATTTCAACCATTTTTATAGCTTTATGAATTTTAAATATATTTGTTTAAAAATCATAATAGAAATTTTAAGAATACAACGAATGTTCATAATTTTTATAAAATTTTAGTATTTAAAAATTTAACAAATTATAAAAAATTTTTGAATTTAAGAATTTAAAAAAACCTATTTTAAGAATATTATGAATATTTTGAGGAATTTTTAACATGAATTTTAAGGAAAACATTAGAATTTTAGAAAAAAAAAAATTTTAATTTAAAGAAATTTTCAAATTAAAATGTTCAATAATACTTAATAATTTATGATTTTTAAAAAGTTAAAGAATTGTGAATATTTTGCGGATTTTTACAATTTCAAACTACCATATAAGATTTTTAAGAAAATTTAAAAGAAATGTAAGAATTTTTGTTTTGTATGCCTGTACATTTCTGGAAATTTAAAAGATTTAAGAATTATTTGTTTGAGGAAAAGATCAAGAATATTACGAAATTAAAACTCTGATCAAGAATATTATGAAATTTGAAAAATACTATAAAACTTTTAGTATTTTATAAACATTAAGAAATGTAAGAAAATTTATAAATTTTTCTGTTTTTATGAAACTTTAAAGTTTTTAATTGTTCTAAAATTATAAGAATTTCCGGAAATTTCGGGATAAGAATAGAAAAAGTTTTACAAATTTGAAGATTAGGAGTTTTTACGATTTTTTTAAAATTGTGGAATCTTCTCATAAGATTTTAGGTTTTAAGAATTTTACGGTTTTTAAGACATTTAAAATTTTAAAAATTTAAAAAGGTTAAGTATAGGTTCAGATACAACAAATGTTTGTTTTAAGAACTGTACGAAATACTAAAAATTTTGAAATTTATAGAATTCTGCAATATTTAGTATTTTCAAGTTTAAAAAAAAATGAATTTCACGTAACCATTTTAATAAATTTAAGAATTCAAAAACTGATAACAATATTCTAAAATTCATGAAACTTATTTAAGAATTTTAAAAATTTTAAGTGATTTTAAAATTTAGGAATTTAGGAATTTAAAAGTTTTCTTGAGTTCTAAAAAAAAATTAAAAAAGTTCGTTAATTTTAAGAAGATTAATAATTACGTTTTAATAGTTTAAAAAAATGATTAATTATGCCCGATTGCACTAAAATATAAATCAAAATTCAGGCAACATAATAATTTAAGCGTATCAAAAGTTTTAAAATTTTAAAAAGTTTGAGAAATTAAAATATTTCTTTAAGAATTTTAAAATTTTTAGATGTTTTAAAAATTTCTGGAATTTTAGGATTTTAAGGAAGAGTATGAATTTAAAATATTTTAGGAAATTACTTAAGAATTTTAAGAAATGTATATGAGTTATCAAATTTTAAATTCTTTTATAATTACTTGTAATTCAAGATGTTTAATATTTTAAATATCATTTATTTCATGTATATTAACAATACTTATTAAGAATTATATATATTCTTATATTCACTGTTAAAAATTTTAAGAAAAATAAAACATCAAGAAAAACAGGAAATACAAAAATTTAATTTTTTTAAAAATATGAATGAAAATAAAAATTTTCAATAATGTTATATTTGTTATTTGTACGAGTTTTTAAAAATTTAAAGAATATCATATATAGGATTTTCAAAAAAAATTTCATTTGAATCATTTTTGGAATTCTATATATTATAAGAGCTGCAAGAACTTTAAAAAAATAAAAATGTTCATGTAATAATAAATTTTAAATATTTAAAAAAAATGTATAATTATTTCTATAATTTTAAATAATATTATTTTATTAAAAAAAAATATTTTAATATTTTATTAAGATACCGAGCAAATAGCGCAGTGGTTAAAGCTGCGACGTTTGAATCGGGAGGTACCGGGTTCGAACCCTAACATAGGCGGGATGCAAAAGGGATTTTTCATCTCCCGATTACGATCGGTGATTAAATTGAAAACATCTATGACCCTCTGTTGGAATGTAGAACTCATGGGCCGACCCATCTTCCATGTCACTGTACAGGGTGACATGGAGCTATGCAATGCGCAGGTGGTATACTGTACTTGTGTGAATGGGATGAATGAATGGATTGAATGAATGTTGTGTGAATGTGGGTATTGCACCGTGGGCCCATTAGTGGCATTGAGTGCTGGAATAAAATCCGCCCAATCTTAATTTAAAATTTTTAAAAAAAAAAAAAAAAAAAAAAAAAAAAAAAAAAAAAAAAAAAAAAAAAAAAAAAAAGGTGGTCTAGGTGTGAAGCTGTCTTGGGGGAATCAAGTTGGTACTTGTTGCCAGCTCCGTATCTTGCAGCTTCCACAAGTGTGCGTGTTACCTCCCCGTGGTGACCACCGGGCAACTATTACACCATGTGGTGTACTAGGCGAAAACACGGCGCTAAATAACTGGGCCGGGTTAAGGTGTCAACCGTACCGTGCTGATAACCGGCCAGGCTGGGGGCCCAGTATAAAAACTAGCCCAGCCTCTAACGGTGTATCCGGATACTTGGCGCCCTCCGGATCATGTAGCCTTACCTGTGTATTGCGGATCTCTGCACAGGTGGACCTCCTTTCTCCGCTACTCGTGGGACCTATTATGGCAGAAAATTTAAAAACAAAAGAGACCGGTGCTCTTAAAAAACCGGAAACCAGTGCTGTGGAGACATCGGCCTTTAGGCCCGGTCTCCAAAGTGCATTTAGGGGCTTAAGACCAAATGAGGCTGGCCCCTCGAAACCAAAGGGCAAAGGCACGAATGCTGGCCCTCCAGTGTCAGCGAACTATCAGACCAGGAAGAGAGCCTGGCGGATGATCTCCAAGATCAGCAACATTCCGTTGGAGCAGAGAACGGATAGGGACAGGGATACGCTTGCGTGGGCAAGGCGTATCACTGAGCCACATCAGGAGGGTTCCGAGATCTCACAGCCGAAAAGGCAGAGATCTGATGATGAACCGCCTACGGAGGCTAAAAAGAAGCGGGTTCCGGATGTCACCAGGCCCTTCAACGAGGTGCTAAAGGATCACCTGATCATGGCAGTCGTGGACCGGGCTCAAGAAGATGGGAGCATTACGGCCCTTAACTGGAGGAAGGTGGAGAAGGCCCTAGCCGCCATCTTCCTAAAAATTATGAGGGAGAACCCAGGACCTGCTCCGTCTTGCCGAGACGGAGGATGGCACCGGAATCACGTCAAACTGACTGCCTGTGCCGATGAAAGGTCGGTGACCCTCTACAAAAAGGCGATCGGCAGCCTGGGGGAAGTCTGGCCGGGGGCCAAATTAGAAGTGGTGACTAGGGAAGAAATTCCCTGCAGGCCAAGGGCGCGAGCCTGGATCCCTGCTGAGCCTAGTGATCCAAGGGAGATCTTGGAAATGTTGAAACTCAGCAATCCGGATCTACCAACGGCCACCTGGAAGGTTGCCAGGTTAGAAGAGGTAAAGGCGGAAGCAGATCACAGATCGGCCGTCATTATCATCGACAGAGAATCCGTGGGTGCTTTGGCGAAATCTGGAGGCCTGATCAGCTATGGATTTGGAGCAATTACGCTCAAAATTTATAAGCGCGATGAGGTTGACAGATCTGGGGCGCCCGCAGCAGGGGGGGAAACCACTTGTGGTGTCCCGCCTGGTGTTGGTGACCCAGAAGTCCGCAGCATCCCGGAGGATGCACAGGAGACACTATCCCTGGACTCGGAGATTTCGAGATCATTGGGACTAAGCTGTGCGCTCCTAACGGACGAATCAATGTCAGAGGAGTCTGACTCAACAGTGGTGGAGGGAAGCAATAACTAATGCTTAAGATCCTTCAGATCAACCTCCATCACTGTAAAGCCGCCTCGGCGGCCCTTCTTCTAAAAATGGAATCTGAGTCCATTGATGTGGTTCTGGTCCAGGAACCTTGGGTCAATGATGACCGGGTGCTGGGTCTCAGAACTCCCAAATATAAAATACTACATGCGAAAAATGAAGGTAAGATACGTTCTTGCATTCTCGCTAAAAATAATCTGAATATTTTTATACTACTGAATTACAGCAACGCTGATGTAGTGGTGACTAGCATCGAGATGGATGGGCAAAATCTCTGGCTAATATCGGCCTACCTACCATACGAGGAGGAAAATATACCACCAGGTAGGTTGGGCAGTGCAATAATGGAGGCTCGAAAACGAAAGATAGGAGTCATCATGGGTAGTGATGCTAATGCGCATCACTCAATTTGGGGGAGTACAGACATAAACAGGCGAGGTGAGTTACTCCTTGATTTTATTTTAAGTACTAACCTAAATATATGTAATGTCGGGTGTAAGCCAACCTTCATTACTAAAAATAGACAGGAAGTGTTGGACATCACACTTGTCTCGGATTTTATTAAGGAGAGGGTATTGAACTGGAAAGTGTCCGAAGACCATTCCTTTTCTGACCATTGTTATCTCCAGTACGAAGTGGATACAAAACCCACTAGCAAACCACCCTTCAGAAATAGGAGGAAAACTGATTGGGATTGTTTCAGAACCATTCTAGGTAACTTATTACCGGTATCGGTTCCAAACCCTCCTGCATCTACACAGGAGCTTGATGCTCTAGTAACCAAGCTATCTGATGCTTTTAACAAGGCCATGTTAGGTGCATGTCCTATCAGTAGACCCTTGGGTAAATCTCGGCCACCCTGGTGGTCGAAAGAACTCCAAGGTACTCGTATGAAATGCAGGAGACTGTTCAAGAAAGCGAGGAACACAAATGCTGCTGCAGATTGGGACTGTTATAAACAAGTCCTCAAAACCTATAAGTACGAGCTGAGAGCAGCCAAAACGAGGGCCTGGAAGCTCTACTGTGGCAATATTCAGGAGTCCTCGGAGGCGGCCAGGCTACGCAAAGTACTATGTTCTAGTCCTTCCATCCCGAGTTATCTACAACGACCGGATGGTTCATGGACTACATGTAGTGAGGAATCCCTGGAGCTATTACTAGAAACGCATTTTCCGGAGTGCTCGGTACTAGCTCCGGAGAGACCCATGATAAATAGGGGTATAGACTCCGTAAGTCATATAGTAAAAAGGCGGAGTATCCTATGGGCAATAAACAGCTTTAAGCCATACAAGTCGCCAGGACCTGATGGCATTATCCCAGCGGATATCCAGCGAACTATTGACTTAACCCTACCCTGGCTGGAAGTTATCTTCAAAGGCAGCCTAGAACTTTGTCACATTCCTAGAAAGTGGACTGAAGTAAAAGTTATATTTATACCTAAGGCGGGAAAAAGCTCTCATTGCTATCCCAAAGACTTTAGGCCCATAAGCTTATCTTCTTTTCTGTTGAAAACACTGGAAAGGCTAATAGAGGCTTACATTAGAGGCTCAATAAAGCCGGGCGAGCTGTCGGGATCTCAACACGCGTACTGTAAGGGACGATCGGTGGAAACAGCTCTCCACTCCCTTATAGGCCCGATTGAGAAATCACTTGAATATAAGGAATATTCAATGGTGACCTTCTTGGATATAGAGGGGGCCTTTAGCAACGTCAGACCGGGGGCAATCACTCGGGCCCTTGCGTGTCTGGGGGTAGACGTGTCACTCAGGGGCTGGATAGATCATATGCTTAGAAGCAGGATCGTGACAGCTTATCTGGGTGGGGCGTCCGCCGGCAGATACGTGAGCAGAGGGACACCTCAAGGTGGGGTTCTATCCCCCCTTCTTTGGAACTTGGTCATAAATGACCTGTTACTAAACCTGGAAGGGCAAGGCTTCAAGGTGGTTGCTTACGCGGATGACGTTGCTATTGCGGTCTTCGGTAAATATCCTAGTACGCTGAGTGAGCGCATGCAGTGCGCGCTTGGCTACCTCTCTGAGTGGGCACGCGGCTGCGGACTGAACGCAAACCCACAGAAAACGGAGCTGGTCCTCTTTACCAGGAAGCACAAACTTCCACAGTGTGACCCGCCGACATTAAATGGTACTCGCTTGATCTTTACGGATAGAGCAAAATACCTCGGACTACTTTTGGACAGCAAGCTAAGCTGGAAACCAAACATCGTAGAGAGAGTAAAGAAAGCTACTATAGCGCTCTACTCCTGCAAAAATGCCATTGGAAAAAGATGGGGTATGGAGCCCCACATAGTACACTGGCTCTACGTCTCAGTGGTCAAACCTATACTGCTGTATGGGGTTGTCGTCTGGTGGCCAGCGTTAAAAGTTATGGCCAACCTGAAACTATTGATGAAAGTTCAAAGAACGGCCTGCTTGTGTATAAGTGGGGCTCTCAGGAGCACACCTACTCAAGCTCTGGAGATTCTCTTTCATCTTACTCCCTTGGATATTGCGGCCGAGCAGCTTGCATCTTGCACAGCCATTCGGCTCAAATCCATATCTATGTGGGCCTGTAATAATGCAGGGCACTCATCTATCCTATGCAACAGGGGTATTCCGGAAGCTACCGACTACGCTATCCCTTTGCCATCTGTTGAGATTAAATTCCAAACTGAGTTTCCCACCAGAGACGACTGGGTGAACGAAACGGTTATGGACAATGAGGCCTTAAGCTTCTTCACGGATGGCTCAAAAAGGGATGGAGGGGTTGGCTGCGGGGTATTCTGTGAGGCACTAGGGGTTAACCTCTCTTTTCGTCTTCCCGACTTTTGCAGCGTTTTTCAAGCTGAACTGACCGCGATAATGGAAGTCATGGACTGGTTGAAGTATAATGTAATATCTACGAGGGATATTCGCATTTTTACGGACAGCCTGGCTGCTATTAAAACGCTACAATCATACTCCCTGACGTCGAAGGTAGCCCAGAACTGTCTGGCATCTTTAAATGAGATGGCTGATCAGTTCAACATCCGCTTGACGTGGGTGCCAGGGCATTTCAATATCGCAGGGAATGAAATGGCAGATGAGTTGGCCCGCAAGGGTACAGCACGCCTAATAATCCAAAGCAGGCGGGATATACAGATACCGCTTGCTTCATGTAAACTGCTGCTTCAAGAAGAAGCCATAAAAGAAACGAACGTCAGATGGTCTAAAGCCAGTTCGTGTGTAACAACCAGGCAGATCTGGCCTGGACTTGACCGGTCCAGATCAGGCCAACTTATATCGCTTCGACGGCAACATATTGGTATGGTCGTGGGAGCTATAACGGGACATTGTCTCATTGGGATACATGCGAGCAGACTGGGTGTCCCAGCCCACGATTTCTGCCGCAGCTGTGGTGATGAGGAGGAGGAGGAAAATGTGCTCCATCTGCTCTGCACCTGCCCTAGTCTAGCGTACAGCAGAACAAAATTTATGGGAACTTCCCCCTTGAACGACCTCTCGGATCTTAGTAAAATCGAGATCCGGGACTTTAAACGCTTCTTGGTAAGCTCAGGATGGTTTAGCGAGTGAAGAGGAGGAAACTCGAATGTGGTACAGCTACGGACCAATTTTGTGTCTATGCTAGTCCTTTAGGACAGCCACCCTTACCTAACCTAAGATTACCATAATTTTAAGAATTTTAAGATTTTTAAGTTTTAACAAGATCTGAAAATTTTAGTATTTTAAGGACATTATTAAATTAAGTTTTTAAAGATAATTAATTTTTGTGTCTGGTGCATTTTAAAAATATAATAATGTGAAGAATTTTCAAAATTAATGAAATTTAGATATTTAAGATTTTCAAGATTTGTAAAAAATATTTTAAGAAATGCAAGAAAATTAAAAATTCTTAAAATATCTAGAATTCCAAAAATTATTTAAATATGAAAAAAATCTGGAAAATCCTACATATGATATTCATTAAATATTTTTAAATTCGTACAAATTGAACAGTTTTATTTTATTTAAACGTTCTTTTCATATTTTTAAAAAATTTAAATTTTTGGAGTTCTTATTTTTCTTGATTTTTATTTTTAATTTTTTTGTTTTTTATAATTCTTAATATGTATTGTTAAAATACTTGAAATAAATGATATTTAATTATTAAACTTATTAAGTTCACGAAATCATACAACATTTTAAAATTCCTATATTTTTTATATTTCTTATAATTCTTAATATTCGTAGTTAAAATTCGTAAATACTTAAAATCCTTGAACTTAAATTTATATAAATTCATAAATCTTTCTGATAATTTTAAATTGGTAATTAAATTTTTGTTTAATTTCTTAAAATTCTTAAAATTGATAAATTAGTTTGGTTTTTTAGTGATATTTAGTTGTATTTGATTCTCCGTGTTCTGAAATTTCAAGAAATTGAACTTATTAAAGAAGTTTATTTTTAAAATTCTGAAAGTTTCTAAAAATTTTAAAAACTTTCGAAATTATTTTTAAAAAAATTCCCCAAAATTTTATAAATTATTTAAATTAAATAAATTGTTGGAAATTAAATTATAAGAATTTAAAATTTGTAAATGTTAACATTTATTTGACTTTGAACATTCATCGTATACGTCGTAACAATTTTATGAAATTCCAGGACACGATAAACCAAACAAAACTAAATATCACTAAACTGAAAAACTATTCCTAATTTATTTATTTATTTAATTAAAATTTAATAGTTTACGAATTTTTAAATAATTTATCAGTTTTAAGAATTTTAAGAAATCAAATAAAATTTTAATTAATCAAAAATGATTTATATAATTAAGAATATTAAATTTATAAGCATTTTAAGTCAACGATAGTTGTGAATTATAAAAAATTTCAAGGATTTTTAAATTTTTAAATTTTTTATTTTAACTAACACAATTTATGAATTTGTTCTAATAATTATTTTAAATAAAGTTATTTGAGTTTTAAATTTTAGAGAATTTTTACAACGAATGTTAAAAATTATAAGAAATTAAAAAATGAAGGATTTTTAAAAATTTAAAACTTTCAGAAATTTCAAAGTATTTTATTAATTTTACCAAGAATTGTGCAGAATTGTGAGTACAGCTCATCTGTTTCCATCAAAAAGATTCTAGAATTTTAAAAATTGTTGATTGTTCAAATTCTTAAATTGTCAAAATTCTAAAAATGATTTAAAATTCCTGAAAGTATTCGATACACCAGTTTAGATGTAATGAAATATACACATGCATTTTGTAAGCAAAGTTTATTTCTATTTAGAAATTTAAAAAAATTACAATAATTAAAAACTTTTAAGAAATTTTAGAATTTTAAAAATGTTTTAAATTTTAAGAATTCTATGAATTTAAATTTAAGAATTTAAATTAATTTATTTTAAGAATGTTAAAAATATTTTGAGGAATTTTTAATATGAAGTATAAGAAAATTGTTACAAATTTATAAAATTTTAATAATTATATAAACCAAATTATTTTAAATAATTTTGAATTTTGAAATACCATATAAGAATTTTCAGAATTTAGAGTAAGAATTTTTATTTTTTACCATATAAGAATTTTCAGAATTTAGAGTAAGAATTTTTATTTTTTGTGCCTATAAATATTTTGAAATTTAAAAGATTAAAAATTTTTTTGTTTGAGGGATCAAGAATATTACGAATTATAAAAAACTTTTGTGAAACTATATATAAAATTTGAAAAATACTAAAAAAATTTTACGATTTTATAAACATTGAAAAATTTTAATAAAAAAATTTAAGAATTACCTGAAATTTAAAAATTTTAAATTTTTCAAAAATAAGTATTTTAGGGTATTTGTGAATTTTTAGCATTGAATAAAGTGCGCTTCAACGAAAAGTCAAATAAACATTGACCATTGATTTATTTTAAAAAATTCACATTAAAATAGACCCACATATGTGCGTACATAGAAACTGAATGAATAGTCCATTGATTGTTGATCATTTTTAATTCAGCATGACACAATTAATCCTGCATGGTCGTCGGTTTATTATTATCAATGTGATTTGGTTAATATCAGCCATTATATGTTATTATGACACAAACGCTGTACCAAAAATCACATAACACATATTGTCATTATAAGAGGGTGAATTCGTACACACAACATGATATGATGGTATATAATGGATATAAGAAATAAACAAACATTGTACATCCCTTTTAAGAGCGAATTTTTTGTACGATGTGATGGCATACAAATTCTTCAACTTCCAACGACTATCAAAATGAATTATTATGGTACGTCTTGTTTGTGTTATTATTATTGCTATTACTAATATATGGTGTATATATATGTACATATACAAAAAGGACACAATTTTTAGGGATAATAATGAGTTTTTATGATTTTCGGAAATAATAATAATTTTTAGTTTTGTGCGAGCGCCTATTCTTGTGTGCGAATCAATAAATTTATCAGTTAATTTGTCATAATATCTCTGGACATTTAGTGAAATTGCATTAAGAGCTGTATATAAGTTATTAAGGGATGATTTATTGAATTTCAAAATCACATATACTCGTATAAGTATAATAGGAAGAGCTTTTTATAAATTGGTATATTGTTAAAATACTATTATTGATGTATACGAACGACTTAATGGGTTAAGTGATGGGATTGTAATGGCTTTTGATATGTGTGCAGATATACATATGTATAAAACGGAAGCTATAAATAAAATCGTTTGAATGTTGCGACGGTAATCACGCGAGCATCCAGTAATTCCTACTGTGAGAATTTTTTTTTTATAAATCTCGAACACTGTGTTGAATATATTTAGAAATCATCTTGAGACGTAATTCTTACATACCTTAATCGAATATTATACACGGTTGTTGGTACATATAACAACTAAACCATATATAAGTATTCATATCGTATAACATAACACAACAAAACATATAAATGAGAACCACTTCATATATAATTGACCCTTTATTCCTCTGTATATAGCCTGGTTTAAAATTCGTCGACAAGAAAAACCACTTGAGGCAGTCGAAATATAATTGTTTAAGTTTTAATCGCGTTTAATAATCGTTTAGAATTATATAATTTTTGATTTTTCAAGAGTTTCGTTTCTTATTTCCACCAAATCAATAAACGTATACATAAATGGTAAAGCGTCCCACGGTTTTTGTTTAAGCCACAAAAACAGTAAGGGGTTGAGATTTAGCTAAATTTTTGATTAACATTTTGTGTTATGCTCCCAAACAATAAGGTATACGTCAATATAATAAATATATGTGTACATAACTCAATGGGGTTAATGGCAAGACGACAACAATAAAAAAAAAACCAAAATATATAAAATCGAAGAAGGGTGCGCGCGATTCGAATTAACTTCACATGCGGAATTTAATTACTTGAACGTGATCGTATAGTGATGATAACATAAAAATTGAATTCTTTTACGAGTTGCTAAACAATCCCCATTGAAAGTTTGAGCAAATTAATAATTTTATGTATGTTTGTTAAAATTTTATGCGATTTTTATGATGGAAAGATATAAAACAACACATTTTTTTTTTTTAATCAAAGTGGTTGATTCGAATAAATTTTCTGAACAAAATTTGTGTTGGCTTTGCCATTAAAATTATTAAGAATTAAAAATTTATAAATATGAAAATGGGTTTACGTATTTTTACGATATACAAACGAGATTGGGTTAATTAAAATTAAACAAACCACTTGGATTTTAATGTGTTCTTACTATAAAATGGGTTCATAACGTCGCTGTTGTTTGTTTGAGTACGTAATTAGTACTAGATACTTCCTAGAGCAATTCAAATCATAAATATTGAATCAATATCATATGAGGTCTCCTCTGATATTCGGCCCCAAAAAAAATCCAAACTAAAGGCTTCGTTCTTCGAAATTTTGATGTTGACCGAGGCGCTGTACATGTTTCTTTGCATGGTTCTTGATTTCTTCGGTAGCGTACTCCATCTTTAGATCCTTATGAAAGTAGTCGTTTCTAATGTACCATGGTGCGTTCACAAAGGATTTTTGAAAGGATTGAATTATATCAACGTAGCTCTTCTTGGTACAGCCCCACAGTTTTATACCTTATGTCATATAGGTTTAAGTATCAATATAATCAGTTTGTTATGTATTGTTAGCTCGGATTTTCTACCTAAGAGCCAGTACATTTTCCTGTATTTGATGTTTAGCTTTTCTTTTTTATTTTTCACGTGCTCTTTCCACTTGAGTTTAGCATCAAGTGTCACGCCTAAGTATTTGGCCGTAATATCAATCGATCAGCTGGCATAGGTCTCGGTATAATTTATACTTTAGTCCTCGGTGCCATACTTTGTCAGAGGCTTGTGCTACGTCCAAGAAGACACTTGAACATATTTTCTTCTTCTTTCTAGTGTAGTTTCAATTAAGTCGGTAATTCTATGCACTTGGTCTATAGTAGAGTGCCTTGCCTCTCTATAAACCCAAATTGATGTGAAGGAATAAGTTTTCTTTCTTCTATTACTGATTTTAACCATTTAAGCAATAATATTTCGGTCAACTTTGAAATTATAGGAATTAGCGTAATTGGTCTATACGAAGGTTTTAAAGTTATTATGATTTGGAATCATAATCATCTCTGCCACCTTCCACTGGTATGGAACGTATTTTAGTCGACACGTCGCGTTTATTACTTGGATCAGTTTTCATAAACCTTTTTCGGGGAATTCTTTAACTATTTGTCCTGAAATTAGGCCATAACCCGGTACATTTTTTGGGCATACGTTTTTAGTAATCTCATATTTAACCTCTTGGAATGTTACTGGTTGGATGTTTTTAATACCCATTTTTTTAACTGGGTTTAAGCTCAGCCTCGGAAGGGGCTGAAATGTATTTTCAAGGTGGGCTGCGAACAAGACAGCCTTCCATAATCCTTTTTGATAGGAGGAAACTGAATGTTCGGTCGTTTAAGTCCTTTTGTTGCTTTCCAGAGCGAATAGTCTGTGTCTGTTTGGCCGGAAAGACCGGTTTGATATTCACTAAATGAATTGTTTTTAATTTCTTTGATTAGCAATTACTTCAGTTTGTTGCTTAGATTATTAAGTCTAGATTTACTTTGTGGTGCTCGCTTTTCACTAACCACATCGAGTTGTGTCGCAGTTTTAATTGGTACTTGTAAGACTGTATTTTCCTCGATCAGCGTTTATGTTAATCTAGGCAAGTTTTCTTGCTTGGTTATGGTTGCACTTAGTGTCATAATAACTGGTGTGTGGTCTAAACATATTCCTTCCTTGTGTTCTATCAGTACGTAGTTTTCGGATACTCTGTTTGTTACAAAGAAGTCTATTAAGTGTGGTATTTTGTTATGATCGGTAGGCCAATATGTTGGTTTACCCCCAGAATAAAACTCACAGTAAAATTCTTGCCGTGCTGCAAACAGGTCTTTACCATTAGGTGTTGATAGTTTCGATCCCCAGTATGTATTCTAGCATTGAAGTCTCCCCCAATTATGAAGTTGGTTCCAAGCGTTTTAAGCAACGCGACATAATTTTCTAAATTTTTCATAATATGTCGGCATCTTCCGTTTCTTGCCCACTTCATATGCTCCCGTAAAAAAATTCAGGTCGTCAGCCTAACGATTCAACCATGTACTCGCCTTCTTCGACAAGCAAAGGATACTGTGGTGGTATTCTGGGTAAACGTAGAAAACATGTTCGTGTAATTTAGATTAACGAGACATGTGAGTGCCACCCGACCACAAGAACTGAAGTGATGAATACTCCTTCATAACAGCCTACTTCGTTAAGGCGTGCTTTATATTTTCGAGGTGAATAGTTTGCTGTTTCATAATTTCTAGACATTTGTTTATTTAGAGAGCGCTCTCAATATACTCTAGTTTCTGAAATCGTTCATCAAATGTTTTGAATTTGCTAATATTCATTGTAGTGTTTGGATAAAACTGTTATTTTGAGCATTTTTTTCATTTATTTTCCCCGTTTGCCTTGAGGGCCTTTGGACACTTTTCACCCTTTTAATAAGGATTTTTAGCGTGCTTTCTGTGTAGATATAGCAAGATGGGTTTTACCATGATTGGTATAAGGTTTGACACCATCACATTAAAACACACCCGGGTTTCTTGTTGCAGTATATTTTTATGTGTGTCCATATGCTTGATATTATTTGCGTTGTGTTTGTGTTAGAAGTTTAGAGTTTCTTAGAGGTTGGAATAGTTACTTGCAACCTTAGATGTTCTACATTTTATATATGTATGTTTCATTTACACTGAAGGAAACACATATACATGTTGGGAGGTTCTTTATTTCGCTATTTTGTCCCAATTGATGCATCAATCGAATTAAATTGTTCTGCTTTCAGGTCATCAGTTATTTTTTCTGGTTTACGAGCAATTGCTACGATTGATCTAACCAATTTGTTTTCAAATGTGAACCAAGAGCATCGAGTATTATTATTCATTAACATATCTTTGGATTGGTTGTATTGATTATAGAATACTTATTCTTTCCTAGAATAGATGGGACCGATTCAAAGAGAGTGGGGTTTCCTGATGTCTGAAGTATCCTAGAAAAATTTGGTGCTTTCTATACATAGTTCAAAAATTGGAATTGGAACCTCGCTAAATCATGTCTGTAGACGGTGAACAATAACCCTATTGAAGCACGTGCACGAAATTCAATTAGCTTAAGGCAGTTCTTTTCAGCATACCTAATATTCTCTATAATTGGTATATTAGTATTGATGTTAATGAAAGCATTACGAATTATATAAAACGTCTTAAAATTTTATTTTTTCATATACCATCAAGGTGATTAAATTAAACGATATAGCATATGAATTCGGCTACGGATATTTTTAAATTGATGTTGCTATCGTTTCACCAAATATGTATAGAAGTGAATCCGATTTGATCTAGGTACAGAAAAATAATAATTTTGGAAGCTTATAATTGTCAATTATTATTACATTGTTGTGCTAGTTCGTAGAATATCTATAGATGTCTATAATATGTAGATGATGATTTATTATTTTCAATATTTTTTTACATACTTTGCGTCGACTAAACTCCGTCAACAATTTTAAAGTATATGTATAGCAGTATTAATTTAAGCTCGCTAGGGTGCTTTAGTAAGTCCGTACTTGACACAAAACTTTGACACAAATTTTAAAAAAAAAATATCGATTTTGGAATGAAACAAATTCATTCTCTTCTTCCTAAACCTATACACCGAAAAGTTTGAATCCCCTTTAAAAAAATAAAAATAAAAAATCGAATATTATTCAATAAAAGGTGATTTCCACTTTTCCCAATAAGAAAATGAAAAGAAAATTCGGGATAATATCTGTCAAACACAGTCCACATACAGAACTTTTTTTTTTTAAAATATCAACAATGGAATAAAAAAAAATTATTTATTTTCAATTCTCAAAGGAATATTTTTATTTATTTATTTTTATTTAGGGAAATGAAAAGTAAAAAAAAAAATTAATTAAATATTTTCATCTCTCGTTGTTAAATAAAAACCACAATATCGTGATTACACATAATTTAACAATATATCATCATCATCACTCGATGATGACGATGAAGATGTTGTGAGATGATGGAAATCGATTTGGATTTTAGAATTAAAAAAATTTTTTTTTAATCACATTTAATAAAAAAAAATCCTTTCTTTCCTTTTTTTACTTCTATTTGTTTGATTATTATTTTCCTTGAACAATTTTCCATTATTTCCGTTTATTTAATCATTTTAAAACACTTTGAATTCCCAAACGTGTATAGAGACGGTTTTTTTGTTCGACGACGAATTTTTTTTTTGCTTGCGCTCTCAATTCAATCCGTTTTCAATATGAAATTTAAATACTTATCCTTTTTTTGTGTGTGTTTCTTGGTTTTTCCCCTATTTTCTATGTTTGTGTTGATTGTTTGTGTTTGGGATTTTGTTGAAATTTTTTTTTTTTTTAAGGAATCGATTAATTTAAACGGATTTTACAGTAAATTAAAGGACAAAATTATTAATTATTTACAGTAGCGCTGTGAGACAATTTAAGTTGGATTATCCACTTGCGCTGCAGACTACATGCATCATAGACGCACTTCTAGGACGACTTGGAAGTTTGTACCAAAAATTATACAAAATATTTCTTATTCATGTGAATTTTGTTCTAAATAAATCCTAAAAAAATACTAAGATTTATTTTAGATATAGAGGTGTGAAGTTTTTAATAAATCCTAGAAATGTTTACATGTGTAAGTAAGAATATCATTGGATATGTCGAATAAATAAATTTCCATATTTTCTTGGAAGCCACCAGCCATTCATATAAAATTGGTAATTTTATCATATTTAGATATAAAATGCCCAAGGTAGAAAATTATGGCTTTGCCAGCAAATGTGTTAGTGAATGTCGTTTGATAAGAAATTCCTGAACTTTCGAATTCATATAAAATTCATATAAAATTATTTTTCAATATTTTATCATGTTTGGATATCCCAAGGTAGAAAATTATGGCTTGGCCATAATGTAGCACAGGTATGGACTAGAATTTTAATAAGAAATTCTTGAACTTCAAAATCCATATAAAACTGGTAATTTCTCAACATTTTATCATGTTGGGATATCAAATCTCCAAAACAGAAAATTGTGGCTTAGCCAGAAAATGTAAAAGTCTATGTCGTTAAATAAAATAATTATTTTAGGTGCCGTCATGGGCTAGAATTTTAATAAGAAATTCCTAAACTTCCAAATCCATATAAAATTGGTAATTTCCCAAAATTTTATCATATTTGTATATCAAATCTCCAAGGTAGAAAACTATTGCTGGGCCAGAAAATGTAAAAGTGTATGGTCTAAAATATGTACATATTGTGTAAATTACGAATTGTGACATATCCGTATAAATTAAATAATTTAAAAAGCTTAGTTGGAGCTTTTTAAAAGTATGGTAGTGATTTTAACGAAATATGTCGTTAGCTCCTCAATGCACACGTCACAGAGGATATTTGCTGATTTGTGGCAGGTCGAATTGCGTTAACAATAGTTCTAGTGGAAAGCTCTTCAATGGTAAGGACCTCATAGTAATTTAATTTGAACATGTTGGAATGCTATACATCAAAAGTTTTAAAATCGGTCGGAATAATCGATCAGTTTAAGTATTAACTCTCAATGTAAGCTTTTTGTTTATTTTTAAAAGTATACACGGTTCTAATTGTTTTTGCGGGTCAATGTATTCGTGAGCTTTTCACAGCATAAGCGGTGTAGTATAAATGTTTTCTGTTTTTGCCACTAAATATGATATAATTATTCAGTACCATACATGCTTAATGAAAGTAGGATCTCTACAAGACTTTGAAAGCTACAGGTATTTTTTTTATCACACATATGGTCTTCTGTTTGAATTTTTCTTATACGGACCAAGTGCGCAATGGGCTCAGGTAAATTATAATTTTGTGGCTCTGAGGGGAAAGAAATTATTTCTAATTAAAAACAAAGTCGAATTGTTTTTATTAATTGAGACATTTTTCTATTATTGTGCCTGTTGGTAATCCTAAATCGACTATTATTGTGCCTGTTGGTAATCCACGCAACTAAAGATCCATCGACTTGGGTGAGTGACTATTGCTTGGTCTGAATGGTTGATTTGGTTAAGAGATATTGTACATCGATTTACAAAAACTGTATTGCTTGAAGCGTTGGTTAAAATATTGGTAGCAATACCAACCGGCAGTTCAGTGTGAAGTTACGAACCTGGCCGATAATTATCATTAGTTTTCATCGTTTGTACTTTCGTTTCCATTTGGGGCAATACACAATGGTCTCTAAGTTGCTACTATGGTTTACTACAACAGCCATAAAAATGGTGGCAACAACAAATGGCTTAGCTTTCCTATTTGTAATTGATAAGACTTCTGTTGTCGCTGATTATCAAAAATTGTAATTTTTAACTTCACATAGATGTTGAGGTGGAGAAAATTATGTCGACCTTCGCATTTTCATATTGACGCCATTAGATGTTACATCTTGAAACGACCAAAAAAATTGTTTAATCTGAAATTACTCCTATACAAGTGGAATACATTTCATACTGTTCCGCTTCGACAGTGGGATATTAAACGGTTGAATTATAATGAGGATTTTGACTAAATCATCGGAGATAAGAACTCGAATGAATTAGATATCTTACGATAAGATTGTTCTTTTCACGAGTTATGTAGTATTCTTCAGACATAAGTTAAATAAAAGGAAATTTTCACCTTACGTCTTTCAGAGCCCATTATAAATGATTGTTAAATTAAACCCACCTGACTGCAAAATATTTATCCCATTAAAAATCTAATTTGGTGCTACATAATGTGATAATGAACTTTGCGGTTCGCCTGAATTATCTTGTAGAAATGATATTCGCAGATACTAAAGGGCATCATATTAGTACTCTATTGCCATTTAAAAATTCCATGAGTCCAAGTTAAAAATATTTGATTGATAAGCCACCCGTGGGTTGAGTTTTTCATCTGTATAGACAATATAGCATTATTACTTTGCTCTGATGACCAGCTAGCATGTTATGGTCTACAATAGATTGATAATTTCTATGCGGCAACACAAACGGAATATTGTCCAACTTTATTTTACTGTCAATTGAAAGCAGCAAAATCGTGATAATTACCTATAATTCCTAAACTTCCAACTCCATATTAAATTGGTAATTTCTCAACATTTTATCATATCTGGATATTAAATGTTCAATGTAGAAAAGTATGGCCTGGCTAGAAAACGTAGAAGTGTATGTCGTTATTATTATTATTATTAAAATTGGCTGGAACCCATGAGGATTCCGCAATCAATGCCATAAAGGCCCATGGTGCAAACCCAGGATTCTATCCTAATTCGCAAACGCGAACTGCTGCCTTAGCAAATTGAACAAGTTTAGACCAAGGCAGAGAATGAAGTATTTCGCCTTTTTTTTTTTTTTTTTTTAAAGGACTATGCCGGTACCTCCCGATCCAAACGTCGCAGCTTTAACCACTGCGCTATTTGCTCGGTAAATTTTTCGCCTTACGACAGTTAAAAGTCTCAAGCCACTGAGACCTTAAGTCTTTCAAAGCGTAATCTTTTATAACTTTCTTCCCAAAGTTGAAAGAGACAGGAACCGCAGGACCAATTAAAGTTAATTAGGAGCCAGCTTTGGCTAAACAATCCGCGATCTCATTGCCTTTGATGTCACAATGAGCCGGTACCCACATGACCGTAACTTTATTGTTAGAATAGAGAAGGTGTATGAATTGTTTGCATACCTTGACGAGTTTAGAAACAGTCAAGGGATTTCTTAAAGAGTTAAGTACAGTTTTACTATACAGTAGAATACTTTTGTTTTTAACAGCAAAATTCAACGCCTCAATAACACTATACGTGTCAGCGTAATTAGTTCCGCCTGAAAAATAGTACAATGTGAACCAAGACTACCGAAAAGACTCAGATCCGTCCAAGGACAGTACATTGCAAAACCTGCACTGAGGTTAGAAAGAGAGCCATCAGAAAAACAGACTATGGACTAATTTAATTTGTTAAGAAAAAACTGCGAACTCCACCAATCTCTCGAAGGGTAAGGCACCGAGGAAAAATTTGTGAAATGGGATTCGAGTAGTAGTCTGTCATTAACCATATCGATTTCTGGTAAACATGAAGAATCATTTTTAAAAATTTGTCGTTGTCCCACGATAGAACCGATTACATTCCATGCCCCAATGCACCTCAGATGATATGCTGCAGAACAGGCTGTGCTTATAATAAAGGTGCGTAACTGAGGCAAGGAAAGAATGGATTTCATGGCAAGAAGTGGAGTTGAGGACAAGCCCCAGTTATGGCTCTGCAAGCAAGATTTTGTAGACCAGTAAGCTTGTCTACAGCAGCCTTCAGGTCAACCACTGGCCACCACACAATAGAATCGTGCGATAGTAGCGATAGGACCATTGATTTATAAATGAAAGAAAGCATCCTAGGGCTTAAACCCCAGGATTTCCCAAAAGCCCTTCTACATTTCCAAAAAATGGCAGTTGCTTTTTGAAGCTTGAAGTCCAGATGATTTTTCCAGGAATTACTATCCAACACCAAGGTGCTTGACGTGGTCACATTTAGTGATCGTTCCCCCAAATGGGAGGGAACAGGTAGTTCAAGAGTATTCCTCTTCCTTGTAAAGAAATTAAATCAGTTTTAGAAGGGTTAACGTAACGACCCTTCTCAACACACCATGCCTCCACAATAATTAAGGCATGCTGAGTTAGGTCGGATAAGACAGTGAGACTGTCAAAACAAGATCATCAGCGTAGCTCTGTGCAATGTAGCGATATTGGTGCAGCTTTACAAGAAACTCGTCAATGACCAAAAATCACAGCAGAGATGAGAGCACACCTACCTGACGACAGCCTTTGATAACCTTAACAGAAACTAACACCCCATCCAGCTCCGCCTCCACAGTGCGAGACTTGAGCATGGTTTCAATCTATAAGATAATGGTGCGATCAATAAAAAAAATGGTACAGGCAGCAGTAATGGGGAGGTGATTAGAAAATGATCTGTAATGAATCTATCGACAATGCTTTCCAGAGCTTTAAGGAAAGTGTATTAGTCTATAATAAAGGCCGAAAGGACTTAGGATTCGTATAATCGGACTGTCCCCCTGGTAGACGAAGAGAATAAAGTTTACACGTACTATTCTTAGCTAAAGCTTTATTGAGTTCAGCGATATCAGATAGGCTGTTGATTTCCTCACAGAAGTTCAACCACGAGGGTTTTTGAGCAAAAAGTATAGGCTCACTTCCAGTATTAATAATATCAAGCTCGTTAAATATGTATGTCGTTATATAAAATAATTATTTCAGATGCCGTAATGCGCTAGATTTTAGATAAGAACTTCCTAAACTTTCAAATCCAAATTGGTAAAATTAGTAATTTCTCAACAATTTATCATATTTGGATATTAAATCTCTAAGGCAGATGATTGTGGCCTGCCCAGAAAATGTAAAAGTGTATGGCCTAAAACAAAAATATTATTTCAATTTCCGCCACGAGCTAGAATTTTAATAAGAAATTCCTAAACTTCCAAATCCATATAAAATTGGTAATTTTGTCGTATTTGGATATTAAATTTCTAAGGAAGATTACTGTGGCCTGGCCAGAGAATGTGGAAATAGTATGGCCAAAAATCAAATAATTGTTTTAAATGCGGTCAACGAGTCTGACGTCAGCTTCGAGGTCATTGCTGTGAATCCAAAAAATGTCAAAACAACCAAAACTATATATGTTATGAATCGGTGCAAGTTAATCATTGATTATCCTTTGAACGATTCTGTCTCGCATGTACCCAGATATTATTCTCTGAATGGAATGTTTAAGATTATGTTCGTCACATTTTGTGTCATTCAACTATATATAGCGACAGGTATTATGTATGATTTACACAAAAGCACTAACCGAAATACATGAAATCAATGACTCGATTCGATCGCATATTTCATTATCTCGGAACACATTTCTTTAATTATTGATTTATGTATATAAGTGCATTGTGCATCCATCCATTCAATCCACCATATATCAGTGTGTATATGCCGCTTCGGTGTAAACATACATGTATATACGAAACAATCAAATTTAATTTTTTTTTTGATTCTATCCGATTTGAAATGAATTAACTCAACCAAAAAGAATAATCAATTTTTTGTGTTTTCTTTCGTCGAGTCGTTTTTGTTTTCTTAAGATTTCATTTTTAAAGTTAAGATCACCAGCCATTTTATAAAAATAAAAAATCCAACAATACACAATTGTCTTAACAGCGCATGAAGAATAAAAAAAAAAGGTTTCGTTTTATAACGTCTTTGTACATAAGACAAGAAAATAAGAAAAACCAATCAAATGACGAAAACAAAAACTACAATAAAAATGTAATTTCGGTGCGGATACGGTTACAATTGTACGTATACATATATGTACGTAACGAACGATAAGACAAAATTAATATTTTTTTTTTAATTTACATCGATTTGTATCGATTACAAACGAAAGTTTTATCATTATGTGGATATGTTGAACAATCCGGGCATATATGTATGTACGAGTGTACGATTGATTGATTTTAGAAATTATAATTATTTGTGTCGTTTATGCTATGTCATTGCATATCCATTCAATTGAATGTACATTTTTTTATTTTTTGTAATTAAAGGTGGAGAAATAATTATATACATAAATACATAATAATATGTGTAAAGGAACTACATACATAACACAATGGGTATATGCAGTACTTTGTATTTTATCGAATTTGAAATGGTTGATCAAATTTTTAGGTAGGCGGAATTTCTTAATTTTAATTTGTCTTATCTTGGCTATTGCACAAATAGTTTCACACGGTTATCACGGATATATCATATACTTGATGGTGAAAGCAGCGAGGTTCGCATTTTTCAAACAAATTTCGATATCAGAATTTCAAACTTTTCAGAATTATAACGCATCATACCAATTTCAGTAAATTCTAAGACTCTTTAAAAAAAGACGAGGTTGAGACGCACACAAGGGAGCCTGTAGAAGACGACAACCTGTCCACACAAGATGTACTAAGAGGGGAAGCTATCCAACCAATTGAGTTCTCCGAGGTAGCTGCATTAGGAGAGACTATGGGCAGCTGCCTTTCCCTGGTGTCGGACGAGGATTAGCATCTCGGAGGCAAGGACCAGGCGAGGCGGTACGGGCGACACTGGCGAATCCACTGGAACCAATAAACATGAGCCTGTTGCAGCGGGGTGTGAAAAGTGGTAAGTGGGTTCAACATGATAGTATGCTAAATATCATTCAAATCAACCTGCACCATACAAAGATAGTGTCAGCCGCTTTACTCCTCAGACTGACTGGATCAGGAGAGGACGTGATTTTTATTCATGAACCTAGGATAAACAGTAACAGGATCTGTGGCCTTAGAAATAAGGGGTATAACCTAATGTACTCAAGCAATTCTGGGAAAATCAGATCCTGCATTCTTGAATAATATAATTTAAATATTTTTCTACTCTCTCTAGGCTGACCTCTATATTGACCTCTAGGTTCACATCAGTGATGTCATCATTCAGTCTAGAGGGTGGCGGCAGCCAAATTTTTTTTCTCAGCCTATATGGACCGGGACAAATAGCTATCGCCAGATAACCTGCAGGACCTGCTTCTCGAAACTGAAAAATGGAAGATTGGTGTCATTCTTGGTGGAGAGTTGTTACGGCTGTATAGATATTTTATTTTTGTTAATTGCATCAGCTGATTCTATTTAGGGAATACCTGAGTACGTCTATTTGTTTTGTTTAAAATATGGGTCAATCAACTACAAAAAATTTGTATATAGTACATCTCTTAGTACATAAATGAGTCATCATAAGCACAATAATAATACATAATATTTTTTTTTGGGTACAGTGACTGAAGTGTTTATATCATGTATATGTAACTTATATATACCAATACATATTTTAATTTTTTTATATACAATTCTGGAATTACTGGACGAGGGAAACAAACAATAAATAATAACTCGTAGTATAGGTGATCATTATATGTATATCGATAATAATTATGTATATAGTATGTTGATATATAGGTTCGATGTACTTGATTATGCAGTCAAGACTATTGGTATAGAAAAACATTCTTTTCCTCTGAGGTTTCCGCAAGCGCGCATCACGATTATACAAATTAAATATTTTTATAGACTGATATATAGTCGCAGTGGTGTAAAATAGCGCATGTTGGGATTAAAATTAAAGTCCTCCATCATAAATAAAACCAACGTAGTTTTATATATTTTCTTTTGTTTTTCAATCGGTAAGTTATACGAATTATTTCTCTTACAACATACAATTGCTTCAACCACTTTCCCTTTAAATTATTTTCGCTGTAGGTAAATTGTAGTACCACATAAAAAAAAAGGAGAAGGTTCATAAAAATAATTATACTGTTATCGTTCCCATCCAACCCGGTATAATCGATAAACGGAGCCTCAGCTAAGACTGTCTGTGAATTATAATAGGGAGGACTACCTTCTATCATCTCATCTTTGTGGTCGGATAAAAACCTTACCGAATTTACCTGCATGATAGTGCGTGTGTTTTTTACGTGATAATAGTGAGCACTAGCTACAACAAAAAAATTTATAAAAAGTTGTCAGGAAAGTTTTTGTTTTCAATTATAAAAAAAAAATTCAAAAATTAAGAAATAAAGAAATAGAAAAAAAAATAAAAAAAAAATTATAATATATAAATATCGTAGTATGTATCTAGTAGCAAGTGTTATTTGAAGTGAATCAGTGTAGGGAGTATAAATTTAATAATGTTAAATTTTCAGTCACCCCAGTAACACCTCGGAGTACTCTAAGGACATTTGGGATTGGTGAGTTATTTTTTTTTATATACATAGTGCTCCCAACATTGTTTTTGTTGTTTTGTTCTTTTTTATCAATAACACTGCCGAAGTAAATTTAAAAAGCTTTATTATTTAAATCATAAGTTTTATTCTTATAAATATATATAGAGAGTGAAAATTACAAAAAAAAAATATGTTTTTTTGTTGTTATCTATATTATTTAAATTATGTTATTAGTTAAAGAAATAAACATGTCAAATTAATTGATTTCTTTTTATGGGATGATGATATTGGGGTATGGGAGTGCTGATGCTCGTTTTACGTTTAAAGATCACGTGTAAAAAAAAGTTTGTTGGATCTTTTCTTTTGATTAACGGCGGCTAATAACCCTCCCAAACCAACTGTTTGCTACCTGAAATATTATAATAAAATACACGTGCAAGTCGTCGTATAGATCCGTAACAAAATGGCGCCGAAACAGGGACCTGAAATGAGGAAGTGTAATCAGAATAGTCCCGATATTAATTTTAATTTGTTACATCACATGATGTTTTAACACATGTGGATTGAATTTCTTAAAATGAAATTTAGCAGCTGTGTTGAAGCGAAATGTGTGGTGCCGTAAAAATATAAGATGCGTTGATTACTTTGTTGTTTTTATTTTAATTCAGTGGTAATCCTAAAAAGATATCCATGCAGCTTCTCTGCTTAGCACGAGTGACCCAAAAGAACCGCTTATTTATATCTAGTGTATTTTTTTTTTTTACGTAATTTTTTTTGCGGTCCACTCCTTTTTTTACATATGCATATCTTTTGTATTAGCTTTCAATTACATTTAATACTTATCCTAATAAATCTGAAATTATCTTAGAGTGTGTATTGAATACGGTGGAGGTGCCAATTGTCGATACTCGATGATTTCGTGGTTTCCAATTAAGCTACTCTATATCGATTTTCTGCACAGGTATTCTGACTTAATTTTAAATTTATCATGTTTCATTAGATAATGTTTGTAATTGGATGTAATGATTGACTTATCTACATAAATTCAAAGATTGAGTGCCCAGTGATACTGTCGGTTTAAATCTCTTTGCATTATGTATGTTACATCTCATTGAGCTACCAATTGCAATCAATATCATTTCAATTATATAGACTAATGCATCTAATATAAAGTATCAGCATTCGATTTACATTCCTTAATATCATCATCTACAATTTAATACAAGGTTTCTATTGTACTTCTTTATAAATATTTTTGTTATTAGTGTAATAATTCGTTCCGTTTGTTATTTTTTGACATTAATTTATTCTTTAGATCATATATACACACATTATCATACAGTTCCTTATTTCTATAAATAACTTTCTATGGTTAAAGTTAAAATATTGAATATTCTTTAAATTTATTTTGGATAGTTTAAGGGTGATAATTAGTTTCGTATATCAAATAAACATTTATTTCTCTATATATTCTTATAAAAGAGTCTTACTCATTCACGATTTAATTGTTTATAAATTCTTAAATATAGTCGTTGCAAATTTTTCAATATAGTCGTTCATATTACAAAAAAATAAAATAAAATGGATGTAGATATATATCTTAAACAATTATCAACTCCCGAACTGGAGGTTGAATATATTGTTAGGGGTTTATCTAGTAAGGCAACTGATGCGCGACTGTTTTTAGTTAATACTTATTCGGCAGAACAGTTAGACAAAACCATTAAACCTAAAGGTACGCACGTTAAAGAAAACCCAGAAACAGAGATAGAGATATGTCGAAACAAGTATGACGAACTTTCAAGGGCTTCCCAAGAGCAACCGATGCCACCTCCAAAAGACTTCGTTACTATTGCTTATGCTAAAATAATTCATTATAAGGATCGAACTAACCGATTAATTAACACGTTTGGAGAAACCCCGTTCCTTGCAAGCCTCTTTAGTAACTGGCGACGAGCTTTCAACTTATACCACAAGTTTTGGACCGAATATCAAGGAGCTGAACCACAAGTTATTTTACATCCACCTACTGAAACACACGGTATGGCAACTAGCTCATTTGTAGAAAAAATTGATCAACTAATAAACAACGTTGCGTCAGATCAGACAAATCAGCAAAACACGGGTAATACTAAGCCAATGCAGCAAACAGGCAATGCTAATCAAGCACGTCAACAGATTCCAAACAATGAGCTTAACCAATTAAAAAATTCAGTCTCAGATTTTTTCTCAAAAATGGATGCCCGTTATTCCAAACATTTACAAATGGCACCAAACCCAAATTCAATAAACGATGCATTCAATAGGAGTGATAGGAGCGATCTACAGCCACAATTATTCTCTAATCAACAAAATCTTCTATATAATGAAAATTATTCACGACAACCTACATCAGTCCAATCTCCAAGATTTCACCTAGAGAATTTCTACAAAATTCGACAGAAGTGGAATTTATCGTTTGATGGTATAGGAGGTCTAAATGTTCACGACTTCATATATAGACTGGAACAAATGGCATGTGACGATAACTTACCTTTAGAGTTTCTTACAAAAGTTCTTCATCATTTTCTCAGCAAAAAAGCCGAAGATTGGTACTGGGTTTATAAATCTAACCATCCTATTACATCTTGGACAGAAATGAAGTTAGCAATTATTTCGTACTTTAGCAGTTCTAATTATGAAGAGGAGATAAAAGAGAATATCTTGAAAAGGGTTCAAAGCGGTAAAGAATCGTTTTCTGATTTTTCCCTGAGCATCCAAAAAATGAACGCGCGACTTCATAACCGCCTATCAGAAAGTCAAATAATTTACAGATTGTGCCAAAATATGTATCCTGCTCTCAAGAATGTCACATTGCCTTATCATAACTCCATCAGATCAATCGAAGAACTTCGCGTTCTCTGCCAGGAATACGAAAAATTATGGGAACAAACTGGATATGACCCTAGGAAATTTGGAGATACATACCGACGCAAGCCAAACGTGAATGAAATTAATTTAGGAATGCAAAATTTGAGTTTTGCTCAGACACAAAGTCCTCGATATACCCAAGAACCCCTTAACACTTTCGTAAAAGATAATTCTGAAACTACAGTTGAAGCGTTTAAGTTAAAAAACGAAAGACGTTATCCAGAGAATGTACCAGCAAAGAACTACGCAGTATGTTGGAACTGCAAGGATTTAGGGCATAGATACGAAGATTGTTTAAAACCATTTCTAGATATTTTTTGTTTTGGTTGTGGAGCACCTAACGTTCGCAAACCTTACTGCTCGAATTGTGTAAGATTCCAGTCGGAAAACAGGTTTCCGAGTGCGGGCCAAATGAAGGGGCAACGCCTCGGAGGAAACGGTCACCAGTTGGAATTCAGCGAACCCAACACCCAGAATCCTTCATAAATTTAACTAAGAATAGTTTTAAGCTTAATAACAATGAATTATTCAGTCAAACAACAAATTTTTATAAACCTAGATGCAAAAAAATTTACCGTGTTCTGCGTTACTTTAGAGAGAGGCGCACTCTTCGAAAAAATTGTATTGCTTCACTAATAAAAGCCAAATCAATCAATGATCCACGCCCGCATGTTGAAGTAACCATTGCGTTAAAACAGTTCATTGCGCTTCTTGACAGCGGAGCTACAATTAGTGTGTTAGGCAAAGGTTCACTTGACTTTTTAAATCACAATAATATTAAGTTTCATAAGCTTGTATCTCATGTTACGACAGCCGATGGCACCAATAACAAGATAGAAGGATACGTTTGGTTGCCTGTCACGTTTAATGGGAGAACAGAAAAGATGAAATTTTGTATTGTGCCTACACTGAAATCATTTTTGTATTTGGGAATAGACTTTTGGTCCAAGTTCGATATTACCCCGACTATTTCAATCAGTGAAATTTCTGAGGATCTATATCACAAAAATAATAATTCCCACGTTCTATCGGATAAAGAAAGAAAAGAGTTGGACAAAATAATTGAAATGTTTCCGTCGTTTACTAGAGATGGTCTAGGCAGGACTACTCTTCATGAACATGAGATCGACATTATTAAAGGTGCCAAACCCATCAAGCAGCGGTACTATCCAGTCTCCCCAGCAGTTCAAAAAGATCTATATGACGAAATAGATCGTATGCTGAGTATGGACGTTATTGAAGTGAGCAAAAGTTCTTGGAGCTCTCCGATCACCATCGTAAAGAGATCTAACGGAAAGACTAGACTATGCTTGGATGCCCGCAAGCTCAACACAGTGACGGAAAAGGACGCATACCCTCTCCCACTAATTGACGGACTATTATCCCGACTTTCAGAAACTAAATTTATCTCAGCACTTGACCTTAAAGACGCGTTTTGGCAGGTACCGCTTGCGGAATCCGCCAAGGAGAAGACGGCATTTACAGTACCGGGTAGACCACTCTACCAGTTCAAGGTGATACCGTTTGGGCTGTGCAACGCGGCTCAATCAATGTGTCGTCTCATGCACAAGGTCATACCACACGAACTTCACGATAGGGTTTTCGTGTATTTGGATGATCTCTTGGTTGTGAGCGGCACATTGAAGGATCATCTTGAATTGTTAGAGTTGGTAGCTGACTTACTGAAGACGGCGGGACTGACGTTAAATTTAGATAAAAGTAGTTTTATCATGAAAGAAATCCGTTATCTGGGCTATTTAGTTGGTGATCAAGGATTGAGACCAGATCCATCCAAAATTGAAGCGATATTGAACTTGAGTCCGCCCAATACTATCAAACAAACTAGAAGACTGTTGGGTATGGCTGGATGGTATCGTCGTTTTATCGGGAATTTTGCAAGCGTGACTGCACCAATCACTGAGTGTTTAAAAAAGGGAAAGTTCATTTGGACACCAGAAGCACAATTAGCCTTTGAAGATTTGAAAGTCGTACTAACTTCAGCCCCAGTTCTGATAAGTCCTTCTTACGACAAACCTTTCTTTATTAAGTGTGATGCTAGCACCGAAGGAGTCGGAGCTGTTCTGTACCAAAAAGATGACGAAGGAAATGAAAAACCCATCAGCTTTATGTCACAAAAATTATCAAAAGCACAAAAAAACTATTCTGTTAGTGAATTGGAATGCCTTGCCGCCATTCTGGCAATAAAAAAATTCCGGGCATATGTAGAAGGGCATGACTTTACCCTAATAACCGACCACGCGAGCTTAAAGTGGCTTATGAACCAACGAGATTTGACCGGGAGATTAGCTCGTTGGAGCCTTAAGCTTCAAGGGTACCGTTTCAAAATAGAATACCTAAAAGGTAAAGACAATATCGTGGCAGATATGCTTTCGCGCATCTACTGCGATGAAATCAAGGAGTTTGATGAATGTATACCCAAGTTGTTCGATCAGAATAAATTCGACCAGAAGGATTTTGAAGACAAGGAATATGTAAATCTACGGGATAAAATTGTAGCCGATCCGGAAAAATATCCTGCATTCAAAATACATCAGAATTATATTTGCATTCGATTAGAACCCAAAGTGCACAGTGAGTTGTCCGATTTATCCATCTGGAAACTATGGATTCCGATTGGCATAAGAAATAAGCTGATCGTCGAGAATCATGATGATCCTCTTTCATCACACGGTGGAATAAAAAAGACCCTGGAAAAGCTGCGGAGGTATTTTTTTTGGCCTGGAATGACCAGAGAAGTTTCGGAGTATGTGAGGAAATGTTTAATCTGTAAAACCACTAAACCAACAAACAGACAATCAAGACCGCCTTTGGGAAATGCGTATCAAATTGAACGACCGTGGCAACGGATCTACATCGATCTACTAGGTCCGTACCCTCGATCAACACAGGGCAAAACGGTAATATTAATTGTAGTAGATCATTTGACAAAATTTGTTTTGCTGAAACCGCTAAGTAAAGCAACATCTCAGAAAATTGTAGAATTTTTACAGGATGAGGTATTCTATGTATATGGAGTACCCCAAACTATACATTCAGACAACGGTTCGCAATTTCAGAGTGCTGAGTATAAGAATATGCTTCAACAATTCGGTATAATCGGTTCTAAGACAGCTGTCTACTCACCACAATCCAACGCCTCTGAAAGGGTAAATCGCTCTGTGATATCAGCAATAAGAGCTTATGTAGCGGATAAACACAACACTTGGGACAAACATATTCATGCAATTGCATCAGCACTACGAAATGGAATACATGAATCTGTCCAAAATACGCCACATTTTCTACTTTTTGGCTATCACAAGATTAACCATGGGAACGACTACAATATGTTAAAACAATTAGGAGAAGTTTCAGAAGGGGAAATATTATTGCCACTGCCAGTTAGATTGTCATTAATTCATGAAACCGCAAAGCAAAATATCAAAAAGGCTTATGAAAAAAGTGCGAAGCGATACAACCTAAGGTCTCGTCCGGTAGAATATAAGGTTGGCCAGACAGTTTTCATTCGTACACATCCTCAAAGCGATGCAACAAAAAAGTTCTGCGCGAAGTTCGCCCCTAATTATTTTCAGGGAACAATAGTGCGTAGGATAGGTAATGTGAATTATGAAATAAAGGATAGTACAGGAAAGAAAGTGGGCGTATTCCACGGTAAAGATATCCATACATGACATTTTATTATCCAATCGTAAAAAAAAAAAAAAAACATTTTACAAGGTTCAAGGTTTTTTAAAATTTAATATTTGCATCCGTTGTATATTATCAGCTTCTATCATTCGTTCTTGCTAACCTCGTATAGAACCTGTGCTGTTACGGCTGTATAGATATTTTATTTTTGGGTACAGTGACTGAAGTGTTTATATCATGTATATGTAACTTATATATACCAATACATATTTTAATTTTTTTATATACAATTCTGGAATTACTGGACGAGGGAAACAAACAATAAATAATAACTCGTAGTATAGGTGATCATTATATGTATATCGATAATAATTATGTATATAGTATGTTGATATATAGGTTCGATGTACTTGATTATGCAGTCAAGACTATTGGTATAGAAAAACATTCTTTTCCTCTGAGGTTTCCGCAAGCGCGCATCACGATTATACAAATTAAATATTTTTATAGACTGATATATAGTCGCAGTGGTGTAAAATAGCGCATGTTGGGATTAAAATTAAAGTCCTCCATCATAAATAAAACCAACGTAGTTTTATATATTTTCTTTTGTTTTTCAATCGGTAAGTTATACGAATTATTTCTCTTACAACATACAATTGCTTCAACCACTTTCCCTTTAAATTATTTTCGCTGTAGGTAAATTGTAGTACCACATAAAAAAAAAGGAGAAGGTTCATAAAAATAATTATACTGTTATCGTTCCCATCCAACCCGGTATAATCGATAAACGGAGCCTCAGCTAAGACTGTCTGTGAATTATAATAGGGAGGACTACCTTCTATCATCTCATCTTTGTGGTCGGATAAAAACCTTACCGAATTTACCTGCATGATAGTGCGTGTGTTTTTTACGTGATAATAGTGAGCACTAGCTACAACAAAAAAATTTATAAAAAGTTGTCAGGAAAGTTTTTGTTTTCAATTATAAAAAAAAAATTCAAAAATTAAGAAATAAAGAAATAGAAAAAAAAATAAAAAAAAAATTATAATATATAAATATCGTAGTATGTATCTAGTAGCAAGTGTTATTTGAAGTGAATCAGTGTAGGGAGTATAAATTTAATAATGTTAAATTTTCAGTCACCCCAGTAACACCTCGGAGTACTCTAAGGACATTTGGGATTGGTGAGTTATTTTTTTTTATATACATAGTGCTCCCAACATTGTTTTTGTTGTTTTGTTCTTTTTTATCAATAACACTGCCGAAGTAAATTTAAAAAGCTTTATTATTTAAATCATAAGTTTTATTCTTATAAATATATATAGAGAGTGAAAATTACAAAAAAAAAATATGTTTTTTTGTTGTTATCTATATTATTTAAATTATGTTATTAGTTAAAGAAATAAACATGTCAAATTAATTGATTTCTTTTTATGGGATGATGATATTGGGGTATGGGAGTGCTGATGCTCGTTTTACGTTTAAAGATCACGTGTAAAAAAAAGTTTGTTGGATCTTTTCTTTTGATTAACGGCGGCTAATAACCCTCCCAAACCAACTGTTTGCTACCTGAAATATTATAATAAAATACACGTGCAAGTCGTCGTATAGATCCGTAACAGAGTGGCGGGAGAACATTCCTTCTCTGACCATCGATATGTAACATTCAGCCTTAACGTTTACCCTGCTACAAGGAAAGCTTTCAAGAAACCCAGAAGGACCAACTGGAGCAAGTTTAGATTTATTAATGCCAGAGCCGCCAACTACAGTGGACGAACTGAACTGCATGGTGCACACTGTCACTAAAGTCTGCAACCGGTTCTTTCATGCTGCTTCTTCAATAGTTAAGCCTGGGGGCAAGCATAAATGGAGGAAGTCTCCGAGACCTAAGATACTGCCTACTAACCCAACCAGTCACAGTCATCTAATTAAACCGGACGGATTTGGACTGCTTCTAGTGAGGAATCTATGCTGCTTCTCACCGAAACTCACTTTCCAGGGAGTTTTGACGATTCGACTGAGACTAATACTCATTAAGAATGAAATTCAGTGTGCATAGAAGATACCGTATCTAAAAATCGGACCCTATGGGCACTTGATGGTTTCAAATCTTATAAATCGGCTGGTGAATTATACAGAAATTCAAAACAACAGTCTCACACTCTCAACATGCGTACTGTAAAGGGAATCGGTGGACACACCACTGCATGCCCTGGTACGAGAAATCAATATTCTCGCAAGAGTTTTGTATGGTGGCGTTCCTTGATATGGCGCCTTTAACAATGTAAAGACGGAGGCAATTCTGGAGGGAATGTTACTCCTTGAGGTGGACTACTCTGTAAGTGGGTTAATCAATCATATGCTGGTGAGCAGGATGGCTAACTCGGAGCTGGGGGGAATCAAAAATTAGGGGGCGGGTGGTTAAGTGAACCACGCAGGGTGGCGTCCTGTCATTACCCTTTTCCTCACAGACTGTTGTGGAGCCACCTCAAATACAAACTGCGGAGATATGGAATGAGGATCCCTCCCATGAGGAATTCACTAGAGCCATGCAGAGACTTAAACGAAACCGCTCACTGGAGGGGGAGGGGGCGGACAGCTTTAATTGGGATCTCTTGATGTTCGGATACTTTGTGGAAATGTCTATTCGACCTTATTCGATTAGTACGCGAGCCGAAGTAATGTCTGACAAATGGAAAGTGGCCGCGATGTGCTTTATCTTCAAGAAGGGAGACCGCTTGAAGTGTGAGAATTATCGCGGTTTACCTCTCGTTTGCATATAGCATACAAGTTAATGTTCTATCGAGTATTTTTACAGTTAACTCGGCTGTTCGGCAATGATATGCTCTGTCCTCGATACTCCTCAATCCCATGTTGGGGTGCGCTCGTTACAATATCAGTACAGCGAGTACGTTGGCTCAGTTACGTACAGCGAGTACGCTGGCTCAGTTACGTTCTGCGTGCTAATCTGGAACGAATTGTGCAGCGATTTCTGAAAGGAGAGCCACCAAATAGTAGGCGCAGGAGCCGTTGCAGGCGACGATGGCTCTAGGGTGTAGAGAACGACTTGCCTTCTTCTGGTTGCCTAAGATAGTATGAAGACCAACCGTTGGAGCCAGATTTTTGACTCAGTAAGGGGCTAGTAATTGACTTTAGAAACTGATTACTATTATTATAAAATGACATAATCATTCAATCGAAAGTGAATTATAAAAATTTCTATCTTATACAAACGTCAACAATTTTAGGGATCGATTGAAAGCTTTTTCTTTAACACGTTTAAATAAAAAAAATTATTACAATTTCCTAGTTTTAATTTTGCAAATGCAAGCATAAGGAGCCATTCTAAACTCAACAGTAGGAAACGTCAGATTTCATTCAAACGACAATAATTATAAAGTCAAAAATGATAATTTGCACTTACAACATTTGCGTAGTTGACCATCGTTCCAGATGACTAAACTTAGCCATACTTATTTAGTGTCCCCTCATGGAGATTATTTTCTGAACATCCAGATGTGTATACCTCATGTTCCCACGAAATGAAACTCCCGTAAATTCAATTTATACAAATTTTTTATGACAAACCAAAAACTCGTACCTTAATTCGGTTTTGTAAAAATTTCAGTAATGTTGAGTTTTAAAAAACAAAAGATGACACAAACAATTTTCTTAATTCATGCGACTTGTACCGATGGGACATGTATACATAATTCTTTGTTGTGTGACTGGTTATTCCAACGTCTATGAATATATATGTTACGCAATATAAAAAATAATAAAAGGTTTGTGCCGGTTACATAATAGTGCGAAGCACTAAAACAATTAAATTGTTTTGCTCATTATAAAAAATTAAATTAAATTCTATGTAGTCGTAAATTTTTATAAGGATTCGATTAAATAATGAAACGCAACTTAAATTTTCTTTATTACACCATAGCCTAAAATGATAGGGCCGTAGCCGGACCCTATCACATCACATTCGGCCCATTATTTTACACACGCACGACACAATATAACATATTGGTCAGCGTCGAGAATCAAACACTCCAATACTTCCGATATATGAGCGCTCCTACTGCAGAAGAGTGGGTATATGGTACACGGGTGGAACTTTTTTTTTTTTTTTTGTGTTACTTAAGAGTGATGTTGATAGGTTTCACAATTTTATAATAAATTCAATTCAATCCATCGTTGAAAATTTTTATATTTTCCATACCATTGTGTGAATTCATATTTGAACAATGAAATCCTTTCATTTGTTGGTATACAGACGGAGAATTTCTATTTTTTTTCGCCTGCATTATTTAACTCTTGGGTATGTGTGTACAAAGTAATTACTTCTGTCCATTTTGATATTTATTTTGTGTATGGTGCCTTTGTTTGTTTATTATTGTCACAATCACAACAGTTTAGCTCAAAATGTAAGGATTCAATTTTTTTTTATTTTTTAGTTTTTGTTAGTTTTTTTGTTTGGTGTCTTTTGTTTGATAAATGGTTAGATTTACGAGTAAATACACTTATATGATTTGTGCGCTATTTCAATCGTCACAATAATTATTATATTACGTACAATGAACATTTGTAGAAGCTTTTACACATTAATTCGTTGAAACGATGGCGATAGAGAGTAAATAAAACAGAGTACCTATATATTGTGACGATAAGGCTTAATGACCTAATCTTGGCACTAAGAGGCAAGGCAGCTGATATGTAACAGACAGTACCTCCATCAGAGATGAGCAGCGAAAGAATTCTTGAGGAATTAGACTTGAGGTACGAAGAGAGATCCAAGTCCAGGAATTATGCAATATCCAGCTGTATATAATAGGCGACAACAACGCGGAGAACGCCTTTAATGTGTGGAACGAGAAATAACCAAGCTAGCGCACCAAGTTTACTGTATAAAGTTCCGAGTGATGTCTTGAATGAACAAATTCGTAAGCAGCGATCTTTATTTGGTCGCTTTTCGTACAGTTATGGTTTCGTATGGAACGTTTCGACTGTGAAGGTCTAATAAGGAAGATCAAAAGATACGATATCAAGATCTTGTCAGCGACAACATTGAGGAAGCTAATTGCGGAAGGTACTTCGAATTTCGATTATCAATGCTGCTTAACAGATTTTAGGAATAGTGAAAGTCAGACCACAGAATAATGGGTTTGATGAAATGCAATAACGTCTCACAATCGCGATGAAAATCAAGCCTACTCTTAAGAGGGCAGCTAAGCGGGTTTGTAGACGGAAATAATCAATCTAGCGCGCCAAGCTTACTGTAAAGTTCCGAGTGATGTCTTGAATGAACTAACAGTGGATGCATTCGTTAATACGGTCAGGGACGCCTCGCTGAAAGAAAAACGGAAAAAGCATGAACGATGTTTTAGGATCGGCGTTAGAATACGAGGTAGCTAGAGCCAGCCTAACCTTCGATTCCGCTAAACTGTGAAAGCTCGAGATAGAACACAAAACCCAAATAGAGGCGATGATAAAAGCAAAAATAAGACGATCAGTGCAAGGTTTCCTAAACAACAGGCGTAGGAGATCTTACTCCAGAAACATTGCGACAAATAAGCACTCAGCAAGAAGCTAATGATGCAGATGACTTAATTCGCTTCATGGGTGGAGATCAGGAAAACTTAAATACCACCAGGTTTGCGGGGTGAAAGCTGGTGAAAGCGGGAGAATGCCCCAGGGTCAGTGGTCTGATTGCAAAACTTGGGAAGAACTGAAGCAGTTAGTTGTCAATGGTGTATTGGAGAAACAACCGTGTACCTTCATCTTGGATACCGGAGCTTCAAGATCAGTTATACGTCCTGACATGGTGCCAATAGAGCGTATGGAGATAGTGGTTTGTTACAACTTAAGAACAACTACTGGAGAGCCTGCCTCAGTGAAGAGAGAGTGTTCATTTTTAGTTACCATCGGAGAGATGTTGAGTCATCACGTAGAAAAGAGATACCGCACCGATGTCCGAAAAATTAATCTATGTCAGAATTAACGAATATCAAGCAAGGTATAGTGGAGCCATCCAAAATAGTATAAGAGATGGTCTATTATGTGGTAGAATACTCATGCCAAAATACCAGTGAAATAAACGAACGTGAGGCTAACAGTAAGCGTGCTTATCATTGGTTCATTATGTGATCATCTCACGGAAGCAGAGGCGAAAGCAGCAATAAAAATGCTGAAAGGATTGGCCGAAATTTTCGCCATGAACGATGATGACATGGGGAAAATTGATATAGTGCATTATCGGAGACACCGGAGATGTAACCCAAATTAGACAAATTCCAAGAAGATTGCCGCTAGCTAAGCAAGAAGAGGCCGAACTATTGGTCGAGAAAATGGAGCGCGGTGGAATAATCGAGAAGTTAAAAGAAGGACGGATCGATGAGGTTTTGTGTCGACTACCGCAAGCTGAACGAAGTTATTAAAAGAGATAGCTTCCCATTACTACTTGTCGTTGACAACTTGGACACGGTTTCATGAGCCAACTTCTTCAGTACGCTCGATCTCAAGAGTGAGTAGTGCCAGGAAGCAATTCACGAGGACGACAAAGAGAAAACTGCCTTTATTGCAGGAAATGGCCTGCATCAATTTTCGGTAATTCGAAGACTGATTGGGCACGTTCTACAGGGTCTCAATTGAATGCGCCAAAATATAGTCTGTTCCAGATTGAAGTCAACTCTCTGAGCCATGGTTGTGTCGAGTCATTGAGTGAACTAATCGAAATAAACTCACTGCCGTAGAAGAGTTGTACACTCCAAGGGGCATACAATATGGACAATTTGTGCCGAATTTTGTCTTATTGAGAAAAATCAACCATTCAACTGGGCCTATAGGAGCCCCAAGACGCGTTCGTAGAGCGCAAGAAGAAATTATGCAGTTCTCCAATTTTGGCGAATTCACGTCCTGCACGATTCATCTTGGATAAACACGCCAGTAATTTGGGAGTAAGAGCAGTGCTATCACAAAAGCAAAATGCTAGAGAACGGGTATTAGCATGCTACAGCCGAACACTATCCAAACCAGAACAAAAGTATTGCGTTACCCGGAGAGAATTGTTGGCGGTGGTGGATAGCGTTAAAGATTTCCATAAGAACTTGTACGGACAAGAATTTCTTCTACAAACGGAGCATGCAGCTCAGAAGTGGTAAATGTAGTTCAAGGAGCCAGAAGGACAAGGTGCGAGATGAGATCGGTTGACACGTTACAATGTGGGGGGCACTGATGAATCTGTTCGGGACGAACAGAATTAAGGAATTAAACATCTGTCATGAAAATTACAATTAAGGTAATTGTAATTTTCATGACAGATGTTTATTTGAGGCGACGATCGATTTATTATTCAGTAAAACACCACATTGTTCGAGAAGCAAGGCATGGACAAAAACCATACAATGTGCAACCTGCGATTATGACGTCAAGGAATTTTTCCGAATAAATACACCCATGACAGTGTCTGAATAATCATATCCAGGAGACTTATCATTGAAGATATTACTTGTACTTGAGAGATTTTTCAATATAGGAGCGATAAGGGAGTGAAGAGCTGTTTCCACCGATCTTCCCTTACACTACACAAGTTGAGATTTCGACCGCTCATCCAATTTTATTTTATTTAGTATCCTTGTAGATAACTTCAAGGTTAGGCCAGCCGCAGAAATAATGTCGTCAGGTCCTGCCGACTTATATGGCTCAAAACGTGTTATTGCGCACATAATTGTCCTCCTTTTTGAGGACATGCACCCAACACGCAAGCTCTGGTGTTGATACAGACGTATTTAGAATCGTGACAGTCGGGTTCCCTCCTGTTCTGAAAGTTGCTTTACTAGTGGCTATTGTAACCACGTCATACTGGAGTTAGCAAATGTGAGTAAAGGAGGTTGTCGGATACTTTCCAATTCAGTCAATGGACTCTGAAACCAGTCTAATGACCAGCACTTATTGTCTGTTTTTAGAAGTGAATATGTTGGCTTGCGCCCAATATTGCATAAGTGTAGGTTAGTACGAATCTTAACTCTTTTTTTTTGCGTATAACAATTTGTAGTTTGGAGTTCTGAGTCATATTACCCGGGGCAGCGCTTTACCCAAGGTTTCTGGACCAGAATCACATCTGTCCTTTCAGCGTCCATTTTAAACAGTGCAGAAGCCGAGGAACGGCTACCTAATGTGCACAGTGTAACGTACGGATATTTCTGATTCAATCGACCGAGTTTCCAGACAATCGCCTGGAACACTCTGAGGGCTCAAACTCAATACTACGGGTCACACAAGGGGCAACATCACCTGTTGCCGATACTCTTGGCCTGTGGGCTTCTTGCCGTTTATACTGGTACTCGGATTTGTTGTTATTTATCATATGCATAATTGATCCCATGAAAAGCGGAGAAAGGAAGGGCTGGCAGAGCAGAGTTTTGCAATCGCACAGAAGGGTAAATGATCCGAAGGGCACCAGTTATCCGAATATACCGTTAGAAACTGAGCTAGTTTACAAAAAAAAGCTGTGTGGGCTGGCTCTGAGTGAAATTTCCGAGAAGCCGTGCAATAGCACATCGGGAACACTCAAAAGGCCAAGCCAGAAATGGCCTCTAAAAAATCGCACACTTACGCTGAAACAGTAGCCGATGATATTGTAAAAAAAGAAGTCCTTCAAACACATTACTGGGTTTGGAGCGTCGCTACAATATATCCTTAAGAGGATTCGTTTCAGGGTTATATCAGGGTCATAGGATTTTATTTTTATTAATAAATTTTGCTCACAGCTAGCCTTCATGATGAAGTTCATGCTCGATTATAAACAGATCAACCTGCAACATCGCAAGTCAGCTTCCTCTATGAGTTGAGGGAACTGCTTGCTATATATCGCACACAGATTTTTGTGTTATCCAAGAACCGTATCTTATTGAAGGTGCGGTTTCTAGTTTGAACTCGGGTTTGGAAGGATCTTTCATAAGTCCACTGTCCTTAAATCTAGAGCGTGCATTTATATTTCTACTATTGATGCCGCACTAATTAATGAATTCAGCACTGCTAATCAGAAACATGCAACATGCTTACAGAGCTGGTGGATGATTTTGTTTTGGCAGTGTCTGGTAAATACCTGAACGTCTTATCTGATCTGACGTAGAACGCCCTTAATATGGTAGAAGTTTGGTGTCTTGAAAAGGGATTGTACGTCAATTCCTCAAAGACTAATCTGGTTGTCTTTACGACGGCTATGTCGTCTGCTCTTCTTCTTGATTTGGGGTCTATTCTAAATCTGCCCGAATTGCAGTTCTGCATTCTTGGTACTGCGTGTTCTGCTGCGTATCGGCTAAAGTGCATTGGGGCATTGAATTCCTTCGGGACTTGTACAGGGCATATACAGATTCTTAATATGTTTTAGTCATATATGCTGGAGCTGGAAATAGTGAATGACAGGCTATTGCGTGAATTTAACTTCACCAATTCATTCTCTCATTCTTCAAGAGTGTAAGCATTACATTAATCTCTTTTGCTCTAATACCAAAGTAAGGAATCATGTCAGGAGAAAACTGGTTCGCGTAGTAAATTGGTTGGCCCCGAACCAGCAATTCCTCTATCTTTCAATGGTGGAAAAGTTGCTATTAAGAAGTTCGCTCTACTTAAACTGGGACTGAGGTGGCGTTCTACTCCTAGCTGTCGTTAGACAAAACATTTCATTATTGAATCCAATCTGAGGTTTACTAAATATGTATTATCCTTAAAAAAGAACCAACTCAAAATTCTGATCGCACTTATCACCGGCCATGGACGTTTCACGGTTCATTTCCAACCGATGGAACTAGCACAGGATACTCTTTGTGACGACTGCCTAGATGAAGTGGACGACTGCTTATACTATCTCTGCAGCTGTCTGGCCTTTGTCGGAACTAGATCCCAAGTGTTCTCTTCTGGATCTTTGGACGTAGATCAGTTAGTATTCATTCCTTGATTAGGATAGAACCCTTGGTTTTCACCGTGGGACCATTGTGGCATTGAGTCTCTGTAAGTTCCCACTGTTTTAATAAATAAATAAAAACACGCACAGTACAAGATAAGCTGCAAGCATATGTTCGTCTAAAAAATTAGCACAATTTTTTTAAGAATTCAACTTGCAAGTTTTCAATATCAGTAGTTCCAACTCCTTGTTGGTTGTTACTTAGGCAGATCCGCCTTGTCAATTCTGTTATTTTGCAACAATTAAAACAAAAACGTTTCCGTCGATAAAACAAACATAATTACGTATTGTAAAGATAAGGAACCGCATTTCTCGTAGTTCATCCAATTTTTAACCTTCGTCCTTTTTTTTTTTAATTATCGAGATCAAATAACCCAATTACCGGCTGACATGCATACTCACATAAATTCCGTTAACACATTTTGTTAGCGTACATAAAATAATAAAATTTTGAAATTCTTGAAAGTTTTCTATTTTTACTTTTACGCAATAAACTTTCACAATCCTTTTGTGCTGCATTATATAACGCATCCTCATTATTACCCCGTGCTCTGATTGTTTATGTTGTACCGAAGAGAAAATAACCGATTCCGCTATACAATTTGCATCTATACCATACATACATACTCATATAGTTCAAAGAATAGTTCGAAATCTCAATAAAACAAATAACTTTATTTATAGTTTTGGAGTCCTTTTTGCTGTTCGCTTATATTAGAAATTCAAATTAGGATATATTTTAATTGCATTCAGTTCCAGGAATAAAAAAAAAAGGACAAGGATAATTGTACAAGAAAACCAAATATTTGATATTTATGATTTGTATAAATTGGCGGCTGTTGAGTGTATTTGGGACCCGGCGACGTCGAGAATGCTTTCCTGGTAAAACAAAAATTCGTTTTTATTAGTTTTGACTTATCATTGGAACTGTACTATATAGAGTATCTTTAACCTTAAAAACCGCAATAAAATAATTTAGACAAAGTTATGAATTTCTAAATATTGTCTTTATGAAAATTTGACTTTTGTGATTGTTTCATATTGGAGTTTTGAAATGTTTAAATATTTCTAAATCGTTTATGATCGTTATGATCTTGATTGTTTTCAAGAATAACCATATTAGCTAAAGGGATTTTATTTTTATGAATTTATTATCGAGGAAAAAAAACATTTAAAATTTAGGATTATTTTTGTTAAGCGAAAGGATGCGTTAAATTTTTTAAATGACGTGATCGTGATATGAATTTGGCAATATGATTGTTTTTCAATGATTAGCTCATCAAAAAATTGTACAGAATAACTAACTTGTCCAAGGAATAACATTTCTGACCTATAGGTAGATAATATGTAATACAAAATTGGCGATACACTCCTATCCTCTATGTCGTATTCTCGGTGATGACATTTAAATAAGCAAGCCCAATTGTTTCACGTTTATACCCGTACTTCTAGAACCAATCCAGTTTTATCTTACTGTCTTTGTACTCTCTGCTGTTTAACCTATCCTACGTTTTTTTCGGTACTGACAAAAACGCAACAAGCTAATGTAACCTGATATCTTCCCTCTTCTTATCCTTGTGAAACCTTAACTTTATTCTCCGTTCATAAAGCACGAATCATGCCAGCCTTATTTATTTTAGCAGCTGCCACACGTTTCTTCTACTTCGTGAAAGTCTTTTCATCCAAATCTCATTACCCTAGTCTGAGATTTGTGTTACACCTTTGCCCTCTGTATTGCTTTTGCTTGAATTTCTTTTCTGCCATACTTGCTGCTCATACATTATCGAACGACAGTCATCCTGTTCCACCCATTAAGTCTGTATCTACTCAGACCACTATAACAGAGTATTAAAAGAGGGTCAAAACAGAGTATCGATAATGGTCAATATGAACGGATCTGGACCATTCCTTCATCGAGTATGATGAAACTCGGTATGCTGGACATAAACGTAATTCTAAAATGATTTTTTGTGGGAGTTCTGAAATATAACCAACATGAACAGAACTAGACTATAACTCGACCGGTTTTTATGTAATTCGGCTTTTTGGATGGTCAAATCGAATTCCAAAATGATTTTTGCTAGAACTTCCATAAAGTTCTAGAAGAAGAAGTGTGTCCTAAAATGATTTTTGGCATAAGTTTGGGAGTATGGCCAAATGGAACGAAAATAGATCATTCCTTTACTGAGTATGTTGAAACTCGGTAAGTTGAATGGAAATGGAATTCTAAACTGATTTAGAGCAGAAGTTCGGGATACTGGAAAACAGAGTATGGATAATGGTCATCTGGAACAGAATTAGGCCATTACGTCGCCGATTATGATGAAAATCACTATGTTGGATGGTAATATTGAGCAAATACCGAGCAAGTAGCGCAGTGGTTAAGGCTGCGACTTTTGGGTCGGGAAGTACCGGATTCGAGTCCCAATAGTGGCGGGATGCAAAATAGATTTTTCATCTCCCGATTACGATCGGTGATTAAATTGAAAAGATCTATGACCCTCTGTTGGAATGTAGAACTCAAGGGCCGACCCATCGTTCATGTTAGTACAGCCTAGCATGGAGCTATGCAGTGTGCAGGTGACCAACAGAAACGGAACGATCATTTGTTCATCGATTAAGGTTAAACTTGCTATATTGGATGGAAGTGGTATTCTAAAATTATTTTTGGCGTAAGTTTGACCAAATGGAACGGAAGTAGACCATTCCTTCACCGATTATGGTGAAACTCGGTTTGTTGAATGGAAATGAAATTCTAAACTGATTTATAGCAAGAATTCTTGACATTAGATCAGAACAGAGAATGGATAATGGCCAAATGGAAAGGAACTAGGCCATTCTTTCATCGGCTATGATGTATGTTGTATAGAAATTTAATTCTAAAATGATTATATTGGATAAAGTTCTGGAATATGGCCTACAGAGCCGGAACTAGGCTATTTCTTCATAGATTATGATCGGTATGAATTATAGAATATATAGCCAACTGGAAAGGAACTAGGCCTGTTGAATGGTAATGTAATTCTAAAATGATTTTTTGTATAGGAGTTCTGAAATATGACCAACAGCAACAGAACCAGACAATTCCTCGACCGATTTTTATTAAAATTCGGCTTTTTGGATGGAAATGGGATTCTAAAATGATTTTTAGTAAACACGTTACATACAATTCTGGATAATTTCCAACAGGAGCGGAACTAGGCCATTCCTTGACAGATTAAGATAAAACTTGCTACATTGGACAGAAGCTGTATTCTAAAATAATTTTTGGCGCAAGTTTAGGAATATAGCCAAATGGCCAAATGGAACTAGACTGTTCCTTCACCGATTATTGTGAAACTCTGGTTTGTTGAATGGAAATGACATTCTATACTGATTTATAGCAGGAATTATTGTTATTGGATCAAAATAGAGTATGGGTATTTGCCAATTGGAATGGAACTAGAGTAAAGTACTGGAATATACAGGACCGCAGCTAGGTTATTTCTTCTTAGATTATGATCGGTATGATGGATGGAAATGGGATTGCTAAATGATTTTTGATTGAAGTTTTAGAATATGGCCTACTGGAACGGAACTAGGCCATTCCTTCACCGATTATGAGGAAACTCGCTGTTGGATGGTAATGTAATTCTAAAATGAGTTTTTGTAGGAGTTCTGAAATATGCCCACCTGGAAGAGAACTAAACTATTGCTCTTTGTTTTTTATTTTAAATAAACGAAACGCGAACATTTTAATTTGAGAACCAAGTTTAGGTTTGAAGATGTTCCGGAACATAATCTTCCGTTTTGGTGGAAGAGGCCGTTTGGCAAATCATCAAAGATTAAATGCGCATCGGTCTATCTGCATGTACCAAAGAAGCTGTAGAGGCGGTACATCATATTTTCCCATATAAAATTCAACTGGTACAAGAGTTAAAACTGCAAGATCTACAAACAACGTCGGCAATATGTCACGCAGTAACAAAATTTTTCTTGTTTTTATCCTATTTTGCAGTAAAATACCCAAAATTATGTGGAAACATTGCTTTGTGCTGCTAAATCACTTTTTAAAGGGCCCTTACTGAGTCAATAATCAGGCTCCACTGGTTTCGATCCTGAGCTTAGTCTGCTGTTCAAATTCATATATTCATACATAACAAGCCTGATCAATGCTTTGTAAAGCTTCAGCTTCATTGAACTTGATGGAGGAAACAAAGCGCCACTGCCTGCTCCCAACCGTTCACTATTATAATCACCTACACTGTTATCGTGAGTGATAAGAGAGCGCAAATATTTGAACTTTCTTACTCTCGTGTATTGTCACCTCTACTAAAATCTGATGTGCCAGTGTCCCTCTAATCAGAGATCATGTGTTTTGAATTAAACTCATTGACCTGGAGTCCAACAAAAGCTGAAAACCTTACAAGCGGATGAAGTATTTCCTTCACTCCGTTACTATTCAGTCCAATCGCACGCAGATGTCATCTGCACGTGTAAGCACCTGATTGGACTGTTGATATAAGATGTTGCGCTGGGGTATTTCAGTTTACGGAAAATGTAACTCTAGCATGAGATTAAAGTATAGGCTTGCCTGAATTCAGGAACACTTAATGTTGTTAGATAGAATCATCCGCAGCGAAAAGACCTGATCGATTCAGACAATATCCTCTTTGATAGTCACCAACCAAGCTCTCCGCTAGAGAGGTGATTGATGAGCGGTTTCATTTTAATCTTAGCCAATTCCTAATGGGATGGATCCTCAATGAAAATATGTAATGATGTGACTCGACAATAGTCTGTGATGTATGTTCAACACCTACCAGGCTGGTAAAGTGTTTATTCTATGTGTCGAGTACTGCGTCGATATTAATACGATGGAAACCTCATACCGGTCCCGAATCGCAGTTGGGCCAGGCCTGCAAGTATGGTGCAATCCTGTATTTCAATTAAAGAAATTATGCGAACTTCGCGTTGTGAACAGCACTGACAACCGGAGATTTCAGTACCTTCCAGACAGAGTTCACACAGTCACACTGGCAATTAACTTCCTTAATGTTGTCGTTGACAGGATCTTGATAACGTTTCTTCTGATTTTCATTTATCAGCCCCTCCTAGAATTTCTCAAACCTGTTCGAAAATCTCCATCGTAGCTTTGCAGTGACCAAATGATGATCGCTGACCGCTTAGTTCTCACATCCTGCAGAAGCCGAACCCGCTGATTAGAAATGAACGCATGGTAGATTTGGTTGCGGAAACTTGCGTGAGGGTGGGTCCATGTCTCTAGATTTATCTGTTTGCACTGAACAAATAGCAAAGTGCGGTTAAAGTTGTGACCTTTGTGATTCATCAAACTTGATTTCGATCAGAATGGTGATGAACACGTCTACCACCCTTGGGAGGCAGAATTCATGGGAAAGAACCTATCGTTCATGTCAGTACAGGCTGGCGCATGGAGCTATACAATGTGTAGATGGGCAATTAAAAATTTGGACCTGTTACCGTGAAAATTCTCAAGTCATGTTTGTAGAGTTATCTCAATATATAAAAAAAATTAAAATATAAAATTGTGAGGGAAGAACGTGCTCTAAGATCGTGAGGAATTGCAAAGCACATCGTTCTCTCACCATTATCGGTTGCAGTTTCGTGTCGGGAGTACGAGCCTATGTTCTCACACAAGTCGGTCTGATTTCTAATGGCTCTAGCATTGAAGTCTGTAGTCACCAGTGTAACATCGTGTTCGGATATAGATCTCATCAGATCATCCAAGTCATTGTGGACGCCTGTACACAAATTATCGACATTTGTACAATCGGTTATTGGAAATTCAAAACAGCCTTCTTTACCTGCAGCCCACGAAGTAATCCAGTTCCAAGATTCCCGAGGCCATCTATGCACTGTAGAGCAACGTATATAGTTTTGGGACACATTCTCTCCACTTTTTGGCCAGTGAGTTTCTTGAAGCACAACGAGTTCTATCCGATATTCCTTGATGCATGTGATTAGGTCTTCCAACGATCCTGGTTTCCTAAGTGATTGCCCGCTTCGTTTAATCGCCTCTTACGACAAGCAAACGATACTATGGTGGTATTCTTGGAAAACCTGTTCGTGAAATTTGGTTTTTCGCGGCATGTGAGTTTTTGTTCATGCGGCTAAAGGAGCTTTACCTCATGTATATCTGAAAATGAGGAAGTCAACCAACGGGTCCAGTGTAGTATGATGATTATTATTTTTTTGCGGCTAGCGCAGTTATGTCTGGCTGAGTTACGCCATATACCTACAGTTCCAAAATTCAGTACTAATATTTGGTGCGCCACTGCATTGTCAGCAAAATGTTTAGCTCAAGTAACGACATACCTACTACGGAATTCATATTTGGCAATTTCAGGAAAAATATCTTCTTGATGATGCTGTCTCTGGATTGAATTTATTTAATGATAGAATCTTCTGTAAGAATTGCCAGGAGTGTAGCACGGCGATTAACTGTGATGCTCATCACACGATCTGGGGCAGTACGAACATTAACCACAGGGGTTCTTCTCTGTTTAGTTAAGATCTTCTGAGATTTATTCGGTTGGGTAAGGACATTGAAGATCACCTCATCACTTGCAAAGGCAATTACGATAGCTTTTGAAAACTCATGTTTCGAAATCTCATGTACCAATGGCTGTGCTCAAGGGGGTGTGCTCTCACCTCTGATGTGACTTTTGGTCATTGACTATAGTTAATTGTAAAGCTGCAGCAACCTGGCTACATTGCACAGAGGTACACTGATGATTTTGTTTTGACAGTCTCAGTCTAACATCCCAGAGTATTATTCGACTTAACTCAACATGCCTAAACTATTATGGAGGCATGGTGTGTTGAGAAGGGTTTACACGGCACTCCTTCTAAAACAGATTTAAATGTCTTTATAGGGAAGAGGAATACTCTTAAACTATCTGTTCCCTCTCTTTTTGGGAGAACCATCACTAAATTTGATCACGTCAAGCACCTTGGTGTTGTCTTGGAGAGTAAAGTTTCATGGAAGAATCACCTGAAGAACAAGCTTCAAAAAGCAACTGTCATATTTTGACAATGTAGAAGGGCTTTTGGGAAATCCTGGGGTATAAGCCCTACTGGTCCTACCGCTACTATCGTACGCTTAATGGTCTACAAATGTTCTCGACAACATTTCTTGCTATGAAATCCATTGCCTGTTCTGCAGCATATCGCCTGAGGTGCATTAGGGAATGGAATGTTTTCGGTTCTATCATGGGACATTGGAATCGGCTTCCCTTGAACTGATCTTAGACTTTTCGGTAGTATCGGTTCGCATTGTATACTATTTTTCAGGTGGGAATAAAAGCGCTGACACGTAGTGTTATTGAGGCTTTCAATTTTGCTGTTAAAAACAAATATATGCTACTGTGTACAGATAGTAAAGCTGTACTAAACCCTTTAAGAAATCTCTTGACTGTTTCGAAACTCGTCAAGGAATGTAAACATTTCATGGACCTTCTTTGTTCTAACAATAAATTTACGGTCATGTAGGTACCCGATAATTGTGACATCATAGGCAATGATATCGCGGAATACTTAGCCAAAGCGGGTCCCCAATTAATATTAATTGGTCCTGAACCAGCGGTGCCTTTATCTTTTAACTACGGGAAGAAAACTATAAAGGACTATATACGCTTTGAAAGACCTAAGGTTTCAATAGCTTGAGACTTTTAGGTGTCGTAAGGCAAAGTACTTTATTAAGGAGCCCAATTTCCCATCTTAATCCTATGGGCTTAGCTCATGATGTTATTTGCGAGGACTCACTTCGTGAGTAGTTGTCCAGCTTTCAGTTCTATTCGGCTGCATTCAACTTTAGGTCTTTAAATTTAGATCAATTGGTCTAAACTTATTCAGTTTACGATGGCAGCAGTATACGCATTTTCGAATTGGGATATAATCCTGGGTTTCCTCGTCCAATCAGTTTTAATAATAATACTACGGGTGGTGCCACAAAATGCAGTCAGAGGATCAGATCACGTGGTACATTTTTTTAGGGGCTTATTAAAGATTCTCATATACGCTAACAAACCAGCAATAGTTTAACAAATTGATCTGAACATTCAAATTGAAATTAAAAATTTGACCCCAGAAATTCCCCAAAACGAGCAAATTCTCTAGAATTAAGGCTCATAAAATTTCCACAGTGACATAATATCAAGCATAGCGAGAGACCACTAAAACAATTACAGTACAAATACTTCAACAATAACTGGAACAAAAATAAAAATTCGTATCGCCAAACTGACCAAATCGAAAGAAAAAAAGTGACCATCACACACCAACTCTAATTACGTTTTTATGGTCCATCATAATACAAATTCGGATTTATATAATTCGATCGGTATCCTTTTTTCCAAATATCATTTTCTCTATATATGTATGTACTGTAAATAGAGGAGAACAGAAAAATTTCCTTTTTTTTTTTGTGTTCAATAATAGGACACAAATTAACTTTTTTTTTGTTTTAAAAATAAAATACAAAAATATTTTTTTTGAAAAAATCCACGAACAATGGTACAACAAAAATTTTAAGAGGCGTTCGTCGAAAATTAAAAAGTCAATTTTTTCCTTTTTGTTTTAGTCCTTTTTTTATGGTATTCCTTTTCTATTCGACATAAAGTCGAAAATGCTAAAACAAAAACAACAAAAGGCGAGAGTAATATAAAAGGAATATATAAAAATAACGAAAGGAAATTTTTCGTTTTTTTTTGGGGGAGGATGGGCTGTAATAAATGCAAATAATATAATGTAATGAGAGAAAGGAGAAAAAGGGATTTTTAGTTGCTTAGATATTTTGTTGTTTTGTTTTAGTGTGCTTCGTGTAATAAAAGTAATTTCGAACAAAAGGATAAAAGGAATAAAAAGCCAAAAATTAGTACATTTTGATGTCGTACACACAAGCATACGCGGTGTATAGGGGCCCCGAGAACACTGCGCGTGTGGTGAAATATCATTAGAAGGTACTATCGAATTTTATCACCTCGTTGTCTTATTTGAAAACTTACCTCCGCGTACATAAAAAAAATTAAACGAAATAGACGAGGTTTTTAGGTTCTTTAACTTTGATTTTTATAGTTTTATTGTACATAATGTGTATTCTTTGGCACGACACACAAACGACAAAAAAACATTATTCCGTTGTCTTTTAATTGTCGCTACCGCAACGGGGGGTATAACAAATTTCTTTATTATTTTATGGTACGTTTACAGGATTTTGAATATATAAATGAGTTTATGTTGTTTTTTGGGCGGAATGATATTTTTATTTAAATTTTATGTCCTTTTGTCTTTGACAGAAAGAACTTTTTGATTAATCTTTCTTTTTTCTATTTTATTTGAAATTTTCGCAAAGTGAGTCATTATTGAAATTTCTAAAATCAAGGGTGGATTTTAAATAATAATAACAGTTTTTTTTGTGCCGTTACTGGCCCCTTACTGTATCAACAATTTGGCTCCAACGGCTTCGATCCTGAGCATGATCTTCATACTGTCTTAGACACCCAGTCATTCTCTACACAGCGAAGCCATCAGCACCTGACCGAGCCAGTGTCTTCTCGTTCTGATCCTACTTGCTGTACAATATCTTGGATCTTCATCAGATCTCTGATCTCGATATTGTACGGAGGTCGGCATGTACCATCTGTAAGAGCCCAAATACTTGAACCCCTTCACTCCCTCACGTGTAGTGGCCACTACAACTAAAATCTGGTGTGCCATTTCAGTGATCTGGAATCCATCGGAAGCTAAAAACTGTACAAACGGATCAAGTATTAATTTCACTTCGTTGCCTATCAGTCCAATCACGCATATGTATCTGATTGGACTGGCGATATTAGATGTTGCGCTGAGGTGTTTCAGTTTTACGAAAGATGAATTACAACATGAGATTGAAGACCACACCACAAATTCTCTCGATTGATCGAGTAAGAGGCCTGCCTGAAAACTATGAACACCCGATGTACGGAGATAGATTTTGCCAACAAACACTTTAATTGATGATAGGGAACTCGAAGAAAACGATAGGGTGCCAAGTGATTTGCTATGAAGCTACGAAAGATGATCACTCGTGAGGATGTTGGAAAATTTCATAAAGTGTAAAATTTCCTTTATTGAATTCCAATATAGTAATGATCTGCTACATCTTCTGAATAGTAAGAAGGTGCCATAGGAGGAGGTGTTGCGATAGATAAATCGGTACATTGGTGGATATCGGGTAGTAGCATATCAATAATCTATCTAGAAGATAATGCTCGTTAATCGTTAAAAGGGATATTCAGTATCCATTTGACTTTATCCAGGCGCTTGACATTGCAGAGGACATCGAGTACGAGCTGAAACGACTGAGGTCTTCGTAAATGAAATGCAGATGTAAATGTACGTATTAGGTTCACCAGGGCACTGCACATGGTTTTGTTTTGCTTATTGTTAGATCTATGCCTTTTCAAGTACGACTTCAGTATACAGTTGCCCAATTTTTCGTACATATGGCTTAATTAGTATAGAGATACAAATCAGGAAGAATTTTAGCTTTTATCCAAGAGATTACTTCTGGTTCATGGGGTCTGAATAATTTATTAGTAATCAACTGTAAGATTGGGAAACAATATTCACAATTTTCTAACGAATTTATTTTGGCGGAATTTCGTGGTGAGCCTCGCCAATGATGATTCTGCCCGTTGATGTTAGATTTTCGTGTGTGCTCCACAATAAACTTGGCTTTCGACAGGAGTATTCTGTCCTCGAGTACTTGTCAGCTATGGAGTGAATGATTTTGGATCGGCGTTATCGGTTTGTGTGGGTTGGCCGAAGGTGTAGAAAAAATGTTTTTTTGCCCCCATTCAGAATCTTTTACAAGAACCCGGCCATAATTTAGATGTTATTGCCGCTTGAAACGACTGATCCCGACTGAATTTTATATGATACGTAATCGTATTTCACTCCATTAGATGATTTTGGAGTGATTTTTTGTACGATAATTTCATTTGTGGCCGTTATTTTGTCCAATAATTTATGGAACTGTTCCTCTAGCATAGAGTGATGTACTTGAGTGACAAAGAGCCAGCGTCTTAGTTGGACTATCCTTATGCTGAAATCATCATTTTTATTTACATAAAAAGGATCTATCAATTTACCGCCAGGTGGTAGACCGGCAACTGGTGTCACTATTTTATCAGAATTTTTCGTGACTATTGATGGTGATAAGGTGCTTACAGCAGAAATTTCTGGCAGTGCTGTTACAGGAAGCGGCTTAGGTGTTGTAACCACTGATGTTGGCCATATTGGCCACAGCAGAAACCCGGCTATCCATCACTATTTTCATTCCTTTAGAGACAGCACAGTTATAACTGATGGTCGTATCGCACAAATTACTGCTGAAAAACCCTTTTCCTCAATTGACATTTTGAAATATACGTAGGAATCACTGTATATGAATTCAAGTAGTAATTATCAAGTAAATCAACATTTGCACCTTTGAATTTATTAAACGAAATAGCGCAAAAATGAAAATTGAGTTTTTACAACGAATGTTGAGTTTTGTGTAATCACCTGATCAGTGACTGATCGATTCGAACGAAATATTATAATATGGCAGCAGATAAAATACAACATTGTAAACTTTCGCTTTTCGAGATCAACCGAATGCCATTTGGTTGTCGCAACTCAGCTCAGACATTCTAGAGATTCCTTAACGATTTTTTAAAAGAGATGGACTTCGTCTTTTCTTATATCGATGATATCCTCAGTGCGGGTTACTCCGAGATGGAACATAGATAACATCTCGACACAGCATTTAAACGTGTGAAGTCATTCGACTTCTTAAGCCACACAATTCCGAAAAATGGCACCCTCCCGCCAAAAAACATAGTTGAAGCCATTTTCCATAGCCAATATAGGTTATCGCCTATTCACAGGCATTTGGTCTTACTCCTTAAGAAAGGCAAACACAGAAGAAACTTCTCTTGGTCCGAAGAATGACCGAGCAATCAAACAAGAATATAGTCCCCGGCAATTATGATATCTTAATTACATTGCTCCAAGTTACGACCGACATTCACCACATCAAGGGTAAACAAAACATGGTGAGCGACTGTTTGTCTCAATTTGATGGGACGTGTACACAATAAATCAGCGTCTTCTCTTCCGACATGAAAGAATTAACGGCAGCAAGATGACGTTGAAATGAAAAAATTGATGTATATTCGGAATCCGAACCTGCAACTAGTCAACCTACCAGACACCCACAGTAAATTTGTTGTGCGACATCAACATGTACAAATCAACCCTTCGTTCTCAGGAACATGCGATGGACAGTCTTGAAAGCCTGCATGGCCTATCATATCCTGGCGCGTAAATTATTGCTCTCAAAATACAGGTTGGGCCACCTGTTGGTATTTTTTTCAATCAATCAATTACGTGAATGTTTTGGTCGTCATGGACGTCTTACTGAGCGTGCAATTGGTAAAATTATTGATCGTTTTGAAGATACTGGTTCAGTGGAAGGTCGTAGATCGTATCAATATGCTCATCCACTTTGTACTCCTGATGTAGTGGCAGCTGTTAGTGTACCAAGCACATCAATCAGGCACCGCTCACAAGAACTAAAATTGAATTACTCAAAAATTGAAGCCTCCAGACCAATTAAATCGTCGTCGTTTTGTTAATTGGATACTTGAAAGAAATTAAGGGGTTTCATCAAAAATCTACTTTAGCGATGAAGCTCATTCCCATTAAGGGTACGTCGATAAGCAAAATTATCGAATTTGGGGAGCGGAAAAACCTCATGTTATTCACGAAGCAGAACTTTTTCCTCCCAGAGTCTGTTTGGTTAAGTTAATGGGCTGGTGGCCCCATTGGGCCGTTTTTCTTTGAAAACGAACAGTGAAATGCTCTTACAGTGAATCGGGAAAGTTAACGCAAATTGTTAACTGGTTTTTGTGGCCCAAATTGAATGAATTGCGTGTCAATGACCTTTGATTTCAACAAGACGGAACGATGTGTCACGCAAATCATGCAACAATCCATTTATTGTTAACAAAATTTGCTGATCGCATATTTTGAAGAAATTGTGAAGTTCCTGAGATCTTGGTTTGAAGGCATACAAAATACAACTTGTTCAAGAATTGAAGCTGGTTGACCTTCTTTGCATTATCGAATTGGTTTATGGGCATTGGAACAGCTCTAAATTGATCCGTTTTGTTATCGAAAAATGGTGTTCAGCGATGAATCTCATTTTTGGGTGAATGGATATACGTCAACAAACAAAATTGTCGTATTTGGGCTGATGCACTCTGAAAAATGCACTGTTTGGTGTGGTTTATGGGCAGGTGGTATCATCGGACCGTATTGCTTTAAAAATGAGAAAGAATAGCGTTTAAACGTCAATGGCGCAAACTACAGAGCAATGATCAATGAATTTTTAACAGGATGGTGCAGCGTACCACACAGCAGGCCACATCATGGATCATCTAAGAGCCAGTCGCGGACCACATTTAAAAGAAATTATTTTCAAACATTAAATGTCATAAACCGAACTATATCACAAATACAATTTTTGATAATAAAATTGATTTTGATGTGTTTTATTTTAAAAAAACTTTCGGAAACTCTTATTGGATGACACATGAATACCGATACAAGAAACTGGGCGAAATCTTGTATATCCATAATAGGTAAATTCAGTATCAAGTGGCAGGTGTGAACACATTCACATGGACCTAGTTGGCCCACAGCCTAAATCGAACGATTAACATTACATTATAACGATAGTTTGTTTACCCGATGGCCAGAAGCTCATCGAATTAGAGAAATGATTGCCAAAATTGTAAGTAAACTTTTCCACACTGACAATATAGTATATAACTAGAAACTCACGGCTATTGGCATCGTCAGGCTCAAGCCATCATACGAAATACTTGTGGTTAGCTTTGAGATTTCGTCCTTAAACACTATACGGTTCAGGACGGGGGTGATGTAGCGACATATATTTATATAAATTAAATATCATCGGTCATCTACTATTTTCTAGGTCGACATGCCGACCACTCGTTGACCGTTCGTAGAAAACGTTGATAAAGCAGACGATCAATTTAGTATGCTAGTTCTAAACTACGGTGGCCAGATTACTTTAGGTTTAATGCGATAGTTAGCACAAAATTCATAATTCTAATTTTTGTACATGAGTTAGTGAGAATATCATGTTTTATAAGTCTGATAATTTAACCGATAATCTGACTTTTTCCTGCCAAACTATTTCGTTCGGCATAAGTCTACTTATTAAATAAATTTCCAAATTTTATTGGGAAAACCCTGGAAAGCTAACACCTTAATGACGTGTAGACCATGGTGTCTTTATGTTGAAGCTATCCGAAAAATATTTTTATTTTGGAAACTGTACGATATTAGGGGATTTAAGACAACCAAGCGTCCAAATTCCTTATATTTTCCAATATTGAACACTACGTTGTATCGAGGCATTTTGCTTTCGACACTAAGGCATATATGAGGAAATGTTTTAGGACAGATTTAGGACAAATTTCACAACAGCTTCGCATTGGCTCTACTTAAAGTATCTTCTAGCAGTAACTTTTAAGACTCCGATATTTTATCGCATTTGGTGACCAATAAATATTTTGAAATATCACCTAATTTACCAACCTGATTCTTATTCATATAAAACACAAAGTTCGTTATATTGGGATAATCAGATACGCTTAATTCACAGAGAGCACCACAAATGCTTGTCAAGTGTTTTAGGCCAATATCTATGATTTGAATGCGCAGCGCCAGGGATGGGCATTTACGCGTCATCTAATGTTTTCTACGTCGACGTGTCGACAACCCGTAGGTAACGTCGACAACGTAGACAACGTCGATAATGTAGAAGATATAGAAGCGATTTGCAGTTGTGAACTCAAGAGTCGATTTTGTCACATTCTCCTCAATGACGTCGATTCTATATGCAAGTTTAGTAGAAACCGACTAGACTACATTATAGTCAGTTGCTTTATGCTTTTAACGATTAATTTTAAAAATTTTGTTGAATGCACAAATGAAATCGAACAATCGTCACTAAATAATTTTTATTTTAGTAATCAAGTTGTATACTAAACTGACACAGAACTCCTTTACTGAGTTACCTAGTTCACAGTAATCTAAAGGCATAATGTATTGGTACAAAACGAATCTATTAGTGTTGTCTAAAAGGAGCTGTATTATATGGTCGAATTGGGGCATGGTTAATTATTACCATCACTTTGTACCAAAAGTAGCTGAACCTAACCCCTGAGTACTATTGTTACTCAGAAAGGCAAAAACTGTAAGAAATTTTGATTGGTGAGAAAAGTGTAATGAAGCATTCGCTTAGAATAAAAATGCGCTTGAACATGCAACACTTTTGGGTTATCCATTTGATGACTCAGTGTTCAGTATTACTATACTGGTGCATCGAACACCGCAGCTGGAGCCGTGTTGCAGCAACTCAAAATGGATGTAGGGAACCCCTAGCATATTTCTCTAAATAGTTACAACCAGCCATATGAATTACATGCCATATGCTTAGGGGTAAATATTTTTGATATTTTGTAGAAGGTTGAGAATTTACGATTTACACCGACCACAAACCTTTTACAATCGCAATAAGCTCCAAAACAGAAAGTGGTCCACGACAAGCTCGTCATTTGGATTGTATTTCGCAGTCTGGGAAGGAACTTCAGAAATTACTTTCTGGTTCCACTCGTCTTACAACTAAAATATTAAAAACGGATCGTTACTTTTAGCCTAACACGAACAAAGACGTTAACATCTGAGCACCTGTCTTTCATGCCAAAGATCTAAAATTGAAAGATACACGAAATCGGAATTAGGAAAATTTAAACAGTCTTTTGGTCGTTTTAAATACATTCATTTGGTCAAATTGATATGCATACATTTTAGCTGCTGTATAGATCGGTTCACTAGATGGCCAGAAGGTTATCTTATGATGGATATTACCGCCGCAATTATTGCAAACTTTTTTGTGGAAAATTATCTATCAAGAAGTTGGGTACCTATAACCATTACTACAGATCAAGGAAGCCAATCCCAATCTAAGCTGTTCTCAGAATTAACGAAGCTTCTAAGCACACATCCAGCTTCGACAACTCCTTATCATCCACAATCTAATGGAGTAGAACCGATAATATCAAATATTCCCCGGCACAACTAGTTTATGGATAACCAATAAAATTACCAGGCGAATTTATTATGCAAGCACCAGACCAACAACCAGCTGTTTCTGATCAGGTTATTAAACATCTACGAAATACTATGCGCAACTTAGTTCCAGCTCTGCTCTGAAAAACGATATAATTATTACAGAAACACTGGATAATTGTGAGTTCGATTTTATCATGGTAGATACAATTCGTACTGGCTGACATCGCTTTACGAAGGCCCACATTGGTAATTGGACGATTCAGAAAATATTTTGTGGTGGACTTCAATGGAAAAAACACCATATCCATATCAGTCGATCGACTTAAACCCGCGCTTTTTAAGTTACGATCAAAAACCAAAATGTGTTCAGTTTTCAGCTTAGAAAAAAAAAAAAATTTTCCCGTAACATTTACTCGACAAGGGATGACGTGAAGTCCATCTCCACAATGTTGCAACACCTGGCAAATGGCGTAATCTAATGGTAGCGTCTGTCTTTTCTATTAACTCAAATACAAATGATTTAGTTTTGCTTAGTCTTAACTATTTTATTATTCTAAAATTGGTTCAAGACAAAACGGTATTGATCTCCTTGAAGAAAATACAAAGTACCACCAAATTCCTACTTCTAATTTAATAATCCCTTTAATCACCCAAAATTGGAAGTCGCAAAATTTATATGCTCCCATTGTTCCCACGCATATAGACTAATCAATTTTAGATTCCTATTTTAATGTAATTGGACCTGGGGGTCATGGAACCCCCATGTAGTTTATTTTTTATATGACGAGTGTCTCTCCCGCAAAACATGTCGTGGGTGTCAAAAAATTCTTACTTCATCTTCGTGTAATTTCAAATTTTGGAAATTGATTGTAGTCTTTGCTAAATAATTAAAGTGAACACATGACTTAAATGTTGCACGATGCGATAAAGATGAAAACTATAATTTGATCTCCTTACAATGCAATATAGGAAGCTCTAATATATTCAAATAGTTTTCAACGTAACTTATATTTGTAAGTCTTGCACAACTATATACCTTTGAAAATGTCATAAGTTATGACATCTGCATTATATATAGTCAAAATCATAAACTAAAATAATTCAAACACTATTCAATTTACACATATTCTCGAAAATATATCTTCATTAAAATCCAGCACTACCAATTGTATTGTGTGATCTATATGAAGTCTATATACACCAAAAATAAACTCCATCAATCAACAGATAAATTAGATATTATAAAGAATGAATAAATCGATTAATGTCTTAAGATTTTGTGGTCAAAACAAATTCCTTTCATATATTCATCGCAAACAAAACAAATTCTTTTTCTCAAAAATTCCTTTGCATTGTGTGTACGTGCACAGTTGAATTGTACTACAAAAAGTCATATAAAAACATGTGATTTCAATAAAATATATATTCACAATAAGCCCGAACACTATCATATACCTAATATAAACTATAACACAAACTATATATAGTGCAGCACAATGGACTCAATGGAAAGAATTGTTCGATATTTTTTTTTATTTTTTATATGGAGACTTGGAGCATAATTCAAGAATAGCTTGAAGAATACCAATGGCTATATTATGTATGTACATTATTAGATAGGCAACCAAAGGGGGAAGAGAAGTGAAAATGAACTTCATTTTCAAGGTACACAAACACAACAGAAATTGTTTACAACGAACGAAACAAAAAAAAAATGGTTTTTAAACCAATCAAAATTACAATCATTGTTTAATTTAATTGTTTAAATTATATATTTTTATTTATTAAATAAATTAAATAAACAACGAGCACAATATACCCAATTTCCAAGAAAATAAGTCAAATGAAATATGTATACACTGTTGTACACAGTATAAAAGCGTTATTAGTGGTGAAAAATAGAACTATTATGTTATCCTTTTTTTTTTTTTTTGTTCGTTCGTTCTGTTCGCCCGAATTGTAATTCATCTCTACTCACTCTCTCTCCATGTATGTATATACACCCGATTTGTTTTTGTTTTGTTCTATACCGAACGAATAATATAGCGAGGACAAAGGCACACACAATACAACCAACCCGAACAATATTTTAAATAACTTTTACGCATACATGCACACAGCGAAATATATTATACTATCAAGCTTTTTTATGAGGCGTTCCATATACAGTTATCCAGTCATACATAATGGTTTGAAGCTCCACCCCTTTTTTCAATTCGTTTTTTTTTCACCATTCTGTGCAGCGAATGAGAATACAAAGAAACTTACTTTGGGCTTTTGTGTATTTCATTTCAATACACACAGTATTCTTCTATTATATTAGCCGATTACATGTGTTGGTGTTTGGAAGTACAGGTAATTGTTAAAAGAGAAAAAAAAAAAGCAAAGTGAAAAAAAAAATTAATTTTTTTTTCAGTCAGTGAGAAGTTCTGGTTCTGTTAACAACAAGATAAAGAATTTAAAAAAAAAATAAAAAAATTAAATTAAAATTATTAATAAATAATATTGTGAATAAAATAAACATTTGATTTTTTTTTATTGTTTTAAAATATATATTATAAACTCTAGTGAATTATAAAACATTTTGGTGAAATAAACTGTTTGTGAAATTTGTTTATTAGTGCACACAAAAATGACAAGTTTAACTCATCCACATCACTATGGATTTACGTTACCCGCCGGTTTGGATATACCACCGCCAGGTGATTTTTTATCACAGCAATCCACAATGGTGGACAATAGTTTAAAACGTGCTCTCCAATTTTCGCAACTCGGTTCACCGCTGTCACAATCGTCAATGGGATCGCACGGGCAAACATCGCCCGGCTCCCAAATGGGCGGTTCGCCCGGCGAGGGCCATATTAAACGGCCGATGAACGCGTTCATGGTGTGGTCGCGATTACAGCGGCGACAAATCGCAAAAGATAATCCAAAAATGCATAATTCAGAGATTTCAAAACGGTTGGGCTCGGAATGGAAACTATTGACGGAGACGCAAAAGCGTCCGTTTATCGACGAGGCGAAACGTTTACGCGCGCTCCACATGAAGGAGCATCCAGATTATAAATATCGTCCGCGTCGCAAGCCAAAAAATCCGCTCCAAAATAATAACGCGCAAAATGGCATTTCGATGAATATGCAGTCAGCGATGCAACAGGCGAATGGTAAAGCAGCAGCGGCTGCCGCGGCCGCAGCCCTGGGATCGCACGCGTACAATCCATTCCATCAATTGCCACCGTATTTCGCGTCAACCCACCACCATCCATTAGACCAGCCCTATCCGATGCCATACTTTGGCGGTTTCGATCCAATTGCCTTATCAAAATTACATCAATCGAGCCAGCAACAGCAACAGCACCAGCAGCATCAAACGAGTACACCATCATCCGCCACCTCAACCTCATCGTCAATATCGAGTTCAAATTCACCGCTCGACATGAATTTACATCATAGCGGCGCAAAAACGTCCACCTCCAATTCAGTTTCGCTAATGTCATCCCAACTTCAGCCACATAGCGCGGCCACAACGTTAAGCTCATTCTATTCGGGAATATATTCGGGTATGACGGCGGCACCATTATACGCGGCCCATTCGACTGGTTTGTATACACCGTCGTCAGTGTCATCGACATCGCCCGGCTCTAGTCCCAGTGCATCGTCGACCACAATAGACAGTATTGAAAATTCGATTAGAAGGCCGGTGCCTGTAATCTACTAAAATTTTATGCAAATTTATTTTTAAATATAATTAACAAAACAAAAAACTATAATTAATTATATAAGTTGTTATCGTATTTGCTATTTTGAGAAACTTAATTTTGTTTGTTTGTTTATATTAATTTAATTCCTATAATTTAATTTTATTTTATCAGAGACTGAGAAAAATATTTGTTACATATGATTTACATTTTAATGAATTTTAATTAACCGCAAACACACAAAAAAAAAATTAGATTTTAAGGAAAAAAAAATTAAAATTACAAAAAAATAAATAAATTAATTAAATTACCTAAATTGTACATAAAAAATAATTTTAAAATTGTATAAAAAAAAAAAATTAAACAAAAAAAGAAAAATGGAAAATTAATTTTAAGTATAATTGTGAATATAAGTAATAAATGAAAATATTAAATTAATTAAATTAAAAAAAGTAATTAATAATAATTAAATTTATGTCTTTATGTTGTTCGCGGGAAATTTTGTGTGCGAATTCGTGTGAATTTTATTGGTTTTCGACTATATGAGTGGAATTAATAAAATTTTGTTGGTAAGTAGTTTTTGCCCTTTGTTTGTTATATATTTGACCGTCGGATTTATTTACTATTGTATATGCGTGTACTTAGGTGCTAAAATTTAAAATTATGGTTCATTCATAATTAAACCAGTCAGTGGTAACCCACGATTTTTTTTAAACGTATGCTATGAAATATGATAGCACAACGAACGAGTTCTGTCAAAAAATGAAAACTGTTATGGATCGAGAGTAATATTCAACGGCCAAGTCTCTTATTGGTAATTTAAAAAATATTGATGCCGGGAGAACGTTTCAAGATGAATATTTCGGTGCAAGCAAAGGATGGTTCCAAAAATTTTTAAACCGTGTTAATTTTCGTAAAGTGGGAAAAATGAAAAATGATCTATACCGTACCGTCATTTACCGTATCCAAATATTACAAAAAAAAACGAGACCGATCTTTTCGGGAATCGAATGGAACGCAGGAACATTTAACGTTGCTCCTTAGGCGCAATGCTGATGATGATTTCAAAACTAAACTAAAGAATCCAATAATTATTCGTTCTTGCCTTCACATTTGGAGATCAAATAAAATAGCGTGGATGACCTATTTTACCCATCAGTAAAATAATTTTTGGAGACCTTAGCAATACAGCGTTATAATTACTGAACAATGCTCCTGGACACTCCATCAACTTATCCAACTGATCTGATACTATCCTATTAGGAAGATTAGGAAAGTATAAATTCGCAGAGTGAATGCTTTTGAAATCAAATGCAACTATCAGTTCTATGATAAAATAGAAAGTTCAAAGTTTCTAGGATAATGATGAGCTATAGATGTATAAATAAGAAGCTAGGTAGGAACATAGTCATTTTCTGAAACCTGTACCAAATTATACAACATTAAATGACCTGTCGGGGTCACTCCCTATAATTAGTCAAATAACACCGTCTGCTTGTAGCGCTCTAGTCTCGTCGCTCAATTTAACCATTATGTGAAAGATTCTAATTTAAAGTACTACAAACATTTTAAATGGCGGTTTTGTTTGGTTGGTGGAAAGACCCAGAATTATTGTGGTGCAATATGGGTATCATGTGACATATCAAATTAAAGGTATTTTTATTACAAGAACAATGGTGCAAAGTTTTTTTTATTTAGTAAATCAAAAACTTATTTATTATTTCTACTTTGTAATTCTTAATTAATCCAGTAATTCTAATCCTGTCGCATTCGTCAGGCTATTTGTTTTGTTTGTATAGCATCTTAATTTATTGGCTGCGTCTTGGATATTTTTGTGCCAATTTGTTTTATACCAACTGAATTAAGAAGAAAATCGAGTTTTTATATTAGTACAGGGTCTTTCAAAAATCCTTTTTTTTAAATTTCAAATTAAAAATCACGTTTTGAAAAAAATATATCTTTATTGAAATTTAGTGTAGACAAATTTGGCAAATATCCACCACGAGCACATTTGCAGAAGTTGATCATAATATCTGCATAATATGGACTCTATATCCCACGAGTCACGAATGACGCGATCATTATTGGTTTTGGGACCTTCGCTTGATTGTGAGCAGATAAAATATTACGTAGATTTCTTGGCAGTATTTTTTGTTGTCATCGACAATTAAGACAATGCCAATCACCTACGATATATTAACGATTTGAAATATAATGCGCCAGTTCCCAGTTATGTTTTGTAAAAGGGCGATTCAGTTAATCCTTAAATTAATTAAAGAATTAATAGTTCGAATTGATCTAATTTCAAATTTTGTTATTACGGATAAATTCAGGCAGATCTGGTTTCAAGAGTCTATCTGAGTTTTTGAATTCGACTTTTCAGCTCCATTCGATATATTTCTCGTTTATAGTCCCTTCCGTACTTTCGATTAAGTGCCTTCATTACTTCGTCGTTACTATTTCGATCATGCCGGAATAGTCGGTAATGTTTCAGCCGCTTCATTTTTAAAACTATTATTAACGCTGAACTTTCAGCTTAACGGAGAACTTTCTATTACAACTCTTGTCGGTTTGTAGTTTCTGCTCAACCAGTTCAACCGACACATTTCTCGACACTGCAAGTCTAGTTTATTGTTGATCAAATTGCTGATCAATTTTCTGATTTAATTGGTTATTGGACTGTTCCGTTGATTGTCTCACATCTTGTTTCATTTTCAAACTGAACTGTTCAATAGCAACTATTAACTGCGCCATATCGAAATTTTGAGTGTCCACATGTACTGTTTCAACCACTGCACCCTCATCCTCTTCTGCAAGTTCAATACCATCTTTCTTCAACGCTTGCAATAATCGTTTGATCTGCTAACCTGCATAAATCAAAACATATTCACTAAATTTTATCAAAATTTGATCATAGAGCAGTCTGGCGGAGAAGTTCTGGTTATCTGAACGATTTGGCTTGAAATCTGTTGATCAAATATTGGCCATAACAAATTTGTTATCATGTCTCTGTAGCGAAATACCATTGAGGGTAACAGCCAATGATGCCTCCGACCCATAAAGCGCACCATACAGTAACACGAGAAGAATGCAATGGCAGCTTAATAACTGCCATTTGATTTTCAGAAGCCGAAATGTGACAATTTTGTTGGTTCACGTAGACAGGAAAATTAAAATGATGTTCATCAGAAAAAATAATTTTTTTTGAAAAACCATCAACCTTGTTCATTGATCCAACCTACAAATTGTTAACGTTGAGAATGAGCTGCGGTTGGACCAATTAGACCTTATAAGGATGTAATGATAAACCTTTGCTTAAAATTGGACATCTGGCCGTTGTGGCCAACACAAGGGTTTAATGCAACACTTTCTTTTATTGTACCAATATTTTCGGTTGAACGACCTGAAGGAGCACGTGTTGTTGTCTGTATGTTAGCTACTGAACCTGTGGACTAAAATTTTGTCACTAGAGTTATAATAGCGGGCTCAGACGGGTTACAGATTTGCGCCATTTTCACAATGGATTTTAATTATTTTAATACGATTTTGAAGCGATATGAATTCACTTTACTAAATGGTTTACATCAAACCTCGATATTCAAGCAGTTGCACCGTCTCCGCTAAAAAAGTTTTTCTATGTCTTAACGCACGCAAATAAAATCTAACCGATTAGTTGTATTACGTCACGTTTAGGCTATAATAGTACATTTTCCGTATATAATGGGTGATCCGAACTTTTTGTGCTTTAATGTTATATGACGACTCTTGACAATTTTGTTCACGCCTTTAAACATCTCCTGGAAGACTATAAGGCAATACCAAAATTTTACAAACTTACGGCGTTTGTTGGATCTAAATATCCACTAATAGGTTTGATCTTCATCGGGCTTCAGACGTATAATCGAAGTAGATTAAAGCGATTTTGCTGATTGTTAAGCGATTACTGTAGAACTTCGTTGTACATTGTTTTCGAATCGTATATGAAGTGTAGTCGAACAAATCCAACGTATTAGTTGATTTTGATATTCCTGATGGTTATCATACAAAGGCTTCAACAAGAAGAGTTTTTGAGAACAATTGAGATAGTTGACAAAATTGCTTCAGAAACGTTTAAATCAGTCTCGAATAGTTTATCGACGATATTATCGGCCATCGAAACTATTCGACTATTGTCACTGTGCTTTATTTTGACTGACCTTATTTTAACAATTTCGTCGGATATATCGCGAGCTTTATGTTTTCAAAACAGTCTTCGCAGAAAAATCTGAGATATCGTAGCCAAAACGAGATACAAAAATAATAAAATTTCTCGATACCAAGTTATAGTCAACCTTTCCAAGCACTCATATAGTAAACTACACGAAAAATTGTCTTGCAGTAGTGCTAGACAATTTTTCGTGTGGTTGGCTATGTTAGTTCTTGGGAGGATCGAGGAAAATTTGATATTGAAAATCATTTCATTTTTATAAATTTCCGTAAACAATAATAAAAAGAAAAATTTTCACAAACAAAATGACGGTCACGTGGGTAGTTTGTAAAGAGCCGACCGAACTAATACATTATACGAGCAAGATTCATGTTTTGAATTGAAATCTCATAGAATTAAAATTTGAATGTAGTTTATTGCAGAACTTTATCCAAAAATAATTTTATAGTTGAATTGCAAATTGAGTCTGACTTTAAAATTTGAATATATGAAAAATTACAGTTTGATTAAAATTTGAACGGTACGATAGAATTGGATATATTAAATATTAAATGGCAACATTTATGATTGACCCAGAATAACCAAATAGATTTAGGCTCATTAAATTAATTCATTTAAAATTATTTGATTGCAATTTGAAGCGGTTTGAATTGGACTAAATTGGTTCATTTACTAATTCAATTTAATTAAAAATATGTTTTAATTGAGTTTCACAATCTGTTAACATTATTTTGTGGTACCAGATTGGTATTCCAATAGAGGCGGGATCATATTTATGTCAACCTAGAATATTTCTATCGGTATTCAAATCAAATTTGAATGAAGTTTAATAGATACATTTAACGAGTTGAATATATCCCTATTCTAAATGTTGCATCAAGGCAATTCCGATTCTGGTTAAATTTGAAATTAATTAAATTTTTGTCAACACTGAATTGAATTGAACGACGATCAAAATCAGTTCAAATGTTTATTTACAACTTGAAATTATAAAAAGTTTGATTTGATTTTTTAACAAACCACACTCTAGTTTAAATGAAGTTAAGAAATATTTTAGCCGAATTTGAATACAATTTCTTGTGATACCAATCAAATATTTAAATTAAACCTCAAGTATTTACAAAGTTTGAATTCTCAGTTTGAGTCAAGCAAAATAAATTTGAATCAGTTATTTGTTTAATACAAAGACTGCGTGGTTTACAGCGAATTTGAAATTGTTTAGAACGAAATTTGAGACAAGTTTGAAAACAAATTTTGTTTTTAAATTGTTTTTGAATCCGAACAATTAGAAGCGTGCTATGACCATTATGAAATTGACATCCATTCTCTTCTCGACATAAAACAAATTTCCATAATCCTAAACCGTCTTTTCTTCGTCCATTATTTTCCATTTATATTTTTGTACGCACGTATCATGTTCTTATGGTTCCTCCTAAATAATAGCAATGTGTTTATTTGTGTGTGTGTGTGTGTGCATATAATTTAAATTTAATTAATTAATTTATGGTCAAACTTGAGACTAATAAAAAGGAATTATTTATATAATGAATCCATTAAAAAATATACAAAAAAGAAAGAAGGAAAACGAAACACTGTACATTATATAGTGGCACATACACATATAGACACACACACATAATATAAAACTATAAAAAGTCCTCCTACTTTCAAAAAACCAAAAAAAAATAAATAAAACATATTCACTCGCATTATTGTTTTTATAACAATCACTCACCCTCGATCTTGATCCTGCGTATATTATACGAATACAAAAAAAATCCTTTAAATAATTATATTCAACATTTTATTTATTTTTATTAAACATAATTGCAACCACGAACTAGGTTTCGAAATGGAAACACTTTAAATTTTTTATGATATTCTATACTGTGCTACGTATACGAGTATATGGTTATGTAACCCCTCAATCTTATGTCACTTCACTATATACATATACAAACTAATAATCATTATTATAACACACACACACACATTCCAAAATAAAGGAATAAATTGTAAAATAAATAGAATTCGTATATACTCGTATATGTAGTTCTGGAATAAAGGGAACCCTCTTGTCACAATTTTTTTTTGTTTTTTTTCGGTATATCAAAACTTTTATTGAATTTTTGAGGGTTGACAAAACAAAATTGTATGGAACGTATGTTTTGATAATGATTATGATTATATGGTGATTTTGTTGCTAATGGTGGTTTTTGGGTGAAAATTGAATTTAAATTGAAATGTGTAGTTTTTTTTTTTTTAAATGATGATGGTAATTTTAAAGTTTAATGATATCAGCGCGATAATAGATTGAGATTTGAATATATAAAATTTGATAATGTTGTATCATGAATTATGTAAATGTCAGGGTTGGTGAAAATAATCGTTTAGTTTATTTCATTTAGTGTGTGCCGATATCACCAAAAGCTAGTGTGATATGTACGTGAAGTTTATACTAAAAATAATAACAAAAATTATACTGTTAAATTATTGATATTAAATTGTGTATCGCTTTTCCTTGAAATGGCCTCACAAATGTCGTTGCCTCCAGGTCCTCGTTCGTCATGAACGGGTGGGTAAAATTGAGGTAGGGTCACGTTAAATGGCGGCAGATGAGACGGTTTAAGGTGTTACGAGACCCGTACCAACGGAGTGGGGGCTCATTTTTACAAAACACAGTCGCATAAGGAACCCTTTGGATACCTGGCGACCTCAGTAGTAAGTAGCCTTACCTGCGTTACATCAGTTGGGGGCGACTCTAGGGCAGAATCCGGAACTGAATTGCATAGTGGACACTATCATTAGTGCCTGCAACCGATCTTTCAATGCTGCTTGCCCAATAGTTAAGCCCAGGGGCAACTAAAACTAGCATGGTAGTCCAAGGAACGGAGAGCCTCAAGATTGGGTATCCTATATAAGGAGGACTTAAAGGAATACAAAAAAAAAATAAGGAAGGCGCAAAGGAGGTTGTGGAGACTCTTCTGTGATAAATGGAAGAAGTCTCCGAGACCTCTCGTCTTGAAAAGATACTGTCTACTGATCCAACCAGTCCCAGTTATTTAATTAAACCAGACGGTTCTTGGACTGCTTCTAGGGAGGAATCGTTGAAACTTCTCATCGAAACTCACTTTTGCGGAAGGTTGGACGACTCGATAGAGACTAGTACTCATCGAAAAATACATTCATTGCGCTTAGAAAATATCGTAATAAAAAACCGGATCCTATGGGTACTTGAAGGTTTCAATCCTTATGAATCGGCTGGTCCGGACCGAATGGTACCAGCAGAAATTCAAAACAACTCATCGATTATTCAAATTCATTATTGAAAACAACCCATGGCTGGAAGTAATCTTCAAAGGGTGTTATAATTGGTCTGTATTCTGCGGAGGTGGTCTGAGGTCAGGTTGATCTTTATTCCGAAAGCTGGTAAAAGTTCACATGGTTACCCAAATGACTTAAGGCCCATAACTCTATCATCCTTTCTGTTGAAAACCTTGGAAAGGCTGATAGATGCTCATATACGATCAAAAATAAAGCCTACGGTGACTATGCACAGTCTCAACATGCCTTCTGTAAAAAGAAATCTGTGGAAGAAAGCTCTGGTAAGGACTATTGAGAAATTAATATTTTCGCAAGAGTTTTGTATGGTGGCTTCCCTAGATGTTGAGGGCGTCTTTAAGAATGTAAAGACGGAAAGAAATTCTGGAAGGATTGTCGCTCCTTGGGGTAGACTACCCTGTAAGTGGATTAATAAATCAAGATGGTTAACTCGAAGCTGGAGGAACCCACCATTAGTATGCGGTTGACTAAGGGAACCCCCTGGGAGGTGTCCTGTCCCCTCTTCTCTGGAACATAGCAATCAATGAGTTGTTGTTAGAGCTGGAGAGAGAAGGGATCGGAGTGATTGCTTATGCAGATGACGTAGCGATAGCTGCCTCTGGTAAATAATTAAGCACGGTGAAGGAGGTATTCCAAAATGATGTGGACAGGAAATATAAAATCCCGGTAGTAGATCCACCTATCTTAAACGGCATAGAACTAGCATTTACTGATAACGCAAGATTTCTGGGTGTAATCTTGTACAGTAAGCTTAGTTGGAAACCTAACATCTTGGAAAGAGCAAACGAGGGTAATATAGCCATAAACTCGTGCAGAAACGCCATCGGAAAGAGATGGGGCCTGAAGCCGGCGCTGGCACACTGGCTATTTACTGCCGCAGTAAAACCTATACTAAATGTATGGGGTGAGCGTGTGGTGGCCCGCCCTTGATAAAGTAACATACAGGAAGAGAATCGAGAAGGTCCAAAGAACGGCCTGCATGCTTATAAGCGGGGCGCTGAACACAACACCAACATGCCCCTTGGAGGTTATGTTTCACCTTTCCCCCGTTGATATTTATGGTAAACAGATGGCGGCGAATACGACCACCATATCAGCCATATCTCAGTGGCAATGTCTTCAGACAGGACACTCGACGATAATAACATCGCTAAGTAAGGAACTGGCGAATCTAGACTACGTTACACCAATATTATGCTTCGAGAAGGGGTTCCGAACTACCTACCCTTCAAGAGAATCTTGGAAGCATAACAGTTCTTTACGAGTGGCTCCAAGGTACACTGTAAAGTAGCAGCTGTAGTCTGCTGTGATAAATTGAAAGTAGATATATTTGTTCGTCTCTCTGATCACTGAAGCGTATATCAAGCAGAGGTGATAGCGATTGAGGAGGTTGAGACATAATGTGGTAACATCAATGTTAAAAATCTGAAATCAATGATGGCGTTGGATTGCCAGTTGTCTCTGAATGAGATCCGTGATAATTTCAAAATTCAGATAGTCTGGGTCCCCGGCCACTCGGACGTCATGGTCAGACGAACTAGCTAGGTACAACTAGGCATGGTACAACTCTCCAACTACTACCGGAAATGGCTAATTTTGGGGAGGCCTAAAGGAAACAGTAGCCTCAGCGAACGAAAGGTGGACCAACACCCTCATGTAGCAAGACAAGTCTGGTCAAAGCTGGACTTGAAACGCTCAAAGACACTGTTATATCTCCCTACGTGACGTGATTTAAAAACGATCGTGTGGACTCTGTCCACTTGGAGAAAATGCAAAAAGGCTAGGTCTAGAAGCAATGATTTTTACAGAAGAGACGGGCAAATAGAAGACATAAATATATGGGTAGATTCTTAATGGACAGCCTCTCTGATCTCGAAAACTGTAACGTGCGAGATATATCACGCTACATTAGTATAGCTGAAACTGGATCAAATAAGGGTAATAGGGAAGTAAGATCCTGTGGTATCACAATGGACCGTCAGCGGTCTAAGTGAGGCGTAGCAGCCACTCAACCTAACCTAACCTAATCTATCCTTAAAATGGCCTTTGTGAAGTTACCGATGAGCTGGCGCGCTTGGGCACAGCACGCCTTATATCCCAAAGCAGGCTGGACATAAAGATACCACTGGCTTCATGTAAACTACTACTTCACAACAATTTTTTCAACTAAGCTCGCAATGTAACGGTAATTGAGCCTGAAGCCTCAAGAGCTAGATGAAAAAGCAATTGTGGCGTTACTTTTGCCAGTCACATAAGCTTTCAAATTGAAATAAAGATGAATGGAAAATAGCCGGCAATGAAACCTTATAGACCTATTATTATGCAGCGTATATCAAGCAGAGGTGATAGCGATTGAGGAGGTTGAGACATAATGTGGTATCATCAGTGTCTCTGAAATCAAGGATGGCGTTGGATTGCCACTTGTCTCTGAATGAGATCAGTGAGAATTTAAAAATTCAGATAGTCTGGGTCCCCGGCCACTCGGACGTCATGGAAAGACGAACTAGCTAGGCATGGCACAACTCTCCAACTACTACCGGAAAGGGTTAATTTTGGGGAGGCCTATTAAGGCACTCAAGACAGCGCTTAAAAAGGAAACAGTAGCCTCAGCGAACGAAAGGTGGACTAACACCCTCATGTAGTATAGCAAAACAACTCTGGTCAAACCTGAACTTGAAACGTTATATCTCCCTACGTAGAGGTGATTTAAAAACGACCGTGTGGATACTCACGGGACTCTGTCCACTTGGGGAAAATGCAAAAAGGATATGTCTAGAAGCAAATGATTTTTGCAGAACCTGTATGGTCGAGGAGGGGGAAGAGACGGGCAAATAGAAGACATAAATATATGGGTAGATTCTTAATGGACAACCTTTCTGATCACGAAAACTGTAACGTGCGAGATATATCACGCTACATAAGTATAGCTGAAACTGGATCAAATAAGGGTAATAGGGAAGTAAGATCCTGTGGTATCACAGTGAGGCGTAGCAGCCACCTCACCTAACCTAACCTAATCTATCCTTGAAATGTCCTCGGTGAAGCTACCGATGAGCTGGCCCGCAAGGGCACAGCACACCTTATATCCCAACGCAGGCTGGACATAAAGATACCACTTGCTTAATATGAACTACTACTTCACAACAATTTTTTCAACCAAGCTCGCAATGTAATGGTAATTGAGCCTGAAGTCTCAAGAGCTAGATGCAAAAGCAATTGTGGCGTTACTTTTGCCAGTCACATAAGCTTTCAAATTGAAATAAAGATGAATGGAAAATAGCCGGCAATGAAACCTTATAGACCTATTATCATGAAGGAAGACAGGATGTACAGGAAATTCAAAGTAAGCAAATATTTAATTTAAGGCCTACCTTATTTTCGAAGGGCCAAAAGTGGAAACGGTTTTCAAGTATGGAATATAATTTCAAAGCACGAATAGATACGAAATTTAGGTCGCTATGAGATACTTCTGTTTCTTCACTGGTCAAAAGATGTTCAGAGTTGCAAATATTTTTCTGGCCAGTAGAGAATACTCTGTACCGAATTTGGGGTGGCATGGGGAGGCACATAGTTGAACTTATAGGTTCTCAATTAAAATGCCATTTATTACCGAAACTGATTTCTTTTTCACTTATCCAGCGATTCTGCAGCGTGAATTAGTAAAATGGATATAATTGAGTCATCAATTGCCACTTCTGGAGATGGCCGACCTTATGCTCAACTAGAAATTTTAGGTAAGAAATATGTTGGTTTGCTAGATAGTGGTGCTATCGTATCTCTATATTAGGTAAAGGCTGCGAACAGTTTTTAGATAATCCATTTGTTAAGTTCCATTTATTTCCTTCATCCATTAAAGCCACTAATGGCAAGAGGAAGTCTATACTCGGATATATAAAGATTCCTGTTTCGTTTGCTGATTAAACCAACTTATTTACCTTTTTCCTTTCACCTAGTTATCTGAAGAGCAACAATGTTAGATAATGTCGTTCGAAAATTCCCTTCATCCGAGGTTTTAGATGTTGGACACACTTATTTATGGGCTAAGCCCATTAAACATGCACGGAAGGTAAACAGGTTACGATGAAGGACGCCTATCCACTGCCGCTCATCGAGGGGTTACTGGGACGCCTTGAAAATATCAGATTTATTTTAGTCTGTATTTGAAAGACGCCTTTTGGCAAATCCAGCTCGATGTACCAGGGCGACCGTTGTATCAATTCACAGTCATGCCATTTGGCTTGTGTAACGTACCCCAAACAATGTGCAGAGTAATGCACCGAGTAATGCACCCCACGAGCTGCACCATAGAATTTTTGTTTATTTAAATTTTGTTGCTGGGTTACTTAAGTCTGCCGGGTTAACTATTAACGTATATGAAAGCAAGTTCTTACTAAGAGAGATGAAATACTTAGGATATATTGTTACTGACGGCATCCTTAAAGTTGATCTCGAAAAAGAATCAGTGATTACTAATTATAACCGACCAGAAACGGTTAAACATGTTCGACAGTTTCTTGGCATCACAGGTTGTATTGTCGATTTATTACGGAAATACGTACGTGGAAATAGCGGAACCAATTACTCGACCGCTACAAAGAAACTGAAATTTCAATGGACCGAAAAGTCAGAACTGGCTTTTTGTAAGTTAAAATCTGCTCTATCCTCTTCACCGGTGCTCTGAAATTCTGACTCTAATAAGCATTTTTATATAGAGTGTGATGCCTCTAAAGTTGGAGTGGGGTGTCCTTTACCAAAAATCTGCTAGTGGTGAAGATCTGCCAATTGCTTTCTTTTCAAAAAAGCTCAATGGCGCTCATCGCAATTACAGCGTAACTGAGTTGGATTGTCTGGCTGCTGTCCTAAATGTAATGAGATTTCGGCAATATGTGGAGGGATTACCTTTCACTATCACGACTGACAACGCTAACTTGAAGCTGAACCTGACGCTCTCTTGCGAAACTCGTTCAACCTCTCCAAAGATGGATTAGTATGTGATCTGTTCGGTGATCTCAACAGTGATAAGTTTGATGATGATCTAGAATACCTTGAATTAATTAAAGTGTTGTTAGACGATCCCCAAAGTAGCAAAAATATGAAAGTTGTTGACAACCAGATTTACTATATACCATCTCAAACACCGAGCAACCAAACTTTCACTGATCTTCCAATTTTGAAGTTATACATTCCCGGATCGCAAAATGCACAGGATATTGAAGGTGCTCACTGTCCACCAAACGCTGTGCATTTTGAACTTCTACAAGCGTGCGTGTTACTTCTCCGTGGTGACTACCGGGCAACTAGTATACCATGTGATATTGTGTACTAGGCGAAAACACGGCGCTAAACAACTTAGCCGGGTTAAGAATGAATGAAGTAAATAAAAAACACTAAGTGTCCGGCACTCTTAAAGAACCGGAATCTAGTGCTGCGGGGACATCAGCCTTTAGGCCAGTCTCCAAAGCGCAAAATGGGACATAAACGGTCCCTCCAAACCAAATGAACCTGGTCCCTCAAGAGCAAAGGGCAAAATCACAAATACTCGCCCGCAAGTGCCTAACTACCAGGCCAAGAAAAGGGCCTGGAGCGTGATCACCTAGATCAACAACATTCCGTTGGAGCAAAAAACGGATAGAGATAAGGATACGCTTGCATGGGCAAGACGTACCATGGAACCGAAGCAGCAGGGTTCATGTGAGATCTCGCAGCCGAAAAGGCAGAGATTTGAGGGTGACTCAACTACGGATTAAAAAAAGAAAAGAGTTCTGGTGACTGTCACTACGCTATTTAACGAGGTGCTAAAGGAGCATCCGATTACGGCAGTTATTGACACGGCTCAGGAAGATGGGAGTGCCGCGGGTTATGGGCAATAAACATGTTTAAGCCAGCAAAACATGATGCCATTATTCTTGCGGATATCTAGTTAACTATTGACTTAAGTCTACCCTGGCTGGAAGTCATCTTCAAAGACAATTTTGTACTTGGTGAAATTCCTAGTAAATGGACTGAAGTAAAAGTAATATTTATACCTAATGCGGGAAAAAGCACTGCTCCCTCAAAGACTTTGGGCGTATACGCGTATCCTCTTTTCCTTTAAAATCACTATAGAAAGACAAATAAAGGCTTGCATCAGAGGCTCAATCAAGCCGGACGAGCTGTCTGGACGAGCTGTCGCAATCGTTATAGATAAGCTAATTCCTTGCCACACTAATTTGGCCCGGCTTATTGAGACAATCTCAGTCCCCATAAATAATCAAATCTATATACTCCAAAGTCGTTGTACCATTCATAAAGATATGGTATCGCAGCTTTTAAATATGGATTAGTCACGAATCGTCTTTAGAAAAAAGCTATATATAGTTTTCGAAGAGTGCAGAAAGTTTCTAAGAAAAGTTTAATCTCTGTGGAAGCAATAAATAATAAAAAACTATTGATTCGCGTCTTTTGTCTTTATTATCCCCAAACGACACAAATCCAATATATATGTATAGCTTACCAAATTCAAGACGCATATAGTAAACATATTCCGCCCCCACATCCTCGCACGCCACTCAACTAAACTACCGATTCGATCCGATATGATAATTAATGGGAATTTGATTTAAAGTTTGTTAACTATATACATACGTACATATGTACATAACGCGCTCTGCTACCAATTAATTATTTTAATTAATTATTTCTAATAATATTTATTTATAATTTATTTTTTTTAGAGATTTTTTTGTTTGCTGATTACTGATTAGTACGCGGCGACAAATAATAAAAAAACGGTAGGAACACCGCGCGCATCTAACAGAAATTATTAATTTTATCGATTCCGATAATAATGTAATTTATCAAGATTTGGTTGTGTGGTTGACTGGTTGGACATACATATACATACCAGTATATATGATAATTAGAATGCTATTCAAATTTGTTAAGCTGTCGAATCTTTAATAGATGGTCAATATATATATCCACAAAAAATTAAATAATTTCGATTTAGATTAGAACCGTACTCGACAACCCAAAGCCTTACGACAATTTGTGTTTTGTTGTTGTGTATGAGTACATTTGAAATATTAAAATATTTAATTGGATTGAGGTAGATATACATACATACATACGATTATATATATGTATACATATATGTAAATGATAAGAAGACGTAAACTTTTAATTATAAATAAATTATAAGAGAGATACTTGTGAATGTATGGTGAATAGAAATGATTTTATAATTTAATTATGTATATTGTAACGCTTTACAACAAGCTACTTCACATCAATGATTGTCTTTTAAGGATTATGTACATATAGAAATTTAATTAAACTATGTAATTACATCATCTTTTGTATATAGAATGATTTAGTCGACAGAGATCTTAGTAATTTTTAATTATATCATTAACAAAATTATTTTTGAAGTACCTATGACGTACCTACTCGTGTTTTATCTACGAATCAAATCATTTTGGGAACCGTTTTGTAAAATGTTTCGTAAACGTTATGGAAGAATGGGAAGTTATCGCAGACTCCACTCAGTGTTGAAGCGCGGAGACAAGCCGTTATAATTAGCTATTTTACAGCCTGGTGGCTTTAAAAACGATACAACCAATTATAGGAATATAACTCCTTGGGGTGTTATAGGAAAACCAGCCGAGAGCACGAATATAGCGCACAATTTATTCTCACTTTTATTTTCGACATCTGTGTTCCGATTGGTGTTAGTATACTTCAATTAGTCACTAGGTTACATTAGGATAGGTTAGGGTGGATGTCCTAATGAACTAACATAGACACGATATGGTTCGTACCTGTACCCCAATTTTGTAGCCTCCTCTTCACTCGTTGAACCATCTTGAGCTTACCAAGAAACGTTGAAGCCCCTGACATCAATCTTACTAATATCCGTCAGTTCAAATGGGAAATCCCCATAAAATGTATTCTGCTGTACGCTAGACTAAAACAAGTACAGAGCAGATGAAGCACAATTTCTTCCTCCTATAGCGTTAGACCATCTGTCGTTCAAGCGGTATATTTATATCCAGCCTCCTTTATGTTATAAGGCGTGCTGTGCACACAGGGGCTATATCTTCGATATCAGGAAGTGGGATTTTAGCGGTTTAATAGCAGTCTGGCTGTCCGTAAAAATGCGAGTTTCTCTCGTAGATATCACATTATACTTCAACCAGTCCATGACTTGTGCCTCACAGAATACCATATAGCCAACCCCTCCATCCCTTTTCGAGCCATCCTGGAAAAAGCTTAGCACCTCATTGTCCATAACCATCTCATTCACCCAGTCTTCTCTGGTCTCAACCACCCTCATGCCTTGCCCTTCCAGGTTTAGTAACAGGCCATTAATGACCAAATTCCAAAGAAGGGGAGATAAAACTCCAACTTGCGGTGTTCCGCTGCACTCATATCTGTTGGCAGACGCCCCACGCAGATGAGCTGTCACGATCCTGCTTTTAATCATTTCATCTATCCAGCCTCTGAGTGATTCCTTGATCGCCCTTGGTCTGAAGTTGCTAAATTCCCTTTCTATATCCAAGAAAATTACCAAGAGATATTCCTTATATTGAAGTGATTTCTCAATCGGGCCAATAAGGAAATGGAGAGCTGTTTCCATCGATCGTCCCTTACAGTACGCATGTTGAGATCCCGACAGCTCGTCCGGCTTTATTGAACCTCTGATGTAAGTCTCTATTTGTCTTTCCAGTGATTTTAACAGAAAAGAGGATAAGCTTATAGGCCAAATGCCTTTGGGATAGCAGTGAGAGATTTTCCCCGTCTTAGGTATAAATATAACTTTTACTTCAGTCCATTTGCTAGGAATGTGACAGAGTTCTAGGCCGCCTTTGAAGATAACTTCCAGCCAGGGTAGGGTTAAGTCAAAAGTTCATTGTATGCCTTAAAGCTGTTTATTGCCCATAGGATTTTCCGACTATTTACTACATGACTTTACCCCCCTATTTATCACTGGTTTCTCCGGAGCTAGTACCGAGAACTCGGTAGCTCCAGGGATTCCCCATTACACATAGTCCTTGCTTGAACCCTCCGGTGGTTGGAGATAACTCGGGATGGAGGGACTAGAACATAGTACATTGCGTAGCGCCTCCGAAGACTCCTGTATATTACCACAGTAGAGCCTACAAGCCCTTGTTTTAGATGTTTGTTTTAGCAGCGCAATCTTCAGCAGCATCTGTGTACCTCGCTAATTAGTCACTAATGTTGCGGAATATTGAAAGATTAAATACATTTAATAAAATTTAAACTGGACCGCCCTCGTTGGCACAGTTGGGTGTTTTTAATGTATAAGTATACATGTGTTTGCCTGGGTATTACATCGTGGGCCCGTTAGTGGCATTGAGTGCTGGAGTAATCCGCCCAACTTTAATTTTTTTTAAACTGGATAAAAGTAAAATGCTTTAATTTATATTTTCCATTGAGACTTTATGCCAGGAAAATAAATAAAAACAGGTGTTTATCACATGTTTATTAGCAAATAACAAGACTTAACAAAATTATGGTTTGCTCCACTATTTAAACCTTTCGGATTTATGTATTTTATGTTACGTTAGGTTTTTGTGGCAGTCCAAAAGAGAAAGGCCAGGTACATAGCCATACCACAGGATTTGTTTCCCGCCACCTATACTCATTGATATTTGCATTATTTTGAACTACTGAGCTCCATGAGGTCTTTTAAGAAGGCCAGCTCTAAATATATTTTCTGTTTTAAAACAAATGCAGAAAACTACAAGAGGAGTACAGTCTGTTCTTCTTCTTCTTCGTCCTCACAGCTGCAGCAGAAGTAATTTAAAAACAAACCAAGTCTGGTACCTTAGATGGTTGCGATAGCCATCCTGCAGATCTGACACCGTTGGAGATGTAATTGCCGTTTAGATCTTGCCAAATTTTAACACGGCCAAACCATCAGCTATTTGTTAACTTAGTGGCTGCTTCTTGGAGCAGTAGTTTGCATGATTCAAGAGACATTTTAATGTTACTTCCTCGTTTGTCGCCTTTAATATTTCCTATACTATTGAGATGCCCAGGCACCCAGTATTAGTTGGATGTTGAGCTGATCTACCATCTCATTAAAAGATGAGATACAATTGGGAACTACATTCGCAGTAAGTATATTCGATTTAACCACTAAGATTAAATGTAATGGCCGCCTGACTGTCCGTAAAAATTCGAATATCGCTGGCTATGAAAACGTGAAACGAAAAACGAAATTAGTCAGAAGCTCCTCGCATAACACCGAGCAACCAATTGTTTCACTCTTTTCCCTAGTTTTTTGAAAAATTCAAGATAATCTTTTTCTTTTAGAGAGTATCTCGGTTGGCAGTAAATTCCAATAACACTAATAGAGTTATTTTTGGTCTTGATATTAACAGCTGTTGCTTGTATTTGTTCTGTTTCATATTTTAATTCCTCGAAGTGATTAATACTACTTCTAATTATAACAGCACTATCTCCCTTGGCAGTATTTCCCGGGTGAATAGTGTGATATGTTTTATAATTTCCAGATTTGATAATTGATTGCCTATAGTGAAGTGAGTTTCAGAGATGAGGCAGACATCGATTTTCTCTGCGTCCAGAACCTTTTGCAGTTCCTGTTGGTGTTGCTGGAGTCCATTGGCACTCCAGCATAAAATTCTTAACTCGTTATAGACATGGTTTTGTTTAGGGATGGCTCCCTTAGTGCTGTATTCTATAGTTTCTATAATCACTGATTAAAAGTTTTAAGTGTGCTTAATATCAGCTTAAGCGTTTGATTTATGTCGTCTGTTTGATGAGTTTTTTTGTCTGTTTTAGTTACTCATCATTGAGAGGCTATCAACACTTTACGCCTTAACTTTGCTTTAATTGACTCAGGTCTGTTTATTCTAACAGTTTCGTTCTCTATTACATTTGTATTTTTAGTATATATGTTTTTATTTTTGATATTTTGCAATTCAATAGCAACACTGCATCCTCTGTAGTTACCTGGATGGTTTTCTCCACAATGTACGCATCAAGGCTGTACCTCTGTGGGGTTGAAACTATCTCTAGTATTGTGTTCACCTGGACATTTGACAATCCTGGATTCTTAGTTACAGTATTTTTGAGTATGTCCATATGCTTGACATTTTTTACATTGTGGTATAAGCCTATAGATCTTCTTAGGAGCTCATTATTGACTTTGCATCCCAAGATATACTCGGTTTAATGTATTTTTTCAATATCATCATCTGCGCTGATTGTCAGCATTTACATGTTCAGAGGCTCCTTACTTCTCCGTTTAACCATCTTCTAAGTTTATTTTGATGTTGTTTCCTCTCATCAATTTTGTGTTAAACTTATCTGTTTTAGATATTGTTTTAATTTTCTCATACAGTAGATCATAGTGTTTAACTCCATCTATAACTATTGGGGGTGGTTTTCTGTGGCTTTTGACTCTAATCCACTCAGTTTCGTGAGCTAATTCTTCTTCATCCGTATGGTATTCTTGTTCCATTACTTTTCGGGTAGAGAAAAAGCAAGGTTTTCTATGCTTTAAGTGCTTTAACTTCGTTTCCAAGAATTCTTATGTGTTCCTGCATCCAAGCAATTGTATCATTTAATTGCTTGTTTAAATTGTTAGATTCAATTGATTGGACGCAATTCCTGATACAGCATTTCTTCTTTTTTAGAACATTTATTGTTCTCTGGGAAAGCATTTTTCGCTAACTCAACCTTTTCTGTAGGTATTATTTTGTTAATCTTCGTGGTGAACTACAGCCTCCCGTAGGAGATCTCGGTAGAACCTGACTCTTTTGGAAAGGATTGATATTATCCATTTCTCCTTCACTCATTCGAGTATTACGATTCCTCAACGTATCTTGGGATTATTTCTGATTATAGTAATGCAATAGATGGATCATCGGGGTTCTGGATCATCGAACTTCCAGGAGTTCTCCATACGTCAATATTGTTTATTTATTTATTTACAATATTCTCCGATGACCCTTTTTTAGATAGAATTTCGTAGATTTCCCGGCGGCCTCCCACAAGCCTCCGAAATTGAGAGCTGCTGGTGGAATAAAATGTCACCTAGTACCATGTTCATAAGTCCAATTATTCACTTTTTTGAAAATTATGCCGAATATAACAGATTTGTCAATTCCTGCAGGTGGCTGATAGCTTCTCGGAAATTAGTTGCATTGTCGGAGAACAGGTCCGTATACTGATTCCTCTTGTGGACTGGAATCTTCGTAATGCCTTCTTGGTGCAAGAAATGCAAGTCCTCATTTGATGAGCCTTTATGTGGTATGGGTCTAACATAATCAATTCCACATTGGATAAATGGTCTGTTGAAGTTGACTTGCGATGAAAGTAGTTGGCACATCAGCTGATTTTGAACTTTCCTTTCCTACCCGCCGATGGTAGAATGATTGGATGCTGCGTATCATAATTTAGCGTTAAGTTGGTTAATCGTCCACTAACACTAATATTCCCCGACTAACTAAAAATGGATAAAACTTCATTAATTTGCTTTTTCTTGACAGCTCACAGGAGTTAGAGCGAATTGCTTGAATATATCCTCTCGAAATTCTTGGGATCGCACCCATCGGATTATGTAGGTTTCAACTGTATAGCGAGCATTGTGACATAATCTTTTAATGCGAGCTTATGGTTCTTATAATTGTTGGATATTTTATGACTCTTGTAATTATTCCGTTTAATTGAAGTTCCAGTTCGTTGGAGCTAAATATGACCTGAACTCTAACTCGTGCTCACATGACTCGGCTATTAGTTTGATTATTAATGATTCCTTCGCTAGCCATGTTGGTCCCTTCCACCACCAAACATCAGTTTTAAAATCATTTAGTCTATGGTCTTCCCTGTTATTAAGTTAATCTGAAAATTGTGTGATGAAGTCACTACGCGAGAATGCAGCACTGCAGCATAGGCATCCTTGGACGCATCAGCGAATCCATGGATTTGTAATGTGTCAGTCGATTATAGCCCGCTTGCGATTTCCATCTCCTAAATTGCACTGAGTTCATTCTTAGGCTCATCCACTTCGCTGTACATGAGTCAGCCAACTCATCATCCCACTCCAGTTTCTCCAGTCAGAATTCTTGGAACATGATCTTAATAGTTATTATAATAGGAGATAGTCGTCCCAGCGGGTCGTAAACCCTGGATGATTCGGAAAATAAACTGCGTTTTGTTATTGCCGTATAATCTGGTAGACAAACCTTGTGCTTAAATACATCGATTGATGGTTGGTAGTGAAGAATGAAATTGTATTAGATGAAAGTTTTGTACACAATTTTTGGATTCACATAATCAAAACTGAAATGCGCGCACAATTTGATTGATCAATCATTATGACACTTTAATAAATAAAACGTACTGACATCATTTATACATTTTTGCTATCCTCAATTAACCAAATAACTACACAATATCTCCAAAAAATATAAATATATTCAAATTTGACACCCTTTACTTTCCATATACGAACATAAATTTATCAAACTATAGTATTTTGACATAAAACTATCAATTTAAAATATATTACATACAACAAAAGCAACAGCAACAAAACCATACAAACAAACAAAAAATTTAAATAATAGAAATTACAATTGATAGACAAATAGAATTAAAAAATAAAATAAAATTTACATTACAAAAAAAAAAAAACTAAAAACTAACAACTAAAAATTAAACCGTCAAACGCCGCTTGCCGTGTACACTGTGTACACTATAAAGAAATAAATGTTGCGAATAATAAAACAACAAACATTCAAAATTATTTTTATTTTATTTAAAACTTTTATTTAATTAATTTTAGTTTTGTTAATGTTTATTTTGTGAATTTATTAGTTTGCATAAGTTTCAAATACAAATACCGCGTGGTGTAATTATATTGTCAATAATTAACGTAATTGAAAGTTGATAGTTCTTTTTTTTGTGGGTATATTATAGCAACTAGAGAGTGGCTACTTTTTAGGGCTTTCAAACTAAATCTTAAATTTCATATTTAATGAGAAAAACACTGTGCTCATAAGAACTATTTTGTTCACTTACTAATAGAGGTCAACTGATGTTAACCGAAATACACTTACACCACATAAATACTTATCCAAAATAATTCAGTTCTTGCTCTCGTACAATATTGTGTGTTATGCTGGAATCCCTATGAAGCATCTTTCCAGCCGCGATATTGCTGCGGTTAATAGAAAATAAAAAATTATTTTGAAATTCATTTCTAATCAGAAAATATTATCGAAGTGGAGTTTCGAAGTGCTTTTCGCGCAGTATACCATCCCATAGATCCACCATCGATGTATTCGCTACTTGGGCCATCCTGAAACTATATATGTTTCTCCATTGGAAAGGGAATCGAGAAGAGCGTTGCGCGTTGCAGATAGTGGATGGATAGAAATGGTCTGTTAACTTTTCGTAGAACACAATAATTGGATGGCGACTAATTGGCACACTTCACTTAAAAAAATTTCACCACAAAAATTACTGCTGTTGGCTCCCCTAAATTCTCGTCTGGTAACATGCATGGAGAGAAACCCATAAGGAAATGGTTAGGAGTTCAAATTGCACAGGCTTCTGAATAGTTGCAATTGGTCGAGAGCTCAGAAAGCACTCTGTCTGACACAATATTGCGTATAAGATATCGTTTTAGTGATTTTACGCCAGTCTTTCACATGCCGCCAAAATAGGGTGACGTTGGTTGGGTAAAATGCCAGTCGATTTGCTTTGTTGACAAAAACGCTTTAAGATCCTCCTCGTTGACTTGTGCGCAAACCTGGTGTAGTCGGCTGATTTTCCTTTTACCACCAACGAAGTTAGATCCATTGGCAGAATATATAGTTGCAGGATGACCACGTCTGGCAATAAACGCCAAAAAAGCGTCGGTGGTCAAGTCTGACACCATCTCGATATGGACGACTTTTACTACAAGACAGACAATACAGCGATATAGCCCTTACAAATTTTAGCCCCTCGTCCGGTTTAAACCTCGATATTTTAAGTTTTACAGGGCCAGCGAAATCGATTGAAAATGGTCTAGTGGGTGTTATTCGGAATGACGGTACATCCATCTGTTGTTTTGAGAATAAAATTTTGTGCACCGATTTTGGCACCGATTAAGATGACATTTTGTCGGATGTTGGCGAGTAACTGTTGTTGAGAACCATTGTGTCGTATATGTAAATTTCGTACGAGCATCTCCGGGAGTAAATGGCGAGAGTCCTAAGATAGCTGGGGGTTTTTGCATCAAATGAGCAACAGGTAGTCAGACCAATCCATCCTCCAACTCTCGGAGTTCCCTGATCATGAATAAACGAAGGTAATGAAAGCAGTTTGCCTTTGCGTTTTAAATCAGGACCTTGCACTGAGCAAGTATTCAAATAATAGCACTGAGCAAGTATTCGAATAATGTAAATAAACGATGATGATCGTTGGAATAACTTTGCAACTGCAGTGAAATCGGTTGATACAGCATAAGTTGACGTAAATATAAATAACTCCTTTGCTTCTAAGCGTTCACTTTCACTGTTGGGTGGATCAACGTTGAATAGTTTCGGCCATTTATCGGTTGAAGTTTATATAGGAAGTCAGGTCCCACCACAGCTTGTTGTTAAGTAATAAATTTGGAAATATACCTCGAGACGATAAATCTGCTGGATTTTTCTTCGAGGGAACGTGAATCGATTTTATTTATGGAAGACGGTCGAGGATAAATAATGTGCGGTTAGCTACAAATGTTTTCCACTTTCTAGGAACATCGGAAAGCCATGTAAGAACAATAGTGGAGTCCGTTCAACCAAATATTTGCAGATTCGGGATGTTTATTAATTTATTAATTTACATAGCTCAAGTGAAGCAGTCGGAATGTGGTTTCCAAACTAATCCCAATGTTTTTACGGAAGTCTTACCGTTATCAAATTCAGCAAGAGTTTCCTGCTCATTTTTCGGTATACAGACGTTCTTGGCTATTGGATACCCACTTCTTCGGTCTAAGCCCTCTTTTGATTAATACTTCAACTATATTCTTAACTGAATAGAGTCGTAAAATAAAACGGAATCATGATTATTCTTTAGGAATGCCTTGCCCGAAATATCGTAATCGAAACATGTATTTTGAACAAAAAGATCATCATTAACTTTACATTTTTCTGGACGCAGTAATTTAAAAAATATATTCGCTCCAAGAAGTATTTAATATCAGCGAGGTTTGAAGACTGAATATATTCAAATTTTCTTTAACTTCATTGTGATTGGAGGAAGATCAGAAGTTACATTTTTCACCATTATTGCCTTCACAAACAAAATGAGGTTGTCCAACAACTTAATATCTAATTGCACAGATCCTTTGGTTCTACCAGCGTTTATAAAGCCTAAGCTTTTGATATTCACACAGGCATAATTACGCTGTAGGCAGAGAGATTGAACAAATTTTTCAGTAATTAAACTAGATTCGGCGGCTGAGTCTAACAATGCATGGAATTTTTGGTAAGATCTGGAAAGTTGAAAGCTCTGGAAGCTGTCGATTCAGGAATGGAATCAGTGTGAAAAATTGACTTTAATGAAGTAAAATCCAAATTTACTGTGAATTTGAGGAGTTGGGCGGAGTTATATGCAACTGAATTTGTGTAAGAAAGATTGTCATTTGTATAGATTGGCTAAATTGTATGAATGGGTCATTGCCAGTTGGAATTACCAGTTGTTTTCACTGAGGTTTTTGGATCACTATTGCTTCCTAATTGTGTATCAACTGTTGACTGATAAGTGTTAATGTTGGCTATAGTTGAGCTGTTTTTTAAATTTTCATGCAGTAGTGAGTTATGGGCGTTGACCTCAAATGCAACAGATCAGAGTAGATAGATATTCAGACTCTAGATGATTTTTTGTCAATCAGTTTAAACAAAGCTGAAAGTCCTTTGCGATTTTGCACCGATTTCTGATCGTTAATCCCTTATACTTGAAGCATTTATAAAGAGAATGATTATTTTTGTTACAAGAGGGGCACTTAAGGTTATCGAACATTTGTGTGCATGATATATTCAACTGAAATCTTCGATGTAGATGAAAATTTACTGACGGAAAGTTTAGATGATAAACAAGATTCAAATATATCACATCTTTGGTTCAGAAATTTTTAAAATTCTTCGAATGACGGAGGATCTTTCTTTACTGCAAACTCAGCCCAAGTTTCGTTAGTCTGTCCATCAAGTTTGTTTAAAATTCAATAAATTAACCAAGGGTCACGTTTTCTATATTGAGAGCCCAGACACTTAAGTTCCCGAATCACGTCATCTGTATCTGCAATTTTTCGTAGTTCAAGAACATTGAATTGCTGTAATGGTTTTTGCTTAATAAATTTATCAATGGTTAACCACTTCCTTTTTTTTATCATATCTGGCCTGCAATTTATCCCAAGCCTCTTCGTAATGAACATCAGTTATCGGCATATAATTTTGGATTTTTCTTAGAGAAATCAAAAAATGTTCTAAAACTCTAAATATTTTAAGCTTTTCAAGTCCGCAAACGATTTAAATAGTCGGACTTCCAAGAGCTTTCGGATTTCCATATTCGATCTGTTAAATATTATTTCAAATAAATTAGTCGTAAAACTTATCTTTATGTCCAGCATGAAGTTGGGGAGCTTTTTTGAAGTAATTAATTGACAATCTAGTAAAGTCCATTGACTCTTTAATTTTTCGTTTAGAAAACAATTTGCTATCAAACTATAAAATATAAACAATATTTAAATTAATTTTGAGCTTTCTAGAAGAATTATAAATTATCCACTTTCACTCCATACTTCATCAAATTTACCTATTTAAAATGTCAAATCTTAAAATCCACCAACCTTTTACATTAAAGCTTTCAGTGCTTTTTAACTCTTTCTCCTAATTTTTATATAAATTTTCCGTGTCCCTTTTAATGGAAGCTGTACGTTATTTTCAGAAATGTACTTGAATTTTGAAAATGTCGAGTGAAGTAAACTTTAAACAAATTATATAAAAAGCTCTAAAATAATAATTCATATCAAATTTTGTTCTCATTTAATTTACTGTTAGCTTTCAAAATGACATTGCAAGCTAACTAAAAAACAGAGCACAATAACACAGTAAAAAAAATGTGTTGTCCAACAAACATAAAAATAAAATAAAAGTTTGATTGTGGCGTTTAGATGCAATAAAATAGAAGCTTTCAAAATTTGTATTAAATTCAATTTTGTTTATTTAAATAAAACTTGAACTATTGAAATAGAAAAGAAAATACAAAAAACATCGAAATATTTAAAGCTTTTTAAATAAAATGAGCTTTCAACATATGTATTTAACCTATAATTGAATTTCATTGTAATACAAATTGTATTACTCTACTTTATAGATCTCCTAATAAGGAGCTTCGCAACTTAAGCTCAGCATCTATATAGGTTAATAAAGCTTCTATGTAAAATTCCCGATTGATTTTTTTTGTTTTTGTTTGACAAGACAAAAGTGAGTACGTAACGGTATGTTTTATTGTATTGGCTTCGCCAATAATGTTTTACACTGAACTAATGTATTTTGGACATTCGACTATTTATTGCATAGGTTGAATTTTTATCCAAATCACTACGATTCGCGATATAAATTGAATTTCAAATCCACATTTAAAATAGGAGATTTTTAAATTTGAGTAAGACTAAGTTTAGTTTTTTTTAAATAAAATGTAAGTAGGATTAAATTGTTTGAAGCTTTTGAATCAATTACGTAAGCCAGTGATGTTTAAATTATCGATCTTTAAATTTTGAAAGTATATGTAATTTAAATAAATTAACAGAGAAAACCTGTTTCTATTAAAAAACCTAAACCCGAAAATTTTCATTTGCAAGCTTTTAATTGGTATATCAAGTTTTGTATGAGTTCAAAGTTTTACTGGCTTTAAATCTTTGTCATTATTTTTACTTTAAAATATCGACAACTAATTCAAAGCTCTTAAAGCTTAAATGATTTTTTTCATTTATTTACGTAAGGCATAGTTAAAATTGTCTCAAATGTGTTGGCAAAGCTTTTCACTTATCGAGCTTTTATTTTTCTAGACCATATAATCTATATAAGTTAATCTATAGCTTAGATCAAATTTGAGTTTCAAAGAAAATATTTTACCAGTTACGTCCGAATCAAAGTTTAGTAAATATTTTAAAATATGTATAGTGTCTGAAAGCACATTTCCATAAAGTACAATTCAAACCATTTGTTAAGCAAAACCTTACAAAATAAAGTAAAGGCTCATACTCGTATATGGTTATTAAAAATCAATTGTGTTATTGTTTATAATGAATGCTTTCGGATTTTCATTTCGTACCGATTTTAGTACCAAAACTGCAGATATACATTTTAAAAATTGTACGCAGGAAGAAAAAATTGAAGATGAAGTGTGTAACCAATTTAAATGCACTTAGGCTATTTGTTGATTTTATTCATCATTTATCGGCAACTATTATCAAACAGACACCAATTCATAATATATTAAGTAAATTTCTAATTCACAGTCCAACTCAGAGCTTTCAAACATTGAGCTATATTGAGGAAATAAAACCCGAAGCGTTAATATAGCCTTGATACGCAGCTTGAATTCACGATCAAAGGCTCCTGTCTGAAGAGAAATAGATCTCAGGACGAACGATCAACTGGTTGTGGCAGTGAATAACAGGGTATAAGAAGATCACGTAGCATCATGTCCGCTAACTGGAGGAATCTTAAAATATTCTTGGAAAATCCTGGACCGGTTCCGACGTAGCAAACTGAGTGCCAGAAAGGTAGCATCTCTTATCAAGTTTGGCTGTGGAAAAATTTGATAAAGTTGGATCTAGAGTCCGTCTTAGAATAACAGCCCGTATATTTGAGTCCCAAGAGAACTCAGCCAAAATGAAGCTGGATATACTGAAGATAAGAAATCCGAATCTACCAACTGACAACAGAATGGTTGCCAATTTGGAGGAAGCAAAGGCTGACTAAAGGTCTGCCGTTCTAATCATAAACAAAGAGTCACTACTACACGGGAAACAAACCAATGTTTTAATGCTAAAATTCTTTCAAATTCGCCTTCACCATACTACAAAGCACCATCATCCTACTAAAAATTGCGATCATTTTATACCCATGGGTCACCCATTTTATACAGGATGTTTCCAATCAAAAAACGAGGCATCTATTTATTTATTTTATTAATTAAACGGTTCAAGTTGTGACCAACTTATTTCATTAGAAATGTGATGAGTGAGCATTTCAACACTCGGATAGTCTGGGTCCCCGGCCACTCGGACGTTATATAGGGAACTGCAGGACGAACGAACTAGCTAGGCGTGGTACAACTCTCCAACTGCTACTGTAAAGGGCAAATTTGGGGAGGCCTATTACAGCGACAGAGACAGTAAACAAGAGACAGTATAGCCTCAGCGACCGAAAGGTAGACTAACAGTGTCGCATGTAGTGTAGCAAGACAAGTCTGGCCAAAGCTGAACTTGAAATGCTCAAATACACTAATCTTCGTACGTATATACGTGAATTAAAAACGATCGTGGGGATACTCACAGGACACTGCCTGTTTTGAGAACATGGGAGGAGGCTAGGTCTAGATTTGTTGGTGGTCACACTCACGCATTGCTCTGTATTGGGTCTCACGCATAAATTTAAAACATTCGTATATAGAGAACAACATCCAGTAGGTTGACCTTCACGGCTTAACATCTTTCCTACTTAAACCATTACTTGTATGGTGGGGTGGAAAATATCATATTTTCTACGGTAAAATCTATCTAGTTGGAAGGAAATCAACTCAACTCAAACTACGACAGACAAGCGTAGTCGCGTGCTGTAAACGATTTATTAACTATATCAACGATAACCTATTGTGAAAGTGTATAAACTGCTAATTGAAGAAAATATAAAGGAAGTCATGTCCATGAAAGCAAATCAGAGCCAAAATGAGCTGCAATAACTCTGCAGAAAAGGACTGGAATGCTTTAAGGCAGAAAATTTGAATCATCTAGTGCTAGCTACGTTGGCCATGTGTTGTTTCTTGGGACCTGTGCAGACCAACACATATATGCACACCCACTCAATCACTCCACAGGTTATCCACTTTGAATTAATAGATAGGACTCGAGGTATATAGTAGTCAAGAAATGGACATTATGAGCAACTATTGGAAGGAAACCTTTAAGATCGTACAATACACGGAATGCGCAGCTTAACAATTTGATCATGGATAATGAATTATTATTCGAGCAATAAGGAAATATATGCCAACCAAAAAGGAGGCATAGGCCACATAATATATAGCCGTTTTGTTAGGGGGACATGGACGCGGTGATAAGCACGGTAACACCAACATATTTTAAACCCATAAGCAACCAACCTCAATTCAGAGCTCATATGTAAAGCGAGACACAAATGTTTATGTCATTGCAATCGGCTCATTCAATACCTCAGTTAATACATTAACTTGGAAGATACTCATCACTTGGATCAAAACAATAGCATACGAGCACGCACATGTTTACCAATAAGAACACTCAAGCAAATCTTTTAGAGCATATACCATAAGAACAGAGGACTTTCAATGTTTTCCTAATGCTACAGACGTAATTGTTCAAGTGACAAAACTATTTTTGATCTATTCACAATTTCAGTATATAATAGTTTTGTACCCTGCGCGCTATATATCATTCGAATCCTTTTCATATGCAAATTAAATTATTACAATTTGGTAATATGTACATAGTTACATGTCACAATTTGTACATACATTAAAATTATATTTTTGTGCGGTTCACCCTTGGAGCGCGAAGAGGGTGAACAATTTTATAGTTTTAATCATAAAACATACATACAACAATAATAGATAGATAACACAAGAGAGTATGTAACAAAACCAAGAAAAAAAAAATTTCCATCATAAAATGGAAAATTAATGATAATTTTTCCAACAACAGCAACAACAATTTTATTTTATTACCAACCAACAATTTAAAATAGAAAAATAGCCTGCACATTCTTTGTATTTTTGATTTGATTGCATGACAATGGGAAAATGGGATACACTTACGTCATTAATCTTACAACAAATAAAAAATATTATAAATTTAAATAATAAAAATTTTATTTAATAAATAATTTAATTATGAGTTAAGTGAAATGGAAGAAATTAATGGATGTTTATGTTTATTTATTTGTATGTTTTGTATAGTTGCCGTTTGTTGTTTGATCTGGAGATTTCATTCAATTTTCCACTTTGTAATTGATTTTCATGTACGAGTATGTATACATATTTGTAAGGGGATGAAAATATCGTTTTTTTTTTTAATTCCATAATCAATCGATGCTCCAACAATTTTTCAAGCATTCTGTCGTCTAATTAGTTTGATGGCGATACCAAATGCGGAAAAAGGGTATATTTGTTATAGGCTTTAGAAATTACCGCGCTGTCTATACTATATAGAGGCATGACAATTTTGTGCTGCTGTTATATAATTCCTTATGGGATGTGGTTAGCCAAAAAAAAAACCGCTCTTGTGGGGCTTCCATATATTATACTCGTGTATATAATTGGTTGTGCGTCACGTGCGTCATTGTTCACTTAAAAACCAAAAACTAAATTATTTGAAACATGAACTAAAAAATTTATATGGAGATGAGAAATATAGGTGATGAAGTATTTGATTTGATTGTTGTTTAATTTAATAAAAATCCCGCCAAACGAATTTTTATAGGATTTCGTATTTTATTGCATTTTAATCATTTTGGTATAGGTTGTTTTATGTATACCGCCGCCACTGCTGTAACCTGTAACTCGTCGGTCTTGGTGCGGCTTCTCGATACATAAACAATTTATTTGTTGCGGATTTGTGTGGTGGCACGCATAAAGTTCGTCAATTAATTTTGTTTTAGGTTTTTAGTTTGAAAAGAAATTTGTTTCATTTGGGGGATGGACTAAATCCAACAATTTTATGGTTTCTGTGCGAGTATATCTCCATTTACAACCGTTTAACTAATTATTGCATTAATGATAAAAACCTGTGAACAAGCAGAAATTAAGAACGACATATGGCACACAGACAAATATGCACAAATCTCGAGCATTTAAAGCGCTTCTAGTTCAACGAGGATTAGTACATATACGATTAGACATTGGATGCTGGGCGGGTCTCCCAAGAATATGTAAGGTACCGAAAAAATTGGAAATAGCGAAACGGAAGTTTTAACTAACTGTTAACCACGGGTCAGGGATGGGCGTTTACAAAAAGGTTATAACTTTCATTAAAAATAAGCTGTATGGAACTTTAACTATGACCGTGCTATCAAATTTAACACACCCCACTCCATGGTAAAACGAATTCGAGTTCAGTAAGTTATTAAATGTGCCAGACTGATGACAAAATTTTCACAAAATTAAGTGGATGTGTTTTGATGGATGACGAAACGTACATGAAATTGGTTTTGAAACACTTCAAGTTATATAGGTTTGCAATAAAATGTATGATTTGGCCAGAAATTTGCAGTTATGGAGCCAGGTTTTTGTCACATTTTTCATAAAGACGTATTTTGCCGCTAATTCTTCAACACGATTCAGCAGTATAGTTTTGGCCATATAGCTCGTTCACACGACTCTAATTCCAACAAAAACAATAAATTTGCGCGAAATTAATCAAATCATTGCTATCACACAGAGTCTACAGGTTTTCGATGTATCGAAACATTTTGGGGTATAGTGGAAAGAGTGGTGAAATGCAAAAGTAACTGGTAAGTAACAGGAAGCATCAAACACCATGGACATTTTATTATCATTCGAAAGAAAATGTTCTTGCCATTTATTTTTTAAATATTACTTCTTTCAAATGATGGCCGCAACTGCGATGGTCCTTTCTCAAAGTCCAATTTTTGATGACGCGTTCGAGAATATCGAATGGTATTTGGGGAATCACACGAGTAATGTTGGCTTCCAATGGCTCAAATCTAGCTGGTTTATTCACATAGACTTTGCGCAGCCCCAAAGAAAAGAATTTAGAGGTATCACACGATCTAAATAGCCAATTCAACGATCCGAACCGTGAAATAAATTGCTCGCCAACATAATTTTTCAATAAGTACATTGCTTCGCGCGCTGTATGGTAAATAGCGCCGCTTCTTGGAACCAAATGTCGTCGAGGTTGAGTTTCAATTTCAGATTTCACACCAAACCGTTTATTTAGTCACGTTTCATCCAATACTGTAAACTGGGATTCAAATTTTCGATGGTATTCCAAATAGTGGTGATTATGTCAACCGTAACTTGGTCTAAGCGCATGAAACACATTCCTCACAGACGCTGATTTTCGTAAACTATTTGTAGACGCTATGCCGGGCTCAGTCTTTTCATGATGAAATGGCAAACAATACTGAATAAATAAAAACACGATGACAGTTTGAAAGTATTCATGCGTCATTTGTCAAAAAGAAAAAAATTAAACAAATGAACGCTTTTACAAAATTCTCCCGCGAACTGGCGCATTCGATTTCAAATCGCTAAAATATCGTAGGTTGTTGACATTATTTTAATTGTCGACGTTGACAAAAAACACTGCCAAGTAATCTACGTTATATTGTACGTGTCGACAACAGCGTAGATTACATGGCATAATATACCTCGCCCATCCATAATGGGAACTTGTTGATATAAAGTAGACGTTGACATAAAAGGAAAAATTATGTATGTTCAAAGGCAATTCGCCTAACGAGTTAAATCATTAAATAAATTTTCAATAGCGTCAACGGCATACATTTACACCGTCTTCAATCTTGTTAAAATATTTCGTTCACTCAGTAAACTCGTATTAGCAACGTTCAGGAGAATTTGCATTCGGCCAATGACGTCACACATGTAACTTGTAAACTAATTCTTGTTCTAATAATTTTTACTTTTACTTCAAAAATACGAATTGTAGAATTAAATAATTCCCAGAGAAAATACGAATTTTAGGAATGAATATTAATTTATAGGAGTATTTTAGCATTCAAGAATTTTAAAAATGTTTTGAAATTAAAGAATTTAGAAATTTCTAAAATTCAACTAAGTTTTCTTAATTTTTCGAATTGGCATTTCACGAATTTTCTAAATATTTATAATTTTAAGACTTTTAGAATTTTAAACGTTAATGAACTTCGTCGAAATTCAAGAATTCTATAGTTTTTCGAACTCTGAGAAATGTGGAGTAGTTGTAATTTAAGTTTACATATTTTAAGAAATTTGGAAAATTTGAAATTTAATGGGCCTGAGCAAATGGTGTGATGGTTAAAGCTGAGCGGTTTGAACCGAAATCTTTGAGAGATTTTAAGAATTTTACGAACTTAAGGAATTTACATTTTTTAAGAAGTTTAGGTATTTTAATAATTTTGATAATTTTACGAATTATCGGCTAACAATTTAAGAATGTAAATTAATTCAAATACATATATATATATATATATATATATATATATATATATATATATATATATATATATATATATATATATATATATATATATATATATATATATATATATATATATATATATATATATATATATATATATATATATATATATATATATATATATATATATATATATATATATATATATATATATATATATATATATATATATATATATATATATATATATATATATATAAGAATATTAATTTATATGAATTTTGAAGTTTAATGTATGAAATTAAAGATTTTAGAAAATAAATGAATAAATTCTTAAACATCTTGAAAAATTTCATATACATAAATTAGTTAAGTTTCAATTAACTAATTTTTGAATTTACGAATTATTGACGATGAATTTTTTTAAGATATTTTAGAATTTATTAAATGAATTCGAGTAAATAAATTTTGTGGCAGTTAAAGTTGTCGCACTTTAATAGATATTTAAAAATATTTTAAATTTTTTTACAAATTGTTAGGAGTTTATACGTGTTCTACGATTTGGACGAAATTAATAATGTTTAGAATTTTAAATATTTAAAATATTTAAATCGAATATCGTATTTAATTTTTTAAGAAATTTTGTGAAATTATGAAATTTTATAATTTTATGAACTAGTGAATTTCTACTACATAATTTCAAATTTTTTAAATGTTTACTGGTTTTTTAATTTTTATTAATTTACGAATTTTTAGAATTTTAAGAATATACAAAATCTAATAAATTAAGAAATATAAGTTTGGAAAGTTTAAGTTATTTAGTAATTTTAAGATAAAGTGTATTTTATGAATTTTAAAATTAAAACTAATTGTTTTAATAATTATTTTAGAATTATTGTTTTAGAATTAAATATTTACGATATTTTAAGAATATACGAATTTAAATTTTTTATCGATTTTTTTTATGATATTAAGGATTTTTACGCGTTTTAACAATAATAAAAATTAATGTTTTTAATTTCTTAGAAATGTAACGAAGTTAACCAATTTTAATTTATAAACAATTCATTTAATGAATTTGAATTGTCTAAGAATATTTCGAACTTATAAATCAACGTACGAATTATTGAATATTAAAGAATTTAACGAACTTCCAGAATTTTTAGAATTTTCTGAAGTTTTATGAATTTACGATTTATTAAATATTAAATTTTTTCTAAATGTAACGAATTGGAATTTCATGAATTATAAAAATTGTATTATTTCCAGACTTTTGGTATTTTAGAAGTTAATAAACTTCGTCGAGTTTTAAGAATTCTATAGTTTTTGGAACTCTGAAATTTTTCAGTAGTTGAAATTTAAGTATACGCATTTTTAGAACTATAATTTTTTAAGGAATGTAGGAAATAAAAATTTAATAAGTTAAAGTTGTGTCGTTTGAACCGAGATATATTAGGATTTTTACAAATTTATAGAATTAAATTTGTTTAAGATGTTTAAGAGTTTTAATGAAAAGGATTTTATAATTTTATAAAACGGTTAATTCCAAGAATTATAAGAATTTTACTGTTTTTAAATTTTTTTCATATTTACGAAATTTAGTATTATAAAGTTTAAAAATTTGAAGCGAAATTAGGAAAATTTAAGGTATGTTGTATTTTTTATATTTAGTCTATTTGATGAATTTTAAAAATTTAAATATAAATATATATTAAATAGTATGAATTTTTTTAATAATTAAGAATTTTATGAGATTAATGATTTTAGAAATGTATGTATTAAATATTTTTGTTTTTAAGATGATTAAAAATAAATTCGAATACGAATTAGAAATTTAAAACATGAATTTTTAAAATTTAATAAACCCGAGCAAATAGTGTGGTAGTTAAAACTGTAGCATTTGAACTTAGATATATTGGGATTTTTGGAATTTTACAATTTTATGTTTAAAAATTTTAAGATATTTACAAATTTATGAAATTTTAATTTTTATGTTTAAGTTTTTTAATAAATTTAATAATGTTACAAATTTTATGAAATAAAGGATATTTATAGTTTTATGAATTAGTGAATTGGACTAATTTCGAAATTTTAAGAATTTTGTAGTTTTTAAGTTTTAATCAATTTTACGGCATTTCGTAATTTTGAGAATTAACACAATTTTTTTAGGACCAATTTTAAATTGTTTCAAATATTTAAATTTAAGAATTTCAAGAAAACATGTTGAGTTTATAGAATTTTACAACATTCTAAATAATTTAATTTAATGAGTTATAAATATTATAATAATAATAACAGTATTAAAGGCCATTACTGGCCCCTTACTGAATCAACAATCTGGCTCCAACGGTTTCGATCCTGAGCTTGGTCTTCATACTGTCTTAGACAATCTGAAGAGGCCAAGTCGTTCTCTACATCGTGGAGCCATCGTCGCCTGCAACGACCTCTGCGCCTACCATATGGTGGCTCTCCTTTCAGAGATCGCTGCACAATTCGTTCCGGATCAGCACGCAGAACGTGACCGAGCCAGCGTACTCGCTGAGATCTAACTTCATGTACAATATCGGGGATCTTCATCAGATCTCTGATCTCGAAATTGTACAGAGCTCGGTATGTACCATCTATTTCGCGTTTAGGGCCGTAAATCACACGCATGATTCTTCTCTCAAATGTAAGGAGCCATCTCTCGTACTCATCCGTCAGCGCCCAACTTTCACATCCAAACATAACAACGGGCCTGATCAACGCTTTGTAAAGCTTCAGCTTCACGGCACTTGATAAGTGTTTAGATTTTAGCAGTGGCCTTAGAGGATACAAAGAACGACTGCCAGCTGCCAGCCGCACTTTAATATCCTCACCCACACTGTTATCGTGAGTAATAAGAGAGCCCAAATATTTGAACCTCCTCACTCCCTCAAACGTGTGGTGGCCACTACTAATATCTGGTGTGCCATTGTCTCTAAAACCAGAGATCAGGTATTTCGTTTTGGACTCATTGATCTGGAGTCCAACTGAAGCTGAAAACTCTACAAGCGGATCAAGTATTTCTTTCACTCCGTTGTTATTCAGTCCAATCACGCATATGGAACTGCATATAAATATTATAAACATAATAAATATTAATGAATTTAAACTTGTATGAATTTTTTAATTTTTAAGATATAAGATATTAGAAGAATTTATAATATTTTAGTACTTTAATTAAAGTTAAACAATTAACTTAAAAAAATTAATAATTAATAAATCGTTAATTACGAAATTAGTACATATTTATTAATTAACGAATTATTAATAATATTATTATTAATTATTAATTATTATTTAATTTTTTTAAGATGCTTAAATTTATTCAAATATTTAAGAATATTAATTTCTATGAATTTTTTAAGATATAAGAATTTTAAGAACCTTATGAAATTAAAGATTCTAGGAATTTTTAAAACTAAATTAATTTATGAAATTTCGAATTATTGAATATGTTTTTAGCTGATTAAGAATTTATAAAATAACCTGAGTAAATAAATGTTGTGGTGATTAAAGCATTTTAACCAAGATATATTAAAAATTTTTAACAAATTTTTAGATTTTTAAGAAATTTAAAAAGTATTTTAATAATTTTACGAATTTTATGAAACTATGGATTTTTATTAATTTAACGATCGAATGAATTTAACGAACTTCAAGAATTTTATGAAATTAAAGATTTTAGTAGTTCTAAGACTAGTAATTTATTTATTTCCAAATTATTAAATAATATATTTTTAAGATGTTTAAGGATAAGTGTTTAAATAAGTGATGTTTAAATAAATTGTTGGAACTCCGAGATTTTGGAGTAGTTATTTAAGTTTACGCATTGTTAAGAAAGTCAATTTTTTTTTATAAATTTTAAAATTTTATGAATTTTAGGAAATTTAAAATTTAACTAACCAAATAGTGTTGTGATTAAAGTTGTAGCGTTTGAATTGAAATTATAAGGATTATTGAAAATTTTGAAAATTTTTAGGCGTTTAATACGAGTTAAGATATTAAACTGTTTTTACAAATTTATAGCATTTAAATTTTTAAAATATTTAAGTGTTTTATTAATTTTAAGAAATTGAGAATTTGCTAATTTTATAAATTGGACTAATTTCAAAAATTTTGAGAATTTTATGTCATTTTAACTTCCATCATTTTACGAATTTTTAGTATTTGGAGAATTTACAAAATTTAAAATTTTAAAGCAAAATAACGAGTGAATTTGAATTTTTTAAAATTCAACGAATAATTATTTTAGATGTTAAATATTTACGATTTTTTAAGAATATAAGAAATTTTTAAATGTTTAAAAATTTTAAGAATTCAATAATTCTTTTTATGAAATCTATATGATTTTTAAGGGTTTTTACAATTTTTAAAATTCACGAATTTGACAAATTTTAAAAACAATTTTTATTTTTAGAAATACATTTTTTTATAAATATAAATTTATACATATAGATATTTCGATATTGTCTAGGAGTGGTTTTTAAAAACACGTTCCGCTTGTAAAAATGTAACTAAATTCCGTGGGCGTTGATCAATTATTAATTAATACATGTCCATGAGTAAATTCTAGAATTTCATGAAAAACTTTTTAGTACTTGAACTTAATCAAATGATTTTCACGAATTATCGAATAATAATTTGAGAATATAGATTATTTAGCTATTTAAGAATATTAATTTATATGAATATTACAACATTCAAGAATTTTAAGGATTTTGTGAGATTAAAAATTTTAAAAATGTATGGATTAAACATTATTTTTTTAAGATTTTTAAGAATAAATTTCAATTTTAAAAAATATTTAAAAAATATTTAAAATTTTAAAACTTGTAATTGTATGAGTGAGGAAATTTAAGATTTAATGATTCCGAGCAAATAGTGTGGTAGTTAAAACTGTAGCGTTTGAATTAATAGTTTAAAGAATTTTTAGTTTCGAAAATTTAACTTAATTTAATGAATTTTAGGATTTGTCGACTACTAATTTGAGAATTTAATTTTTTTCAAATATGTAAGAATATCAATTTATATGGATTTGTTAATATTTTAGAATTTTAAGAACCTTATGAAATTAAAGATTTTAGAAAGTTTTAAAACTAAACTAATATATGAATTTTCGAATTATTGAATAATAATTTTTTTTAGATGTTTTCGAATTTATCAAATAACTTGAGTAAATAAATGTTGTGGTGGTTAAAGCTGTCGCATTTTAATTTTTAAAGATTTATTAGGATTTTTAAGAACCTTACGAAATTTTAGAGGTTTTACAATCTGCACGAGTTTAAAAATTTAATATTTTTTAACCATTTATGGAATTTAAATTTTGTAATGTGTTTTAATAATTTTACGGATTTCAAGAAATTATGAAATTTTATAATTTTATGAGTGAATTGGACTAATTTAAATATTTTTGTTAATTTTATTGTTTATAAAATTTCACTAAATTAAAGAATCCTGAGAATTCACAAATTTAAATAATTTAATATAAGGGAGTTTGTGAAATTTTAGATACATAAAAATTTTAAGATTTTGTGAATTTGATGAGTTTTAGGTATTTATAAAATAATTATTATATTATAGAATTTTTTTTTTTCGATTTTTTAAGAATATTCTAATTTAAAAAAAGTTTGAAATTTTTAAGAATATAGATTTCATTTTATGAATTTTTATTTTTTTATGAATAATTTAACGAATAGGAATTTCAAGAATTTACGTTAAATTTTGAAAGCTAATGGACGAATCGTCGAATTTCACGAATTCTATAGTTTTTCGAATTTTGAAAATTCTGGGGTAATTTAAATCTAGGTTTACAAATTTTAAGAAATTTATGACTTTTACGAAATTTAATAAGTGTTTGAATAATTTCAACTATTGAATTGAACTTATTTCAAGAATTTTAAAAATCTTATTGCTTTTAAAATATTATCAAGTTTATTATGAGATTTTACAAATTTAATAGTTAAATTTACGATTATTAGTAATTTTATTAGAATTTACATTTTTATAGTTTTTTAAGGTTACGCGAATTTAAATATTTTTAAAAGTTTTAAGAAATTAACAAGTTTTTTATGAAATTGAGGATTTTGAGGGGTTTGTATAATTTTGAGATATAATAAATTAGATGATCTTTAAGAATTTTTTTGTTTTTGAAATTTAACAAATTTTTCGAACTTCACTAATTTTATTTTTTAAGGAATTAATTTAATGTTTAACAATTTTTTAAGAATATTTCAATAAATCTACGAATTATTGAGTACATATTAGAGAATTCGAGAATGTTAATAATTTTAAGAAATTAAAGATTTTAGAACTTTTTAAAACTTATTTATCAATTTACGAACTAATAAATATTTAACTTTTTAAACATGTTTCAGAATCTTGCAAATAAGAATTTCAAGAATTTAAAAATATTTAAAATTTCGACTTTTCGACTAGAATTTTTTAAGTTAAAGAGCTTCGTATAATTTGAAGAATTCTATACTCTGATAATTTTAAGTAGTTGAAATTTAGATTAATGCATTTTAAGAACTTACTAATTTTAAAATTTTAAGGAATTTGGGAAATTTAAAATGAGCCAGAGTAAATGCTGTAATGGTTTGAAGCGAGATATATTACTATTTTTAATATTAGTTTTTACATATTTTATTAATTTAATACGAGTTTCACGATTTGCATGGATTTACAAATTTTACGAATTTTGTATAATTTATATGAAATTAAGAATAAAAAAAATTTATGAAATTGAGGATATTATTTTCAGAAATAGTGAATTGGTCTTATTTCAAGCATTTTAAGAATTTCAAAGATTTTATTAAATTTACTAATTTTGAAAGTTTACGAATTTAGCAATTTGAAGTAAATTAAGAGTTTGGAAAATTTAAGGTTTTTTTTTTTTATAAGATCTAGTGAATTTGATGAATTAGGATTTTTAACAATTAAAAATCCTAATTCATCATTATCAATTTCGAAAATTAATGAATATTAGAAAGTTTAAGAATCTATTTGTTTTTTACAAATTTAATGAATTTACCCCAATTTAGCGAATTTTAATTTTTAAACCGTTCATTCAATGAATAGAAAAATTGAAAACATTTCGAACTGTAAACATTAAATTAAAATTTAAAAATTGAATGTATTTAACTGATTTCAAGAATTTAAATTTTGATAATTTTTCAAATTTTGTGAAATTGACCATTTTCAAATTTTGAGAATTTAATATGTACATTGGTTTTCGTCGCACATGCGAACGATCCATCGCAGCTTCTCATTAGAACAAGATTCAATCATTCAGATAGACGTCAGTTAAACAAAGTATCTAAGACATATTTAAATGAATATTTTAATATTCAAGAATTATAAGAATTTTAAGGATTTTATGAGAATAAAGATTTTAAAAACGTATGGATTAATCATTATTTTTTTAAGATGTTTAAGAATAAATTCGAATTTCACAAATTTTAAAATATTTAAAACTTTCAAAAACTTGAAATTTTAAAAGTGAGGAAAATTAAGATTAAAAGATTCCGAGGTATATTATGATTTTCGGAATTTACAAATTTTTTGGAGTTTAAAAATTTTAAGGCTTACAAATTTAAGAAATTTATATTTTTTAAGATATATAAATTTTTAAATTTTTTATGGAATTAAGGATATTAAGAAGCATTTTCGACTAACAAGCACAGTCGACTAATAATTTGAGAATTTAAATTTTTTATATGTAGAATATTAATTTAAAATAATTAAAGATTTTAGAAATTTTTAAAACTTATGTATTTACGATCTAATAACTATTTAACAAATAAAAATTTCAAGAATTTAAATATATTTAAAATTTCTACTCTAAGAATTATTTAAGTTAAAGAGCTTTGTATAATTATAAGAATTCTATACTCTGATAGTTTTGAATAGTTGAAATTTAGATTTACACATTTAAGAACTTACTAATTTTAAAATTTTAAGAAATTTGGAAAATTTAAAATGAACCCGAGTAAATAGTGTGATGGTTAAAACTAGCATTTGAACCGAGATATATTAGGATTTTTTATATTTTATTTTTACATATTTTTAGGAGTTTAATACGAGTTTCACAATTTGCACGAGTATACAAATTTTAAGAATTGTGTGGAATTTCTATTAAATTAAGGATATTATAAATTTATGAATTATAATTTTCAGAACTAGTGTATTGGCCTAATTTCAAGAATTTATAAGAATTTGAATTTTGCTAACATTTTATCAAATTTACTAATTTTGAGAATTTACGAAATTTAATAATTCGAAAAAAATTAAAGAGTTTGGAAAATTTAAGATTTTTTTTATTTTAAGATTTAGTGAATTTGATCAATTTCAGGAAGTTATCGAATTTTTTTTTATGAAATTTAGGATTTTTAAGGGTTTAATATTTTTGTTTTTAACAAATATAATGAATTTACCAATTAGAGATTTTTAATTTTTAAAAATTGTTGAGAATATTTTGAACATAAGAATCTAACAAATTTCAAGAATTTTAATTTTGATAATTTTGCGAATTTTGTGAAATTAAGCATTTTCAAATTTTCCGAATTTTGAGAAATTTCATATGGATTTTCGTCGTACATGCGAACGATCCATCGCATCTTCTCATAAAAACCAGATTGAATCTTTCAGATAGACATCGGTTAAACAAAGTATGTACAATCGGCATTAAACATTAGTGTCTTGCCCAAGTATTTTTGACCTCGCGTTGTGACTAATCTCTTGGTTCGCTCGCATGATTCGCATCTACCTCCTCACAAAAATGGTCAGCTTTGCAGACCGCCCCACCGAGGAGTTGAACCGAATTCCTTAATACAAGCCTAACTCATAAGGAGCAATTTACAATTTGAAAACGCATTTCCCATTCCATTTTCTTTTTGTGTAGTGTACAAACATATTTTTTTTTAAAAATATAAATAGGAAATCAAAACATTTGCAATCAGATAATTTAAAAAAAAAAATGAAAATTCTTTTATGTTGTTACATTGTTACACGATTTTAATCATAAATTATGTATACGAGAGTGTATGTATGTATGTTGTATGGAAAATTAATTTCCTTTTCTTGTAGTTCGTTGTTGTACGAAATTGAAATTTTTTTTTTTTTAAATATTGTAATGATAACAGAGATGATTGAAAATTTCAATCAACACAGAGAGAGAGAGAGAGAGAGAGAGAGAGAGAAATATTTATATATTTGTTGTAGGCATAATACAGCATTCGACTAATTACTGTTTATCAAAAGTTTTTCTTTTAAATTTCCGTTTTATGAGTTCTTCGAATTTTTGCCGCGCGTACATAAGTTAACCAAACCGTTAAATTTTTAGTATATATGTACATTTGTATATAGGTATGTGAAAATCAATATTAAATATATAGGGTATGTACAAACCATAAATATAATATTTTCGAGTACTCTCAATATAATTAAATAAATTATTATTTTACAAAATTAACTATAAAATCCACTTCAAATTTTTTTAACAATAGTTTCAAAACTGAAAGGGTTCAATTACAGTTTGTTGTAAATTTACAAAAAAAAATTCTATAAACAGTTCCATGCATTTGACCTAAAAATATTTTAAATCTTAAATTATGATTCCATAATTCACGTACATATGAAAACTAAAATATAGATAATTATCCACTTTAGTATCCGATCATGTGGCAAAATAATTTTCAGCTCATAACTATATGCGCTATATAAAAAATTGCACATAAAAATGTCAAAGTGTATCCCGAAATTAAACTTTACGATCAATAATAATTCATAATTTCGATCGGTATTGTTGTGCCCGATCACAAAAATTATGAATTATAGCACAATAACTTAGAATTCCATTCAACTGAATACAAAACAGTATATTCTTCTCGGCGCACACAATACCAGCAACAACAAAACAAAATATAAATGATTAGGGGGCTAAAAGAAATGTTTCTTTGTATGTGCAGTGTATGTATATCGTGCTAAACGATCGCGACACACAACATATAAAATAAGAAGCCAACAATTTATTATCACCGTATTATTTTATCATTATACATAAATATTGTAATAATAATGCGAACTAAACGTTAAGATGCTGACCATTTCACACCTTCAATTGATTTTATTTACATATGATTATCTCCTGACTAAATATACATTGTATACGCATATATGATCATCTTTCACCTAAACGATGATCTTTATTCAACAATAATATTAAATGTTTGTCTTGTATTGACATATAATTACAAATCTACGTCCAAATCAATTCATCTGGTTTTTTTCACTGTACACAGAAATAAGACAACAATAATTAGTCAATCAAATAAGATGAGCGCAGAGATATAATGTACCTCTATATACAGATAAGATAAATATAATTAATTCTCACAATATTATTAAGTTGGCACCATATTGTCCCGCGATCGCACACACAATACTACATACATATATGTATATATATAAATAAAAGCTTCTTGTCTTAATATTTGTTGACGCGATCTTCATACCAAGAGTGTATTGTGTTTTTTTTTGTTTTGTGATCATCCGTTTGAGTAAGATCATGATTTTTTTTTTCGTTTGGTGAATATTTGTGTAAGAAATTATCGTCCAACTTTTTTTTTTCTTTACTCGATCTTCATTATTGTTATTACTATTATTATTCGTATATTATTGTTATGATCATTATTATATTAGTCTTTGTTGTTGATTGTGATTTTAGTGTTTGCTTTGTTTTGTAAGTGATTAGCGCATCAAAATTGATCGCAGAATAGAAATTTCCTGATCGATATTGGCAATGGCATTTGTATACACTTATTGCGGACGATTTAATTCATAATTCAAAATACAAATACTCCATCGATGTTAAACGTTTGGAAATGGATCGTATATACATAAGTTATATAAATTTGAATGGTTTTTGACTTGAAATACCTATAGTTGTAGTTTTGATCTATATTAGTTTCATTCAGTAATCACCGAAGCCATTTAAGACTAATTCCACGATGTGTGGGACTCTCACCCACTAAAATCCATTTATTTGCAAGACATAATATCCACCCCGGAACTACTTTTTTATGTTACCTTTCTAGGTTACACCTTCTGTGGTGGTTGTCTATTTCTGGTTTCTTTTCTTGTAGGATCGATTCTAGAAACCGCGCCACAGTATCCCAATTTGACTTCGATTGAAGCATAATACCTACGATGTTTTTGATGATCAAATTGCCGACCTTTCTTTTTAGTTCTTCAAGTTTTTTTTCCAATGGGCGCATGTGAAAACTGCTGCATCGCCGTAAATACAAGAGGAGTTATCCACCTTGCCCCATCGTGTGCAGATACTTACAAAAGTATTAATGGCCCATTAGGAATTGGGTCAAGAAGTAATTTAGGTATCTAATCAGGCTTTTTGTCCATCTACCGCTGCTCTCGGACAGCCAGCTCACCTGCCAGCAGTGCATGGCATGTTATCTGGCTGCTTTTTTGTTTCTACGACGCCAAAATCGCTTCTGGTTCTTCTTTTCTCCCGCCATTAGGTCGATGGGGATCATCAGTCCAGCGATTACCAAGACCGCAGGTTCTGATACAGTTCTATATGAGCTGCAGATCCTAAGTACCCCGGCATTGTACCGTCGCCATATTTTTACGGTATACTTCCTTTTTGATAGTGTCTGCTCATATTTCGCATCCATACTGGTTTCGTAGCTCATCTCATTACTTGGTTGACCTTGCGTTGAACATCGTCTATGTCCCGGATGACTATTATTGCTGCAATGTCGTCTACGTACCCTACCATAAAGGTGTCGTCTGGCATTTCCATTTACAGAATTCCATAGTATATGATGTGTTCCATAGATCTGTGACCTCTTTACTGCATTGTCCTTCCGGGGTCTCGAACAGTAGCTTCGTATCTTGGAGGTAGCTGTCCATTATCCGCAAAATATAGTTCGGTACGCGATAATCGTTTGATAACGCCGATAACATATCCGACCATCTCGCCGAATTACTTCTAGCCGAATTTAATAATTCTTCTATTGCGTCAATAGTAGACCGACCCTTCTTGAAGCCGTATTGCTTATTTGATAAGTCCCCTGAAGGTTTTAATAATTGCTCTAGTAGTTTGCCTGCTGTATCTAGCATAAACAGAGGTCTATAGGTTGATGTAGAGTTCGGGTCACCCTTCCTTTTGTTTACCGTTGCGTTTTCTATGCTTTAGAAAAACTCCTTCCTCGAGACAACGATTGCAAATATTTAGGAGTGAGATCGAGCCATCACCTTCATGACTTCCGTGGGAACTCCTTCTGGATCTGGTGCCTTCTTATTTTGGAGAGAAGTAATGACTTGCTGAATCTCTTCCACCGTGAAAACTGACACTCTCCGGCTTACCTGGGCAAGGTGGCCGGTTGTCGTTTGCGTGATCTGGAAAAAGAATGATATATGCCACGTTTGATTTGCTTCTCCAGTTTTCCCATTTGGGACGTTTGCTTCTGTTTATTTCTAGTTTCAGTGCTCTTTTCAATAGCCTGTACTCCGCATGTTCCTTTTCAGCCATAGTGAGTGTGCGGTTTAGGTGTAGGCAGCTCATTGTCAGTTTCATCGGTAAGCAGCTCATCGGTAGTCTCATTGTGAGAGTAGCAATTTTTCAGGTGAACCGGTTTCTCTTAGTACGTGAGATATTCCTCGCATAGTTTGGTCACATTGCATCCCCTCACGCGGCAAGGGCCATATCTGGGTTGTCTCCATATGCTGAAGGTGATTTATTGGAGGTCACTATCCGTGTACTCTTCTGTAACTTTCCATTCCATGATATCTTGTGCAACCGCGTCAGACACAAGTGTGATGCCTGGAATCGTTTCAGCGTAGGCCGGTTTTATAAATGTTGCTACACCACCCACATTCATCACCGAGAGTTTTAATCTGGTTGTCATCTCCAGGATATGCCATCCTCTGTAATGTGTCTGTAATGCTCATGCCCCATTCAAGCTCTTTTGCATTGAAATCTGCGGCAATGATAAGAGCACTGTGGAGTTATCCAGCTTTATCCTCCAAAGCGGCAATTTTCACTCGAAAGGTATACATTGGCTTATTCAGTGTGAAATAACAGCTTACCTATGTGATTCTGTTGACTTTGACTAAAACAAAACCCACTTCGGTTCCATGACCCTTGGCTACAATGGGTTGTGGAGTCTAAATAGCGGCTGTGTCAAGTTAATCAGAGTTCCATTCGGATTCCGCTCTGTTGCGATATTGTTCACTAATAATCAGCAGGTTTGCCCTTATGCCTAGTCTTAACTATTGAAGAAGGGCATCCGCTGTTTTACTTCTATGGAGGTTTCCTTGGAGAACCTTCATTAAATTTGATGTTTTTCTGGCTTCGTCCCACGTTCGCCTGAATATTTGGCAGACCCATGACACGAGTACGTGTTTAAGTCTTTTAGGTCCAATTCCTAGTTCCCCGCCAAGAAAGAATGTTGGTGGTGCTGACAATCCTTGATTTGGTAGCCCTTCTTACCGCATTGAATACTTATCACTCGCTTCTTTCTGTCAGGGCCTTGCAGCTCTTTTTTTGGTGGCTATAGTCAAAACAGGCGTAACATCTTGTTACAACAGATTTCCGTAGGACTCTGCAGTATAGACATCCTTTTTTAATCCGACCTTTCCTAAGGAGCTCAAGGGCTGCTCGATATCAATCTCTCCCAAAGCAGCTATTTGGGCGACGCAAAAGTTTTCCTTGTTGCCCGATTGAGCTCAAAGTTCCACTAAAACATCACTCGTTCTTGTGCGTCGTACGGGTTTAATTTTCGTATTCGAGTGTTCCGGCTTAAGACTATTCCTTATCGTTGGAGCTCCTATCCTTCTTTTCACCTTTCTTCGGCTTACGATTCAGCAGGGCTGGAGCCGGTTCGTTTGCTTCCACCCTCTTGAGGTGTTTCGGCATTATTTTTCTTATGTTGTTCCACGCTATTCGCGGCACCTGGATATTTCTTGTTCTCTTCGCAGGGATGACCTGTTTTTTTGTCGCTCTGTTGCCATTCAGCTGTTTCTGTAGTAGGTGATGACATCTATTGCCTATTATTTTGCTAATAATTTCTATTTATTTTCTGTAGCTTTCCTCATATTGTTTATTATATGAGAACTTTGGCAATGCGTGTTGTGTCCGCTCTTCTACATTTTTACTGCCTTTACCGTTTAATGAAGCTCCTGGCTCTTGCTAATTGGGAGGCGACTGGGGGATGCTGCGGCGTATGGAGCCCGCTCCATCACTTTTATCTGTCGCCGGTACTGGAGATATAACTCCCTGCACCGTAGTTTTTCCTCATTTGTGAGGATCATGTTTTGGTTTACAGTATCTTTCTCTAGAGTTTTTGGAGTGATCAGCCTCCTTTAACTTGGGAGGCACACGCTGTTTGAAGCCACCTCATCGGTGAACAGACGCTTAGAAGTAGTAGTGGTTTGTTAATGGTGCCATTGAAACGCCATGGCACATGGAACTTCGTGTAGCATTGCTATGGATTTAATGGGATAACCTCCAATGCCTCCTAGAACCCCATGCTATTTCTGGTCGGGAGCTACATATTCAATATATTCTGAGGCTGATCGTCTATACGCCACATGTCGACCTCCTTGTAGCTGAGTTCCGCCCCAGGTTTAAATGAGTATAGGCGTAATCGAGTTTCAAGTGAACCTTATTGTGTTGGAATTGTGATATTAGGAGTCACTCATTTATGGATTCTCCTTTACCATTACAGCGTATGTTTAGTTTTGGATGCGGATATCCAAACGTATTAAAGCCATATTGTGCTAGATGTATCCCGGGAAATTCCAATACGGGAGTGAGATCAGGTGACTCTCATTTCCGCAGAATATTCAATCTAGTCTCCACAGCACATACGCAGCAGAGATTGCTCCTAGCATCAATCCTGCAATCAATGAAACCTCTTCTACTATTTCAATTCTAAGATCACAAACTAACGGATCATCTTCCACAGAACATCTATATTCAGTATCGGCTAAAACCTTTCATCGCATTCATCCTAATCATCGTTTAACATACGTCAAAGGATTAGTCGAGATATCAAATACTTTAAAAGTAAGCGTAAACTACAAGCCAAAATTTTGGAATCGGTTATAAACACAACTTATGATGCAAGACCGCATATGTTTACGTAGAAATTTGTAGAATCCCATTTTGCGGCTTGTTAGATAGTGGAGTTACTGTGAGTATACCTGGTTTAAACAAGCAGACAATTTTATAAAAAAATCAAAAGCTCGAGTATATACTCTGAACGAAATATGAAGATATTTATAGTTCCTAGCTTACAACAGCCCTTATAGCTGGGTATATTGATTTCTGGAATCTGTTTGAATTGCAACCTATATGATCGTAAAACCAAGTACTATTAGTGGCATTGTCGATTCCAGTAATTCCAATATCATAATTTTACCATCTCCTTAGAATCGCTTCAGTAATCGATTAGTTACCAAGTTATAATAAATTAGGTTTGGAACGTACACATCTGGTATCACACACCATAAACTTTGCAGATTCTCCTCCTTTAAAGGAACGACACAAAGACGTAGAAGGGATGCTACGCATCTTGGAGTCATCGAGGGAAGTAATCCGGCTCGATGTTCTCCTATTGCTATATGGTGTGTAGACCCAATGGAAAAGCGGGACTCTGCTTGGATGCTACGAAACTCAATGATTGCACCTTGGTAACATTTTGTAGTTATGCCGTTTGGGCTGTGTACCCGCGAGTACCAGTAAAGCTCGTGGGTCGAAATATGTAGTATTTCCCTATGTGGGGAAAATTCTTTTAATGTAGATTTAAAATGATGCGAATCGGACAAGAGGATGGGATGCTTCGAGGTATAGGGTAATAAAAATTTCACTTTTAAGAACTCCGTGACTCTTTAGCTCATAAGTTCTGAGCGCTTGCTTTAGTCAAGGCCTTAAGTTCAACGAACTTTGTAAGGTGGTAGGAAAACATTTCTATCATGAATTTGCCATGCCTTGATCTCAGATAAAGCCCCGCAATAAGTTAAACAATGTTTCAATTGAGGAATCCATAGTTTCCATATTGACAGGGCTGACAAAGGGAAAATTTTCGGGATTGGCCACAACCTCATCGGGCAAACTATTATAATTCTGATCATTGAAATCAGATGTGCCAAAATTTCATTCACATTCGTCACAGTGAATATCTGGAACGACATTCTCCTTACCACGTTTATGTCGATATTATAAAACGGAACAACTGGGGTTTTAGGCTCCATCCTATCAACCTGGCACTCAGAACTGAAGTTCTGTAACTGAATAGTTTAAGTGCCTTGGCGAATTTTATCCCATGTACACTATAGGTTTTTCATCCCCATCCACGTCTTTTTGATAGAGGAGAACGCCGACTCCCTCCGTACTTGCGTCACATCTTATGAAGAAAGTTTTTCGTAGAACCGTTTTATAAGTACTGGCGCGGATGTTAAAATAAGTTTCAACTGATCTGGCGTCTCCTAGGTTGATTGACAAATGATGAATTATGACACAGCCCAAATGGCATCACTTTCAATTGATATAGAGATGTCTTCTGTATGCATAGTGAATGCAGTTTTGTCTCTGGCAGATTCCACAAGCGGTGCAACTTTCTAATTTGCTCTTTTTACTATATAGCGATAGGAAAGCTCCATGCACTTTTTAATGATTTCTATTACGCCTATAAACTCAACATTCGGTTAATTTCACATGTAAAGTGGTTTCACCTAGACCAATTTTCTCAAATGTCGGGAACAGATTGATTATTCTATGTACATAGCTTGCATATTTAAATACAAATTAACAATTTGATTTATTGTGATATTATTCATTACACGAAATTAGTTTTAAGAATTACATCCCAAATAAAGAGAAGACTGAAGTGTTGGAGCATTACAAAATCGTATATTGTCAGTTCTTCTGCCACATTTTATCGGTAACCAAACAAAACCATCAATTTTATTAGCAGTCTCAAATCTAGATTTTTTTTCGTTCATTGCTTCATATAGTTGCGATAATCTCGAACCCCATTGCAGATGTTTAGCATTATAGTCGCCCCCTGCGAGAAATTTAATGCCCAGCTGATTAAAATAAACAGCCGATATTACACAATTTCCAGATCATTCTTCTAGGCAGATATTAGTTGCTTGGATCTGATCTTTATCATATTTGTAGAGTTCATAATGCTTTATTCTTCGTTTGATCAAGACCCCAGTGCCAGCGTGTGCTTTACGTCATAACGATTTAAATAGTTTAATATAGTCCTCCCTTTTCAAGTTAGGCTGCGGAGGACAGTGTATTGCAGAGACAGTAGGCAATCTGTGTTATAGTGACATGCATTGTTTCTTCGATTTTTTTTTATAAATAGTGCTGGACCATCTGTTGCTCTTTTCGCTGGTTGAATGGAATGATATTAGTTATAACCCCGGGATTTTAACAAACGAAGAGTTAACAAAACGGCTTTCAGATATTAGGAAAATGTCGACTGTTTTTGTATTTAAAAATAATTCTATTTCTGGAATATGCTGCATAATCCCATTAGCATTCCAGATTAGTTAGTCTTCCATTATTTCTGAGCTTGAGCAAGTGTGATGTAAACTTCTTGACATAACTTTTATAGACCGATTCACTGATACTTTTCTGCATTCAACTTCGTAGATAAGGTTTAGCACTGTTACCTTATACACTTTGTCAGTAACCGATTTCATCAGTGACTGAATTTCTGTGTAACTGGTTACGCCCACAATAATAATTGGTGTGGTTGGTTTTTCTTTCGATTATACCAAATTAGGTGCAATGTTGTTGGTAGATTTATTACTTTTTGGTTGATTGACCTCGGGTTGAACAACTTTTGGTTCGCCCAATAGTTCTTTCACTACATTCAGCTACTTGAAATGTAAAATTTCCGCTGGCATCACTTCTGGCATTAGAAAAAGAATCGGCTTGGTAAGCTAACGAGTTGCTACATTTTTCTTTTGTATAAGGTGATCTTCCTAAATTTGGTCTTCTTTGGAATGGATTTGTTGTTCCGTGATTATGAAATTTATCGAATATGCTATCTTTTTCAGTGCTCATTTACACCTTCACTTTTTTTATCGGGTTATCCTTCCCCTAGAATTTTTTACCTATGGCCAGGTATTTAGCCGCCTCTTACATAAGGAACAGACGCTCGGAAGACGCGCCCGATAGGAGAGTCTAAATGTAAATGAAATTTTATAAAAAAAAATTAAATTCTGAAATCAAATTTTAGACGACCTTGCCAAGCACTCACATAGTAAAACACACGAAAAATTATCTAGGACTGACGCAAGAAAATTTTTCGTGTGTTTTACTATGTCAGTGGTTGGAAAGGTCGACTAAAATTTGGTATCGCGAAAAATTGTAATAATTTGTTTTAAGTTATTGTATTGATTGTGTTTTTGTATACATATCGTTATGGCGGCTGTATTCTTTATTCCAAATCATATTAAAAATGATAATTGTTGCAGAAACTAAGTCCGTTGATATTTTGAAAAGTTTTATTTTGTATTGACGCCAATAGTGTGCTTTATGGTTTCCAAATAAGTATGACCCTATAGGCAAGTGTGCGATATAGTGTATTAAAATGGTTTAATCAACAAATCAATCTGCGCCAACTTTATCCATTTGACTTTTAAACAATTTGCACATTTAGTACCATTTAACAAACAAAAGAGTTGAAATTATAGCAGTCAAGTTAACTTGATTGTAAACGTAACAAACAAACAATAAAAAAAACGAACATATTCTTGCAATATGTATATTGTATATGGATTTCGAATTATAGAAGTTTTGTTCATACCTCATGTACATACACTCCACTTGATTCAACTTTTAACTAAAGTATAATGTTGTATTATATTTAATTTATTTATACATTACCATGCTGATGCTATTTTTCTATACCCGTATACTATATACATATATGAAGTACCTACTATTTATTATTATTTCGTTAAATCCGCAGCCAAATAATAACCACGAATTTTATTTTATGTACAACGATTTTTTTTTTGTGTATGGTGCCTCCCTGTATAAAATATATGTACATACGCGTATGGAAAAAATAAAAATGCGACATTATAGTCAAAAAATAATAATAATCATAATACCTCTACATTTATTATACAAAAATCATGAAAAGAAATCTTATAAATTACCACTTCACTCCTTTTTAACTTTTGCCAGAGCACAGTATTTGTTTGTGTGTGTGCTATTCTGCTGCTGCTGCTGCTGCTGCTGTTGTATATTTCTTAAACATTTCTATATGTGTACATTATAGCGAGATGTAGAAATATGGTATTTTGAAATGTGAAATACACTTTGAATTATTTGTATTGTGTGTACATGGACGTTTTATTATGCAAAGTACGTATGTATATACGAGTCGTCTAAAATATAAAACTTTTTTTTTTTTTGGAATAATTCAAGATGAAATCTACCCTCAGCGAAATATGTATACATGTAAATGTATACAAAACGCACAGAGTAAGTTGAAAAAGATTTTTAAAAAAATGTAATTACAATAATTGTAATAGTGTCATTAATGGTATTATATAATCGAACAAATTAACAATATTACTAATAATTCATAGTTTTTGATATTAACAATTATATAATCAGCAGACATCTATATACCTTCCTTTCCTATGGATGATTTAACGAACACAAGAACAAGCACAAAAATAGGATAAAATTATTAATTTTGCTCTCACATTACTCGATTCAGCTTCTTGCCACATGTATAGCAAGTATTTCAATAGAATGAAAGCGAAACTAGAACATTGAGAATAGTCACTAGTATTGTTCCAAGTGAACAGATTGTGTAGCAAGGACTTATTTTTGAAGGCATATCTACTGCAAAAAAAGGAGGTTAATTTATTCTAAATTTCATAAGTCATGATTATATTGAAAGTATATATAGTGTTGTACCTCGCCTGACCTATAATACCAGGAAGAAAGTCTGCAAAGCTGTAGTTAAGCTAAAAAGTATTTAATCGGAAGACATAACGAACAGGAATAGAACCACCCTGGCACCGAAGGCGGAAGGCTCGTCTAAAGGCTTTCAGGTTAAAATTTTTGAAAGACAGCCCTGACTCCGACTTTTCGAGATAGGGGTTGGGACAGGAATTAGGTTTAATTGACTACCTGATACTAATGGTACTTTTAACTATGGTTTCAGTGCAATCACAGTCATGGTATTTAAAAAAAATGCTGTCAAGCAAAAGGAGCTAGAGTAAGATGGAGTCATTTTCACTGTATACGAAAGCCCGAACGCTTTGATGACCTTGGTTCATGGACTTGCTTCAAATTAATCTCCAACACTGCAAGGCAGCATCATGTTCTCTTGGTAAAAAATGTGATTGCACAAATATATGTCGTCTTGATCCAACAATCTTGGGGGACTCGAGCCCGGATACTTGGGCTCAAGTCTCCTAATTATAGATTTTTTTCTATTACTGAACTATATCATCTGATCTAGCACATGACAAATTGGACTCGCCTGTCACTTTGGGATCCTAATTATTGACAGATACAAATTCACTGCCAATATCGGTGGTAAAACCATTGGAATCAATACAAGAACTCGATTACTGTAAATCAACAAAAAACAGTAAAAATACAAGAGGCCTTGTAAACTGGGACTCCTATTGAAGGAAGGCTTTAAGCCATATAAATGCAAATTAGGAAACATGAATAACAGATCTTGAAGACTATTTACTGTGATGAAATTTAGGAGTATTCAGATAAGTTAAGGCTTCACAAAGTACTATCTAAACACTGGTCGGCCTAAATATAGCCTCTTATATGGTGAATGATTCAATAACAAGTAGAAGAACAATTCTGTAGACGATCGGCAGAGTTAGATGGGATTATCCTTGCGAGCTCAACCGATCATTGTCTTAACTATTTCATGGCTAGATATCTATGAAATGAGCCTAAGATTATGACATATTTCCAATAAATCGGCTAGTGAAGAACTGGAATGGCAAATAGGAGCGAATATAAGAAAAACCTTTTTTGATGTTATACCAGAGACAATAACTCAGGCACTTTCAGATGTAGAAGAAGAAGGATTTATTATTGGGGCGAGATATATTAAATGCTAAGAGGCAGGATCATCTATTTTTGCGGTAGCTGGATGATTTGTAAGTAGGAGCATAGAAAATTAAATTGGACGCTGTCATTGGGAAAAGATCGGGCTGGAACACCATGTCGTAGCCTGGCCCTATGCCACAGTATAGTCAGACTTATTTTATTATATGGGGTTACCAACTGCAGTCTGGTGCTCTGAGCAAAACTGTCAAACTAAAGCTGCTAAAAGTTGAGGGAACAGCTTTACTGTGGATTAGCTCAACTTTATTTCACTCCACTATAGATATATTGGGCATACAGTTGCTAATATATGTTACTCTATTACACTGAAATTCGACTATGTGTGCGAACCTATAACAATGTAGGGCACCCATCTATTCTTTGTAACAAATACATTCTTAATACTACCGCCTATACGATTTCGATCCCGATACTATTTTTTGGTGTAAAGTTTCTTAATGTAATCTGCTCCAAGTGACTCGCTGTCGTTATAAGTTCTAGAATCAACACTTCACGGATGGTTCAAAAAGGGATGTAAAAATCGGTGGTGGGAGACTTCTGAATAACTCCTTCTTCCGTTTCCCCGAGTATTGTTGCATTTTTCAAGATGAATTAACTGCGATAAAGAAAGACTGAGGTATAATAGAATATGAAGACCGATGAGTTCACTTAATGTGACAATTCAGCCCATACCGCAAAAAGACAAAGGATATTAAAATGCCTCTTGCATCATGTAAACTACAGCTTCAGGAAGTTGACGAATGATAGAAGTTCAAATAGTACTTCATGCGTAATATCACGGCAGGTTTGGTTGAACTTGGATGTGGCGACATTTAAACGGCTAATTTCACTTCAACGATGTCAGGGCAGGAATGTTGTCGAAGTTATTGCAGTGCACTGTCTCATAGGCAAATATGCGAGTAGTCTTTGTTTAGTTTCTTCTCAAATGACTATGCTGTCACAGCTGTGTAGGCGAAGAGAAGAAAGGGTCAGTTCCATTTTCTTTGAGCCTGTCTTCTCGTTTTGGTCAAAGTAGACTATCATTTCTAGGAATACCACTTTGAAAAGACCTGACGAACCACAGTAGGAGAGAAATCCGGAGTGTCCAACGCTTCGTCAATAGTTCAACATGATTTCAATGAGTATGTGTATACGGCTACAGGTCCGCCTTTTAATTGGCCCATGAGTTCTACATTCCAACAGAGGGTCATAGATGTTTTCAATTTAATCACCGAACGATCGTAATCGGGAGTTGAAAAATCCCTTTTGCATATCGCCTCTGTTGGGATTCGAACTCGGTACCTCCCGATCCAAACGTCGCAGCTTTAACTACTGCGCTATTTGCTCGGTAACTTAACAAAATTCTGGCTAAGAATCATAGTAGACTCGATAGTCTTCGCCTACTTTCCGGCAATCTCACCTTTTGCAGGCGAGAAGTTGGTGAGCTAACCATTAATTCGAGTGTGGTTGCCTCCGAGCCTCCTGACATTTATGTAGGTACTCCGAATTGGAATTTAGCCCGTAGACTGATCACTCACTGCTGATGTTCTACGCTGAAGGGTTTTCCCGTTTGCACATTTCCAATCGAGTGGTCCTGATGGCGTTTGTCAGCTAGATCTTTTCGAAATTGTGAAATCTCAATGTTAAAGACGATCAGTATAAGGCTACCAGAACAATATTGTCTAAATGTTTTAGATGTCAGCAACCTGGGCACTATATCAGAGACTGTAAGCAATCAGCTACTGGGAAAACTGAGATGATAAACGGTCGCAATAAGCGGTAATCAGCCGACGGCAACAACACAAAACAACAGATCATCCTATCAGAAAACCGGATAAGAGAAGTCCTACAGGAAATCCACAATAGCAAATCAGGCGCGCAATTTGGGCATCAATAAAATGTTGGAAAAGATATGACTCCGGTTCTATTGGGTCAATTGTAGACGAGATGTAGAGGATTGGTGCAGGAAATGTGAGGTTTGCGCCGCCAGTAAGGGATTACAAGTAATAACAAGAGGAAGGATTAAGCAATACAATGTTCAAGCAGATAGCTATGGATATTACTGGTCCATTTCCCCTGGCAAAAGATGAAAATCGGTACATACTCGTGCGTGCCGATTATTTCAGTAAATGGATTGAAGCATATCCGATTATGAATCAAGAAGCTCGCACTAGAGTTACATTCTGACCAAGGCCGAAACTTCAAATTTTCACCCGTCTTCCAAGTTGTATCAAATACTCAGCATCAAGAAAATAAGGACTACAATGTGGCATCCATAATACGACGGCATGGTCGCGAGATTGAACAGAACACTGGAAAAATATTTACGCAAAGATGTTAACGAAAACTAGGACAATTGGGACTGGTGTCATCCACTGTTTATGATATACTACAGGTCGTATTTGGCAGAGAACTCCGATTGCCATGTGACATTAAATTTGGATCACCGCAGAACGAACCAGTCCCTAAGCAAGACTATACGTTGTAGATTTGAGGCAAAAGATGAACAAAATTCACGCTGCAGTGACAATATTCTAAAGACTAGCGATCGAATGAAGACATAAGATATCACCATCAGTCAAACACTCAAACAGCACAGAATTTAAGAAGGTAGATGATTTGAATTGACTTTTCAACCCCAAACGAAGAAAAGGGAAACTCCGAAGTTACAACAAAGTTGGGAAGGGCCATACAAAGTCATAAAACAGTGTTGTGTACCGGATTCAACAAAGCTCCAGGGCAAAAATAAAAGTAGTTTAGTGCAAAATCCCTTACGAATCCAGAAGAGCACCGAAATTCGTAACAACATGTCAAAAATGGTTTAGCTAAGCGGCAAAAGGTTCAGCGAGGAATTATTGTGTTTGGTATCTTGGACAAACATTACGTTTCAAATGAATTATTTTTGTTCAGGTTGAATTATTAGTCAATAGAATACTAATTAACGCTTAAAAGCCAATTGCCACAAAATAGCAAATCACCCCAAATATAACAACAAATCAAAATTCCTTTACTGTATACGTATATAGAATTATTTGTGCAAATTTTATGAACCATCTGTTGATTCATTGATCTGAGAAATTTTACATCCCCAAACAAAAATTCTATCTTTTCTGTAAACAACAACAACCAAACATACAAATTTTCACCCTAAACACTGACCTTTTACTTATTTCCACATCTAATTTTTTTTTTCTCCAATTCATCCCGAAAGGACCAAGGCGATTAATACAATAAGATTTTCTAGAAAATTAATACTAATTCAAGGATATTTTTATTGACCAAAATAATAATTTTTCGGATACAACCGAAGATGTGATGGATGCTGCGAACTTACCCTAAAAATATTGTATCTTTGAATTAATTTTTGTTTTTCAATTGGTTGGTGTATCTCGGTGTTATCCTTTTATAAATCCTGTTTTGTTTTCAGTTTTGTAAATTAATTTTGACAGAGAGTTGTAAAGGGGAAATTCAGATTTCATTTTTCCACCAATTTAGAGGTCGATAAGTTTTAATTTAAAATTGTAATCACGCAAATAAAATAACAGATTCCGTTTTTATATCCTTTCATAGTAACAAAATATCTGGAAGGGTTAATTGGATTACAGTTTTTGAGTTCACAGGATAAAAATTAAAAAAGGATTAATTTTCATGTTGAACGGGCGATTAAAATAATTATTTTATAATTTATTAATGTTTGCGCAGTAATTGAAATAATTTATACGATTTTTGAAACACACACACACACCTGTTTAGTTAGTACACGATTTGCCCGTGGCTCTATATATCAATATACAATCGATATAGTGATTTTGTCCCTAATTCCTAATTTTTGAAAAGGATATAAAATGCACTGTTGTATTGTATACAGAACAACAAACACGCATTGTTATGCTTTTTTATTAAAATGTCAAACAAGGCCCACAAATACGAGTCGACGAGGGAAATACGATGCGAAAGAAGAAAAGTATTTGTACGATACAATGAAAATGAATGGATGGAAAATGAAACGTAAGCATTTGAAAATAAAATACGTAAGAAAGAGATTTTAATCTTCTAAAGGAATAATAATATACGAGCAACAAACAATAACAATTCAGGATTTGGAATAATATACATAATAACAACAATAACAACAACAACAAAAAGGAATACGTCGTAATGTCTGTGCGCTCGTAATGTATGAATGGAAGTGGTTGGTAGTTTGCTTCAATTTCAAAACCTTATTTGCATTACAGTGCGGTACACGTGAATTTGCCAAAACCGTAGGTTAGGTTAGGGTGGCCGTCCTTTAACGAACTAGCATAGACATAACTTGGTCTGTATCCTGAGCTTACAAAGAAGCGTTGAAGGGCCTTGACATCGATCTTACCAAGATCCACCAGGTCGTCCAAATGTGAAGTTCCCATAAATGTTATGCTTCTGTACGGTAGACTAGGACAGGTGCAGATCAGAAGAAGTACAGTTTCTTCCTCCTCCTCATCACCATATAGCTACTGCAGAAATCATGGACGCGAACACCCAGTCTGCTCGCATGTACCCTAATGAATCAATGTTCCGTTTTGGCTCCCACGAACATACCAATATGGTGCCGTCGAAGCGATGTCAGTTGGCCAGATCTGGACTGGTCAAGTCTAGCGTTGGATCACCTGTCGTTTGTTTATTTTATGGCTTCCTCCTGAACAGCAGTTTACAGGAGGGAAGCAGGTTACTTATTTCCAGCCTCATCTGCGTTTACATTCCCTACTTTATTGAAGTGCCCTGGAACCCACCTCATTTAAAAATGCCAGACAGTTCTGGCCTACCCATGACAGGAAGTGTGGTTGTTGCGTTCTAATAGCATCCTGGCTGTCCGTAAAAATGCGAATATCCCTCGTAGATATTGCATTATACTTCAACCAGCCCATGACTTACATTATCGCGATAAGTTCAGTGTGAAAAACACTGCAAAAGTCGGGAGGGCAACAAGAGAGGTTGACCCTTAGTACCTCACAGAATACGCCACAGCCAACCCCTCTTTCCCTTTTTGAGCCATCCGTGAAGCAGCGTAGCTCCTCATTGTTCATAACCATCTCATTCCAGTCCTCTGTAGTGGGAAACTCAGTTTGCAATCTCACCTCAACAGATGGCGATGGATAGCGTAGTCGGTAGTTTCATTCATACCCCTCTTGCACAGGATATATATTGTTACAGGTCCACAAAGATATAAATTTGAGCCGAATGACTGTGTAAGATGCAAGATGGTAGGCCGCAACATCCAAGGGAGTGACTAGTTTTAGGACTTTCATCAATTTTCAGGCGAGCCATAATTTTTAACGCAGGCCACCAAACGGCAACTCCATTCAGTAGTAAAGGTTTGACCACCGAGACGTAGCGCCAGTGTTTTATGTGGGGCTCCATACTCCATCCCTTCCCAATGGCATTTTTATCGGGCTAGAGCACTACAGTATAGCTTTCTTGACTCTTTCTAAGATGTTTGGTTTATAGCTTAGCTTGCTGTGCAAAAGTAGCCCGAGGTATTTTACTTAATTCGGAACAAAGAACAAGCGGAGCTCTATTTAAAGACTTCCTGGTAAAGAGGACTAGCTCCGTTGTCTGTGGGTTTGTGTTCAATTCGCAGCTGCTGGCCCACTCAGAGAGATACCCGAGTGCGTACTGCATGCAAAGATATTTAAAGAAGACCGCAATATAAACAACATTCGCGTAGGCAACCACAATGAAGCCTTGTCCTTCTAGGTTTAGTGACAGGTCGTTAATTACCAGATTCCAAAGAAGAGGGCATAAAACCGCACATTGCTCATGTACCTGGCCCTTCAAATATTCATGACGTCATCTATAAGCTACTCGAAAAGCAACTCGAGAAAATTATTCAATCAAAATTGTATAGGTCGAATTGGAAAGTATTCCTCTGCATATATGTTCCACCGAAATCTCGAGGTTTGGTCCAGGGGGCGAACGGACATTTGAGGGGAGAAAATTCTACCACATAGTTCGAGAGAATTTTAGGCTTTCCTACAATTGTCTCCGTCGGGGATACAAGCGGGACCCAAATCTAGTATCTAGTATGTTTCGGATTTGTAACTGAAAGCATCAAAGCTTTTCCCATATTATGACTGAGACTCATCGCGTTACAACCGAAACCGGCTCCTATCTTAATTATAGTGAAATAGGTGCGAACAACGCAACGATCACGCGGATCGAGTTATTATGATCTATGCTAATCAAAGCTGTATTGATGCAATTTGCATGCTTAAGGCAAGCGAAAGCATCTGCATGGATTTCGGATGGATCGCCCTCTGCATATAGAAAACCAAACTGAGATAATTAGATTTGATTCGGCTATGTGGTTTGAAGGGCAATTAAACAATTATAGATCTTGACAATACACTCAAGCAAATTTGGAAGATGAAATATGTTCTTCAATCGAGAGAAATACCGCAGGATGAAATCCAATGTTGTTTCCTCGGGTCTGATTGCTTTCTTACTCATTACGGTTCTGGATCGACAAACAAAATTTCTTCGATATCGTATACAAACATTATTTTCATTGCCAACATTAAGGAGGTGTATCGGCAAAGATGTATGGAGGGTATCACCTGAAGAGCCCATTAAGGACTATCACCTATGTATCGTAACCTACAACATTGGTTACCGATTAGCGTATGACAAGCAATAAATATTTCCATTTTCTGCCAAGGACGCTCTTACATTAAAGGTTTAATTAAAATCAAAGTGGTCATCTAATGGTGAAACACCATTTGACAAAGAAGCACCAAATAGTTCACCCGCACGACTCTTCCAAGTGTTGTGGGTACTCGAACTCTCATGGGATATGATTGTTCCAGTGCCAACATCAAAGAGAGGCCAACATATCGTCCTAACAAGATGGTGGGCACAGAGGGAGGATCTGGGCTGGTACATGGTTTCAGCAAAGAACCCACTAGAGCATAGACAGCTCTAGAGTACGCTCGGCTCACATTGGCAGGAACTCACGCAGGACATCGATAATTGCTTTCATGGCGAAAGTAGCTCCTCTCAAAACGGTCAACCTTTAGAGTCCGAAATACTGCGCCACTGTGCTGCTAGCAAAGTTTATGAGCAGTTTTTCGCAGATTGTGTTCAGCAGACAAGGTTAAAACTGAATCAACTGAATCTCAAACAAGCGTCCAATCGATGGTCACATTGTGAAATCAATGAGTTTACTATTACTCTAGAATATAGAAGCTACTCACACGTCGGTATTCTTCGCTTGAACAACTATTTCGCATTAGGGCATACTGCAAACGATTTGTCCAAAATCTGCGCTTACGGTGAACACAACGAAGGCAGTTTTTTTCATTTCAAGCCAAAAAAACCCCGTTAGACTACAGTCCGTTGATTGACAGTGATGGCATTTTACGAGTTGGAGGATACCTAAAGAATTTGGGCCAACCGTACAATCAAGAATTATCCTGTGATTATTCTTAAAAAAAATTATTTAAGGGTCACGGTTGGTTTATTTTCATCCTATAATCCATTTGGGATTGTGTTTTACCTCACAATTAGCACATTCACCCCTTCTTAAGATTCGTTCGAGCCGAATTCATTTCATCATTTCAGTTGGCATTTCTTCATCAAGAAACTACAGGAACTGCCGATCTTGCGATCGCCGCATTACTGTCTCAAAACGGTACTACATGGAACTTTATTCCTATTTATCCTATTTTAGTGGCCTATTGAATGTGGATGTAGGAATGAAATTGATAAAACATCATTTACGTCTAATAATGGATGGGACCTATTGATTGTATGCGGGTCTCACTCCAAGTCATTTCCTCAGCGAATAATCGACGATCTGGTTATCGATGAACTATAGTCTTGATAAAAAACGTGAAGTGCTGACATACAAAATGGTTGTTTGGGATCCGATGGCTTGTTCCGAGTCGTAAAACTGTATATGCTCAAACTGAAAAGGTTAGCCAGCCCTAACTTATTCAAAGAACAAATGGTCGAAATAAATCGAAACCAGAGTATAGGGGCAGAGGAAGTAATTTGCATCGATTGCAACATCATCATTTCCTATCTGAAAAAGATGAAGTATCACCACACTACTTTGAAATCTCTCAAACTGAAATTTTGAGTTCATCTATTCTAAACACGGCCACTCTCTAATGCAAAAGATTAAATTTTTTTTACAAGGCCTTCATGACCAGACCAATATCAAAAAAAGATACTTGGACCTGACTAGACATATAGTCTTCTCTATATAAAGGTTTTTACCACATTATGAATAACAATTTCCGTAGATCCGGGTGTTGCACCGTGGGTCCATTAGTGGTATTGTGTGCTGGAGTTATTCTGCCCAATTCAAAAAAAAAAAAAACCTTCCTCTCGTATAAAAGCATCGATTGGAAACTTTTCAAATTCAGGCCTTTTTAGACATTTAGACATGTATGCAAAAAAGCATTCAATATAGTTTTGCAATTGTTGTCTCTCGACAAACAAGCACAGATCATATATATTAGCGAAATAGTGTACAGTTAACCATTCCATCCCCACTAAATATGTCACAACACACAAAAATAATTCATACATTGCAATGAATGCAAGGCTTATTAGCGCCAGAGTACAAAAAAAATGGTATTATGTTAACAACAATCACTTACAAAAACTCTGATTTAAAATAACATTTTCGAACAAATACCCACAAATTAACACATTGAGCTCCCCATTTGTAACACAAAGAAACATTGAACAAAAATCTTATTGAAATTTTGTGTATTTCAACTCAAAAATAAATAAAATTATTATTTATAATATTTAAAGAAATAATTAACAATAATATCATGCATGGTTTATCATTTAGAAAATTGACTCTTAATACGTAAACCAAATAGTATCACATCTCGCGCGCACACACAAATAACAGCGCGCCAGGTTGAACACAGAAGTAAGAGCAGCAGCACCAACCGAATTAACTTCAACATACATATATCATATACACTAAATGTGTGTGTGTGTGTGTTTGTGTGTCATTGTGTATATGAATGGATATCAATAAGAAGATACGGTAGCGCAGACGACGACTTAATGATGCTTCTAAGAAGCATACATTATGTACATATGTACGCGTATTTAAATTACTTAAATAGACACATTAGAGTATATTTTTTTAGGTTATGGTTAGTTTAACTCGGCGCGTATATTGATACTATACCGATCGATTAGCTGCATATAATGGATAGCTGCAGACTATTTAGAGTTATACATATTGTAGAATGGTCGCGTAAAAACGACCTTGAAATATTAGTGCACATGTTGTACTGCATTTAACCCTTCCTCAAGTCGAAAACAGTTATTTGACCCAAATCACATTTCACTATCAAGGTCATTGATTACTGAGCTGACGGACCCTCGAACTACTATATATTTTCCAAGTTCATTTAAAGTGGCTCCCCTATTCATGGGTACAAGCTATCATTATTCGTTTGTATTCGTTTATATTCGTTTCCATAATTCGTGTAAATTTTGAATTTTTTTGCACCTATAAAATTCAATGCCGTACACACAACAATACTCTCTGGATCACTTTTCGTTTAAAGTCCAAGATCAGTCTTGATCGAAGTTCGTATCCTAAGGAGGATGAATGGGAGTTCTTCACTCCAATTAAGAGTATTTGCTCAAGTATATAACGAGACTTTTAAATGGTGATGGAACAGTGGATTCAGTGTGCACCTAACAATTGTGTAAATTCTTTGAAGAGATTGCTTTTGACTTGACTGCCTTGATCTGTCGTAATTTCGAATGGGACACCAAATTTCGAAATGTACCAGTCTACGAAAGCTCTAACTACGGTGGATGATCTCATATCAAGCAGAGGTACTGCTTCTGGCCAGCGCATAAATTTGGCGACTATTGTGAATATGTATATGTTACCTTTATTTAGAGGTAATGGTCCGGCCAGGTCTATGCGAATATGTTCGAACTGCCTCACGGGATGTCAAAATGATCATAATCAGAACGTTTATGTCTGTTAAATTCCAGGCCATAAATATCGTGATGCAACTGATTGGCGGGTTGCAAGTATATCTGGGTGTGACAAACTGTGTATCTTTTCGAAAATATTCCGACGCATTTCATTGAGAATGTTAGCTCGATTGACACCAGTCGATGTTTCACACCAGATAGATAGATTTGAGGGACTGACAAGAACCAGGTCTAGCTTATATTTTGAGCTTCGCGAATTAGAAGAATTCGTTATGAGTATTTTGAGCTCATCATCCAATTTTTGCAGAATTATTAATTTTTTGTAATAGATCACAGTCATAGAGAATGTGTTCGATGGTATCCTCACCCTGTCCACATTCACATTTACTTGAGTCCGCTATAGACTCAGTCGGTGCATAAGAGGCCACTCTTCCATGTCCTGTTAACATGTGGGTAAACCATACACTTGAAGTAATATTTGTTTCTAATCTCGCTTCAAAGTTTGGCAGATAATTATATGGTATTCTGCCATCCATTGAATTCGACCATCTATCTAACAATATTGATACCGTACCAGACGCTATTCTCGTTTTCCTCTTGAGCGAGCCCATGAGGTTTGGCCGAGTTTGATCGCCTTCTACATACTATCACGTTTCTGTAGATCACGTTCTCTTTAGCAACTCGTTTCAGCACAGCGAAGATCTTCTTACTATTTTCCGCGACTCTTTTGACATGTGAAGTTACTCCAAGTCGTTCATCGAAGTCAACTCCCAGCCATTTAACAGTTTTCACCATCTTAATTCTATGGTTATTTATGGCAACCAATGGTAGTCTGCCTTTTTGTAGAGTAATACTTTGTCTTGAATTCCCAGCAAAGAGCATTAGGTACCTTGTCGACCGCGAATGCTATTTCTTGGACTTCTTGGTTTATGCTTCCGTTGAACACAATATTCAGAAAATGTGGACCAAGGATCGAACTTTGCGGACATCCTTTATTGACAATTTTTCCAAGTGTGCCATGACTTGAAATAACAGTGGCTTTTCTTTCAGAGAAATAGTTGTTGATGATGTTATAGAAATTGCATGGGCAAGTGAATCTCTTTAGCTCCAGCATTATGCTGGTCCACCACAGGTTGTCAAACGCGCCAGATACATCAAGGAATTTTGATCATTGCGTCCTCAGTGGTTCTATTTTCTCGAAAGCCAAACTGTTTTTCTCTATAGGTGCCACTTTTCTGGAATACGTCCATTAACCTAAAGGCAATTAATTTTTCAAATAACTTACCTGGGACAGGCAACGGCATGATAGGTTTTAGAGATAGGTCTATCTCTGGTTTTCCTAATGATAACTAATTTACCATTTTTCCAAGGTTTGGTAAATATTCCTTTTGGGTTACAGGGCCCTATAATAGGCCAAGCACATTTGGCCTGGCGCTTTACCAGCTTTCATAGACATGATAGCCAAAGTGACCTCTTCACCACTGAAGTGGCTCACGTTTGATGTAGTTGGTACAGAGTTACGGTCGGCGCGGATTCCTCTTTGCACTCAGAGTCATTTTCCTCAGAGTCGTCGAGTAGCAAGGTATTGAGCAAACATTTTGTAGAGTTTTACCAAAAAATGTTGATTGTCCACTGCGCTCACCAGGGTACTAAGTACTTCATTCGTTTTCAATTTACCTATGCTGAACGTGTAGACAAAGTCCCATGGTTCAGCATTACCACGCTCTGTGATGAACTCTTTTAAGCTCATTTGGCTTTTCTCTCTATAATACTTATAAAATACGCTTGGCGGTGTTCCACATAGTTAAGCCTTTTACTTCCCCGAGTTTCAGGATTTTTATCTCTTTCACATAACTTGCGCGGGAATCATTATGTGTAATATTCGTGGTCACTTGATGTTCAATTTTCATGGACGGACCAACTTAAAATTTTTCTTAACAGACCGCCCGTCATGAGAGTGAGATCAATATTCGACTCCCCGTTGTGAGAATATGTACTTGGCTGCCAATCTTCGTTACTAACGAATATGTTACTTCTTGCTATAAGTTCTTTAACTAGGTTAATGACCTTCAGTAACGATTTGGTGTACCACGTTGTAACGATGAAGAATCTCGCCATATGATAAACTTCGATAGCAAATAGTCGACGTACAGTTTCTTTGATTATCCTAGCATCTATACCACCTTAATTGACAGAGATATGTTCATATCTGGCAGGCTTTTGTTCTTTAAATCAACAGCCAACCCGAATTTAACTGTGAAATCCGCACCGAATATTGATTTTGTAACCGATGCGACTATGAAAGGATGACGAAACGAATTTCTGAATCGTTGGCAAGATTATTGAAGTACATTTTTGGCGATTAACAAAGCCATCAAGATGAAAATGTGCTTCATCGCTTAGGATGATTTTGCTCGAGAAATCAGCATCCACTTGTTGATGCTCAATAATCCATTCAACGAACTCTCTTCGCTGGGCATGGTCATTAGGCTTCAGTTGTTGTGTTAATTGAATTTTGTAAGCATGAAGACACAGAACTTTAATGAGTATACGCTGCAGAGAGCTTCTTGAAATTTGCAATTCTTGACCACGACGCCGAATTGATGTACCTGGATTTCCACTGACACTCTCAAGCACTGCTTCGATATTGACATTTGAACGGCCTGTTTTTGAACGACCAGTGTATTTAGCGTCTCCAACTGCTCCAGTCTCCTTAAATTTTTTAATTAATCTCTTAACAGTTGACGAAGTTAAAAGACTATTTCCGACCATATTTTGTATGAAATTTTCGAACTGCGTCTGCCAAACTTTCATTATTTTAAAAATATTCTTCAATGATAAAAACAATAATCTCAGCGAGTACGCTGGCTCAGTCACGTTCTGCGTGCTGATCCGGAACGAATTGTGCAGCGATCTCTGAAAGGAAAGCCACCATACACCGGCCAGTAATGGACGGTTAATTTCGAAAATTCAGTCCCCGCAAAGTTATATTTAATTTTTTTAAATTTTTTTTATTAAAGGCGGCTGGATCCCAAGCAGGTTCCGCACTCAATGCCACTCTGGGCCCATGGTGCAAACCGAGGATTCTATCATAATTTGCAAATGCGCTCGGCTGCTCTGGCAAACTGTAACACTACCTCGAAAGCGGGACAGCCACAGACAAAGTGAATGCTGTCATCGTCATCTTCAAGACAGTGGTCACACAAGGAATTATGGACAAGTCCCATTATTTTTAAATGGAGTTTAAAACGACCATGGCCGGTCAGAATAGCGAACAGAACTCTCAGTTGGTCTTTCTTCAAAGATAGAGCAAACTTTGTGAGCCTCAGATTAGGTTCACAAATGAAGTACTTTCTAAGCCACTCGGCATGTACTAGAAGCTAGCCAATTACGCTTAGCCTGCAAAAACATGTAGTTTTTAATAGCTTCCTTATCACAATTAAAGGTCAGGGGCACTACCGGTTCAGGTCCAATGAATTCCTTCCTTGAGCCTGTTTTAGTTAAAACATCAGCTATCTGATTACCTTCAATGCCACAATGAGCCGGAACCCACATAACTCTGACACGATTGTTAGAGCAAAGGACGTTAATAAAATGTTTACAGTCCTTGACCAGTTTGGAAATGATCATAGGATTTCGTAATGAATTGAGCACAGGTTTACTATCACTGCATAGAATAATGTCTTTTCCGGAAACAGCGAGGTTAGAAGAAAAACACGAGCGACTGAGCCACCCAGTCCTTGAATTCTTGAGACAACCACGAGTTCCTCGTTCGATAAACCACCGAGAAAGAGAAATCAAAGCAGAATTTTGGCAACAATTTGTCATTAACCATATTAATTTCTGATATATGTATATGAGCTGAATAAATTGTAAATTAGTCTATGCCCTGTTATCAGGCCGAGAGCGTTCCAAGCACCAATACACCGCAGGCGAAAGGCAGCGGAGCATGCTGTGCCTAGGATGACCGACTGCAGTGGGGGCAGAAATAAAATTGCCTGCAAAGTAAGTACAGAAGAAGAGGACATAGCATCCGTAATAGCTCGACAAGCTATACCTTGTATGCTATTAAGCTTCGCAATGACAGAAACTGACTGAACCACAGGCCACCAAACAACAGACCCGTAAGATAGCATAGGTAAAGCTAGAGATTTGTAAATAAACATCAGCATTTTGGGGGTCAGACCCCAGGACTTCCCAAATGCTCTTCTACACTGCCAGAAAATGGAAGTGACCTTTTGCAGTTTTATTACAATATGGGATTTCCAGGACAGTTTACTGTCCAGAATGACACCCAGATGCTTTAATATGTCGGATCTAGCGATCGTTTCTCCAAAAAGAGAAGGAGCAGACTGGTCTCCAGTATTCCTACGTCTGAGGAAGACTATCAGACTAGTTTTCGATGCAATAACGTACAGCCCCTTCTCTAGACACCACCCCGCAAAGTTAATTAGCTCATTAATATCATCTTGTTCCCAGATTGCTACTGAACGTTCGTCATTTGTAATTCTTCGAACTTTGAATAATGATTCTAATTGTTTGAACCAAAGTTCGGGTAGATCCTTCCAAAAGTGTGGGATTGAAACTTCTGCAGCATTTACGCTAACATTCGTTTAGATCAAATTCAAATACATCTCATCGAAAACGGTTATTTAACCCAAAGTACATTTCACTATTAAGGTCAATGAATGATTTCTGGGCTGACCGCCCCTCGGCTCCTCTATAAATGGGTACAAGCTATCATTATTCGTTTACATTCGTTTCTATAATTCGTGTAAAGTTCGATTTTTTTTGCACCTATAAAACTCAATGCTGCACACACACAATAATAATCTCTGGATCACCTTTCATTTTAGTCGTTCAAATCTAGATTAAACTATATATACGTACAATGATCTGAATTCTAAATGTTGTACTAAATCTTTAATGAAACAATAAAATTTAAGTTTTTCAAAAACATTTTATTGTCTAATTGTGTGTTTGTTTGTATCATCCATCCATATATTATGTATACATAGCTACATTATGCTGTCCTATTGTATTGCGCCTAAAAGATTAAAGGTCCTATTGTCCTGTTTTTCATTTAAAATAAAAATTCCATTTATTTGTTACAAATAATAACACACAGATCTAATGCATCTGCCTATTCTAGTAAATTTTGAAGTTGTTGCTGTTCCTCCTCTGTGTGTATATACTCGTATGTGTGCTGCCTATTGTGCTACAGTTTCTGAATTATAAAATTTGATCTCTTTTTTTCGGGTATTATTACGATAAGGATTTTGATGATGGTTGTGTTTGTGTGTGTGTGATGATCGAAAACTACAAACGAAAAAAAAACAAAAAAAAATTCAGGATTTTCTAAAAATTTAATTTTTTTGTTGTTTGATGATTTTTCACGCTAAATCTACCTTGAATATATCATATTCATATGATTTTTTTTTTACGTAAGTTCCCTATAGCAGGATAAAAGGGATGTGATTTTGCACAATTCCCTGTTATTGTTTGCTGCTATTGTTAAAATTTTCAAATTTATTTTTTTTTTAGTTTTTGTTTTTTAATTTATTTTATTCTTTAATTTCTCATTTCTATTGTGTTATGAATGAGCTGGATCTGAAAGCAGGAACAATTATTAATTCCTTGTTTTTTTTTTATGAAACATTATTGCCTTGCTAAAAAATATATAGTTTTGTTGCTTTGTACATTACAGAGACGAAAACAGTACGCTGTATGTATACGTACTATATGGCAAAGATCAAACGATATATAAATAAATGTTTCACACTTAGCACAGAAGATGGCAAAAAGGAAATTATCATATTGTTTTTCAATTGGAAATGGTGGGTGCCGAGTGTATTTTCCGTGCAAGTGAAATTGTTTCACGCACCGATAAATTATGTTTTAATAAAGTTAAGCGAAAGAAAATTTGCGCCTTTTCTGAATACCAACCAATTAACCTTTATGTGGTGTACAAAAATTTCTTTGTGCACTATACGCGTATACCTACCTATATGCATACGTTGAGTTTGAATTGGGCACTTTACATTACAAACAGGCGTTGAATGTATTACATATTCACGTACATATATATACAGTGAGTTGATAAACAAAATTTGTAAAACATAAATTCTTTTCTAGATTTTAAGAATATTTTTTATTTATCTCTCAATGAGCACTTGTGTCGCGTTGATTTTTTATTTTGTTGTTGTTTGTAAATGAGGTTGTTTGTTGAATTCTTTTAATATGTATACGTTTATAAACCGCACACATGATATTCAATAAAAAACAAGACTGCGGATACAAAAAAATTTCTACAACGTTTAAATTTCATTTATGAGTGATTTTGCTTCGATCCGTTGAATATGATGATAAAGTTGTAGGCCAGAAATGATGAATCCATGAATTTTTTTTTTTTTAATTGGTTGGAACCCATACGGATTTCGCACTCAATGCCGGGAGCGCCCATGATGCAAACTGTACAAGTTTTAACCAAGGTATGGAGGACAACTGATCAACATTAATAGAACTACAGCTGAAAACCTGAAGCCGAATAATATTGAAAGCTGGACAACTGCACTCATGACAGTCATCACAAATAACATCCTGAGATAAACCCATTCAATGGAGATGCTCTTTAAATCGACTATGACACCAAGATTCTTCGCTGGTCCTTTTTGAAAGATATACTTCGCCAAACGATGTAACGGTATTGTTGGAGCAAAATAGATTAATGAAGTGTTTGCAATCCTTGACAAGTTTGGAGATAGTCAAGGGATTTTTTAATGAATTGAGAACAGCTTTGCTATCAGTACACAGAATAATGTTTTTGTTTTTAACAGTAAAGTTCAAAGCTTCCATAACACTATACGTCAGCACTATGAGTTCCGCTTAGAAAACAGTGCGCAAAGCGAACCAAGACTTCCAAAAGATATCTGATTGGACCAAGGACAGTAGGTTCCAAATCCAGCGCAGAGGCTAGAACGAGAGCCATCTGAAAAAAAACCATGGACTCGTCTAATTTTTGGAGAAAATCCTCCGAAAACCACAAATCCCTTGAAGGATAAGGCAGTGCCACGAATAAAGGTGTGTAACTGGGTCAAGGATAGAATAGACTAGCAAGAAGTAGAGTCGAGGAAATAGCTCCAGTAACAGCCTTACACGCCGTGTTTTGAAGACTATTAAGATAATATCGGTAAGACCAGCGATTTATAAATAAACAAACAACATCCTGGGTGTTAGACCCCAAGATTTCCCAAAAGCCTTTCTTCATTGCCAAAATATGGCAGTAGCTTTTTGTACTTTGAATTCAAGATGAGGTTTCCAGGAAAGTTTGCTATCTATGATAACACCAAGGTGTTTGACTTGGTTACATCTGGTAATCGGTCTCCCAAAAAGAGAAGGAACGGATAGATCAGACCACTCCCACGCCTATTAAAGACAATTAAATCTGTCTTAGACGGGTTGACGTGCAGACCCTTGTCAATGCACCATGCTTCCACAATATCTAGGGCCTGCTGCATTAAGTCGGCTAAAATATTCAGGTGTTTGCCTGAAACTGTTAAGACAAGATCATCAGCATAACTCTGTGCAATAAAGCCAGATTACTGCAGCTTACTGCAGTCAATGACCAAAAGCCACAGCAGAGGCGAGAGCACACCCCTCTGGGAACAACCCTTGGCAACCTTGATAGAGACTACGACGCCATCCAGTTCAGTCTCCACATTGCGAGACTTGAGCATGGATTCAATCCATTTTACAATGGTGTGATTAATACCGTAATTATTACAGGCATTAGTAATCGAGATAAACGAGGTGCTATCAAAAGCTCCCGCTATATTGAGGAAAGTCTCTACAATAAACTCCTTATTATAGAGGGATATTTCAATCCCAGTTACAAGTTCATCTAGGGCCGTTTCATAGGACTTACCAACTCTCTATAGGCGCATGTTGCATGTTTCTGAGCGGGAAGGCAATTAGGTGCTTGTCTCTAATATATCTGTCGACGATTCTTTCTAAGGCTTTCTAAAGATTTGGGATCCGTATAATCAGATTTGCCAGCCTTTGGAATAAAAACGACTTTACTCCTGCTCCAGGATTTAGGAACAGCACAGAACGAGATACACGCCTGGAAAAGGTTTATCAGATGGTCCAGAATGATAGAAAAGGCGTACTGTAATTCAGCCGGGAAAATACCATCAGACACACCAGCCTTATAAGGTGCAAAGAAAAATAGACTCCAGTGTAGAACATCGAAATTGATCAGCTTGTAAACCATGTCCCAATCAGGAGCCACAGAAGGAACCTTAGAGGATACGGTAGTAACATCATCTGAGTTGAAAATGGCACAATTTGGGAAATGAACAGATAGAAACAGCTCACCAACTTCTCTATAACAGGAGATAAGCTGACCGTCAGGTAGACGAATAGTATCAGGTCTACAAATACCATTCTTAGCCATGGCTTTGACTAGTTTAGCCACCGCCGACAGGCTATTAATTTCCTCGTGGAAGTTTAACCACGAAGCTCTGTGAGCGAATCTTAAACTTCGTTTATATACTTTTTGTGCCACCAGAAGTATTTTTGTTCAATTAATCCAATTAATCAATCCCAAAAAGTATTAATGAAATTATTTTCTCCGTAAATTTGGTTCTGCATTCGAAAAGTTTTCCACCATGTGGAAACAAAAATCGAAGTAGAAACAATGCAAGTCACTATATACTGTCAAGAGCCACATTAAACACAGATACTGTCTCTGCAATATACTATCGTCCCCGACATAACTTGAAAAGAAAGGATTAAACTATTTAAACGCTAGGACGTGACTTTATTATTGGAGTTGACTTCAAAGTGAAAAACACCTATTGGGGATCAAAACTTACGACGTCAAAGGGTAAGGAATTGTTTAAAGTCGGCCAGACATTAAAATGTGAATTTTACTTTGGTGGTTCCCCAACATACTGTTCCAATGACGAAGCTGAGATTAATAGACTTTTATCAAGGCAGAGGTATATCTCAGAACTACATCCACATTGAAAACAGCAATTCTCTAGTATCGGATCACTCACCGGTTAGCATGACAGTCAGTGAAACGGTAATTCGAAGGGAAAGTGCACCCAGATTCAAATAGAAATTGGGTACTCTTTCGTAAATTATTGGAAGCAAAAATCAAGCTCCAGGTATCGATTAGAAATTCTCATCAGTTGGAAGACGAATTGAGAACACGATTAATATATCCTACCAAATGGAAGTGAGAGAGCTGGTAAAAGAATAACGACGGGCACGTTAAACGCGTCAAATTCATCGTACACCGGAGAACAAAACAATTCTTAACAATTTATGAAACAGTCTCAAATCCCTTCTTAAAGAAGTTAAAAATGAATCAATCAACAAATAATTAGTTAGCCTAACTGATGAAGAAAATTCTGATTACTCACTGTGGAAGGCGACGAAAAGACTCCTTTTAAAAGGAAACCTTTTGACATACGCCCAGTAACTCTCAAAGAATTAAAGGAATAAGTGAAAAGTAACATTAATGCTATAAAAAAGCCCCAGGTTACGACTTAAAGACTTGCCAAATTATCAAGGCTCTACCTGATAAAAGATTTTATAAGCTATTACCCATAATCAATTCGACCTTTCGATTAAAATATGCTCCGCGGCAATGAAAAGAGCAGAAGGTATCATGATAGCAAAACCTGATAAATTACCAACCGATAAAAAAATCATACAGGCCGATTTCTTTGCTGCCAATTATGTCAAAAAGTTTGGAAAATTATTACTTAAGGGACTTAAAACAATAATTGAGGACCGACAACTATTTCCTCCGCGTCAATTTGGTTTCAGAGAAAAGGATTCTACAATTGAACAGGTGCATAGAATCACAAACATAATTGAAAGAACGTTATAGAACGTAAAAAAGTATGATGAAGCATATTCCTGGACGTTGCCCAAGAATTCGATAAAGTTTGGGACAGTGGTCTGGAATACAAGCTGCGTAGTGACCTGCCGAGGCAATTCTATGCCACACTATATATGCGGATGAATACTCCGAATGGGAGTGTTTTGGAACCAATCCTGTATTTACTTTATACAAGGGATCTACCAACCACCATTGAAGGAATCATAGCCACCTTTGCAGATGACACAGCAATTATGGCGATTTGAATTAATTTCGCCAATGCAACGAGCAAACTCAAGAAGATTACCAATGCGGTTTGTAACTTGGCGTTACGTTGGCGAATCAAGCTTAATGCGACTAAATCCACGCAATTCAAATCTACATATCAAAAGGCTTACCATCTACTGATATAAATTATCTCACGACAGGTGCCATATGCAAACAGAGCTAAATACCTAGGCGTAACCTTCTATGGCAAGCTGAAGTGGAGAGAGCATGTCAAAAAGAAATATGAAGTACATATAGTTCTGAAAAATTTAGACGTCATAATTCTACTAGACAGATTCGTTGACAAATACCACTGGTATCATATGAAGAACAAAAATTGCGAGAAGATTTCATGAGTAGGAATCGACAGAATATATTCTATCGATATAGTAAGAGATATACAGAGTTGTGTAAATCAGTAAAACCGGATTTTAAAAATTCGAATTTAGAAATTCCGAACTTTAAAATTTAAGAATTTTAAAATTTATGAAGATTAAGACTTTGAGAATAACAAATTTTCAGGTAAATGGCGGGAATTGAGATTTTTGTGGTTAAGAAATTTGATGAACAGTTCAATCTAGGTCGACCTTTAGTCTAGACCATATGTTCGGGCTATCCCAACTTTAATTTACCATTTGCAATTCTTTCTCAGTATACCTAAAAAAATCAAATTCCATACTGCTGCGAGAATTTAAAGGCGCAATTATATTGAAGGTCGAGTATTTGTATTTTTTTCTGAATTTTACATCTTAAATTAACTTTTTACAGCTTTCTGTGAAATGTGTTTATACTTAGTCACAATCGGCATGATTTATAAGATAAGTTCAGTTAAGATTACTGGAACTGTTTAAAGGGGACCTATATGCAAGTTCAACCAAGTTCGGCATTATCAAAACTTCCAAAATTAGCCATTATTGAACCAGGTTTGCACCAGGAGGAATGTACTTTTATATTTACATAAACAAATTTTAAACACGGTTCTTCCCAGTTCCCATATCATGATTGGTTTGGTATGGTAACCGCACACGTACTAGACCGCTCATCGCTGAGTGTATTCGTTCTAGTTATGCCTTTTTTTTTTAAATATAATGATGGACCTCATGAAATGGCCTCCATTGTTGTTCACAACGTGCTGTGGCCTCTAATTTGTTGCCGTCTTGTTGAGTCAGCCATGTATTTTAGATACTACCCAATAGATTTGTTATTTGCTTTGAGAGACAATTTGAACCGTATTTTACTCGATTCAATTTGAACCGTATCTTCTACTGTCGACCAGTTCGCTAATATTTTTTTCAGAATTTTCTCAATACGGAATTATCAAAATTTTGCAAATTTTGTTTTCAATTTTTAATGATCCTTAGGCCTAACAGCTACCTCACTGACTTTCACCAATTTTACGAACTTTACACGAACTTAACGAGTTTAAGAATCCATAGATTTGACAATGAAATTTGTTTTTATCGGATTTAAACTTTAGAAAACGGAATTTTAAAATTCTGAACTAAACCAGTTCTTGAATATTTCCAAATAGAGCATATAAAATTCAGAATTTGAAATTTCAGTTCGAGTTTTGGAATTTCCCAATTTCGAAGTTCGGAATTACATTTTTTAACTTTGGTTTAAAATTACCCTCCGAAACGCTCCGTTTCTTTCTTTTTCAATTAAAAAGAGGAGTCTAACTAGTGTAAGTGCCTGGAAATTTGGTTTCGATGCATCTTAGGTATCAATATCCATCACATAATAATAGTTAGAGCCTTGAAATGTGAAATGGATGGAAGGCGCGAAGTTAGAATTTAGAGTTTGGAAATTCAAAATTTTAGCGATCAACCAATCGATGTGGGCAGGTAGTTTGAGGTTGCCTGAAAGTAGGCTGAATTTTAAAAAAATTGGTTTGATTTACAAAATTAGTGATTTTGAGATTTTTTGCTAAATTAATTCTATCGACCAAATACCACGAACTAGTCGATCTATAGACCATTAGAGCAGCTCTGGTATAAAGAATAAAAAATAAAAAATTTGGAATATTTGTTCGGATCTAACCTAACGACAGCAAATAACATTTCTGTGTATTGTTTTCTGAATTTTACCTCTTAAATTAACTTTTTACAGCTTTCTGTGAAATGAGTTTATAATTAGTCACAATCAGCATGATTTATAAGATGAGTTCAGTTAAGATTAGTGAAACTGTTTAAAGGGGACCTATATGCAAGTTCAACCAAGTTCGGCATTATCAAAACTTCCAAAATTAGCCATTATTAAACCAGGTATGAACCAGGTGGAATGTACTTTTATATAAACAAATTTTAAACACAGGTCTTTCCAGTTCCTTCGGCTTGATTGTTTTGATATGGCAACCGCACAGGAACTAGACCGCTCATCAATAAGTGTATATTCGTTTTAATTTTCCTTTTTTTTTTTTTAAATAAAAATGCGGAACTCATGAAGTGGCCTCCATTGTCGTTCACAACGTGCTGTGGTCTCTAATTAGTTACTTTCATGTTGCGTCAGCCATTTATTTTAGATACATGTGTATATGGATCCTCCAACATGAATCTTGGCTGACAGAAACGACCTTACAGAAATTTTGGCTGGTTACCAATTAACTATCCCACATTTCACGAATATAGAATCTTTGGTTTCTGAACTCGCAAACTTTGTTCGTTTCAACTCTATAAAGTACATGAAGAGAAAGAAATGGAAAGAAAATTAAAATGTTGGTAAATTGTGGTTATTGAAATTGTATATATGGAAGGTATCCAACAATTTCTGTTCTAAGAGCTTTGTTAGCCGAATTGAATATTTCGTAGAGTTGAGGATTTTGTTACCAATTTATTATCATGATAACCATTATCCACATCTGCAGTGAATTGGAGATTGATTGGTTTGCCCACAATGTTAAAAGTTGGTAACTTTGGTGATCGCGTAACCTATAGACCAGCTATTCTATTTAATGATCCATATAGGCTTAACATCTACCTCACGAACTTAAAGAGTTTAAGAATCCATAGATTGGGCAATTTTTTTTTTTGACAATCTTATTTATTCACATAAAATTTTACAATGTACCTAGTCTATAGACTAACAACATTTCTTTTTTGACCTAAATTGCTAAATTGTGTTTAATTAAGGTATCCCCATTGGTTTTCTTTATGTTCTATTTACTGGTGTTACTGCCTTACGCTGACTATAGCGCTAACTCAAAAGGTTTTACTCTTTTCAGTCTTCTCACTGCTTCCCTGTGGTCGAGTAGTTGGTTGGCTTCAACGTTCGGGTAATTCGGGAGCCTCACTTCATGCTTCCGTGCAGCATTGTTTGCTTCTCTGGTGACAGTCTCCACTCTAAGGTCCCTGTGGGACCGAGCAAATAGCGCAGTGGTTAAAGCTGCGACGTTTGGATCGGGAGTTACCGGGTTCGAATCCCAACAGAGGCGGGATGCAAAAGGGATTTTTCATCTTCCGATTACGATCGGTGATTAAATTGAAAACATCTATGACCCTCTGTTGGAATGTAGAACTCATGGGCCGACCCATCTTTCATGTCACTGTACAGGGTGACATGGAGCTATGCAATGCGCAGATGGTATACTGTACTTGTGTGAATGGGATGAATGAATGGTTTGAATGAATGTTGTGTGAATGTAAGGTAAGGCTATGGACCAAAAGAGTGTCTATGCCAATATCTTTTTTAAAATAATAAAAAAAAATAAAAGGTCCCTGTGGAGGTCGCTATTACGTATGTACCAGGGGGCATTTACAATATCCCTTAGCACTCTGTTTTGGAATCTTTGAACGATATCCATGTTGCTTGGTTTAGTACAACCCCACAGCTGAATTCCATACATCCAAATGGGCTTTAATATCTGCTTATATAGCATCAATTTATTGTTTATTGATAGATTGGAGTTCCTTCCCATCAGCCAATACATCTTTCTATATTTGAGTCCGAGTTCTTTACTTCTTTTCTTGACATGGACCTTCCATCTAAGTTTGGTATCTAGATTCATTCCTAGATATTTTGCTGAGTTAGCATGTGGTAATGGGACATTATTTAATACCACAGGCAAATAATTTATTTTTCTGTTGGTGTAGTCAACACGTATGGATTTTATTTCATTTAACCTGACACGCCATTGCTTGGTCCATTGATAGCTCCTTCTATGGTATCATCTACTACCAAAATAGCAGTGTCGTCTGCAAATGTGCCAATTGTGGTATTCTGAGATAATGGAATATCGCTTGTGAATAATAAATATAGAATGGGTCCTAAGACACTTCCTTGTGATACTCCAGCTTTGATCTTTTTAATTTCTGAGTATGATTGTTCCTGTTTAACACGAAAGTGTCGCTCTGTAATGTAGGATTTTAATATTTGGCAGAATTGTGAAGGTAGAATGTTCTGGAGTTTGTCCAGAAGACCTTCGTGCCAAACTTTGTCAAACGCCTGGGCCACGTCAAGGAAGACTGCTGAGACAATTGTCTTTTCTTCGAGTTATCTTTCTATGATATCTGTTATTCTATGAATTTGATCGATTGTAGAGTGTCTATCTCGAAATCCAAATTGATGTGTGGGGATGAATTCCTGCCTTTCAATTATTGGTTTCAATCTTTTTAAGACAAGTCTTTCAAATAGTTTTGACATAATAGGCAGTAACGAAATCGGTCTATGGGATGTTATTTCGTTTGGTGGTTTTCCAGGCTTAGGTATCATAATCACCTCCGCGAACTTCCATACATTTGGTACATATTTCATCCTGAAAGCTGCATTGATTAGAGTTGTTAATTTTTTAATGCCCTTCTTCGATAGCTGTTTTAAGATTTTTCCTGTTATCAGCGCTTTGTTCGGATTTACATTTTTTTAAATTTCATTAGTCAATTCCGCAGGGGTGGTCAGAGCGATTTCTTGATCAATAGTTTCCTCTACTTCTTGGAATTCTTCTCTCTCTCTTGTACCTCATTAGGCTGAAAAATACTTTCTAGATGGTCAGCGAAAGCTTTTGCCTTTTCTTCATTGCTTCTGGGCCAATTCTCATTGCTTGTTCTTATGGGGGGTATTTGAGTTATTGGTCTTTTCATTCGTTTGGTTGTCTTCCATAAAGAATAGTCAGTATCCTTTTCATATGTTACTGACTGTAGATATGATTTTATTGTATCATTTTTAATGTACTGGATTTCCCTTCTGAGTCGCTGTGTCAGGTTATTCAGTATGTTTTTATCTGCAGGCATCCTGGTGTATTGCCATTTCTTCCTGGCTCTCCTTTTTTCTTCGACAAGTTCCTTGATTTCTTTTTGGTAATTTGTACCTATTGTAACTCCGGCGTATTATTCCATGCTGACTGTTGAACGTCATTTATGAATTTTACGATTTCTTTATCTAGTTGTTCTTCTGTTTTTAACGGTACATTAAGTTTTATTCTACTATTCAGCTCTTCTTTGAATCCCTCCCAGTCTGTATATTTATTTGTCAGAGTCGGGTTGCATTCTTTTGAGATTATTTTTTCACTGAGAGTAAGTAGTATTGAAGAGTGATCGGAGCTCGAATCATACCCTTCTTCGATTTTAACATAAGTTGCTGGAAGTTTTCTAGTTATAAAGAAATCTAGTAGATCAGGTATTTTCTTATTATCTGTTGGCCAGTATGTCGGTTTGGCAGTAGAATGCCAATTACATCCAACTTCTGTCATTGCTCCAAGAAGTTCTTTACCTCTAGTAGTGATTATTCTTGATCCCCAATGAGTATGTTTCGCATTGAAGTCTACGCCTATGATGTACTTATCGCCTAAGCTTTCCAGGAAGTGTACGTAGTGTAATTTTTTAAGATTATATCGCGGTGGGCAATAAATTGCCGTTACGGCTAATGACTGATTTTTAGTTTTAATGCTGACGGTAGTTGCTTGTATTTCTTTTGTTTCATATTTTTTCTCTTCGTAATGTTGTATATTACTTTTTATTATTATCGCACTTCCTCCTCTGGCTGTATTTTCTGGGTGTATTGTATGGTATACTTGATAACCTCTAAATTTTATAAACGATTGTTTTGTAAAGTGGGTCTCGGATATGAGACAGATATCAATTTTTTGAATATCCAATAATAGTTCCAATTCTTGCTGATGTTGCAATAACCCATTGGGGTTCCATGCTAGTATTTTAATGTCCCTATTCATTCTAAAATATGGGTGACAGGAGCAGTCCTGATAATGTTTTCTAGTTTCATTAGTCTTTGAATGATTGATCCAATAGCTTTTATTTGCTTTTGTTCTTGCTCATGCATTCGGTTTAGAATTGTTTGCAACATTTCACTATAACGGTCAAAATCGATTTTCAGTTCTGTTTCGCCTTTAGCAACTTCAGCATATGAGATACCTGGAGCTTGAATTATTTGATAAGCAGGTTTTCTTATCTTTTCTATTTGATTTCTTGGCTCCTTTAATTTGCCTTTTGGTATGTCCTTTTTCTTGTTATTATTTTTTCTCATCTTCTGTAGTTCTCTGGCAACTATACATCCTCTATAATTTGGCAATGCTGGGAATAAAATTTGTATTTATCGGATTTAAATTTTGGAAAACTTAATTTTAAAATTCTATATGGATCCCAAATTCATTTTTTTAATTAAATCATTTATTCGATATTTCCAAATACTCTGAATTTTGAGATCAAAAATACATATAAAAATCAAAATTAGAAATTTCAGTTCGAATTTTGGCATTTTGAATTTCGAAATTAGGAATTTTAGTGTTAATTATTCGTTTAAAATCACTCTCCGAAACGCATGTTTCTTTATATTTCAATTCGAGTTTCTTAATATGTATTTCAACTAACGAGGAGTCTATATCGCGTAAGTTCGCCTTGACAATTTGATCTCGATGCATCTTAGGTATCCAATTCGGTCAAAAAATTATAGTTATTTTGTGATCCACACATGAAATTTTGACTAAAATAATTTTCTAGACATATCTATTGAAAAAAACACTTCAAACCAAGCCGTCTCCAGAGATAAACTCTAGAGGTTTGTTATAAACTTTCAATTATTTAAATATGATTTTGGAAAATCTGAATTTCCCAGGATCCCTACATGAAACTTGAACTAAAAAAATTTTCTAAAATAATTTAACATTTGGAAATTCTAAAATTTTAAAATTTAAGTGATCAACCGATCGATGTGGGCTCGTAGTTTCAGGTTTACGGTAAGTAAGCTGAATTTTAAAAAAATTGTTTTGAATTACGAAATTTGTGATTTGCATATTCTTTTTAAAAATTAATTCTATCGAACAAATACCATCATACCGATCTACACAGACGATTTGAGCAGCACTGGTATAAAGAATAAAAATTTAAAAATTTTGAATATTTTTTCATCATTCAGCTGAGATTCAGCTCTGGTTCATTTTTCTTTTCTAAATGTATATTACTTAAACGGCCACATTCTCGCTTATTGTGTAGCCCAGTGTCTCAATACATTCGTTGGCGAGTTAAGTTTGAAATCTGCAGAGTTATTGGGAGATCCAATTCCTTAAAATAAAAAAAACCGAAACCATATAACCCGTCAATTTTAATTCAAGTACTTACGTATTGTAGGTATTTATGAAAACTATTCCCAACAATACTGTATTGTAACAATAAAAGGGTGCCACACAATATATATATATATATGTATAGGAACACCAAAATGGATAAGTCCAATCTAAATATATAACACAAGCACAACACATCTGACTATTTACAATGATGATCCCTTGAATTATATTATCGAAAACAAAAAAAAAATTTACACGGCAACATCAGTGGTGATGTTGATGATGATTGATAATGAATTAAATTAAATTTTTTGTTAGATACATCCATTTTTGTAATCCTGACTATATGTATACTGTAAAAGGGGTCCGAAATCCTCCTTATGGTCTTTGCATATATATACATACTCTATGTATACCTCATCTTCTTATAAATTAACATAACAATAGCGCAAGAATTTGAGATTTAATTTTTGTTGTTGTTGTTGTTGGAATTATCAAAATGTAATAAATAAATTTTGCCTATTGTTCTCATCAAGTGTGCTTAAAGCTTTATGGTGAGACATACATACTCCTATATAAAAGGGATGATTTAATATTTTGATGGGATTTTTATTTATCTTAACATTTATTTTTTGGATTTTGATTGACAATGAATTTATAATTCTTTATAGATAGTTAGCCCTAGCCCTATATATACCCAGAAGAGAAAGAGGTTTCTTCAGGGCGATCTACCTTTTATTTTTTTATCTTAATTGGTGCGACATGCGGATGAAAATTAATTTTTTTCTTAGCCGTATATATAGGCACAATGATCATGATACTGAATTTATATCAAATCTATACATGTACAGAACGGGAAATTGAGATAAAAATCTATATTTTAACTATTTATTGTTGGAACAAAAACTATCCGGTCGGAATTATTTTTATAGTTTTAATAATTTTTCCAGTCGAGGCGAATAGCACATATATCAATGCATGGATCTATAGGTGCTGTCGTATTAATTACGTATATGCTATCATTTGTGACAGTTTTGTTTTGAGTGCAATATACCCGGATAGATAAACACGAGACTGCATCTCGATAATAAATTATTTTAGAATTTACTGTTACATAAATTAATTAGTTTTTAATTGCACGTTCGAATTCATTGAACTTCAGCTTTGTGCGCGCATACAAATTTAATTCAGTTCAGTGATTTAATGTCAACAACAACAACAACAAAATAGTGAATGCCAATTACAAGTTCAACGTAATACATATAAGCGGTTCAATAATTTTTGTTTTACAACGAAAATAGTGATTAGGTATTTGTGTACATATATACATAGTTTCGGTCCAAAAAACACTTGTAACATAGATATAGTTCGAATAAATGTTGATATAAAATTTTTTTGATCAGTTCTTATTCATGATCAGAATTTGATTTAATATTCAAGCTTAAACGAACATAATTATTTGTTCAATCTTCTAAATTAAATAATGTTTTGTTTAAAGCAAGGAGAGATGTCCCAGAAATTTGAAATCAACATATTCAAGAGGTCCTAATAAATCTTGAAAGTTTGAATTGTCTAATTAGAATTTTTAATGTCTCAATGGTTTAAAATTGTTACCACTCCATCCTTTGTACTTGTGGTGCCTAATAAGTTTATTTGGATCGCTTATAATCGATATAGACTTAAGATTTTTAAAAATTATGATTCATTAGTATTGATTTTTAAATGGGTCGAATTGTTGAGTGGCTTTTGGATGGTTTACTAGTTAGTCCGCCCTTGGTGATGGGGCCAGGGCACTTCAATATTGTAGGGAATGCAGAGGCAGACGAGCTTCCCCATCAGGGCTCAGCACATCTCACCTCACAAAGCAGGCTGGATATCAAGAGATCGCTTGCTTCCTTTAAGAGGAAACTATGAAAGAAACGAACTTGATTAATTTTTTTTGAAGGTGTTAAGTCTGACTGCTTTAAACTTGTTAGCAACTATAAACATTTTAAAGCTGTTCTCTGTTCTAATAATAGAATTATCATCACGTGGTTGCTTATGCTATTTGTAAAATAGATTATATAATGTGTTTTGTTGCTGCCAACTTGAGGTTGACATAAGTATTCGCTACCGTTAAGAAAGGACCAGTTAACAATTAAAATGGAGTATCTGAAGATACTCTTTGTTAGGATTAATTGAATATGAATACGAGCATCATTATGATATCCATTTCGTGATAACTAGGCAAATCTCGGTCCGGAGTATGCAAGCAGACTGTGCGTTCCTGCACATGTTTTCTGCCATGACTTAGGTTATGAGAAGGAGGAGGAAACGGTGCTTAACCTACTCTGCACCTGTCCTCGTCTAGCGTACATCAGAATAAAACCTATGAGGCCCCCATCTGGATGACTTGACGAATCTTATTAAGATCAGCGTCACAAATTTTCAACACTTCTTGGATCGCTCAGGATGGTTCGATGAGTAAGGAGAAGGAAACTCAAATGTATTAATGAACAACATTTATCTCCTTTATTTCATGGTGTGCCGGGAGAGCTAGAAGAGGAACTACAGAACATGATGGTAAGTATTACAATAGTGCGGCAATAAATATTGGACACACATTACCGTCCTATACATTATAGCATCATTAAGATTACGGTTTGGCAAGAAACTTAGAAAGGAAGTAGGCAATAGTAAATACATCGCTACGGAAGGAAATCAAATAAAGCAGATAGAGAAGAATATCTATCTGGAAAGGATAATATGGACATGTAAAAGAATTGGTAAGAGCTGGAATAATTCGTGTTGATGTAAGTATTTAAGGCACGCCCCATCGCAGAATAAGAGAGAGATGGCAAATTAAGGACTAGTTGTTGAGGGGCAAGAGATGCCATATAGAGAATATTCGAAATCAATTTTTAGAGAAGGATAAAACTTCAGAATATTCAAAGTTTATCTTCTCTCAAATCTACCAACCATTGGAGAAGTTTTCTGACTTTCCGAATGTATTAACTAAATTTCCAGTCAATTTACGGAGTCTTTCTATGATTTGGGTCCTTATTATTGATGTAATTTAATTTAATCAAAACACAACGACGCCACCTTCAAATCTTTGATGAAGATTAAGAATATCCTCATTTATTTCTAAAACGATTTTTTGGTCTGCATTTCAACTTTGAATCTTAACAGTGTATGTGGTGGATCTGAAAACATAATTGCAAAATTATTTCATATTGTTGTTTCGTTTTATTATGTTTCGTTAATAAGATGGCAGCTATACTCGTGCGTAACTCGTTTGCGGGCTTAAAAGCTTTTATTTTTCTGATCCTACATGATCATTTACACAATCATATCGTACACCACGCCTAGCGACATTTTCATACGCAGTAAAAATAAATCTTTGTGAAAAGTAAAAGCTTATTCTTAAAATATGGGAGAGTGGTCATTGGCCTGATTGCATTTTCATAATCCAAGCTATCGTCTTCTAGTGAGTTTTCTTAGTTGCTATATATGTAACTTCTGACTTCTCTTGCTCACTTGATTTTTTGACAAGGTTTTTTATTTATAATCAGGGTCAGCAAATATCTTGTCGGTTGTCCCAGAAGAGCCACCCTCAATATATCTTAAGGTTTCTCTTGGCTTAGCACCTGTGCTTTACCGTACTTATCTACGGTAATTATTTTTATTAACAATCATTTAATAGAATTTGCTCGTTTAATGTGATATATACCAGAAAGAACCGGACTCGCACCGTCTACGGGTGTGTGTCCCATGTTTACTTTTCATTATTAAAATTATTATTAAAATTGGTTGGAAACCACGAGGGTTCTGTACTCTAAACGCGCACTGCTTTCGTAAACTGGACAAGTTGAGACCAAGGCACAGAGAACAACTGACCTAAATTGAAAGACATTTAGTTGAATACCTGAAATTGAACCATAAGCAGCACAACTGCTTACGAATTTCTTATCGTGGTTGAGAGATAAAAGAGGCGCTGGTTCAGGAACATTTAAACTTAATTGGAAGCCGGCTTTGGCTAAAAATTTCGCATGATCGTAACTTTATTATTGGAACAAGGAAGTTCCATGAAACGTTTGCAGTCCTTGACGAGTTTCGAACAGGCGAGTGAGTCTATGTGAGTCTTAAATAGTTCAGTACAGTTCTACTATCTGTACACAGGAAAATATCTTTGTCTTTAACAGTGAAATTGTAAGCCACAATAATGCTACGTGTCACCGCTATAATTCTGCCTGAAAACAGTTTGATCCTATACAGTACCGAACAGTCTCTAGATCAGACCAATTGCAGTGGATTCCAAAACCATTGCGAGAGCCATCTGAAAAGGAGACTATGAATTTATCTAACTCGTAGAGAAAATCCCGCGAAATCTACTAATCTCTCGAAGAATAAGCCACCTAGAATGAATTATAAAACTGGAACTCGGGGAGAATTCTGTTATTATCCGCACATCGATCTCTAGTAAACATGAAGAATAGGTTTTTTATGAATTTGTCGGTGTGCCACGATAAAACCGAGAACATTTTACGCCCTAATGCACACAACATGCAAAGAGGCTAGGTCTGGTAGCAAATCACTTCTGTAGAAACTGTATGAATGATGAGGAGGAAGAGACTTTAGTTCACTTCATATGCTCATATCCGGCATTAGCATAAACATATATGGGTAAATACATAATGGAAAGCCTCTCAGATTTCGAACACTGTATATTAAACGCTACATAAGTAGCAATGATTGGTTCCACTAGAGGTGAAACGAAGTAGGATCCTGTGGTATCACAACGAATCGTTATCGGTCTTAGTGTGCCTTGGCAGCTAGTCTAACCTAACCATAAGGCTCTATGGAACTTTTTTTGGAAAACTCTGTAGGTCCATTTCCACACTGCAATACATTTCTGGGAGTCTTTTACATTATGTAAGTAATTGCGAGAAGTCATGCGCTATCTATCTTATTTCTCAATTCAATTTATTTCGCAAAATACGTTAAGACGTAGTCCAGTTTTGTTAGCAGCCGATGATGGTACCCTGATGTATATAAAGTTAGCCCAGGATTTATCCCAGATAAACCCAATGGCAACACCATAACTATAGCGACACTTTTATATCAACTATCAGCCCTATAATTTTGTCGCATCCCGGGAAATTTGTCCTAATGGGTATCACTATATTTTCGAATTTCGTACCAAACCATCTCAATATCACGAAAAAAAAGATATTTCCAAACGAATATAGGTATCTGATATACCTTTTGTTACATAAAAGTCTATAAGGTCCGGTGTTTTGTTTAATTCTGTTAGGCTGTAAGTCGGTGAGCCACCAGATTGAAAGTCACATTTTAATTTTTTTTCCCTGCTTCAAACAACTCTTTTCCTTTTGGTGTAGTAACTCTGGAGCCCCAGTATGTGTTTGAAGTCGCCACCAATAATAAAACAACCTCCCATGGCGTTAAAAAGTACCCACGTATTCTGGCATATGAGGAGTTAGTGAAATGGGTTTCAGAGATTAGACAAATATCAATTTTCTGTTTAAATAGAAATATTTCGGGGATGTGTGGGATCAGCCCATTCGCATTCCAAATTATTATTCCGACCGTTTTTAAATTTATTTTTATTTTCTAGTCGCGTTTGGTAACGATGATGACAAGTTTTTCAAATGTTCAAATATGAGTATATTGGTCTCTGCAGCTTGCTCATCAAGTTTTTTATTTAGAGCATCACCGTGTACGAATAATTTCGTGAGTAGTATGGAGCAACATATTATACAATAAGGGGGCATGCTGAAATCAAAATGCAAAAATAGCATTGCCTACAGGGAGGGTGGTGTTAATAGTTAATTTTCATTCATGGATCATTCAATATTTGTTAGCTATCCCTATTGCCAATTTGGATATAAAACATATAGCAGAACTACCAGTTTTCTGTAGTTCACCTTGCTTGGTTCTAAACCGTCCCGTTGTATCGGAACGGCTTAGAACCAAGCAAGGTGTGATGTAGGCGCAACGACTCAGCTGGTTGATTTTCGCTCCGTTATCAGAATTTCTCGGTGACTGCACGATGTTTTCCGGCTAGGTTTACTTGGTGGGCGTAGTTCTTGCCACCAACTACAGAGAACTGGATGTGCTGCTATATGTTTTTATACCCAAATTGAATCGGTTGTATTTGTGATGACTGCTTGATGTACCGTTTTCTGCACCAGTTTTCTTAATTTAAAATATTTTAATGAACGATCTTGACGTGGTTTTTTAAATGCTGGCATTTGAGTAGTTCTATTTGTGGTCTGTGTTGCTAGTGTTTTCCTATATTCATGTACCTCTTTAGAATTGCATGATAAAGTTCTGGATCTGTGTTCGTTGCTACCTGTTCCTGTGATTGTCTGAGTAGCAGTACTTAAATATGTGCCCAATACCGAAGCAGTTTGGCGAGCAAGATTTCTCGAAGGTAGATTTCTGTTGCCTATAAGCACTATATGTGGATTCTAAATTCCCAGGAATCGTTACTGCACACAGAGAATCAAAATGTTGAGGCTGCTCAGAATGATTATAATCAATGGCTCCATCATATTCAGAATAAGGTATCCTGTTCAACTCGTTAACTTGGCGTGGTCTTAACTGGTGGTAAATTTCAGGAGTCCAACCCATTCGGTTTCACGAGGACACGTGTCAGTCACATACTGGTTAACCATCTCTGCTATACCGTTGAAATGGCGACCTGCGAAAACCTGCTCTCAAGTTTCTGGTTATGACATTTATGAGCTCGATATCCGTCAATGATTTAAATAATGAGAGTGTTAAGCTTCAAATAGATTGGTAGAAATCGTTGCTCACTTAAACCATTTTCTAATACCATCCTCTGAACTCTATAAATGAACCTCTCAACTAGGAGTTCGTCCTTTTCATCCCCGTGCTAAACCATTATCCAGTTGTGTATCTCTAAACATTGTTTGTGTATTCTAGCGTTGGAGCTGGAGGAGGTAATTTTGGTTTAAAAGTCACCGGGATGTAAGTTTTATTATTTATCGGAATTTCACGTTTTTGAAGTTTGGGTGAAGATGTAGGAATTGATTTAGGAAGGTTGTTAGGTGGAGGAATTCCTGTTAGGCTTAACTTTCTAGCCAGTTTATCAACTATTAAATCTAGTCTTTCATTCACATTGAACTTCTGGCAGACATTGATCAGTCTGTCGCCAACATGCAATACGCCAGTGATCAGTTCTGAAATTCTTTCCGGTGTGAAGTAATGTTCTTCGGAAAATTTTTGAACTTGATTTTCGATGTTCCTCAGTTTAGTACTGCAAAGCTGTATCACGCGTTTTGGAGATCTAAGAGCGATTATATGGGGTTCATATAGCATTCTCCATTTCACGACTTCTCTTAAAATTTGACCGTTGTTGCTTTTGCCTCTTGACCTCGGTTCACCTGTGCATATGATTATTTTCCTCGTAATTTATATGATTCACGATTTGTCTGTCGATTGGTCGGGGCTTCACTAGCAGGGTTTCTACAGGTTAGGCAAGACTTTCTAATGCGATTTCTTATATTTTGTAGTTCTTTATTCGCACCCATACGGTATCTCTGAGTTTGATTGAAGCCCTGATAGTTTTTGCATTGGACTATCAGCAGTAACTTTTTCGACATCCTGAACTAGTAGGATTTTTAAAATTCTGAAAATGACAGTTCAATGCATAAACTGTTAATACAGCCCTGCATATGCAACATTTATGAATCATATGTCTATCACAAATTTCTTTTTCATGACAGACTAGAATAAACTATACACAAACTATATGTAACAGATAAAAATAAAATCAATTCACAACAATTGAATCTCCCAGCACAGCACACAGAATTACAACACCAATCAACGAAATACTTCACCATGAAAATTTTTTGTCGCTTCACTATCGCGTTTCGCTTATACTCGTATGTACATATATTGTGTGATTCAATCAATTCGTTACATGACAATTTCGTTTCTTTTTTTTTTTTTTTGTATTTCTCTACAATCACAATTACCTTTTATTATTATTTTTATTATAATTGAACACTATTGTTAAAAAAAAATGTGTTGTTATGTTTTCTAAATAAACTATAAATAATAATAGGAATTTTTATAATTGGTAAGTTACCATACACAAAAAAAAAATCGCATTAGATGACGACCATATGATGATCATACACGAGTTCGATGACTTTTTATATAGAAACACTTTGACCTCTATTATTTTTCGTTGATTGACCTTTTTGATTATGTAGAAATTATCCCTTTTCCTATTTTAAAGATATATCCTTGATGGAAATTGCTGGAAGACGTACACATATGGATAAAACTACAGTTTGACTCATCCTATATACTATTTATTTGTGTTGTATAACATGAATAGAAATTTATGTCGGAAGATGGGTGAGAACTAAAACCCATCCATCATAATCAAAAATGTAACAGTCAAAAACGATCTCAAGGTATCTTATGTATCATTTTAATCAAATCTTGGATCGTAACAAAAAACAACCAAAAAAAAAAAGGATTCATCAAATTCCGTTTCTATATAGTCGAGGGTACAGCGAGGTTTTTGTTTTATTGTCTCTGATTTAATTCCCTTCAAATAATCGGTTGACCAGTTCTCGTAAATTTGATGATGATTGAAAGGGATGATATTTCAAATATATAGGGATAAACCCATTATCCTATATATAGATGCAAATATATGTATAAATTAAAAAACAGGGACTTTTCTTTGTGTGTGTGTGTGTTTACCGTTGATTATGATTTGTATTCATGGCGTTTTATGAGAATATTTATGGTACGTACATATCGCTTAGGTGATATCTAATTTAAAGATGATTGCGATTTTAATTTTAGAAAATCATTTACGTTAATCTTAACACACTGTAGGTGGTCCGCACAATAATAAACTGAATGACTAAAAATATGAATCAAATATTTTTGCTACTTTTGAATCGAAATGAATTATTAAAGATTAAATCTTACGTTTTATCTTTGGTTCGATGATTCTCAATTTTTTTTTTTTTTTTTTTTTGTATTATTGTCTTCCGTCAATCAAAATCTCACTTTATTGTGAGTGAGAGGGTATCAAATTAGTACACCATCATTCTGATTGTTGGGATTATACTTATTTGTACGATATTATACGAAATATCGTATAAATTGGTATTTTGATTGTTATATCAGTGTAATTCAATCGAATCGGAATAACACAAAAAAAAATTTGAATACAAGTTGCTATGAAGGAATGTTAAAAAAAAATAAAAATTTTTAAGCCGTTTATGTTAGATACAATTTAGCAGACTAATTGAAAAATGGATCGATCAAATGTAGGCGAGTTATATATATATAAACGCGTGCCAGCATGAAATAAATTAGGTTAGCCACGAATCGCAAGTAATTAGCATTGATTTTGATTGATGACGATGCGAAAGCGATGCAACCCCAAAACCCAGTTTTAATTACTCTGCCTGTCTGTTGCCTTTAATATTTCGGGATTGGGCAACCCTAGTACTAGTTGGTTGGCCTCAACGTTCGGGTGATTCTGGAGCCTCACTTCATGCTTCCGTGCAGCATTGTTTGCTTCTCTGGTGACAGTTTCCACTCTAAGGTCCCTGTGGAGGTCGCTATTACGTATATGTACCAGGGGGCATCTTGGAACGATATCCATGTTGCTTGGTTTAGTACAACCCCACAGCTGAATTCCATACATCCAAATGGGCTTTAACATCTGCTTATATAGCATCAATTTATTGTTTATTGATAGATTGGAGTTCCTTCCCATCAGCCAATACATCTTTCTATATATTTGAGTCTGAGTTCTTCACTTTTTTTCTTGACATGGACCTTCCATCTAAGTTTGGTATCTAGATTCATCCCTAGATATTTTGCTGAGTTAGCATGTGGTAATGGGACATTATTTAATATCACACGCAAATGATTTATTTTTCTGTTGGTGTAGTCAACACGTATGGATTTTGTTTCATTTAACCTGACACGCCATTGCTTCGTCCATCGATAAATTTTGTTCATCGCACTTTGAAGCTTATTGGTAGCACCTTCTATGGTATCATCTACAACCAAAATAGCAGTGTCGTCTGCAAATGTGCCAATTGTGGTATTCTGAGTTAATGGAATATCGCTTGTGAATAATAAATATAGAATGGGTCCTAAGACACTTCCTTGTGGTACTCCAGCTTTGATCTTTTTAATTTCTGAGTATGATTGTGCCTGTTTAACACGAAAGTGTCGCTCTGTAATGTAGGATTTTAATATTTGGCAGAATTGTGAAGGTAAAATGTTCTGGAGTTTGTGCAGAAGGCGTTCGTGCCAAACTTTGTCAATCGCCTGGGCCACGTCAAGGGAGACTGCTGAGCAGATTTTCTTTTCTTCGAATGATCTTTCTATGATATCTGTTATTCTATGAATTTGATCGATTGTAGAGTGTCTAACACGAAATCCAAATTGATGTGTGGGGATTAATTCCTGCCTTTCAATTATTGGTTTCAATCTTTTTAAGAGAAGTCTTTCAAATAGTTTTGACATAATAGGCAGTAACGAAATCGGTCTATGGGATGTTATTTCGTTTGGTGGTTTTCCAGGCTTAGGTATCATAATAACCTCCGCAAACATCCAAACATTTGGTACATATTTGATCCTGAAAGCTGCATTGATTAGAGTTGTTAATTTTTTAATTCTTCGATAGCTGTTTTAAGATGTTTCCTGTTATCAGGTCATAGCCTGGCGCTTTGTTCGGATTTACATTTTTTTTTATTTCATTAGTCAATTCCGCAGAGGTGGTCAGAGCGATTTTTTGATCAATAGTTTCCTCTACTTCTTGGAATTCTTCTCTCTCTCTCTCTCTCTCTCTCTCTCTTGTACCTCATTAGGCTGAAAAATACTTTCTAGATGTTCAACGAAAGCTTTTGCCTTTTCTTCATTGCTTCTGTCCCAATTCCCATTGCTTGTTCTTATGGGTGGTATTTGAGTTATTGGTCTTTTCATTCGTTTGGTTGTCTTCCACAAAGAATAGTCAGTATCCTTTTCATATGTTACTGACTGTAGATATGAGTTAATTGTTTCATTTTTACTGGATTTCCCTCCTGAGTCGCTGTGTCAGGTTATTCAGTTTGTTTTTATCTGCAGGCATCCTGGTGTATTAACATTTCTTCCTGGCTCTCCTTTTTTCTTCGACAAGTTCCTTGATTTCTTTTGGGTAATTTGTACCTATTGTTCTTCTTTTGAACTCCGGCGTATTATTCCATGCTGACTGTTGAACGTCATTTATGAATTTTACCATTTCTTCATCTAGTTGTTCATCTGTTTTTAACGGTACATTAAGTTTTATTCTACTATTCAGCTCTTCTTTGAATCCCTCCCAGTCTGTATATTTATTTGTCAGAGTCGGGTTGCATTCTTTTGAGATTATTTTTTCACTGAAAGTAAGTAGTATTGAAGAGTGATCGGAGCTCGAATCATACCCCTCTTCGATTTTAACATAAGTTGCTGGAAGTTTTCTAGTTATAAAGAAATCTAGTAGATCATGTATTTTGTTATTATCTGTTGGCCAGTATGTCGGTTTGGCAGTAGAATGCCAATTACATCCAACTTCTGTCATTGCTCCAAGAAGTTATTTACCTCTAGTAGTGATTATTCTTGATCCCCAATGAGTATGTTTCGCATTGAAGTCTCCGCCAATGATGTACTTATCGCCTAAGCTTTCCAGGAAGTGTATGTAGTGTAATTTTTTAAGATTATATCGCGGTGGGCAATAAATTGCCGTTACGGCTAATGACTGATTTTTAGTTTTAATGCTGACGGTAGTTGCTTGTATTTCTTTTGTTTCATATTTTTTCTGGGGTTCCATGCTAGTATTTTAATGTCACTATTCATTCTAAAATATGGGTGACAGGAGCAGTCCTGATAATGTTTTCTAGTTTCATTAGTCTTTGAATGATTGATCCAATAGCTTTTATTTGCTTTTGTTCTTGCTCATGCATTCGGTATTGTTTGCAACATTTCACTATAACGGTCAAAATCGTTTTTCAGTTCTGTTTCGCCTTTAGCAACTTCAGCATATGAGATACCTGGAGCTTGAATTATTTGATAAGCAGGTTTTCTTATCTTTTCTATTTGATTTCTTGGCTCCTTTAATTTGCCTTTTGGTATGTCCTTTTTGTTGTTATTATTATTTCTCATCTTCTGTAGTTCTCTGGCAACTATACATCCTCTATAATTTGCGGGGTGTGACTCTCCACAATTTACACACTTGGCCGGAGTTTCTCTGGTTTTTGTACATTCTTTGGAGGAATGCTTAGCTGTGCACTTAACGCATCTTGGGTCTCTATTGCAGTAGTTCTGAGTGTGCCCGAATGATTGGCACTTTTTGCATTGGGGGAGTAATCTTGATTTTCGTAAAGCTTCAATCTCAACCTTCATTATGAGGATATACCTTATTTGATAAATATTTTGTATGTCTTCATCTTGATCAAAAGTTAACATGAACAATGATAGCGGAGTTTTATCCTTTCTCTTCAATATTTGTGTAACCTCTTTTATTTTCAAATTTTTAGAAAGTAACTCTTCCTTTATTTCTTCTGGCTTGCAGGATGGATGCAGCTTTTTTCATTAAATGAAAGGGTCAGTTTTCTATAATTCTCCTCGTCTGGGACATTGACTTTAAGATCTCCACTACTGAGCATCGTTGTTTGGTATTGTATTTGGTTTGAATCCATCGTTTTTCGTATATCATTGTAGTTTTCAATCTTATTTACAATGACTGGTGGTGGTTTGGGTTGTTGCACCTTTTTACTCTGATTTTTTATTTCCTTGTTTTCTTGTGTTTGTTCTGGAGATACAAAGGGTGATTTGCTCAGTCGTCGCTTTTTTCCTTGTTTCTTTTTTTTTAGCACCCAATTCACTTCAGAATTAAGTTCATCTGAGTCCGTGACATATTCATTCTGACCGATGGCTACGTTTTCGCCAAATGCTACGTTTTTAGCTACGTTCTGCTCTTCTATTCTTGAATTCTCTTCTGTTACAGCAGGTGTTAGAGCTTTTCTAAGTTCCTCATTTTCTTTTTTAAGTATGATGTAATCATTACTTAGCTTAGTTGTGATCTTTTCAAATTCGCATAGCTTTCTGCTTAGTTCAAAATTTTCCTTTTCATATTCGTTACCGTATCTTGTTGGTGATCTTGTCTATTTGCAACTCTTTCCAAAAGGGTTAGTAACGGGGTTTTCTTCGGTAAAGTTCTCCGATCGTGATCTTTCCTTTAGCAATGGTTGGTTCCCCCCAGAATCCATGGAACAGAACCGGCCTTCTTCGAGAAGGGTGGAGTTTCCAAGTTAAAACCTGGATTACCACCTGTGGTAATATTTCCTTCCGTTGATGCCATTGCATTTTCCTTTATGTTTGGTCCGCGGGGAGTATTTTATTTCCTCCCTACCCTTCACTACCCGTAGATACCGATGAGCACTCCTCTATCCACCACCTGAGGACGCGTTCTCTAGCGGTTTACATACTCCGCCGAGAAATATGAAAATTTGACTGTCAAAAAAACTCATGTCAATTGATCGATGAAATGTCTATAACATCGTGACAGTTAACGAATTTCATTACATTTCATTTGAGGTGTCGCTTTGATACGAAGAACATGTTCCCCATGTATATCTACCTACCACTCAAGATGGTATTACAAAATTTCTTTGAAAGAGTTGAGGTTGTTTGGCAGCATTAGAGTAAGTTTACTTGCTCGCCACGTTTACTTGCTCGACACTCAACTCTCTGTTATAAGTTGATCTATAGCTTCTTCAGTTAGATCACAGTCATATAGAGGATGTGCTCTATGGTATCCTCGCCCGGTCCACATTCACAGGTATTTGAGTCCGCTAGACTCAGTCGGTACATATAGGAGGCTATTCTTCCATGTTTCGTTAACATTTGGGTAAGAGTATATCAATAGGAACCATGCCGGCCAAGACAGGAACGGCGGCAGTTGACATCGTTCTGTATGCCTTAGTATTTTCGAGAAATATATTTCTTTGGGTATTAATTAGTGTATGCCGATGGTGACAGTTCAATGAAGAGACAATAATGTCCTCGTATATTATTGACAAAGTACGTTGCGTGAGACTCCAGTTCTCTTTAGCAACTCGTTTCAACACAGCGAAAACCTTCTTACTATTTTCCGCGGCTCTTTTGACTTGTGAGGTTACTCCAAGTCGTTCATCGAAGTCAACTCCCAGCCATTTAACAGTTTTCACCATCTTAATTCTTTGGCAATTTATGGAAACCAATGGTGGTCTCCTAATATCCAGTGAACCTTTAAGTTGGATCATAACTGTCTTTGTAGAGCATAGCTCCATTTTGTAACTTTTGCACCATTCTACCATCCTCTCTATGGCTAATTGCGCTTTTTCTTGAATATACTTTATCTTGAATTCCCAGCAAAGATCATTTACCTTATCGTCCGCGAATGCCACCTCTGGGACTTCTTGATTTATGCTTCCGTTGTAGACAATATTAAAAAGATGTGAACCAAGGATGAAGCCTTGCGGACATCCTTTATTGATATTTTTTTCAAGTGTGCCAGGAATTGAAATAACAGTGGATGTTCTTTCAGAAAAATAGTTGTTAATGATGTTATAGAGTTTGCATAGGCAATTGAATCTCTTTAGCTCCAGCATTATGCTGTGCCACCACAGGTTGTCGGACGCACCAGATACATCTAGGAAAACTCCAAGATTGTACTTTTGGTTCGACACTTTGACCGCATTGATCATTTTGATCATTGCGTTCTCTGTGGATCTATTTTCTCTAAAGCCAATACTGTTTGTCACTATAGGTGCCACTTTTTTGGAATATGTCCATTAATCTGACGGCAATTGGTTTAACACCTATCTCCGGTTTTCCTAATGATAACTAATTTACCATTTTTCCAAGCTTTGGGAAATACTCCGTTGCTAAGACAAGTATTCATAAAGTGATACAGGGCTCTATAATAGGCAAAGCATGTTGTATCACCTCGAGCTCGATATGGGTGCATATGATAGCCGAAGTGTTCTCTTAATCACTGAAGTGGCTCATTTTTGGTATAGTTGGTGCAGAGTTAAGATCGGCGTGGATTTCAGTTTGCCTCTCAGAGGCATTTTCCTCAGAGTCGTCGGGTAGCAAGGTATTAAGCAAGCATTTTGTAGAGTCCTCCCAACAAATAGTCATTTCTCCATCATCGCTCACCAGGGTGCTAAGTACTGTGCCGAACTTATAGACAAAGCACCACGTTTACGTGGTATATAGTAGCGCTGCAGACTTTGATAATTGATCTAGTTATTATTTGTTCAACTTGATCGATATCGCTATCGATCGATACCTTCAGGTCTTTAGCCAGGCTTTGCCAGATGCGTTACTTAGTTGGTTGTAGAAACACTCCCAATTGGCATGCCTTATACGGCAAACCGAGGAACTTTCTTTACTGCTGGGGAATCATTATGTGAGTTCTCCGAACCCAAGATCGAGACAATAGCTCTGTGGTCACTACATGACCAATTTTCATGGACGTACCAACTTTTCTTAACAGACCACCCGTCATTAGAGTGAGATCAATATTCGACTCCTCGTTGTGAGAATATGTACTTGGCTGCCCATTTTCGTTGATGACAAATAGGTTACTTCTTGCTATAAAACCTTCAACGTGGACGCCTCTCTCGTTTGTGTCCTTATTGTGCCAAAGTTTAGACTTAGCATTGAAGTCGCCAGTAATGATAATAGGTTGGTTTTTATGACCATTCATGATTTTATCAAGTTTACTTACATATTCTACTGGATCGTCTGAATATTGAAAGTAAATACTGACCAGATAGAAATTTCCTAAGTTAGATCTCACCTCTACACACACAGTGTGTGTGTAGAGGTGAGATCTATTGGATGCCAATTGCTGTTTAATATTTTCATTGTTTCCAACGATTATTCTTGTGGACGTGGTCATTCTCTCTATAACCCCTTTAACCGCTTATGGTTCCACCACGCAGAATATGTCAATCATATTGTCTGATCTCATGCCTGCAACCAATTTATCATTTTGCATATTCAGTTGGGCGATCTTCAATCGACAATTATTTTTGGTTTTAACTGTCATAGACTGTTCTCTTCATCATTAGGTTCAAAGCCATTTTGTATGAGGGACAAACTTTAGTGCGTGACTCATGGTGAAAAAGTGGCAAGAAGCGTATATTTAGCGACTTCGGTCTTTTTGTGCATTATTTTTGGTGATGCCCTTTGGCGCCGCAGTGACCAAAAATGTGGTTTTGTACCTTGCAGAACTTGGCAATGTGTTCAAATGACAAATGTCTGTCATTTGTAACATTTTGTCAACCTGACGAAGTCTAAGACCCTACATGAGGACCAGCCTAGATATACTCGACGGTTTTTGATGAGGACATTTCTGGCAATTGAGGATACCTCTATCACCCAATGGACTGACTTGGCTTCCGTTGGGCCAGTCAAGATGGCTGCCACTTGGTCTTTCTTTTTGATATTGTTAAGCAAGACAGGGACCTAAGGTACCGCATTTTTCACAGTTTTCGTGACGATACATTTTTCTCAGTTTTAAGTGTTTCCACTATCTCTGAGCTTTCAAGAAGTTGACCTTTAATGCCAGCTATCTCAAAGTTCATCAAATGGCCTACGTCTATAATGGCACTTAGGCAACCTTGAAGTTTTGCTCTTTCTCCATTGTTAATCTTAGAGATATGTCTGATCTCCACTTCCAATGCCTTAACACCGACTGAGTCAGCGCCCACAAACTATGTGATGGATTGCTGAGATCCAACTTCCACCGCCTTTCAAATAGGTGATCTATCGACCCCCATTTTTCTGAGTTCGTCTGTGTTTTGCTGTACAGTGGATTTTTATTGCAACCTTAAGATGTGACCACTATTTTCGAAACAGAAATGGTCTTGTTTCGGATAGGATGTCTATATACGTATAGGCCCGAAACTAAACATCTGTCGACGGTATGGGTGTTCCAATGTGATCCAAATCCAACAAAACTTGCGAAATAAGGAAAACCAACCGTTGACGAGAGATCATCAGCTTCCTTAAAGCTAATTCCGAAAAACATCGTAAAAATAAAGTTAGTCCACCTTGCGCTTTTTCAGACTATCTTCAGGTAAGGACTTTCTTGTGCCTATTTCGTAGAAAATATCTCAACGTCCCATGTTGGGATAATTTTGGAATAAAAACGGTCAAATCAGGCCAAATAACACAAATCTCAGAGTTTTATAAATATAGTCGCCAGTTTTTTGAATAGTAGTCGCTTACACCATGCCAATATAGTATCAAGTATTGGTATAAAAACGATTGAGCTCCTCTGACATTATTCTAAACTAAGAAAAAACAGCCAAATTAACATAAGGCCAATTAACACGATTGTCAGAGTTTTCCTACATATGGTAATCGTGGTCGATTCTGAAGTTACTTTCTGCGAAAAGTTTTTTTTTACTTTCTGGTAATTTGTATTATCAATATTTTGAATTTATTCAGAGGATCGCAACCTTTTTTATATCAATCCTTGATACCAATTTGTAACGGTCCTGGTTGAAACTAACTTTCTCGACAAATGTGCCTCCTAAATCAATAATCTCGCGCACTCTAGGAACTTCTGTGTCATTTATTTTATATGCCGTATGACTTTGGAATGCCTTATGATGGATAGAATCAAATGCCATATACTAAAATCTGTGTAAGCTACGTCAACTTGATGAGGTTTTTGAATATCTTTTAACACTTTACTGGTTAACTCGACCAGATTGCTAGATGTGGGCCTTCCAGGCATGAACCCTTGTTGGTAGATAGAAATGAAAAGTATCAACGTTGATGCAACGTCCCCGTTACATATGATAGGGGGAGTAATTAATGCATTGTGTATCCAGTATTATCATGTGGTCTATAGACTGGTTGAAAAAATGCTGCAAACATGTGTGGTATCTCTTAAGTGCTCGAAGTGCAGGTATTATTATAATTCTTGATGCGGAGGAATATCCTTCGATGTCACGTTTAGATCGAAAGTATTTCCAAAATTGTTTAAGATTTTCTTTAATTTTACCTTCGATTATACTTGCAAGGTGAGACATGTACTTAGGCTGCGGACGAATCCACGGGTAAATCAATTACTAAGGTAAAAGTCGATTTTTAGCATTTTTATTTTATTGAAATACGTGATTTTGTTTATTTTCAGCTTACTCAATCCGTAGCTCATTAAAAAATGAACAACCTAAACCATAAATATTTACTATAGTGTACTCGCTTTAACCTACTTTTTGATAGGGTAAATGAATTTACCGAAAAGTCGTCTTTTACCCGTGAATTGGTCCGCAGCCTTAATATTGAAATAGGCGTCAAACATCTCGCTGCGTTGTAAAACTGTCAGGTTGTCTGTTTCCAATCATGATTTCATCATTTTAGTTTATATGCTCTTGTTGTTGGGGGCACTCACATGTCCCGTAAACCTAAATTTCACGAACATATGATTTCCAAGATGACCATGACCGCAGTTCTAGTTGGAATCATGTGCATGCAGGAGTTTAAGCTGGAACTCGTTGCTGTTCAAGAAACTCGCTGGCCTAAACGTAAAGACCATGTGTCCCAGGGCTATTCGTTTTGGATTTCCAACCAGTCATAACAACCGATTGTGTAAGCTTCGCTTGCGCATGAAGATAGCCAACGTGTAAATAATTTATGTACGTGACTTAGACGAAATGATGACTATCTATCCAAACACGATGTTAGAATGGTAATTGGGGACTTTAATAGAGCTGGCAGAAATCAGGCCGACTTGTGTGGAAACATAGATCCGTACTCCCGACACGAAACTACGACAAATTTGGTGGCAGCATGATGTACTTTACAATTGCTCACGATATAGAGTAGCAAGTACATTCTTCCCTCACAAACAGATAGATTTGGAAACATTAACCCATTCTCGAAAAATTTTCTGCGGCTAAATTAACCACGTGTTTACGTAGCAGCGATCATTATCTGGTCGCTGCAAAGCTATGATGGAAGTTTTCGTACAGGTCCGAAAACACAACGAAACGCATGGAACGTTTCGACTTCGACTGTGAAGGTGTGATAAACGAAGATCAAAAGAAACGATATCAGGTCAGCGACAATATTGAGGAAGCTTATTACCAGTCTGACTGTATGAACACTATCTGGCAGGTATATTGAAAGCTTCGGTTGTCAGTGCTGCTCAACAGACTTTAGGTATAGTGAAAGTCATATCCAAGAATGATTGGTTTGATGACGAGTGTCGTCTTGCAGTTGAGCAACAAAATATAGACCATAGTGAAGTGCAACAACGTCACACAATCGCGAGGAAAATAAGGCGGCGCTTGTTAGGAGAATGCGTGAATAGTGGAAGGCCGAGGTTCTGAAAGTACAACAACTCAGCAATGAGCGCAGTTCTCGTAATTTCTTAAAAGGAACTACTGGATTGTACTATATTTTCAGGCCGTGGCAACTGTCTTTCGGGACCGCCATAGAAACCTCTGTGTCAACCTAGACGAAGTACTCGACGCACGGAATGGACACTTTACTGATCAGCATGGTGTTCATCATACGTCACACACTGTAGCTGTGTCACCTCAAATACAGACTGCGGACATTTGCACTGAACATCCATACCATAAGGAATTCCCTAGGGCCATGCAGAGACTAAAACGAAACCGCTCACCTGGGGTGGACTGTATTAGTTCGAACCTTTTTATACTCGGAGGGGATAAATATTACGAGACTGTCATCCGTGTACATCAGGTGTTCCTAGCCGGCAGGACTATGACTAGCGCAACCGAAAGAGTTCGTGGACTGCTCTGGAATATCTAGGAATGCCAGCATAATTGGTACAATTATGTAGAATGACTTTGACACACAAAGTCTCAATGCTGTGTTAAGGTTGAGATAGGATATCAAGAATTTTTGCAGTTAGATGCTCTGTTGAAGAAACTTTTTAATCTCATGTCGGAGTATATCTTTCGTAAAACTTAAACACCTCAGTGCAACATCTTAAATCGCCAGTCCAATCAGGTGCTTGCATATGCAGATGATATATGCGTGATTGGACTGAATAGCAATGGAGTGGATGATATACTTGAACCATTTGTAGACTTTTCAGCTTCTGTTGGACTCCAGACCAATGAGTCCAAAACAAAATACATGATCTCTAGATATAGGGACACCACGTTTAACACGATTCAACAACGCATTAAAATGGTGAAAATTTTGCAATCACAGTTCGCAAAACTAAACCACTTTTTGGTCGTCGTGAAGCACCTTTTCTCCCGGAAATAGTGAAAGTGGTGGAAAAATTTGAGCTGTTAGGACGAGTTAGTGATGTGAAGAATTGAAACCGTGTGCGTCGCTCATGAACAACTGAGAATATTGCGGCTGTAGCCCGTATAGTGTTGAAGAAAACCGAATTTGTCGATTCCTCGTCGATCTTTAGAATTAGACATTCCACAAACGATATTACAACGTAATTTGCATAAAGACTAAAGTCTTAAGGCTTAAAGTTCAGTTAACACAAAAACTCTAGCCGGTCGATCACCATAAACCTCGTACCTTCGCTGATTGGGTCCTTCAAATGCGCATCAAAATGATCCGGATTTTCATCGAAAAATCATCTTCAGTGATGAGGCCCATTTTCACCTCAGAGGCTACGGTAATAAGCAGAATTGTTGCATTTGGGGCTCAGAAATACTAAGAATAATTGTTGAAAAGCCTCTCCATCTTCAACGTGTCTCTGTTTGGTGCGGTTTTTCGGCTGGCGGTGTGATTGGACCTTACTAACTGTTACGGTTATGATTAATGAATTTTTATGGCCGGGATTAGAAGATATTGATGTGGACGACGTTTTTTTCAGCAAGAAAAAGCTCTACGTGCCACACAAGCAACAAAACAATCGCAATTTTGCAAGAAAAGTTTTTTGTGTTATCTCGAAGAGGTGATAACAATTGGCCACTGAGATCTTGTGATTAAACACCTTTAGACTTTTTTCTTTGGGGCCACGCAAAAGATAAGGTCTATCCAATGCTCCACAGTCGATTCAACATCTTAAAGATGGCATTCGTGAAGTTATCGAGGACATATAGCCGCAAATATGCAGATTGGTCTTTGAATTTTTCATGAAAAGGGTAGGTTAGGTTAGGTAGGTTAGGTAAGGGTGGCCGTCTTAAAGGACTAGCATAGACACAAAATTGGTCCGTTGCTGTACCACATTTGAGTTTCCTCCTTCACTCGCTAAACCATCCTCAGCTCACCAAGAAGCGTTTAAAGTCACGGATCTCGATCTTACTAAGATCCGTGAGGTCATTCAATGGGGAAGTTCCCATAAATTTTGTTCTGCTGTACGCTAGACTAGGACAGGTGCAGAGCAGATGGAGTACGTTTTCCTCCTCATGAAAAGGGTATGGTGCTGCAAGCGAAGCCGTGCCGGCCATTTGGCTGATATCATTTTCAACATGTTAATGTCATACCTTCCTCCTTACAATGAAATAATAACATTCATTGATTTTTCTGAAAAAATACTCGTTTTTTTAAAAATACTCGTTTTCCTTAGAACAAGTTGTTTTTCCTGTTGTCTTTTTTTATTTGTAGATTACTGGAGCTTTCATTTAATTTTGATTGAGAGCATTCTGTAGGTTCTAGAGAGTTTCCTTTTCTTCATCGTCAAACTGGAAAACTTAACTAGTTGATGCTGTTGGTGATCTTTGAACTTTCGGACTTCGTCCAAATGAAAACATTAATTGGCTCATCCCAGAATCTGGTGGGCCAGGCTTGTTCGTTACACTCATTGAATGCCAGATTACTAGCTGTTATTGGTATAATGTTACACCTACTACTCTTACCCGTACCAAGTGGTATAGTCGGTGTTACAGGTGAACATCATTTGGTATATGTTCTCGATGATCGTTAGTTTACTAGCAGTTTGTTGGTGGTTTGGCTGGTATATCGTAACCAATTGAAATACCTTATTCAGTTAATCAGAAGCGGATATAGCAGATAAATGCAATTTTGGTAGCTGTGCTTCTTGTTCAATTGTTGATATTATTCTCAAATGTATAGTTATGAATTGTGTTCCATTCAAGCTGCAACAATGCCTGAAAAATGCATAACATATTTACATACATAAATACATAACAAAATATCATTCTACCTTGTTTTTGTTGTTGTTAACAATTTATTTCACGGTAGCCAAAAAATGTTTTTAAAATTTTTTTTTTAGTTTAATTAAAATATTACATTTTGTGAATGATGATGATGATGATGATTGTGGAGAAAAAAAACGATTTAATTTCATTTTTTTGTTCATTATATCATTGCGTCTTTGTTGTTGATAAATTGAGAATAAAATGTTGTATGCCGCATACAAAATTTTATAACGCACGCATATACGAACACCAAATAGGTATGTGAACGATTAAAATGAAGTTTTACGGTTTATGAATGACGGTGGGCGATCTGTAGATTATGGGCCCAACATCCGGTCTCTAAAGAACCTATACATATGTATATAAAATATTGAGTGAAACAAACCCGCTAAATCTAGTTTCCAAAACGAACCCAATTAATTCTGCTACATATATATGCATGAATGATATAGTGTCAAAAACACTATTTAAAAGCTTAAAGCCGATATACATATAAACCCATAATAACGAATATAAATGATAACAAGTTTTTAGATTTGTTTGTCGTCTTTTGAACAAAAAAAGAAAATTATCAAAGTGATCATCAAACATTAACGATCAATTTTGAGAACACAAACAGATTTCTCGAGACTCGCATGTAACACAACAAAAACTCTTAATAAAATATGTCTTATTTATTTATTTTATATATTTCTTTTCTCTAAACTATAATCTAAAATGAAATAAATAAAATGTTAGAATACAAAATTCCTATTGTTCAAATTGTAAATTGATCGCGATTATATATTTGAGTTCAAAGTAGTTTTTTTTTTGTTATGATAATTTTTTTTTTCTATTTCAATTCGTTTGTGATCTTTTAAATATAAAATTGATTATGATTATTATTGATCTAAATATAATAGAAAAATATATAAATTATTGTAATATATAGAGGAGAGAATAAAAAAACTAAATTAATAAATTCCAAACTACTAAATATAAAAACTATTCTTAATTTTTAACAATAATGCACACACACACAATAAGTCGAACATTATACCGATAATGATAACATTGACATCGTGTTTCTGGTCAACAATGCGTAATAATGCCATTTAGTTTTTAAAACTACACACGCTTTGACACCGCGACTAATGATCGTTGTTCCGCGTAACACCTGCTGTTGGAATATAGAAAATACGACCAATCTATCTTAAAAAAGACGGACCTATAACCGTTTAGTAGATTGAACGGTAGTTCTTCTATTTACACGACGTGTACATATTGACGAGCCCCCAGGGAAGTTGTCCCAGGACAACATAAAACATCCTTCTGACTTTAAAAACCATTAATTTATACAGTTGGCTCATCCAATACTTTTTTGTCAGACACAAAGAATACAGTTGGTATAAAAACAAACTCGTCAGAGAACCCCCTTGAAGTTGTCCCAGGACCAAGCTTTTATAGGCTACTATTTACTCACACCGGTTGAATTTAAGACCTTCTTGGCCACCACTGTGCCAGCGTTGACATTTTTTTGACCGTTGGAATATCCGCAATATATAAATAAATGTCTTTGCCAATTTTTCAAAGTAAACTAAAATCGAAACAAAAATCAAATGACCAAGCTATTTTCTCATATCGATTGAGTTTGGGATCTTGTTGGCCACCACTGTGCTGGCGTTGATATTTTTTGACATGTGGGAATTTCCGCAATACAAAGAAATGTGGCGCCTTTGAAAATTTTTCAAACTAAAATCGAACAAATAAAATTTACTGACCAAGCTTTTATAGAGTTGGCTATTTTCTCATACCGGTTGAATTTGAGACTTTGCTGGCCACCACTGTGCCAGCGTTTAATTTTTTGAACCATTGGCATATATATAATATAAATAATTGTGGCAACAATACCAACTTTTCAAAGTAAACTAAAATTTTAAAAAAATCGTATGATCAAGCTTTTATAGAGTCCGCATTTTTCTCATATTGATTGGGTTTGAGACTTTGTTGGCCACCACTGCACAAGCGTTGATATATTTTTGACCGTTGGAATTACTGTAATATAAATAAATGTGGCGCCTTTGCCAACTTTTCAAAGAAAGCTATAGAACCGAAAAAATCGTTCGGCCAAACTTTTGTGCGGTCGGCTATTTAATCATAGCGAATGAGTTTCAGACCTTGTTGACCACCACTGTGCCAGTGTTGATATTTATTTGGCCGTTGGATTTTCCGCAATATAAATTAATGTTGTGCCTTTGGAAACTTTTCAAAGTAAACTAAAATCGACATCAAAGTTGACTGATCAAGCTCTTATAGAGTTGGCTATTTTCTCATACCGGTTGAATTTAGGACTTTAGGACTCCACCATTGTGCCAGCGTTTAATTTTTTGACCATTGGCATTTCCGCAATACAAAAAATTGTGGCATCTTGGCCAACTTTTTAAAGTAAACTAAAATCAATAAAAAATTGTATGACCAATCTCTTACAGTGTCGGCATTTTTCTCATATTGATTGAGATTGGGACCTGGTTGGCCACCACTGCACAAGCCTTAATATATTTTTGACTGTTGGAATTACCGCAGTATAAATAAATGTGGCGCCTTTGACAACTTTTCTAAGAAAGCTAGAATCGAAAAATAAATCGTATGGCCGAGCTTTTGTAAGATCGGCAATTATCTCATATTGATTAAGTTTGAGATCTTGTTGGCCACCAGTGTGCCAGCGTTGATATATTTTTGACGATTGGAATTTCCGCAACATAAACAAATGTGGCGCCTGTGCCAACTGTTCTAAAAAAGCTAGAACCTAAAAAAATGTTTAGCCAAGCTTTTGTATAACGAATTAGTTTCAGACCTTGTTGGCCAATACTGTACCAGCGTTTATATTTGTTCAGTACATAACTGCGGGAGTAAGTCGAGAAAATAATTACACTTCACTCTCTACCAATCAATGTACGCCATTTTGACATAAGGTCCCCCTTTTTCATCACACTCGAGTTGAATTTTCTTACTCACACAAATTTCTTTACTCACTCTCGCAGTTATGTAGTGAGCTTCACCCCTTGACATTTCCGCAATACAAATAAATGTGGTTCGCCTTTGACAACTTTTCAAAGACTACTAAAATCGAAAAAAAGTGTTGTGGCAAGATTTTGTAGGGCTGGCAATTTTTTCATATCGATTGTGTTTTGGACCTTGTTGACCCCCACTATGCCAGCGTGAATATTTTCTAGACCATTGGAATTTCCGCAATTTAAATAAATGTGGCACCTTTGCTAACTTTTCAAAATAAACCAAAATCGAAAAAAAATTGACTGATCAAGCTTTTATAGACTATTGGCTATTTTCTCAAACCGGTTGAATTTGAGACTTTGAGACTGTACCACCAATTTTTTGGGCCGTTATCACTTCCGCAATACAAATATTTGTGGCACCTTGGCCTACTTTTCAAAGTAATCTAAAATTATTAAAAAAATCGTATGATCAAGCTTTTATAACCTTGAAATCTTGTTGGTCACCATTGTGCCAGTGTTGATATTTTTTTGACCGTTGGAATTTCCGCAATACCAATAAATGTGGCACCTTTGCTAACTTTTCAAAGTAAACTAAAATCGAAAAAATGACTGACCAGTTTTTATAGACTTGGCTACTTTCTCAAACTGGATGCTTTGCTGGCCACCACTGTGCTAGCGTTGATATTTATTTGACGGTTGGGATTTACGCAATACAAATAATTGTGGAACATTGGCCAAATTTTCAAAGTAAAAAAAAATCGTATGACCAAGCTTTTATAGTTCGGCTTTTTCTCATATTGTTTGAGTTTGAGACCTCGTTGGCCATCACCGCACCAGCGTTGGTATATTTTTGACCTTTCAAATTACCGCAATAAAAATAAATGTGGCGCCTTTACCAACTTTTCTAAGAAAACTAAAACCGAAAAAATTCGTTTGACCAAGCTTTTGTGGGGTCGCCTATTTTATCATAGCGAATGAGATTAAGACTTTGTTGGCCACCACTGTCCCAGCGTTGATATTTATTTAACCGTTGGATTTTCCGCAATACTAATAAATGTGGCGCCATTACCAATTTCTCAAAATAAACTAAAATCGAACAAAAAAAATCGTAAGACCAAGGTCTTATAGGGTCTACTTTTTTTGTCATTCCGATTGAGTTTGGGTTCTTGTTGGCCACCACTGTGCTGGCGTTAATATTAGTTTGACTGTTGGAATTTCTGCAACACAAATAAATGAGTCGCCTTTGCTAACTGTTCCAAAATAGCTGGAACCGAAAAAAAATGTTTGTCCAAGCTTTTGTATAACGAATGAGTTCCAGACCTTGTTAACCACCACTGTGTTAGCGTTGCTGTTTTTTGGACTGTTGGAATTTCTGAAATAGAAATGGCAATTGTGTGGCTTTTGAAAACTTTTCAAAGTAAACTAAAATCGAACAAACAAAATTGACTGACCAAACTTTTATAGAGTTGGCTATTTTCTCAAACTGGTTGAATTTGAGACTTTGCTGGCCACCACTGTTCCAGCGTTGAGATTTTATTGGCGGTTGGAATTTCCGCAATACAAATAGTTGTGGCACCTTTACCAACTTTTCTAAGTAAACCAAAATCGCGTGACAAAGCTTTTATAGTGTCGGCATTTTTCTCATATCGATTGAGTTTGGTATACCAACAGACAAAAAGGTCTGGAATAGTATAAATGAAAAACAATACTGGAATAACTTCAAGGGGGTATCAGAGACATTTTTATTAAGTAAACTTTATATAGTTCAATAAGAAATATAATTATTCTGACCCGCGGCCTGAAAATTTCTCATCGAGATATTTCACGTGAGTTTTGTTCTAAATCTGTTTAAAAAAAATAAACAAAATTGGACTTTTTTTTAGCACCAAATTCACAATTCTTTATGGACGGGTGAAGTTTTTTCCTGAATGCTAAAAATGTTTACATGTGTTAGTAATAATATCGTATTGTATTCGGATAAACTGAAAAACCTTATAATTTAATGTCTTTGGAAAATCCAACCACAATGAGGTCGTCCTAAACATGCTTGTCCGAAACTCTCAAATCTCCTATTTTTTCCAAAATTGAAATATGTTTCTGATAGCTTAGACCCAACGACATCAAACCAAGACATTTTGCTTTGCTGTTTTGGATAGCGTTAGGGCAAATCTCACATGCATATCGGGATATACGATAAACTTCCTCTGAGCCAAATTTATGATTAAATCCTGCTCGATTAAATTGCAACAACCCCAATTGCAGTCTTTTGTGAAAACTTTCAATAATTTATAATCCCGTGTTCATAAATTCCACCTCGTGAATTCTTCATATTCATATCAAAGGATATTTCCGAATATAGAATGGCTAATGAATGCAAGTCCCATTCAAAATGATGCACGCGTTTATTTATCAAAGGATGGAAGAATCCAGACAATAACTTCGACAAAATCACCGAGGTAGAATAAATAGCAACGTGGGAACAAATTCAGAAACTATTTCCATTCAAAAATGTTATTACTTTAATAATAAATAAATTGAGAATCGTTGGCCTAAGTGATTTACATTGTCTGCAATAATTGGACATTTCAAGAAGCTATTCTCACGAGAGACCTGCATTTTCATGCTTATAGAATAGATTAACATTTCGTGAATTTGAATTTCGAGACTAGGCAAAATTTGATGGATGCGTAACCACGCAAATATTGTATCCTCCATGAGCTACAGTTTGGTGCTTATTTTGGTCTGGTGCGGCTTAATTGGGAAATACTTTTGTGAAAGTTACAGTTGAACCGCAGTAACGATAAATGAGGCTCATTCCGGAGCTGGTGTAAAGACCTCAGTATACCAATCCATATTGTCATGTTTATGATTTGACGATATACGTGACTTTATTTTATTGGATTTTCTGAAATCGAAGGTCTACTCTTATAGATAATTTTTCTGCTGTGCTCCTACCGTTAATATTCCATTCTAAACTTCGTGATTTTGGAACAAAATTCTTTCATTTTACTTAATGGTTAAACTGAAATTCAGGTTTCGCTTGCTACATGTCGAACCCAATATTAAAGCAGTGGTCTCAGCCTGTAGCGGCCAAATTATGTTTGATTCAAAGTGGGGGTCGGCAGCGATGCTTAAGTAAATAAATCGAGCTATACTTTGATTATTGTAGAGTAGACGGTGGATTGCTTTTTGCAGATCAAACTCAATACAGATTATTGCAACTGATCTTCAATTTCAAAAACGCAGCAGTGATATCTTTAGAACATCCCAACAATCAATTTATCGTTATGGGGGCACGACTGACTTTATACCCGCTTGCTGATGATGTGTTGCAAGATTGCGTCATGTTTGGATTTCATCAGCAGCTGCCTTCCGCATAGACCACCAAAATGTGGACTTCTGGATGATATATTGGTTTCCATCGAACTCGATCATCTTAACACCATTATTGGAGGTTATCAGTGTGTGCTTGAAACTGGATCATGACATATAATTCTCAAAGTTCTAGGTAGCAGATCAACGGGTTGCATAAGCCGCGTTGTCCCGTTACGGTTTCCAGATGCCCGTGTCGTCACCCATATAAATATTGCAACATATGCTTTTGTTGATGTTTCCCTCGTATTGACGGTCTATGTGTGTCCGGGAACAGGCAGGTTCCCATGAGATGCGAGGTGCTCCTTGTGATGGTTTTGGAAGGCCTAATGCAAATATTAACTGTGCGACGAGCTACAACTTCCCCATGGCTTGGCCAGAATCGTTATCTTGTAATGGCCAAAAGTGTTTGTGGTATTGTGTGGAGATGTTTCACTTGGGTTAAATGAGTTGATGTTTTTAATCGATAGGAAGAAAGGAATTATGGATGCGACCTCCTATACACGTAGGAGACGTTGTAGACTATCAACTCGTTTGATAAGCTGCTTTGTTTTTTTGCAGTTCCACAGCCTCATCTCTAAAGTGAAGAGATTGGATATTCTTGACGATGATGTCACCTACAAAAGATGAACTTGTTATGCATGCTAGAAGAACCATCTTTTAGTTGGAGTCGACTTGAGTTAGACTATCTGGGTTTGAGTTATGTAAAATTGTAGGGCAATGAAAACTTTCTGTTAGTCGGCTGCAGGGGGCTTACATCTCCTGAAAACATGAGCGAAATTTTAGGATGTGGGTACATGATTCCATTGGTTGCCGCTAGCAAGATTTTGTATTCCGGCAATCCAGATCGACTGCCGACATTTCAACAATCCATACTAATATTCTAGCGGAAATTTTTCGCTCCAATCAGATTTTAGTTTTCATGGCTGCTGATTGAAGATTTTAGCTAAGATAATCACTGCCCCAATCAGTCTTAACGAAGATAATTCTTCTGGTGAAAACCTCTTGCTTAACGGTAGTGATGTGTAAATGAAAATAGTCTTAGGCTGCCAAATAAGACCAAGGGTTTTTGAGACATCGTTATCCATATAATGTTCAGATGAATCGTCCCCTCTTTGTGAGTCAAATTAAGTCATCCTGCAATTTAACGCAGTTTTGAATGGTGTTGAAACCGGGTTATGACGTGGATGATCCACGTATAAATTTTAGAGTAATTGGCAATCCATCTTCGAAATGTTCTCAGTGAACATATATTTGCGTGTCCTAAATTTTATGATAACCAAAAACTAATCAAGTTCAAAACAAGCCAGTTGGGACCAACCATCAGGATTTCATTGAGAGACATTTTCGAAGTGGTTTTAGAAAAGCCGATGCCGTACACATAACAGGAACTTATATTCCTTCTTTCGAAGAACCTAGTCTCGATTCATCTCGAATGATGGAAACGTTTTATGGATATATTCTGAGGGTTGCCTATCAGGTTAAGGGTACTATTTGAAATGGCAAGCGCACCATGATATATCGGCCTGTATTGCACCAGTAGTATTTAGGAAAAATGTTTCAAACTCCTGTTCTTCGTGTGCGTATTGTGGTTCGTTGGAGAATCGGGTCTTTCCAGTTCGCAGAATTTTTGAAATAACTGCTAAAATTAAGGGTTTTTGACTGAAAAAAAATACTATACCTCTAGATGAATCATCCTTTAGAATGGTATATGTGATTCCCGATTTAATTTGAATCATTAGATTTCTTCCTATATATATACTCGTACATCTTAATTGAGTCGTCCTTTTACAAAATACACCTGCAAACTGACGAATTCGATTTCTAATCGTTTAAATATCGTAGATTGTGACATTATTTTACGAGAATTGTCGACGTTTACAAAAAACATTGCCATGTAACCGCGTATATTACATCGCCTAATCTACCTCGCCCATCCCTGATCACAACTAAACAAACTAGATGGTTTTTGCGGGATTACAGCAGGGATGCAATTTTATCGATTAATATTTAAGTAACAGCAACCGCTCGACTCCTTTAAAAACCTTTTGACTTCGGCTAAAATATTTTTAAAGGAATAATGCACAGCGTGTGGGGCTCTCACCCACATAAAATCTGCGATTTGTTAGACAGAAAGCCATTTAGGAACTATTTTTGATGTCATCTATTGTTTTTATATAAATCGTGCCCTATAACTGACAAATTTTACCTCCTGGGTGGTTATCCATTTCACGCTTCATTTTCCACTGTCAAATTTGATGTATTACCTTCCTTATCGTTCACAAATATTTACAAAAGTATAGCCATGTCCCGTGAAGAATTGGGTCAAAGAGTAATATTTTTTCTAATCGGCCTTTCCGTTCACCTCCCACGACTGCCAGCTCTATTGCCAACGTAGCTTGACGTTTTGCCTGGCTGCCCTCTTTGCACTTCATGATCTTGGTTGGTGTAATAAATGGTTTTTTTTCCTCGGCTATTAGATTGATAGGAAAAACTCTGACAATGACCAATACAGCTGGTTTTGATACAGTTCTGTAGGAACTGCAGACCTTGCAGACCCAGTGCTCCAAGTCGTTGTACAGCCAGTGCCACCACATGTTGCTTGTTATTGACATGAGAAGCTGCTTTTTCCAGCCGTTGTATAACTCCACTGTTCGTCATGTTCGCAAAAAAGGGCCAAGGTTACTTGCAGCGCGTTTTCTGAGGAACATATGACTTGTTCTCCAACTTTTTCTCACCTCTCATTTGTATCCGCTATGGTCTGCTATACCTGAAACAGCACGTCGGCCGTAATATATCGCGTGATATAGCCCATGACTTACTGCTGTTATAAAGTCGGCGTACCCACCATGAAGGTGTCATCTGGCAGGATGCCGTCATAAAATGAATTCATTAAATCGAGCCAGTAATAAAAAAGTTTGTAAGACTATGACAATGGTACAGGGGCAATGCACAATTAATTTTGTTTGAAGATGTCTCGTTTTAATCTTTGGCTAGTGAAAACTTGGTTGCATGATCAGCAAAGAGGTTGGTGAAATTTTATTTAATTTTTCCTGCGGTAGAGGTTATTCGAAAAAACGAATTCTCTTGCCAACGAAAGTTAAGACTAGACGGGGCAATCTGGATTTCTCCAGATTACATGGATTAAGAATAAGCCAGTACAGAGGATTTTTTTTGTTACACGATTAATGTAGTGTCATGAAAGTTATTCATACAGATTCCCCTTGAAATTTTGGGGCTGATGATGTCATATATCGATAAACAATGTATTTGATGGAATAACAATGTAGTTGGTGATACAAACGGGTCATTGTAGGATACAAATCATTTTTGACAGCACACATTTATTGACCACACAAGTACATGTCACCAAAACATAGAATGTAATATATGTTTCTGAATTGTTTAGTATGCAAACTAATTTAGAATGATGTTTAGATATATGCTCCCGTTCAGACATTTCAACCAAAACTGTACTATCCAAAATCATTTGTTGAAATTTTCCAATTGTATAGGTTTGTTATCCTGTCCACGAATATCGACTGCATTAATAAATTTTATTTTTCTCGAAGAATGGGTTAAACCTGGGTTAAATTACAATTACAAGATAATTACACCGCAGCAACAAGCCAACTGATTTTGCTGAACTGGCTATCGTTGAATTTATTCTGTCCTGACATTAGTGAACAGTACCGCGCAGCTTCGATCAACATGTCTATTGGTTGTGGACAATTGAAATTAGTATCTGCTACCAATTTATTCTGATTTACCAATTTTTTCAAAATAATTGGCTCTGGGTTTCATACACAATATGTATGAATAGACGTTTGTGAAAGAAATTAAAATCTTTGCCTTAATTTTTTTTATCGCTTTACTGATTGGTCCTTGCATAAAGCATGGTACTCATTCGTTCTTAATCAGACTAATTCCGTTGTTAATTACAAAGAATCACAAACACATGTTAAAGTATGTCAGATGGTTGTTGTAAAATCAATTTAGGATATTTTATCCTTTGAATCTCTATCCGCAATTAAATCCTAATTATAATGACTTTCATTGATCTTATCGAAAATGTTACCTTCTTTAACCATTTATAAGAGTATTAAACCCACAAAATTATCAAATTGAAAATACCATCAGGTGCACTTGAAAACATTCTCACTCGATCCCACTTCACTAGAAAATTGTGAAAAAACTAGAAACCGGATCAAAATGTTAAATCAACCGAACTACCATGATCAGCAGCAATTTGTTTTATTCAATTCGGCAAATTTACAAAAGCCCCTGGATGTGAAAACAATAAATAAATTACCTTTATCATGTCCGTTTTGTTGTTGTTGCTATTATTGTGCGTAATCCTTGATATGATCGCAATGAAAATAGAATAATCGACTATCATTATTAAATTGATCCTAGATCGATCCTTATTTTATATTGCAAAATCTTTTTGTTTTCAATTGTTACAATTTTTATGGTTATTATCGTAAGAGAGTGGCATTGTTGTGTGCGTATAGCAGCATACTATATACCATTGATTGATCTCCCCCTTCGTTCACAATATATAAGTATTTCCCATTTATTCGAGTATAAAAAATATTTTGATGATCATGTGATCCGCATGATCATGCTGTTTATTTATTATTATTGTTGGTTGAATTAGAAAAAATATGTTGTAAAATGATGGGCACATATAGGGAAGGAAATGATAATTAATAGAACAATTAAAAATTATAAAGGTATTTGGAGGAGATCATCATCATACATACAATACCCCAGAAATGATCAATTACATCATTAATTTAGTTTCTTTTGTTATTTTTATGAAATCTCAAATATTTATATAAGGTATATAGGAGTTGTTTGGTCGAGGTAATCATCTCGCGCATCTATACGAAACCAAAATCTAAATAGAAAATTCATAATGGTTTCTTAGAATTTTGTAACAGAACTACGTACATACATACTCGTACATATATGGATTTATTTACATATTGTCGAGCCGTCGAGTCGAGACATTTTTTTTTATGTGGAATTTTATTTTTTCAAATATAAGAATTGAACTTAATAGATAAATTAACACATTTCACTTAACTGCATACATACATATATATATTGAGAAGATTCTTGATTTCTAATTTAAATAATATTTTATAAATAAATTTGAATAATTCAATATTTACTTTAACTGCGGTAGCAGACTAGATTTACAAATTGTCAGTTGCCATCATTTTAATGTGCGTATACGCTGTGTTAGATACTTTTGAATGATAGATTAAATAATGGTATGGTAATCGTGGTTATGTAATTATATAGGTATAGGACATACATCAATTGGCTGAAGTAAACAACATTCATGTTCGCTTTAAGTTTTAAGCTAAGGATTTCTAAAATTTTAATTCAAAAATATAATCCGACGGTCAAAAAAAATTCAACACAGTGATGGCCAAGAAGATGTCCAAACTTACATCTAATCGTCTTTCATTTTTGGTTCAACCGTTTGATCAGTCAAAAGAACACTTTGAAGACTATATGACGCCATTTAGGAGAGACGCGAAAAGTGCGAATTTAAGTTCAAGTCCGCTAGTCTGCCAAAGGGTAACCCAACATTGGAAGAAATTATTGCCGAATTGTAACAGCTTACGAGTGCACACAACAGGCGATCGATGTTCTGAAAAATGTTTTCGACAAGGCAGTGCCAGAGGTGAATTAGCTGTAAATGTTGACCGTCGGAAATGGAGAGATGGAAGATAATCAAATTCCCAAGAATATCGAAAGGTATGACCGGAGTAAATGCCGGTTAACTTTAGATGTGTGTCATAAATGTCACAGATTGGGCCCATTTGCGCCTTTTGTCTTAATGGTGGTCATCGTAGAGGATCAAGAAGCCGGCAACAAAATCGTGCAGGAGAGTCGTCAGTATACTGAATCATCGCAAGTTTCCAAAGCTTGGAGTTAGCTCAGTAAGCATTCAAACTAACTAACACTGGAGCTACAACATTCATGATAGAAAACACTGGCTACTCGAAGCTAGATCGGTCAAAGTTGTTGCCAGTATCAATAATCTTGAAAACGTACGGTAGTGTCTAATACGAACGGTTCTAGCATACAATGAAGTGGTTCAAAGCATTGCGATGTGAGACGGGAGCGAAAAATCAATTGATTAGCATCGCGGAACCATGGGTCAGAAACATAGATAACGATGCACATTTGTCGCTGGAAGAGGATTTCACGGCAAAAGCACGGAGAGCTATAACCCAATGCCGTTTGAATTACATTCTAGATAGATCAACAAGACACAAATCATCATCCGATTCCCGAAGTTATTTTAAAAATTCGATTTGCGTGATGGGTACTAACAACTTGAATTGGATGGAGAGTCTAAAAAGCTGGTTGTGAGAATTACACCATTTTACCTGTACCAGTACTAGCGCCTTCCATTTGAGCAGCTCACGGCCAAACTCAGTAACATGACGTGATATTGACGTAATCTTAATGATATTACTTTTGTGACGAGTTAAGCTGGAGAGAAGCATCTTTTTTTTCTTTTTTTTTTTTAAAAGGGCTTGGCATAGACACTTTTACGGTCCATAGCCTTACCTTACATTCACACAACATTCATTCAATCCATTCAATCATCCCATTCACACAAGTACAGTATACCACCTGCGCATTGCATAGCTCCATGTCACCCTGTACAGTGACATGGAAGATGGGTCGGCCCATGAGTTCTACATTCCAACAGAGGGTCATAGATGTTTTCAATTTAATCACCGATCGTAATCGGGAGATGAAAAATCCCTTTTGCATCCCGCCTCTGTTGGGATTCGATACCGGTACCTCCCGATCCAAACGTCGCAGCTTAACCACTGCGCTATTTGCTCAGAAGCATCTTAAAAATCTGGAAGAGATGTTCAAAAAGTATTTAATCTCCCTATTGTCGCAAACTTTGGAGAGGCATAACGAAATGTACTCTCAAATCGAAAAGGATAATGTTTGATTGCGTTGTCGATAGTGTTTGATTTAGTCAAATTTATCAATCACCTGTATAGTAGGCGGTTCGAGCTGGTCACTGATCATGGGTCACTAGTAGCTCTATTCAATCCCAAGAAGAATCTGACCGTGATGACAGCAAATCACTGCTGAGGGATATGTGGGATATTTTTCTAATGGTCCGAAATCGTCCGAAAAACAGGGAAATGCAGATGCACTCTGGCAACTTCTAGTAATGAGTAACATTGATTTGAACCAAATAAAAATCGTTTAAGAATCTCATTCTTGAAACAAATTGTTGCGGGTAGTGGGGGTGCGTTCGTGCTCCTTGAATCGCGAGCTAAACGTGCTTGAGGTAACAGTACAGTCAACTAGTTGCCATAAAAATGACACGATTGTGGCCGTATATATCGCCCAAGGCATTGAAGAAATAGTTACGGCCTGCAAATTGTACCAGAAATTTGCACCAAGTCTTCCAAATATCGTTGATTTTGTCGTAATATCTTACAGATATTACGACAAAATCAACAATAAATGCACTACAAGCGGATTGCTTTACTCCCCCAGGTCGAACTCTGGACGATCGTTGCCTTTTATCCATGGGAGCGCCGACCGTTCAAAGTGTCAATGAAAAAGTATTTAGCAGGAGAGAAAATGTCGAACGAAATCTATCAAACGCTGTTGAAATTTTTGGCTAGCTACAGTAAGCGACAGCAGGCCTTCCGTCTCTTGAGTTCCTAAATTCCAAGGAAAGTTAAGCCAACTTTACGTTGGTTGTATATCGTCTAAAACCATTTGTAGTTCCTAAGACCTACCGACTGTTTCATTCGCCTTATTTATTGTCGGGTTTAGATGTGGATCCCAAGTTCTAATTCTTAAGCACGTGGATTTTGTTAAGGAAGCTATTAACGAAGTATGGGATAACATCGAGGGGGTCCTCAGACTGTGTGAGTATGACGCAGATGTCTGTTAAACTTAGGATCAATTATGTTAACTTCAACTACATCTTTCATTTTCACATTTCACGTGCAACATTCAAATTTCTAGAAATGAGAATGAAACCGAATGATACATATGCATTGTGGCTAGCCGATTTACGAGAGGCCGCGAAAAAATTCGAATTTAATTCCGATTTTGCAATACGGGATATGATTGTGTTGCACTTAAGTCATGAATCGGTTAAAACCGCTAGCCTGCAAAAAGGCAACCCAACATTGGAAGAAGTTATTGCAATTGTAACAGTTTCTGAGAGAACGTAACTAGCGGTCGATTTCTTGAAAAATCATAACGACAAGGCCGTGCCAGAGGTGAATTCGTTATAAATGTGCATCATCCGCAATGGAGAAATGGATGACAACCACGTTCCAAAGAATATCGAAAGTCATGACCGAAGTAAATAACACATGTGTGGCACAAAAATCTCAAGATTGAACCCATTTCCGCTATTTGTCTTAATGGAGGTCATCGTAGAAAACTAAGAATCTGACAACAAAATCGTGCAGAAAAGGTCGTCAGTATACACTACGTCAGTCACAATATTTATGGTGGGCAACGCTAACTACTCGAATAAAGTTGAGTTCGGTATCAACAATCTTGCAGACGTACGGTAGTGTCAAAGTATAATTACTAAGGAATATCGATGCCGGTTTGAAGTTAAACGACGGAAATTGTCTTGCTATAGTCTCGAATCGTAACGATTCTAACATACTGGGATTGAACTGGTTCAAAGCATTCGGTTTACGACTTGAGACAGGAGCAAAAGAGCAATTGATTACCATCGCAGATACAAGGGTTTTGGGCAGAGTATATATGTAGCCATTTTCGAGTCGGGGTTAGCTAGCAATACAGCCTGTTTAATGCATATTTGTCGCTGGAAGATGTAATGCATATTTGTCGCTGGAACAATTCTGTTTGAATTATATTCTAGATAGATTAACATTACATAGATCTACATCCGATTCCCCGAGTAGAAGAGTGGTTCCAGCGACTAAAAGGAGGAAAATTATTTTCGAAAATCGATCTGAGTGAAAGTTGACTATGTACTTGGAAGATATAATATATTAGACGAAAAAGGGATCCGGATGTTAAATGAAAGTGTAAAAGGCATTGTCGAAATACTTAGACCAAACAATCAGAAAAAGCTTGAAGCGATCCTGAGTAATGTTAACTACTAAAACCGTTTTATACGTATTTGTTTCCACATTTCATCTCCGTTGAATGAGCTGAAAAGCGATGGTACTCATACTGAGTGAACTCAATGCGATTGATCCATTATAGGAGAGAATATTCACTAGTGTTGGCAAAAAACGGGTTCAGTCATGGAATTGGTGCATTGATTTCGCATATCTATCCAAATGGAAGTGAGCATCCAATCTTATTGGTGTCAAAAACCTACTCTCTTCAGAAAAAGTATTCTCAAATCGAAAAAGAGGTATTATCGATACTGTTTGGTTGCGTAAGTTTCATCAATCAAACAGACCATTGTCGAGGTGGGCTATTTTCCTAATGAGATTCACGTATTCCATAAAATACAAGCCATCCAAAAAACACAGGGTAATTCAAATGTACTATTACGATTTCTAGCAGGGCGTGTTTGAGGTGTTTGAAGTAAGAAAATAGTCAATTACTTGCCATAATACAATGTCACAATTGTGACCATATATACGTTTATCGTCCAAGACGTTTAAGAAATAGTTAAAATCTGCAAATAGTATCAGGAATTTGCACCAAGTCTTACTAAAGCCAGCTAGCAAACAAACCGGTTGCGAACAAGCCAGATGATTTTACGATAAAATCAACGATACGTGCATCGTCAAAAACAATGGCCATTAGTTAACAGATTTTTGAAAATCGTTTGGAATCGAACTCTTGATGATCGTGTCCTTTAACCTAGTTAGCAGGAGAAAAAATGTCCAACGAAATCTATCAAGCGTTGTTGCAATTCTTTGCTTGCTATATATATTTACGCTTGGAGTCAGGAACAAGTCACTAAGTGAATTATTGCATGGTTCGCCTTACTATTCCAAGAGAGAAATTGCGAGGTTGCGCAAATTTGATCTCGACTAGTCGGTTGATGCGGAAAAATATTCAGCAGAACCTTAGTAGCTAATTATGATGTACTTGATCAAGACAGAGGCACGTTGGATAAGACATCAACAAAACAGAATACGATCGAGATCACCCGATTCTCACAAGGTACATAGAGTATACCTCAGACTGTGAGAGTAACAGTTGCCTGTTAGACATCGCATCAATTATTTGTAGCTCAAACATCATCTTATATCATTTTTCATCCATCCATGAAATCCATATTTTGCTGGTGCATTTGGGAAAGAAAGCAACAACAAGTCTCCCGTTTCTCGTCTCCCTTAATTCTCGGTTATTTCTCGTGTCAAACCATTTGTATTGCCTCAGATCCTACCGGCCGTTTTGTCTGCATTATTTATAATCTTCTTTAGATGTGGGTCCCATGTTCTAATTCTTAGGCACCTTTGATTTTGTTTAGCTGTAATGTGCTTGTATCACAGTGTGTACTATGGAGTGATTAGAGATTTAATAGAAGATTGCTATTTTCATAAAGTAAAATAACTTGCAAATAAGTGACTGAATATAATGGTCACGAATTCACGCATATACACATACCCGCAGGGCTCTTCCATCAAGTGGGCTTAAAAATAAAAAATTAAAGTTGGGCGGATCATCCACACTCCAGCACTCAATGCCCAAACGGGCCCACGGTGCAATACCCGAGAATGGTAACAAGAGTGATTTTCGATCAACATTGGGAATCGAACCCGAAACTCTCGAATACTACAGTAAGCACGCTACTAACTGTGCCAAGTGCGCTTGATGCTTTTAAGCAAATTTTCTGGAAAATTAAAATAAATTTGAATTCAATTATGGGAAAGCAGAATGTAACACCTTTCGATGCCTGACATAATGTACATTAAATTTCGGTCTTTAAACATTACACACCGAAAAATGAAAGTTAAAAGTTAAGGCGAAGTCAAACCGAAGTAAAAGTCGAAGATAACGATTTGACATTGTTAAGTCATATTCAAAATGAAACCTTTACTAAAAGCAAGGCTCGAGATCAACTTTGAAGCCAATTAGATCAGACGAATTCAAAGAGTTGGTGAATCATTTTTTTATCACGCGTGGCCCAGGGCTATATTTCTACCGCCGATCCTAGAGATGTTTACGAGCACTTGTCTATATTTTCGGATAGCGTAGACCAACAACCATTTTATTTTTATTAGATTTCATTATATTTTTCAGAATTAAAAGCCGCAGTGAATTTGAAATGAGAGACATCCAGACCGTTTGTTATTTAATTAATTTATTATAAACAGTTCGCCACCTAAATGAGTATTACTATATGAGAAAAATTACAAAAACTCCAATCAATTGTCCAGTTCTCATAACAAGATAGTTTTGAACGGGCTATATATGACCATATAGACGAGCACCTGTGACGGTCTCTGGAATCGGCGGTATAAAATTTTAAAAATGGACAAAACCTAATTTTTATATTCCGTAAACCAAAACTGGACTTGAAACGCTCATATACACTAATCTCCCTACGTAGACGTGAATTTAAAACGATCGTGGGGATATTTACAGGACACTGCCTATTGCGAGAAGATGCGAGGAGGCTAGGTCTAGAAGAAAATGATTTCTGCAGAAGCTGTATGGATGACGAGAAGGAAGAGACTTCTGTCGACTTCCTATGCTCATGTTCGGCTTAAACATATAAACATATGGGTATAGATTCTTAAGGAATGGACAGCCTCTCTGATGTAGAAAACTATAAAGTGTGAAATATATCATGCTACATAAGTAGATTTAAATGGTTCAAATAAAGGTATGGACTTAGATCCTGTGCAATCACAATGGACCGTCACCGGTCTAAGTGTGTTTAGGTGTTTGGATCACAAAAACCATAGTTGGGCTAAAGTATCTGAAAATATGCATGCGTACTCGTGGATATTTGTAGGATTGGTATTGAAAACTATTAAAATTCGTTTAAAATCACGTAACTACAATATTCCGTGAAAATGTCTAATTTACTTCCCATGAACACAAAAGTGGCAGTTAGGCTAATTAAGTTTAGTAATTTTTCTATAAATAAAATTTCTATTGGAAATGGCCAAATTTAACAGTGTAATTTGTTGTTATTAGGGCAAATTTAGACTTCACATATCTCATAATTTGAAAAGTGTTACGGGCAAGTAGTGCATATAGTTAGCCCAATAGGACTGGGTTGCAATCGACATCATTTCCATTTGAAATTTCGATCAGGATGATCATAAATATATGTATGTGCCGCCCACACACACTCTGTTGAGAGTGAAGATGAAAAACTGACTAATCCAATTTTTATTCATTTTCAAGTGTTCATTTACGTATCTCAAATCGCTTGCAGAAAAGCAAACTGGACGTCGAGTTGTTCGTTCCTGGTTATATTTTTAAACTTTAGAGAGGAGTTATTTCGGCCAAAGTCTAAAAGTCTTTCTATATAATTACGCAATATCATCTAGAGCTCTTTGCAGTGCTATATTCTTAGCTAAAAATAACAAATAGTTTTTATACCTTACGCTATACTCTTAAATCAAAAATTCGCTAAACATAAAAACCGAAACATGTTTAGAATAAAAAACACAATAGAACACATAATAGAAAAGACTATACTCATATAACTATCAATAATCTATATTGATGAGTATTTACATTTAATTCATTTTGCTGCAAAATTCAATGTAAACAAAGCCCAAATATAAAATAAAAATAAACATTTTCCGCTTCATAATCCAGCCAATTGTGTTGCGCATTGTTGGTACCGAAAACACAGACAAAACAAAAAAATCCACAATACCGGAAATTTACTTTGTTGTTAGATTACAATTTTTTGTTTATTATTTATATTATTGCTATATAGTTTTTAGTTTTTACACAAAACTAACAAAAAAAATACAGATTCTGAAATTTATGAAATGTAACAAAAAAAAAAATCTGTGAATCTGATCAACGATCATCGATTTGATCTACAAAAAAAAAAAAAAAACTATCGATCTCTATTGTTGGTTTTGTTAAAACCCAGTGGAATGGAAATTTTTGTCGAAATCAATAATAGTTTTGTTATTGTGTTTTATATAGGCATCTATCTTTGTATATATCGATATATGTATGCGGTGCTCTCTAGTATATAGTCGCGCTTAATTATTTTCGTATAAATTTGACATAAATTACCAAACGCGAACAAAACTAAATTTCAATATCTGTACCTGTTTCTCGGCGGCTTGCCATTTATGCGAGATGTTGTGGATGTCACACTGTTTAGGAATTATAATATTGTTTTACGTTGAGTAAGTGGTTTAATTTGCATAACTAGGTATATACATATAGATATTATGTATGTATAGTGTAACAAAAGAATATTTTATGAGATAATCAAAATATGATTTAATTTAATGTTTCGATTCGAAAGTAGTTGTTGGATTTTTTTTTTAAATAACGCTTTAATCGGCTTCTGTATTAAGTGATCGGTATTGTGTAAATTTCTCCATCAAGCAACAGAATTGGTGCAATTTCAGCGAGAGCATTAACTTAGATGAGAGTCTTTTTTGCGAATATTAAAGTATTGGTGACAAATTGCGAGCCGAGGAAATTTGTTTGTCACTGGTTGAAATTTGGAACCCTTCCTGTTTTCGGTGGATGGTGCTGGTAAGCCTATAGCACCAACAATTGAATAGGTATGAATTTCCACAGGACCAAATACGGTTAGCAACAGCATCATAAAAAATTTAAAAACACGAATTTCTGTAACTGAAAAGGCTCTATTATTTATGGCTCATATTTATGTGATTAAGCAAAACTTTAATTATTGGAAAGTTTTAGTTAGGATTGTTCAGTGTTAGGCAAGCTGTCATATGGCACGACTATGCGGTGCTTACAGCTAAATTACAAATAAGAATTATGCCATATAAGAATATATGAAAATATATTTAATTAGCAATGTAAAAAAATAAAAATTAGGGCGTTTATTTTTAGCTCATAATAACATAATTGTATACATACTTGTATTATTATGACACTTTCAGAACAAATAGGCAGTTAAGACAAAAAAATTAAAAAAATAAACCAAAAAACGCCCTAATTTTTTTCAACATGAATTAATTTTTATATTTTGTTTTGTGCGTGTCATTTCAGTTATGATTTAGCTGCGGTATGTTTAAATAAAATTGAATAAGAGTTGTATGGATGGCTCAGTGAAAGATACGATCAATTCAAAACGATAACGGTATATCGACGGAGCTTGCAGATTTCGAGTAAGATGACATTTTCATTTTGAAATAAACACCGAAATGGTTCAATGAGCATAGAATTAATTTATGACAAATTTGTATATGGGTAACACCTTCCAATTTTCACAAGCATTTAGCGCACAATTCTAGGTTGAACAATGAAGTCAAATACACACAAAGTTTACTCTGCCAAAAGCGTGGTATAGTCGATATTTACCAATAATGAGATTTCTGACATATTTAATGAAATCTTCAGACGATGGTTGAAGTTCTAACAGCGATTGCATTTCAATAACACCTCCGACCGAAATACTTTCACATGTCAAAGGCCAGTCACTCAAAGTAGAAGGAATTAACTTAAAAATTACGTCTTTCTACATAATCATGTAAAAATGTGTAGCTTACTCTATAGTGGGAATGCCTAAAAATTCATTTTCAACACATTTTCGTTTTCAGCAAAATGCTTAGAAGAGTTAATAAATTATTAGTTGGTTTGGGGATTGCAGCTCCACACGCGAACCTCCCTTGTATCAATCTGGTTCATGGCTTTCTTTTGTAATATCAGATAGGCTGAGGGCAATAAGCTAGCATGTTGGACTTTATGATGATGACATTTTATTGCTACCCAGGATTTTTCATATTTGGTTTATCCCAACGACAATTGAAATCAGCTGTGCTTACATTAAGGAAACGTTGGCATGTATTGCAAGCATCAATCGTTGTATCTTTTATTTTCATTCTTATTAGGCTGGGGTGGACGTCATATTTCAGTTGCAATGCGTGTCAATTCATTTGATTTTGATTGAATTGACACGAAATATGATATCATAAGTAAGTTATTTGAAGTTAACTACCATATAGACCCACATCAAAGGAGGTTCAGTGAAATTTTGTAGATCGATAATAATTGAAGATTAACAATTAAACGCAAGTTACTCAAAATGACAATTCGCCGAAAACAATAATTCTGCGAAACTGATAGACAATAACCATTTTCCAACTAAAACATCTGAAAACAAAAATTTACAAACTGTGACCCCAGAACATCATATCAACTCGGCATTTTTTTTTTTTTTTTAAAAAGGACTTGGCATAGACACTTTTACGGTCCATAGCCTTACCTTACATTCACACACCATTCATTCAATTCATTCATTCATCCCATTCACACAAGTACAGTATACCACGTGCGCATTGCATAGCTCCATGTCACCCTGTACAGTGACATGGAAGATGGGTCGGCCCATTACCTTACATTCACACACCATTCATTCAATTCATTCATTCATCCCATTCACACAAGTACAGTATACCACCTGCGCATTGCATAGCTCCATGTCACCCTGTACAGTGACATGGAAGATGGGTCGGCCCATGAGTTCTACATTCCAACAGAGGGTCATAGATGTTTTCAATTTAATCACCGATCGTAATCGGGAGATGAAAAATCCCTTTTGCATCCCGCCTCTGTTGGGATTCGAACCCGGTACCTCCCGATCCAAACGTCACAGCTTTAACCACTGCGCTATTTGCTCGGTCGAATTATTTACTCGGCATCATACCCGTATACCTATTATAGTTCAAACGAGAACGGTAACTTGCCCAAAGCGACATATAGCTTACACGACAATTCAGATAATTCGGACAAAAATTCTTGAAAAAACAGAATATTACTGTATTCGGGTTATTGTCGAATTCGGTGAATTGACGCGTTTTACGGGGAATGAGGAAATACATACAGAGTTCAATGCGAAATTTCTCTCTCGGAATGTCATCCCCTGTTAAACCCGATTTTTACTTTATTGATTATCGTTTTCAGTGAATTGCCGTTTTCGGCCAATTTTTGTGTCGTTAAAGAATCCTTATCGTACTTGCTTGTTCCATTTTTCATCAGCTCAAGATTATAGTACTACTGTTGGTTAGTATGTTCATTATTTTTATGAAAATGGCATTGACAATTAGCCGAAAAGAGAAATTCAAACTATTCAAAACGCGAATTCGTTCGAATAATCAAATCGTCCAAAAATAATAGTTCCTCCGAAAACGATAATCAGTCAAATTAAATTTTCGCAAAAAACCAGAAAAATAATTTTTTCGGTGATTTGCCATTTTTAGTGTCGTTTTCGGTGAATTGATCTTTTCAAAAAATTAACTTTTTCGGCCAGTTGTTGTTTTCACCAAAACTGGAAAATTATTCAATCAAAAACAGTATTTTTCAACGAAAAAGTCAAATAACCGAAAATATTTATTTCCCAAGAATGGAACACATACCATCGAAATCATGAATTATCCTGTTATAGAGCGAATGTTCCCTGCGAGCGGCAATTTAAAAATATAGTCGTCAGAAAACGCCTATTCACCGAACGAAAAAAAAAGAAAATCACCGAAATGACTATTTAATCGAAAATGTCAAATCGCCGAAAAAAAAGCCAAATTGTCGAAAGTCGGACTGTTAACTTTTTCGGTGAATCTTCGTTTTTGGTCAATTATCGGTTTTTCGGCAAAATATCATGGAATCCATAGATGCGTTAGTTACAAAAGGATGGTTTCAAAGATCCATGTCGTGCTTGCGTGTTCCATTTTTGTAATTATTACTTGTTGTAGTGAGTTGGAAGATTCTTTCCTCTCCTGGTAAGATGTTGTTAGACTTGTTCAGTCAGTTCTTTTGGAAGTAAAAAGTTTGTAATACTAGTTTTTAGGGAACTTCCATCAATCTTTTTAAGATCTTTGGTAAGATTTATGCTATTAGAGTGAGTTGTTCCTTTTAATAGAGGATGTAGTGCTCGTGCTGCTTTTCTCCTTTACCTTTTATTTAAACCATATTCCACCACGGAATTTATATTTATTGTTGGTGTTATCAACTTGGTTGTTCAGATACATTTTTGTGACATATGTGTCACGACATTTCTCGCTTACTCAAGGAGCATACAATATTATAGACCTGGTACGTGCACACATTTTCAGAGTTTAGCTATGAAACTATTTTCGTGAAAACTTCAAATATAGCACCACAACATGGTATTGTATTACAGTCCCTACTTGCATTCATTTTACATTTGAGCTGAGTGCCCAACGGATTTTCAATGGAAGCAATTTTACTCGGACTAGACAGGATTCTAGAACCGCCAATGATATGGTGAAGATACTCCACATTTTGCAGTTTGCAAATAATTACTTACCTGATTATTGTGAAAATTGTTTCGATCAATTAAAAATAGCTGGCACGATCGCTCGGCATCACTCCAGATCAATGCCTACGATTAAGATTGCCACCCAAAATATTGTCCAAGTTTTCAGAATCCATAGTCAACACTCTTGCTGACATATACGCTCTCGCCAGGCAATATTGCCTGCATCCTGAAACTTCGTGAAAATTCGTGAATCTTTGAATGTAGATAATACTATAAGGTTAGGTTAGGTTATTGTCGCCATCCTAAAGGACTAGCATAGACACAATTTGGTCCGTAGCTCTACCACATTTAAGTTACCTCCTCTTCACTCGTCGAACCATCCTGAGCTTACCGAGAAGCGTTAAGGGCAATTAACATCGATCTTAGTAAGATCCGTCAGGTTGTCCAAATGGGAAGTTCTTATAAATTTTATTCTGCTGTACGCGAGACTAGGACAAGTGCAGAGCAGGTAGGTGGATCACAGTTTCTTAATCCACCTCATCACCACAGCTATGACAGAAATCATGGCATAGGATACCCGCATGGGATGGAATGAGACAATGTCCCGTTATAGATCCCACGACAATATACCACTATGGTGCCGTCGACACGATATCAGCTGGTCGGATCTGGACCCGTCAAGATTAGACCAGATTTGCCCGGTTATTACACACGAATTAGCGTTAGACCATTTGAAGTTCGATTCTTTTATGGCAGCAGCAATTTAGGAAGCAAGCGATATCTTTATATCCTGCCTGTTTTGTGATATAAAGCATGCTGTGTCATTGTGAGCCAGCTCATCTGCCTTTACATTCGCTACGATTATGAAGTGACCATGCACCCACGTCAAGCGGATCATCTTATTTAAAGATGGCACACAATTCTGGGCGATCTTCGACGTCAGGAAGTGGGATTGTACCGCTTTAATAGCGACCTAGCAACAAGTCCCTGACTTCCATTATACCGATAAGTTCAGCTTGGAAAACACTGTAAAAGTCGGGAAGACGAAAAGAAAGCTTGACCTCACAGACTATCTCACAGCCTACCTCTCTATCTCTTTTTGAGTCATCCGTGGAGAAACCAAAATAAGTTTCCCACCAGAGAGGACTGGGTGAATGAGACGGTTATGGATAATAACTCTGGTGGGAAACTCATTTTGGAATCTCACCTCAACAGATGGCAAAGGGATTGCGTAGTCGGTAGTGTCAAGAATAGCCAAGTTGAACAGGATAGATGAGTGCCCTATGTTGTTGGTTTTCAGCCGAATGGCTGTGCAAGATGCAAGCTGCTTGGCCGCAAGATGCAAGGGAGGTTCTTTTAACTTTCATCAATAGTTTTGGGTTACCCATAATTTTTATCGCTGAGACGTAGAGCCAGTGTACTATGTGGAGCTCCTAAGATGGTTGGTTTCCAGCTAACCTTGCTGCCCATATGTTGGCCGAGGAATTTCGCCCTATCGGTAAAGTCCAAGCGAGTACCATTTAATATTGGTGGGTCATGCAAATTCCAAAGAAGGGAGGATAAAACGACCCATCCAGATGAGCTGTCACGATCCTGCCTCTAAGAATTTGTTCTATCCAGCCTCTGAGTGCCCCGTCTCCCCCAGACACGCAAGAGCTCGATTGATTGCCCTGGTCTGACGTAGCTAAAGGCTCCTTCTATATCCAAGAAAGCTACCAAGGCATATTCCTTATATTCAAGTGGTTTCTCAATCAGGCCAATAAGGGAAGCATGGAGATTCCGACAGCTCGTTCGGCTTGATTGAGCCTCTGATGTAAACCTCTATTTGTCTTTCTAGTGATTTTAATAGAAAAGCGGTTAAGCCTATAGGTCTTAAGTCTTTGGGATTGCAGTGAGAGCTTTTCCCCGCCTTAGGTATAAATATTACTTTTACTTCACTCCATTACTAGGAAGATGACAAAGCTCTAAGCTGCCTTTGGGGATAATTTCCAGGTACGGTAAGGTTAAGGCAACAGTTCACTGGATATCCGCAGATACAATGCTGTAATACTACAATTCTTGAGCCCTGTCTATATAACTAAGTTAGATGATGTGGCAGTCTGCAGAACCCTTTTCTTGCTTGCCTCCGTAAGCGAGTCACCCTCAAATCTCTGCCTTTTCGGCTGCGAGATCTCAGATGAACCGTCCTGCTTCAGTTCCATGATACGTCTTGCCCACGCAAGCGTATCTTTATCTCTATCCGTTCTCTGCTCCATCAGAATGTTATTGATCTTGGTGGCACATGCGGGGCAGTATTTTTGGGCCTTTGCCCTTTGGTTTTCAGGGATCAGGTTCATTTGGTTTTGAGGGATCGTTTATGTCCCATTTTGCGCTTTTCAGGCCTAAAGGCCGATGTCCCCGCAGCACTAGATCCCAGTTGTTTAAGAGATCTTTTTGTTTTTTAATTAGGTCATCCATTTAGTAGATCCCGCGAGTAGCGTGAAAGGAGATCCACCTGTGCAGAGATCCGCATTACACAGGTAAGGCTAAATGATCCGGATGGCGACAGGTATCCGGATACACCGTTAGAGACTGTACGGTTAGTATCGTGTTTTCGCCTAGTATACAACATCACACGGTGTACTAGTTCTCCAGTGGTAATCACGGGGAGGTAACACGCCCGCTTGTGGAAGCTGCAAGATACGGAGCTGGCAATAAGTACTAAATTGATTCTCCCAGACAACTTCACACTAGACCACCTAGATAATACTAAAAATCAACAAAACACCATTTTTGACAATTTTACCTCCACCAACCGTCCCATGGCAGTTGGCTGATCCAAGAACCACAAAGGAAAATTTCTTTCATTTCCTTAACGTGGGCATTACCCTCTCATATACACTGCCGAATCAAAATTTTTTAAAATTTAACATTGCAGATGAATACCACTGGTCTAATTATCAAATTGATGATCATTAGACCAGTGGCACTCTTTCTTAGTATATATGCATTAAGAAAGAACGCCACTGGTTTAATGATCACCAATTTGATAATTAGACCAGTGGGTGAGTAAAATACCACAATCATCAGGACTTTTGTTATTATAGGGCGCGTATAGAATTTTATAGAATATCAACCACATGGTTTAGAAACCAGTAGTAACGCTTCAATCATCCTGCAGCAACTAAATAATTTGTACAACATTTAAACCACAAAAAAAAACTTCAAGTCAGCATTCTAATTATTTTTTGTATATAGATCACCCAAAAACATATAACAACACAAACAGTAGGTGTTGAATTGGTTTCAAAAAAACACAAAAAAATAAAAAAATCGATCACCGATCGACATGATGATATAGTCATGATCAAATTCCAATATTCAAAACCTATACTCTGCTATATATACCACCAATTTTAATTGAATCTACAAATTTGTGAAATTGTATTTAGTAACCCGATCGCGCACCATGACGATCTAATAACATGATGATCAAGTAGCAAAATGAGATTTTTTCGATTATATATGCGCATAATATGTATTATACAGAATATTTGAGAGGATCTATAAATTATTGAATGATAAAAATTATAAATAAAACAACAAAAAATGTTAAAATATAAAAATGTGATGATGATCAAAAGAAATTTTTCTCAGTAGCAATTTAAATCACCACGTGCGGTCTCCTCGCTGCTTCTCCACCTAAAATCTGAACACAACCCAAAAAATTATAAAAATGAAAAAAAAAGCAACAGTATATAGAGGCAGCTAAGAATTTCGTTCGATGGATTTTATTTTTATTACTTAAGACACAGACACCATTTATACACAGTATCATCATGCGATGATTATGATCATGACACGAAGAATAACTATAACAAAACTTTGAAAAACACGATCTGATTTGATTCATTAACTATTTTTCGTGTCGATATAGTGTAACACCACAACATCCTATAATAAAAGAGACACAGATCTATACCATTCGGACTAAATGATCTGTACATACAAAAAAAAATTACAATGTCACGTTTTAATTGGACAATGCATCTTCATACACAATGCATAAAAGGATATTTATGTATAGAGATGATATACAATAGAGATTGTTTTCGGGACCAGACCAGATGTCTTCATTTATTTGTATATAAGATTACCACATATTTGCAGGACATTTGGTTAAAATATTTTGAATAATGCTATATATAGGATTCATTCTAATTTACAAAGGTGCGATGTACATAATCAAGGAATATAACTTAAAAAGGACCTCCATCCACGATATCCGAATTATTAGGAATTTCTTTTCTTTCAACAAACATTGTATATAGCAATTTTATGAATGTACATCGTTTCTTGGTTCAATTCAATGAATTTAGCTGAATGGCATTGTGTATGGAAAAAGCAAATGCTTTAAGTGAGCCATCATTATAAATTATGAATACGATCGTATTCATAAACTGTCAAAAAACCAAAATCACATGATAATTTATGGTGCGTCTTCATTTGGGCACAAGGTGCGGTCATTAGTGTAGTTGGTAGTATTATGGATATCCCTAATGCGCATGCGCTTATGGCTGAGCACGTTGGGGTGTAATGAAACATTATCTCAAAAGTTTGACTAGATGCGCTCCTGATTGCTTAACTTATAGTCGAACAGATTGTTCTTTGAATTTTCATCAAAATTTTCTGGTTCAACGTTAAATGATGGCCACTACAAAACACCCTATATATAGTAGTAGTGTGGGTCAGACTAATGAAATAAAGGGCTAGTGTACAATGTAGAACTCCAGTCCCTGTCTCCACCCTTTAGTTTTTCGGTTTATTCGTAAAGGTCAAGTTGGTATACCATTTACGGTTGGCAGTTCAAACTAAGGAAATTTATGCCTCCTAGTAAATAGGACGAACTTAGATTTTTTTTTGGATTTGCGTTTAGTCCGCCAGTTGAAAAGGTCTTTAGATTTACAGATTCCTACCTGAAGTATATAAATAATACTTTTCGTTAAATCCATTTACTTGAAATTTGATCAACAGAGCCTTTTGGAGTAACTAATTGATAGGCGGACACAAACCACTCTGTATTTGAAGTAGACGGTATAATTATCCACGATTGGAACTGGCCATGCAATTTGGTTATTCGGTTGAAATATCGGATTTATATGATCGGTCATCTGGAACTCATGTTTATGCTTTCTGGTAGGCAATAAACTATCTGGATTGACACCCAAACGAGCTCATGAGATTTTCCACGCAATAACGCTCTTGATTAAATCTTGAACGTTTTCAAATTGCCTGTCACCTAGGTGCAATTGTGTTGCTGGATGCATGTTTATATACGGAAGGCGTCAATTATAGGTCTTCTTCAGTAAAACTTTTCTTAACCTGTAACGTGAGATTCCAGAAGGCGTTAGAAAAACTAAAAAACGGCTCTTTTGTTTGCGAGACTCAACTATAGTCGGCGTAATTCAAAATCGAAACTCTGGTTCCTAAACCTTTCAATTAAATTCTCCCGAAACTTACTCCAGGAATATGTTAGAAAACAAATAGATCGACCGGGAGCGGGTTTGGCGAACCATCGTACGATATTCCTGCCCTCGCTAAGGTGTGAGTGTCAGACATATATTTTCGAGCGGCTCTCTCTGGTATTGATATTCCCGAGTGTTCACCACATTCTGAATTTGTAGAGTTGACACCTATTGGTGTATCAATTGGTATTTTTTTCTGTCGAAAACTGAGGTGCTGTTTACAGCATCGTAATGCGGCATTCTCGCCGGAGGTTCATACACCAAAATAGGTTCGTCCTCGGTTTCTGAATCGGATAACTCTGCCGGATTCTCCGTCTTGAATTATGAACTGAACTTATAATAATACCCTTTCGACCCGTAACTACCGAATGCGACGCCTGATCACGGTACGCTGGAGAACTTTGAGCTCGAGTTTGACGTTCGATCAAATGAATGAGGCGTGTTTCTAAACCAGCGCAAATCCAGATTATTGACAATCTGAGTGGGATCCAAATTTTCCAGTTGGGATTTTAATTCTGAATTCTTTGCCACCGTCGGTCTTCTTCCGCAACTAAACTTTGCCAATACATTTTCTGAATATCGGTGGTACAGACATATTGATGTAATCTAAATCTTAATAAGATTGAATATAGCGTTGATTGCACCGTTGGCCCATATTTTACAATGTCATTTAATGATAAACCAGTAGAACTCTTCGCTGATCCATCGAATACCACTCTAATTTTCATCTTTCCATTAGTTGCTTTAAGAATACCATGGTGATGAATGACAATTCCCTCATGAAAGTGGTATATAACAGTTTAAAGACTGAGTTACCCAATGTGTCTGGTGCGGTTCCATGAACGGTAATGGTACCACAAATCTGCCATCCGAATTTTTCATCTTAGTTAGTTTGTAAAATGTTTCACCAAACGTGGAGCTGAATGTTTGGCAAACATTTTTTTTATCCTTTAAACTAAATTTCACTTGCGGTTACTTCGATGCGAAACAGAATGCCTCCAAAGTGAGCACAGAATCCACTAACTCGCTCAACAAACCCAACCCGGTTGCATCCCAACAGACAAACTCGTCATTCAAATGGGTTTCGTCTTGCATTATGGACTGAACTTTTAATAATACCCGTTCGACCCGTAACTACCGAATGCGACGCCTGATCACGGTACGCTGGAGAACTTTGAGCTCGAGTTAGACGTTCGATCAAATGAATGAGGCGTGTCTCTAAACGGCGCAAATTCAGATTATTGACAATCTGAGTGAGATCCAAATTTTTGCTATTTCATTCGATGTGGCCGTAAGGAAGGAGTTCCATCTTCCAACTTAAGAGCGATACCTAATTGGGCGATAACGTCGGTAGGATTTTCTTTTAGATTTCGCACTCGGTATTCGATTTTTAACTCGTCGCTGCTTAATAAAGTTATGTCTATTGTTTTTCTTTTTCAATTCAAATATTAAGAATAAATTTGATCAATGGCAATACCTCAGTGTGATTTTATTTTATTTTATTTTTTTTTGATTTAACAAACAATAATGATAATGTAGTGAAATAACTTAAACGATAATAACTCAACAGCTCAAACTTCATAATTAATGGACAATATTCATACAACTATATCTATATAAAGATATATACTTTATTCTACGTAGGTTTTTTTTAAATGCGATCCCTGGGCAGGGCCGATGTCTACGGTGGCTACGCCAATTCGATGCACTACTGAAACTAACAGAAAATGATATGGCTAGTTTGCCAAGCCACACCCCAACCAAAATAAAAACCAAAAATTTGAAATCAATTTCAGAAATAATTTCTGGATAGGAGCCACTCTACAGAAGTTTAACTTTAAGTGGAATCCGAGAGAGGCTTCTAAAACAGTAAACTGAATTAAACAGACGGGAGGTAAAAAATAAGTATTGAAATTAATTGAACTCTATGCTCGCTGATGAAGCTGAGCCTAATCCACTCTGAAATCAAACACCAAAATGGACACAGAGAGAGAGCAACACCACACGAGGGACAAAAAAAATGGTTCACTAAGCCGGAAAACCATAATGAATATGTCAGAGCAGAACCTCAGGAAAATAAATCATCATTCGTTGTCGATGCAGTTCTCGCCAACTAAAGATATAAATGTTTGCTTGATAGAATTTGGGCACCACTGTTACGGAATCCTTGTCTCGAACCCCTCGGTACCAAAAAAAAACAACCGCCACTGTAGCTCACAGCATACAGAGATTCCGAAAACATATTTTTCTCCGGATAGGGGCTTTGGCTGCGGTTTGGGTAGCTGGCTAGGCCGGAATGGTCGGAGGATTTCCAAAGCATACCCCGGAGCTTGAACAACCGCAGAACAGAACTTCACAATTTCAACAACAACAAAACAACAGCATCGACCTCGTGCGCCCAATCGTCGGACCTTACTCCCTCAGCATCCCACCCAATGACGCTTTACATTATCATCTTCAATATGTTAATGCTTTTTATAAAAAAATCAAAAAAAATAATCGGGATCGCCGAACGAAGCGCCCGGAAACAATCCACGAACTGAAAGAAAACCCAACAATGAAACGGAGTAATATCAGGGTTGAGAGAGGAAGAAACAGCCAGCTGAAACAAAAAAAATTCCAAAATAAATCTTTTGTTTTGTTTTAAAGTTACGTTTACCGCAGGCGTTCAAATTTTTAGTTTTTACCACTTTGATTGCTGAAAATGTTACCTGGAAGATTATGTCAAGGACGCTAATACTACGTTATTGCACAGGCGAATATTGTTGACCAAATTCAATGCATCAAGGATGAATCCAAACGATAGCGGCGAGCCATTTAACTTGGGGTTAATTCCAATTATTTGTACTTGCTCCGCTGAAAGCATGCTGCGGAGTTAGTTACTGAGAGGCTTAATCAATTTAAGATACGTTTTGACAATAATGATGTAGTTTCGACTACAGATGGTGCAGCTACGATACTGAAGTTTGAAAGAATATCATCCAGCTTATATCTAACTTGCTATGCCCATGCAATACAATTTATCAGTTATCAAACTATTGTAGAAAAACAGCTCAAGCAAATTTTGAAGAGTTACCTGACAATAAAGGATGCATTGAAGACGATAATGGGAGTATTATTACCTCGTTTCATGGTTATCCTGATAGGCGTTTGGGGTTGATTTAAATTTCATTCGCAGTATTGTAAAATTGTTTCGAATGTCTCCTGTAAAGAACGCAATACCGCAAAAATATGTAATTGTGTTTGTGGGATCAGAACGAAATCTGATTCTAGACAGCCGCTTTCAGTGGAATAAGTTAGTAATAAGTTGAGCCGATTCGTTAGGTTGCAAAATCCTATAAAAAAGCACTAAGAGAGTAGATAAAATTGGCTAAAATATGGGATGACCAAAAAGACTTCAAAAGGTTTATAAGCCACTGAACGAAGTATTAAATTTTGAGTGGATATATGCTCAAAGCCGAAGAAATTTTGACATTAATTCAGCGATGAATCATTCGATCATATCATATATGGACCAATCATCCATAAAATCAAAATTTGTTATATAAGTCATACACGGGTTAGCGTTCTATAGACATATGTATATGTGGCCTTTCAGTATTAACTCATATTCAAGTTTCAGAAAAGCTTATGATTCTATCTATCATCATAATACACTTCCAACTCCTTTTGCATTCAGATTTTCATTCGAATTTTCATATCAATTGGTTCAAATCGTATTTACCAAATCGTTTGTAATCTGGAATAAATGGAAACGAGAAATCCAAAGTTATCAATGTTACTTCTGATGATCGAAACTCATACTGCACTGAAACACCAAGAAATGCAAAATCATGTCCTTCCATCGTAAAAAGAATCCTTTATTTACTGGATGCAAAATGAGTAACATAGAATTGCACAGAGTTCATGAGATAACTTATTTCAATTTTGACTTTGTAAAAAGTTAGACTGGAGAGTTTACGGATAAACCAATTTGATTTTAACTGTATTTTGCTTACGTGAGATCTAAAGTGGAATGATGGTCTGAAGTCCTTACTACGATGTGCATTTGAAAAGAATCGAAAGAATTCAAAAATGGTTTTTGAAATTCGTGTTGCACAAAACTGATTGCGATTACGACCAAAATATACCATTCCATGGAAATGTGGCTCATTATCTACATAAAAGACTAGATGCCAGGGTTATAAGGTGTCCGCACCCTGGCAAATAGAATCATATTTATTGGTAATGTCCCTCTCGATCACATTGACTCAGCTTACATTTTAGAAAATATCACAATTCATGTTCCAAACAGGGCATTGCGTAATAGGTAAGGCCAATTTCACCTTACCAAATGAACTTATTTTTAGGGCCAAAAAGCAACAAATAGTTTGTGCCCAAGCATTGCTGTACTCCGGGCATATACACTATTATCATACCTGGAATGGAACGCTATGTGGGTTACCAGCTTTAACCATAAATACTTTTTGACGTAATGCAAAAATGAGTTCAACGACTTTGTGCAATTCGTCTTTATGGTTTACCTTCATGTACAAGATATTTCGTTACATACAATCCGATGATTTTACACGTACAAAATGTATTTTCACATCGAAATTTGACTTTTCCCGCGCCCTTTTTTAATTTGAAAACTAAACTTGATTTAAAAAACAAAACGTTGATTGATCCAGCGACTCAGCTATCGATCAATGCTTCAACCAATGGCATCTCCAGTATCATGTCCATTACACATGGCGAAAAAAGATCTTAATTCGAGACCATTGTGCGACAACTATCGCAGGTTAAACGCGGTCAAAACACATCATCGTTATACGATACCACACATACTAAATGTTTCAATGCACTTCCTCTCCATGATAGCAAAATATTTTCCTTAATTGATCTTGTCAGAGGGTTTCATTTAATTACTACTGATTAATCCTCTTCCGCAATTACAGCCGAATGCTATTTGGATTACGAAATGTCGCACAAACGTATTAGCCTTTCATAAACGAAGTTATCACATCGTTTTTTGCTTAATAAGTCGACGAATGTCTTCTGGCATCACAATCTGAAGCACAACACACACTCCACTTGGTATAACTCTTTCACAAGCTTATATCAACAGTACAAAATGCGGTGCAACCACTCTTGATTTCTTCAGCCACAAGATAACGTCTGGATTCGAAATTCCACTTGAGCATATCAATTTATAGATATCGTAGGACGTGAAATAAAATAAAAATCTTGGGCCGTCCCGAATCCCTAGAATTTCTGGAATTGATGTAGAAAATATTTTCTTTTATGAGTTGTGCTTCAATTCATTGGAACTACTATCGCATTGCACTCGATATTCTTCCAAAAACAAATTATGTATACCGAGAATCCATTATTGAAATAATAAAGAAATTTCGATAATTTTGGATAAAACCTGTATACAGCTGTGCTTAATCGATATACTTTTGAAGATGGACATAATCACTTGTCTGAATTTTTTTTTGAACCACGTGCGAATGATCCGCGAGCAGCAATAAAATCGTTACATCTATATTTAGTGCGGTCGATATATATATAGTTCCCGGTATTTAAACACAATTTCACTGGAACCAAAGAATATACAAAGACCTCGTTTACGTTTTAGCACTGATACGAAACACCATCAGCCAAAATAAAAAGAAAAAAAAAACGAGAAACGCAAGACAAAAGGGAACAATTTTATGACACCTCACATCAAAATCAAAGTACTTTTCTTGTTCTTGCCTTGTTGTTTTGTTGCTTACTTGATGCCTATTTATGATTTCTTATTTCTTTTGTATATAATTTATTTATTCTTTTATTAGTTTTTTTTGTCATTTTCTTTTCTTTTGTAAATTTATTATCTTTATCTTCTTGTTAGTCTCTTATATACATAGAATATCTTATAATTTAGCCTAAAAGCATTTAGATTTCTTATTCTTTATAATACATTTTTCGAAAAATGATTGTGTTTTGGTCTGCAGAAGAAAAGAAATGAAACTAAAAGATTGTTTCGATTCTTTTATTGTGCTATAGCTATAAGATGAATTATACAATCCACATCTAATTGTTGTACTATGTATAGTTTACCTCCTACTTAATATACCTTTTCTTTTCTCCAGATACAAAACACCAACAACAACAACAACAACACAAATATGAAATATTTAAGATATTTGATACGTCCATGGGTGGACGAATATTTTTCTATATTATGAAAATGGATCGATTTAGTTCAACGCCACTGCGTGCGCATACGATACAGATCGAGAATAGCTCATATACGAGTAAAAAGAAACATGTGTATGCGCGTTGTATATAAGAAACATATATACCTGTAACACATATATACAATCTTTTTGTTTTATAATAGGTAATTCTAGATAGTATTCTAGACATTCTGGCACCTTTTGGAAAAGTAGTTTTGTTGTAATAATTCTATTATGTTTTTTGTTGTTCGGTTTTGATGCGAACAAAACGAAAAACTGATTATTAAATTATTTGGAAAAATGTGAGATATGCGATCCTTTTGCTTTATGATTACTTACTATATCGTCCTTAGATCTTCGTTGGGTTAAATTTTATGAATACATACATATATATACATATGTACACACAGAGGTATTATACCGCCAACGTAATATTGATTTTGTTGCAGTTTTTTATTTTATTTTGTGTATAGTTTCGAAACAAAATATAGTTTTGGGCGACATGCTGTCTGTGGCGAGAAATATTCAGTATAGGGAAAACCCAAATGTGCATATATAGTAATGGTCGTCTCAACGGGGTGATCAATTTATGAAACAATCGGATTTAGAATGGTTGATGATGGTATAGGGCACGTTGTAATTTGAATATAGTTAACCTACAGATTATTGTATTCACTACAGTGTATTCAGGTATACAAAATATTTGTACGTGCGATATATTGTTGAGACGATTAAGACCTGTGCATGTTTAGAAAATTATTCGTTGAGCGATGGTCGTAGACTGAACCGGCAATCAGCCCACACCGTACAATAACCGGTGACAACAAAACGCTAAACAACGATTTCGCCATACATATCAGGTTCAGATATAGCCAAAAACGAGCGAACTATATAGCCGCAAGAACCAGCGGAAAGGCAGGAGAGATAACACAACTTATCTCTAATTACAAATAGGACAGCGCAGAACGAAAAAGTAAAATGTATCTGGAGACCAGAATAGCAGCTTTAAAAAGATTGCACAATGAATACATCGACGGTGACCACAAAGTTCGGAACTTCCAACCTACACTGGAATTAGCACATCAGTACTACAAAAATAGACAAACAGTATTGGAAAACTACTCAAAACGTATTGATAATAATGCGTCAACGTCTTTACGAGCAAGAACAAATCCTCAATTTCAATTCAGAACAACAGTGGAAGGCATTAACAAAGTCACCAATAAACCAACAACTATAACGAAAATTCGCACAATGCGTTTTCCGAGCCACTGAATTTCGGCTCAGTCAATTCCCGAAATTTAATCATAACAATTAAAACAACACGACATCAAAATACGCAGCTTGTATCGAGCACTTCGGGCAGCTGAGGATATACTGACAACCAAAAACAGATCCAAATTATAGTTCTGAATCTCAAATTAAAAAACATGGAAAGGATAATGATGCAAATCATTGATCTACATGAGCAAATAAGTATGCAAGCTTCTGAAGAACAAGAAGCAAACTTAAATTATTTCGTAGAACCACGTACGTCACGTAGAAGAGGCCAGCCGCCAAATTATTGAGTCACTTGGAAGCAACGGGTAAAAATTGCGTGGTGCTTTGGAAATCCTGGAAAATCGGTACAACAATAGGAGATTACTTGTAACTATAGCCATGTAATCGATGGTTGAAAATGTATATGCATTTAAGAACTTAGGCAACAACCTGGAACGCAATACTAAGTAAATTTAGAGAATCCTTGAGATATTCAACCTATGAGTTGATTTCTAAAGTTCCTAGAAAGTCGTTTCCAATCGTTAGAAGCAACCAACATATCAGAAATGGGATTTCAACAAACAAGAGTCGTTTTAGAGCGCCCAAATACTGTTATATCACAAGCACCAAGAAGAACTTTTGCTGGAATTAGAAAAACATGAATTGTTTGTAAGGCATCACATGATCTAACTGTTCCGCACTTTTGTGAAAATACCAGTGCTAGAAAGATTCAAAATTATAACAGGAAACAACTTATGCAGAATTTGTTTAAGTTCGCTTTAGGAGATAGCAAGAGGCAAGCCATACGTATATATGGTTTACAAGTACAGAGGAGATTAGAGAAGAATCCTCAATTAAAACAAGAATACCAACTCTTTTTGAATGAATTTGTTCCAATAAATCCAGGCTACGTTACTTGCAATAACAACGCATAAGCTACCTATCACACCACACCATCACACATCTAATGGAATAAGCTTTAATGACATCCAATTAGTGGGTCTAATACTGCAACAGGATCAGTTTTCCATAATAAAAAGGTGGAGGAAACACAAATATGTGTTTATAGCAGACATCGATTAAATGTACAAACAACAAAATCTCCAAAGAATATAGTTTGGAGAAGTGATCCAGGCACCAATAAGGGAGTACAAATTAAGAACAATACAATACGGTATATCGTCTGCCCCATGGCCATAAGAACCCTAACGCAGCTCTCTGTAAATGAGCAAAACAAACATCCCGCATTGCTTCAGAAATTCTTCTGAGAGACTTTAATGTTGATGACGTTGAGCGATGGTCAAATTAAAAAAAAAATCTATAAAAATAATTCGAAAGGTTTCGGTTTATTCACAGTCTGTTCCCTTTTGAGCCTTCATACTATATTGTCATTGTTCAAGAGCTGGGTTACACAGATATTTATTACTTTACAAATTTTGTAATTTCGTGACTAGACCAATTTTCAGATCCTTATATGTAGATCGTCATTGCGAATATACCACGATGCATGTACTATGCCACGGAAACCTTGCTTTGAAAATATTGAATTATTGATAAGTTCTATTCCATAAGTTCAGACAGGTTCTAGACCGTTGTCCGTCGTTCTAGTCTGTCACAGGCTCATAACTTTTGAACTATAATTCGTAACGAGTGGAAATGTTGAATACAGGTATCCAAAGAAATTGTTCAACTATTTTTCAGAAAAAAATTAATTAAAGTAATTGATTAATAATTAAATATTTGTACCACAACAATTTACACATGCCCTCCACCTCCTCCCTATCTGTGAACGTTGAAGGTCCAAAATTAAGCAAAAATTCTGTAAGGTGCATAAGGTGGTAAAGATGCGTCTACCATATGGTGGCTCTTCTTTCAGAGAACGCTGTAAAATTTCGTTTCAAATCAACACGCAGAACATGAGCGAGCCAGCGTACTCGCTGAGATCTTACTTCATGTACAATATCTTCTTCAGATCTCTGATCTCGATATTGTACAGAGTTCAGTATGTACCATCTACTTTACGTTTTGGGCCGTAAATCACACAAGAGTATTCGCTCAAATGTAAGGTGCCATCTCACGTACTCCTCCGTTAGCGCCCATCTGTCAAGGGCCTGATCATCGCCTTGTAAAGCTTCAGCTTCACGGCACTTGATAGGTGTTTAGATTTTAGCAATGGTTTTAGACGATACCAAGCACGACTGTCAGTTGCCAGGCGCACTTTTATATCCTCAACCACACTGTTATCGTCAGTGATAAGAGAGCCCAAATATTTGAACCTCCTCCATCCTTCCAAACGAGTAGTGGCCACTACTAAAATCTGGTGCGCCATTGTCTCTTTAACTTTTATTTTATTTAAATAAAATCATCCGCAGCGAGAAAACCTAATCAATGTCTGACAGGGATGGGCGTTCATATGCGTCATCTATTATTTTATATGTTGTGTCGACAACCCGTAGATAACGTCAACAACGTTGACAAGGTCGATAATGTAGATAATTCCTAGAGTGGTTTTATCAATTAGTTCTAAACTAAAGTGTGACCAAATTTCTATAGGAACAATGCGTTTAATGCATTTAAATGATTCTAGTTTAGCGTCATGTTTATCCATTACAAAATTATTAAATTGACCCAAATCAACGAAATATATCGTTATATAGAGTGAGGCTATCTTTATAACGGTGGAACGATATAGAACAGTTCGCAGAAAAATCGGAAAAAACGGCTCACAAAAAATCAGACAAAAAGGGTTATAACTTTCATAAAAAGTTCCGGGGAACTTTAATTATGACCGTGCCATAAAATTTAACACACCCCACTCCATGGTAAATCGAATTCGAGTTCAGGAAGGCTATGAGTGCTACCGAGTTATTAAAAAGCCAAATCGTTCAGAAAACCAACACTTGTTCGATAAAATATGTGCCAGACTGATGACAAAATTTTCACAAAATTGTTGATGTGTTTTGATAGATCACGAAACGTACATGAAATTGGTTTTGAAAAAACTCAAGTTAGATACATTTGCAAAAAAATGTATGATTTGGCCAGCAATTTGCAGATGTGCAGCCAGGTTTTTGTTACATTTGTGATAAAGACGTATATTGCCGCTAAATCTTCAACACGATTCAGCAATAAAGTTTTGGCCATATACCAATTCCAACAGAAGCAATAAATTTGCACGAGATTAATCAAATCAATGTTATCTCAAAGCATCCATAGGTTTTTGATGTATCGAAAAATTTTGGGGTATAGTGGAAAGAGTGCTGAAGTGCAAAAGTCACACCGGCAGTTATGCCAGAAATATGTAGCATCAAACAACTCGAAAAATTCAATTTAATCGTTTGGAAACTTTATTATCATTCGAAAGAACATTTCTTGCCATTTATTTTTTAAAGATTACTTCTTTCAAATGATGGCCGCAACTGCGATGGTCCTTTCTCAAAGTCCAATTTTTGATGACGCGTTCCTAAATATCGTGTGGTATTTGACGAATGGCACGAGTAATGTTGGATTCGAATGCCTCAAATCTACGAAACACATTCCTCACAGAATGCTGATTTTCGTAATAAAGCTGAACAATTTGTAGACGATATGCCGGGCTCAGCCATGATGAAATGGCAAACAATACTGAATAAATAAAAACACGAGGACAGTTTGAAACTATTTCTGCGTCATTTATCAAAAAGAAACAAATGAAAAAATCACCTCTAGATGAACGCTTTTACAAAATACTACCGCGAACTGGCGCATTCGATTTCAAATCGTAAAAATATCGTAGGTTGTTGACATTATTTTAATTGTTGACGTTGACAAAAAACACTGCCAAGTATATAATCTACGTTATATTTTACGTGTCGACAACCGCGCAGATTACGTGGCATAATCTATCTCGCCATCGCTGCTGACTGATCGATTCCTCCTTGATAGTCACCAATAAGGCTATACCAATAAATATCCTTTTTAAGGATATACGAATTTAAATTTTTTGTAAGAAATCATTAAATCATGAATTTTAACCATTTTGAGAATTAAAATTAAATTTTTATCAAAATTAAGATTTAGAATTTAAACTTTTTAAGAAGTGTGCCAATTTGAACTAATTACACACATTTTTTAAGAATTTATTGTTTTTAAATTTTATCAAATTTACGAAAATCTAGAATTAACAAAACTTACTAATTGAAGAATGTAAGGGAGTTTGAGATATTTAAGATTATTAGTAATTTTAAGATTCGGTGCAAAAAAATAACGAGTTTTAAATTTAAAATAAATTTAAAATAATTTTTTAAGAATATTTCGAACTTATAAATCTTCGAAACTCTAAAAATTTTATGAAATTAGAAATTTTAGAAATTTTTGATAATCAACTAATTATTAAATATTAAATCGGTTTAACATGTTTCAGAATTTAACGAATTGAAATTTCACGAACTTTAAAAATATTAAAAATTTCAAGTCTTTTGGAGTTTTTAAAATTTACAAACTAAGTCGAATTTCAGGAATTGTATAGTTTTTCAAACTCTGAAAATACTCGATTCGTTGAAATTTAAGTTTTAAAATGCATAAACTTAAATTTCAACGAATCCAGTATTCTCAGAATTAAACTTAAAGATTTAACATTTTTAATTGAATTTATTTTTATGAAAATTTTATGAATTTTGAGAATTACTGAATTTTAAGAAACTTAAATTTTTTAGAAATGATATAACGAATTATAATAAAAATAATTTTTTTTTAGGAATATTTGAAACTTATAAATCTACGGATTATTTAATATTAAAGAATTAACAATTAAATAAATTCAACGAACTTCAAGAATTTTATGGAATTAAAGATTTTAGAAATTTCTAAAATTCAACTTATTTATGAATTTTTAATTAAGACGTTTAAATTTTTAACGAATTAGAATTTCACAAAGAAATATTAAAAATTTGAAAACTTTTGATAATTTAAAATTTAATGAACTTGAGCCAATGGTGTGTAATGGTTGAAGGATGTGTTTGAAACGAGATGTATTAGTAATTTTAAGAATTTTATTGTTTTTTAAATTTTATTGAATTTACAAATTTTTACAATTTTAAGAATTTATAAAATTTAATGCTTTGGAGAAATATGAGAGCTTTAGGAAATTTAAAATTTTAAGTAGTTTTAATGAATTTGACTAATTGTTAGAATATTTTTGATTTTTGGAAATTATCAAGATTTGTAATTTTGAGAATTTTACGAATTTTTATAATTTTTAAAATTTTGTAATTATTTGGGAAGTACAGCTCTTTCTTACTGTGTGGTCAAGGGATTTGCAAATCTGTTGGTGTGTTCTAATTAAATTTTATAAACTATTGGAACTAAAAATGAAATTGAAAATTTGTATCTCCCTGTGCATTTTAAACACTACTGAAATTAAGTCATGAAAAGTGCTTTTGACTGCCAACAAATTAAAAAAAAAATTAAAAATTTCCTTCATTTTCCGCTAAAATGTTCCCAAAATCATTGCAATGGACTAATTAAAATATTTAGATGAATAAAATTACTGTCGAATTCAGGTGGAAAATTTTGTCACCGTACCCAACAAAAAAAGACCCTATTGAGTGAACTATAGAAAAAAAATCAGAGAGTTTTAAATTCGGAATATATACGGTATGGCCATTGGAAATCTCCATTAAAACGTTCAGGAGGCCGATTCGAGATGATTCTATTAAAAAATCATGCAGGTAAACCAAGACCACATCTGCAGTATGCGGCCATTTTCTCGTATGCAGCAATACCTTTAGTCGATAAAGCACACCAAACAGCTACGTAAGGCTTTAATGGTCATTCCTCAAAACGTAATCATTTGAGCTCTTTCTGTAAGCTCTGAACATTTTTGATTTTCAATTTCGAAGGATCTTGAATGTACTTGTGGGGCAAACTTGAGCACCACAGAATTATAATAATAATAATACAGTAAAACCTCGATATAACGGACTAATTCAAACGGGGACTGTACGTTAAAGCCGTACGTCCGTTATATAACACATTATAGGGTTTCCGGAGGCTAATCTTGATAAAATAGCAAACTATGTGAGTTTATCTGCTTCACAGAGAAATTTTCATTTTATTGACACAAAAGTTGTAATACACAAAAATATTGAAAACATTGAAAAACTACAAACATTTGAAAAATGTGTCAAATATTTTTATCCGTTTTATCCGAAGTCCATTTTATCGAGGTCCATTATATCGCGGTTTTACTGTAAATAACAGATTTAAAGGCCATTACTGGCCTCTTACTGTGTCAACAATTTGGCTCCAATAGTTTCGATCCTGAGCATGGACTTCATACTGTCTTAGACAATCTGAAGAAGGCAAGTCGTTCTCTACAATATGGAGACATCGTGGCCGGCAACGATATCTGTGCCTACCATATGATGGCTCTCCTTTCAGAGATCACTGCACAATTTGTTTCGGATCCACACGCACAACGTGACCGAGCCAGCGAACTAGCTGATACCTTATTTCATGTACAATATATCTTATTTCATGATCTCTTTCATGATGTACCATCTACTTCACGTTTTGGGCCGTAAATCACTGGCATGCTACTTTTCTTTCACCTCGTTGCTCCCTCAAACGTGTTGTGGCCACTATTTAAACCTGGTGTGCCATTGTCCCTATGACCCGTCAGTTTACGGAGCAGTTTAACGATGTATGCTCTGGGTGTGCAAATCGCCATTGATAATTACTTCTTATGATGGTATACGGCTATTAAATTTCAAGTACAAGCGACTGAACAAAAGAACGACCAGACTAATAATTATATTGTTGTTTATAAGCAAATCGGACGATCCATGCTCTTTAACATTTTGAACAAATTGAATTATGAGGAGGACTTATCAAGTCTATAGTGTACTACTGGTCGACATAATGTGAAATACTTTCAGTATTTGGTATAGGTCGACTGGCCACCTGATTTAAAATGCACTATTTTTCTGTTGCGTCACTGTAAATGAAGTTCTCTTCGGCCCAGTAATTTAACAATAGTGAAACAATAATAATAACAACAACAGCGATCTACAAAATGTGTGTATTGTCAATTTCAAATAAAATAACGATCAATCATAAAAACATTCAGCTTGATCGTGTAATCCCATTTAAGAATTTTTACAATATTATGACAGTGTCGATATGTACAAAAAAAAAAAATCGTACAAAAATCTTTAAATAAATTTTTATTTCTCTGACATGACATTTAATTGAAAACGTCAGACCCGTTCAGGGGATTATCTTCACAAATAATAATTTCGCAAATATAACAACAACCCTTTTCGGATATTCAATATAAAAGGGTAAAAGAGACGATCATGTATTTGATCTTCAAGATACCTTCCGTGTTTTAATTTAAATTTAGTTCCGCATTTGTAAATAATTTCCAACCCTTCTTTTATCATGATGATCGTACACAAAAATGATGATCATCATCAACGAATTGGTATTTACATGAGCGAAAAATGTCATCAAATATTTGTGGGAAAATCTAGTGTATGCGCGCCTAAAATCCGTTGTCTATGTAATGAATTGATTCAGATTGAATAGAAATTAAAATAGGATTGGACACTTAAGATAATCTATTTTGATTGTTTTTTTCCGTTGTACATAGAACATCCATAAATGGTTCCGTTATTAACCCTTTATATATTTATTAGTTAATAGTAGTTTTATAACCGGGAAGTATGTATATATGTACGATGGTTTTATTATTTTTTTCACACTACTTAGCTGGAAAATTTATAATCATAAAATCATAATATTTCACGGACCACGCCTTATCAATTATATGGGATCTTTTATTTTATTTTACTTACAGTACAAATCCTGTTAAGACAATGATGAGAATGACTTTCAAAAAATAGCCTAAAAAAAAAAAAATTATAGTCACGGGATTTAAAATAAAAATGATTGTGTTTTAAACGAATGGGTTTGGTTACATTTTTATAATATACATCTATAGGTTTTTAGGACCACATAAGGGGTAACGTGACATTTTCATGAGAATTATACAAATTTTTGATGGATTTCACCTCTATATGTGTATTAATGCGCGCACACGATGAATTATGATTGACATTTTTCCAGAATATATTGTGTTACTTGTCTGTTGGTACTTCCCAGTCGGAATGTCTCTTGTATTTCAGGAATTATAAAATTGGCCCTTGGACGATCGCTATTGGTGTTCTTGCACTGGTGTGAAGTGCATGTCCAAAAATAATAGCCACTCATAATTTACTGGTAAATAACAAAATTTTTTAAGATTTAAGCCAAACCAAATTTTAAACTGCGTGTGTTGTTATATTTTAGCTATGAGTTTTAAATCAATTGAACTGTGTATAGATATGAAACCTAATAACACTTTATGCATAGTTATTAGTACGACAAGTTAATGTTACGAAATGCCCCAGTTTTAGTGAACTGGTTGAATTTGTACTCATCATTTCCCAATCCGCCACAGTATCATAATTCAATCGAGCAATATAATCATATAATGGTTTTGGTTGATCAGCCTCGGCAACCTTTACTGAATAAATCAAACAAGCCCCTTTTTAGGGGCAGCAAAGAAACACTAACAGCTTTTTGATAAAGTAATGCTCTCACACACAACGATTAAAAATTTCAAGATTGTGTCTATCTGAGCCCTTTTCTAAAATTTAGCAAAAGCCTTCGTTCTGAACATTTAATCTATTAAAATTTCTAAGTGATGCGACCCATACATGGGGCTCCTCTTATAAACTATCGGGTTTTTCATTTGGGACTAGACAACTTTGAACTTTCACTGTGAGCGCACCCTTAAACCAATAACCAAACTGTCAGTGTCAAATATTCAGTAAAGACAACAATTTCATCATGGTGAAGTCCACGAACCAACAACTTTTACAAATAATTAAAATTTTCTATAAACATTTGGAGTCGGTGAATGCAACTATAGAATTCAAGGGCATTAATTCCAATTTTTGGTCAATAGCATTTAGCATTTTTAGCTAAATGGCTTCGTCAACAAACAGAATATGAATTATTGGTCATGTGAAAATTCTCATTCTTCAAGAAACACCACTTCATTCACTAAAAATAACTGTATGGTGTGGTTTTCATTACAAGTGGTGTTATTGGACCGTTTTTTTACGTTGATGAAAACGGCCGTCACGTTACAGTCAATGAAGACGGTGCGACATGCCACACAGCGAGTCTAACATCGACGTATGGAAATCTAACTTCGATGAACGTGTTGAGAGATTATTGAAATAAAAATTCAAAATTAGATTTTTTTTTGATTTAAAATTATAAAATAATAAATTAGCAAATTCATAAATTCGTAAATTCTTAAATTCATAAATTCTTAAATTCTTAAATTCTTAAATTCCTAAATTCTTAAATTCTTAAATTCTTAAATTCTTAAATTCTTAAATTCTTAAATTCTTAAATTCTTAAATTCTTAAATTCTTAAATTCTTAAATTCTTAAATTCTTAAATTCTTAAATTCTTAAATTCTTAAATTCTTAAATTCTTAAATTCTTAAATTCTTAAATTCTTAAATTCTTAAATTCTTAAATTCTTAAATTCTTAAATTCTTAAATTCTTAAATTCTTAAATTCTTAAATTCTTAAATTCTTAAATTCTTAAATTCTTAAATTCTTAAATTCTTAAATTCTTAAATTCTAAAATTCTTAAATTCTTAAATTCTTAAATTCTTAAATTCTTAAATTCTTAAATTCTTAAATTCTTAAATTCTTAAATTCATAAATTCTTAAATTCTTAAATTCTTAAATTCTTAAATTCTTAAATTCTTAAATTCTTAAATTCTTAAATTCTTAAATTCTTAAATTCTTAAATTCTTAAATTCTTAAATTCTTAAATTCTTAAATTCTTAAATTCTTAAATTCTTAAATTCTTAAATTCTTAAATTCTTAAATTCTTAAATTCTTAAATTCTTAAATTCTTAAATTCTTAAATTCTTAAATTCTTAAATTCTTAAATTCTTAAATTCTTAAATTCTTAAATTCTTAAATTCTTAAATTCTTAAATTCTTAAATTCTTAAATTCTTAAATTCTTAAATTCTTAAATTCTTAAATTCTTAAATTCTTAAATTCTTAAATTCTTAAATTCTTAAATTCTTAAATTCTTAAATTCTTAAATTCTTAAATTCTTAAATTCTTAAATTCTTAAATTCTTAAATTCTTAAATTCTTAAATTCTTAAATTCTTAAATTCTTAAATTCTTAAATTCTTAAATTCTTAAATTCTTAAATTCTTAAATTCTTAAATTCTTAAATTCTTAAATTCTTAAATTCTTAAATTCTTAAATTCTTAAATTCTTAAATTCTTAAATTCTTAAATTCTTAAATTCTTAAATTCTTAAATTCTTAAATTCTTAAATTCTTAAATTCTTAAATTCTTAAATTCTTAAATTCTTAAATTCTTAAATTCTTAAATTCTTAAATTCTTAAATTCTTAAATTCTTAAATTCTTAAATTCATAAATTCTTAAATTCTTAAATTCTTAAATTCTTAAATTCTTAAATTCTTAAATTCTTAAATTCTTAAATTCTTAAATTCTTAAATTCTTAAATTCTTAAATTCTTAAATTCTTAAATTCTTAAATTCTTAAATTCTTAAATTCTTAAATTCTTAAATTCTTAAATTCTTAAATTCTTAAATTCTTAAATTCTTAAATTCTTAAATTCTTAAATTCTTAAATTCTTAAATTCTTAAATTCTTAAATTCTTAAATTCTTAAATTGTTAAATTCTTAAATTCTTAAATTCTTAAATTCTTAAATTCTTAAATTCTTAAATTCTTAAATTCTTAAATTCTTAAATTCTTAAATTCTTAAATTCTTAAATTCTTAAATTCTTAAATTCTTAAATTCTTAAATTCTTAAATTCTTAAATTCTTAAATTCTTAAATTCTTAAATTCTTAAATTCTTAAATTCTTAAATTCTTAAATTCTTAAATTCTTAAATTCTTAAATTCTTAAATTCTTAAATTCTTAAATTCTTAAATTCTTAAATTCTTAAATTCTTAAATTCTAAAATTCTTAAATTCTTAAATTCTTAAATTCTTAAATTCTTAAATTCTTAAATTCATAAATTCTTAAATTCTTAAATTCTTAAATTCTTAAATTCTTAAATTCTTAAATTCTTAAATTCTTAAATTCTTAAATTCTTAAATTCTTAAATTCTTAAATTCTTAAATTCTTAAATTCTTAAATTCTTAAATTCTTAAATTCTTAAATTCTTAAATTCTTAAATTCTTAAATTCTTAAATTCTTAAATTCTTAAATTCTTAAATTCTTAAATTCTTAAATTCTTAAATTCTTAAATTCTTAAATTCTTAAATTCTTAAATTCTTAAATTCTTAAATTCTTAAATTCTTAAATTCTTAAATTCTTAAATTCTTAAATTCTTAAATTCTTAAATTCTTAAATTCTTAAATTCTTAAATTCTTAAATTCTTAAATTCTTAAATTCTTAAATTCTTAAATTCTTAAATTCTTAAATTCTTAAATTCTTAAATTCTTAAATTCTTAAATTCTTAAATTCTTAAATTCTTAAATTCTTAAATTCTTAAATTCTTAAATTCTTAAATTCTTAAATTCTTAAATTCTTAAATTCTTAAATTCTTAAATTCATAAATTCTTAAATTCTTAAATTCTTAAATTCTTAAATTCTTAAATTCTTAAATTCTTAAATTCTTAAATTCTTAAATTCTTAAATTCTTAAATTCTTAAATTCTTAAATTCTTAAATTCTTAAATTCTTAAATTCTTAAATTCTTAAATTCTTAAATTCTTAAATTCTTAAATTCTTAAATTCTTAAATTCTTAAATTCTTAAATTCTTAAATTCTTAAATTCTTAAATTCTTAAATTCTTAAATTCTTAAATTCTTAAATTCTTAAATTCTTAAATTCTTAAATTCTTAAATTCTTAAATTCTTAAATTCTTAAATTCTTAAATTCTTAAATTCTTAAATTCTTAAATTCTTAAATTCTTAAATTCTTAAATTCTTAAATTCTTAAATTCTTAAATTCTTAAATTCTTAAATTCTTAAATTCTTAAATTCTTAAATTCTTAAATTCTTAAATTCTTAAATTCTTAAATTCTTAAATTCTTAAATTTTTAAATTCTTAAATTCTTAAATTCTTAAATTTTTAAGTTCTTAAATTCTTAAATTCTTAAATTCTTAAATTCTTAAATTCTTAAATTCTTAAATTCTTAAATTCTTAAATTCTTAAATTTTTAAATTCTTAAATTCGTAAATTCGTAAATTCGTAAATTCTTAAATTCTTAAATTCTTAAATTCTTAAATTCTTAAATTCTTAAATTCTTAAATTCTTAAATTCTTAAATTCTTAAATTCTTAAATTCTTAAATTCTTAAATTCTTAAATTCTTAAATTCTTAAATTCTTAAATTCTTAAATTCTTAAATTCTTAAATTCTTAAATTCTTAAATTCTTAAATTCTTAAATTTTTAAATTCTTAAATTCGTAAATTCTTAAATTCTTAAATTCTTAAATTCTTAAATTCTTAAATTCTTAAATTCTTAAATTCTTAAATTCTTAAATTCTTAAATTCTTAAATTCTTAAATTCTTAAATTCTTAAATTCTTAAATTCTTAAATTCCTAAATTCCTAAATTCTTAAATTCTTAAATTCTTAAATTCTTAAATTCTTAAATTCTTAAATTCTTAAATTCTTAAATTCTTAAATTCTTAAATTCTTAAATTCTTAAATTCTTAAATTCTTAAATTCTTAAATTCTTAAATTCTTAAATTCTTAAATTCTTAAATTCTTAAATTCTTAAATTTTTAAATTCTTAAATTCTTAAATTCTTAAATTCTTAAATTCTTAAATTCTTAAATTCTTAAATTCTTAAATTCTTAAATTCTTAAATTCTTAAATTCTTAAATTCTTAAATTCTTAAATTCTTAAATTCTTAAATTCTTAAATTCTTAAATTCTTAAATTCTTAAATTCTTAAATTCTTAAATTCTTAAATTCTTAAATTCCTAAATTCCTAAATTCTTAAATTCTTAAATTCTTAAATTCTTAAATTCTTAAATTCTTAAATTCTAAAATTCTTAAATTCTTAAATTCTTAAATTCTGAAATTCTGAAATTCTTAAATTCTTAAATTCTTAAATTCTTAAATTCTTAAATTCTTAAATTCTTAAATTCGTAAATTCTTAAATTCTTAAATTCGTAAATTCTTAAATTCTTAAATTCTTAAATTCTTAAATTCTTAAATTCTTAAATTCTTAAATTCTTAAATTCTTAAATTCTTAAATTCTTAAATTCTTAAATTCTTAAATTCTTAAATTCTTAAATTCTTAAATTCTTCAATTCTTCAATTCTTAAATTCTTAAATTCTTAAATTCTTAAATTCTTAAATTCTTAAATTCTTAAATTCTTAAATTCTTAAATTCTTAAATTCTTAAATTCTTAAATTCTTAAATTCTTAAATTCTTAAATTCTTAAATTCTTAAATTCTTAAATTCTTAAATTCTTAAATTCTTAAATTCTTAAATTCTTAAATTCTTAAATTCTTAAATTCTTAAATTCTTAAATTCTTAAATTCTTAAATTCTTAAATTCTTAAATTCTTAAATTCTTAAATTCTTAAATTCTTAAATTCTTAAATTCTTAAATTCTTAAATTCTTAAATTCTTAAATTCTTAAATTCTTAAATTCTTAAATTCTTAAATTCTTAAATTCTTAAATTCTTAAATTCTTAAATTCTTAAATTCTTAAATTCTTAAATTCTTAAATTCTTAAATTCTTAAATTCTTAAATTCTTAAATTCTTAAATTCTTAAATTCTTAAATTCTTAAATTCTTAAATTCTTAAATTCTTAAATTCTTAAATTTTTACATTCTTAAATTCGCTTGTTCGTAAGTTGGTAAATTCGTAAATTTGTAAATTCGTATATTCGTAAGTTCCTATTCTGTTTCTGTTTTATTATCCCGAGTGACTCTTCACATACAGCATTTGGAAACAGCTTTCGTTTATTATCCCGACCGTTTTACATTTTTTGGTTTTTATTTTGGCAGCGATTTTTTCAAGAAACTTAGGCAGACAGAATTTGAATATTTTATTTTAATCCTATTTTGCACTAATCGATTGTACGTTCAACCTACAAGTTTTTTTGTGAAACATGCAACTAGGTTTTAAACCGAAAAAATATACAATTTTGAAGAGTCGTCAAATCTTCTTCTGTAAAATGTTCAGCATCTACAATTGGCGCTGAAATGATTGCACCTATCTTTTTGGCGCACTATGTAGTCGAGTGGGAAGTAACAAATAAACAAAAAATTTAATTTCCAATCTAATTTCAAAAAGGAATTAATATCGAAATTACTCGCTACCAAATTAGTCGACCATAATATGCGTTCACATAGTAAAACACACGAAAACTTGACCTGCATCAGTGGCTAATTATGGTTTTACTATGTGAGTGGTTAGTTCAGTCAACAAAAAATTGGAATGTTATTTTTAGTGTTTGTTGTAAAGAAAATAGTTCGAAACTCTCGATCCCATTGAATGACGTTATGGTTCCTCTTTATAAATGCGTCGATGTATATATAACATAAACAGGTAGATTAATGATTCAAAAAAGCCGTTTTATCCAACTATATGATAAAGCTGTCAATTTATTAACATAACTCACACTCAAAATGTCTATTTTAAAAGTTAATGGCTTTGAGTCTCATATACTTACATAACCATTTTTCATTCTTATACATATATACGTTTATTATGAACCAACATATAAAATATAGAATGAAATTCCATGCTCAGCTGGACATCGGCGACAAGCTGTCTAACTTGAAAATATATGAAAAAAAAAAATTAATTTCTTCTTCTATTTCTAAATTATACCGTACCTATTTCGTATAACCACCTCTTAAAAAACCATTCGAATTACAAATAACCCAACAAATCGTTTCCCAGGTAGAAAATCCCATCCCATGTGTACCTACGTATATACCTATGTATCTCCATCGAGGTACCCTTTTACGATATAATAAATGATCACACCTTGAAACTCATTCCTAATTTTGTCTATATAGTGTGTGTGTGTTTGCACAAACTATATGTATATATGTACATGCGGATGGGTAGATGCAGTTGCATCCTTTTGTATCCTTTTAAATTAATATTAATGAAAATGCAATTTTGTTGACTCGATTTTATATACATACATATACGCTTTTGTTACACAGACAATTGTCGTGGTTTCTTCATAAACATACATATGTATCAACCAGATGTCTGATGTACGATTTTTAAAACAATCAATGTTTGAATGCAATTTGAATGCATTATGCCGCTTACGCGAATATAATATATAATTGAATCGTATATGTACATAAATGGCAATAATTAGGAGTAGCACTATACACATAGGTATATGTGTGTATTCAGCATTGTTTTCAGGATTGTTCGGTCAAATACCGGCTTATAATATATGCAGTTTCAGACAGACACACACACACACCCGATGTGATACGTTTGCCTTAAGGATATTTACATTTAATTTAACTTTCAAATACGCGCGAAAGGGAAATGGCTACATTGGGATACAGTAGTTGTTGTTTGCACACACAAAATCTCGTTTATTGTCTAATTTAAGTTCTTTAATATATTAAACGTCTACATGTGAACGTGGAAAGGGAGAGTAGTTTTGTATAATGCGCTGCAGGCCGTATTGTATGCTTTTATAATCAAATTTGGAAATATTTATTTTGGCTGGCGACGTGAGTTATAATTTTGAAAGGGGATTGATGTACGTACCTGTGTCTATTAGATTGATATATTGCCATAGTGATTCGTAAAATGCAAGTTACATAGCTCGTGCACGGACTATAAAAGAATCAAATAAAATATATACATAGGCCGCAAACAAGTTCTGAATCATTCAACTCGGAACAATCGTGAATTGTCCGTATGTGTGAATTTCGATAATTTCACCTTTGGGGGAATATCAACAGACAAATAATTTTTTTTTTGAAGTTTTGGGGTCCTATGCTTTAAAGTTTAAAAGTCCGAATGTCAAACCTTTTTGATCACGAATTTGATGCGGGTGCAGCCGTACTTACAACAAATAAATATTCAATATCATTAAATTTTGATTACTAAAGTTGGAACACTGAAAATGGCTGATGATGGCGCTGGTAAACCAGGAAAGTGGCTGCATCCTAAATTTCACTTAAATGATTTTCTTCCTTTTTATCTGGGCGTATTCCATGTTTGTGTGTTTCGCTATAGAAACTCAATGGATTTGTTTCGACTAATGTTCATTGAACGGCGAAGGGTAGTGAAACCAATCGATGGATTCCTCCTTTTCCAAATTGTGCAAACGCCAAATAACTAATTACAGTTTACAATGTATTTGGCCAATTTCAAAAATTACAACAACAGCTGACTGAAATGTTGCGACCAAATGTAATTTCTATAGCCACAGATATTGGTACAACATTTTTACTTCAATTGTAGTAGTTGACTGCCATCCCATCCATTGGTGTCTTCCCTTGAGTTCCAATTTAATCCAAGTGTTTCAATCTTGTGGAACTCGTCATCGAATTCGAAATGGCTTGGGCTCTTGATTCTCGGACGGTATAATCTTTCAAAGGTCTTGAGAGTTTGACATCCATTTTCTAAGAGATTCATGCACAGAAAAATAGTTTGATTGTAGATTTTTATAGCTTGATTGACATTCTCAGTCCCCAAGATAGTATAGGTCATCCATATAAAGATCGTTTTTAGTGTTTTGGAGCGTTTCCAGTCCAGCTTTGGCCAGACTTGTCTTGCTACATTTAATATAAGGATATTAGTCCTCTAGTTTTTTAAACACTGTTTCGAGTGCTGCAATCGACCTCTGCAGGTTTGCCCTTTCCGGTAGTGAGTTAGAGAGTTGTACCATGCCTAGGTAGCTTGTCCATCCTGCAGTTCCCAAAAACGTTCGAGAGGCCGGAGGGACCCAGACTAACCGTATGTTGAAATGGTCACTCATCTCATTTAGAGAAGAGTGGCCACCCAGCGGAACTGTTAAGACGCATGCCGGTGTCATCCTCTGAGCCCCGCTTATAATAAGCATACAGGCCGTTCATTGCATGAACTACAAGAACCAGTCTACCAACTATTTTCGCAATAGAATATTGATGTATATTATACAGACGACAGTATCGTGGAATACAAAGTTACGTGTGGAGTACTCCAAAGATCAGTTTGAGGACCCTGCTTTGGAAAATTATGTAAGATGGCGTCTGGACGGTCTGAAAATTGGGGGCTTTGCGGACGACGTTGACATCTTAGTGGTGGCGAAAACCCTAGAGGAAATAATGAAGATATGCAAGTTGGCCATAATAATTCTTAAAAGGTGGCTGATATATCATTCGGGCTCCAACTGTCCGACCTTAAAACCGATTAGGTCTTAATTGCCAGAGCAAAGGTGGTAGAAACTGTAAATATTGATGTTGGCGGGACCTTAATCCCTTTAATCAGCCTTCACTACGATACTTCGGTGTTGAATTTGATGCACACCTTAAGTTCAAGGAGCACCTAAGGATAGAGAGCCGAGTTGCCCTAAGACTGATATGTATGGCTTTTGCACAATATCCGGTGACACGGCACTTCTGAATTTCAGGGTTGATCCACATCGCACTACATGCAATGGAAAGGAAGAAATGGTATCTACATCGAGAACAACCAGGAAGCAGAGCATCAGAACGCGTTGCAACTTTAACAGAATGACAAATGCGCTAGGATAGCTCGGAAAAAGTTCGGTGGACTTATCGTCATATTATACCATCCATCGAAGAGTGAATAAATATACGGCATGGTGAAGTTAATTACCAACAGATGCAGTTGCTAAGTGGTTATGGCTGTTTTGGTGCATATACCTTTACAGATTTTAATATGCTGACACTCTAGAATGTCCTACCTGCAAAGGATCGCATATTTTCTTTCAATGCAGCACTTAACATCTGAAACCATATTAGATGTAATGCTTGTGTCTGAAGAAAAGTGGAATGCTGTAAGCCACATGGCAGCAGTGGTACTAAAGGAGATGAGATGCTTAGAGCGTGCCAGAGAAGAGAATCGTATTGGGAGTAGATAGCGGTGGTAATCTCAATTTTAGATTGAGACTTTCCAGAAAATTAAGAGTTTAAGGACTGGTCACCTCCATGCGAAATAATGTCTAAAGATAGTTCCGAATCGAGGATGGATGGAAGGGTGTGTGGTTTTAGATGGTAAAAATCATCTTACTATACGGCACTGTGTACTAATAGTTTTCAATAGGATATAGCCTTGTTTGCTCTTTTCAAGATGTTAGGCTTTCAACTGAGCTTACTGTCCAAGATTACGCCCAGAAATCTTGTCTTGGCAGTAAAAGCTAGTCTTATGCCTTTTAAGATAGGTGGTTCTACTACCGGGATTTTATATTTTCTGGTAAAGAGTACCAACTCAGTTTTGGACTAGCTGATTACCAGTTCACATCTGATGGCCAATCTCCTAATGATCGTGATGGCCCCTCTAAGCCTTTACTACGATACCTAAGGAGCACCTTACGATAGTGAGCAAAAAACCTGTCAATGTATTTGTACCCCTCTCTCGCAATAAGGCCAAAACTGGAGGGTCTGGACCGAGTTGTAGGATGCTGCTGGCAAATGTGATAACATCCATTATATTTTATGGATCACCTATATGGAGCGATGCGATAGACGTAAAATCGTACAGATGCAAGTTGAGGTGCCTTAAGAGTGAATTATGGCTTTTGCATAATATCACTTGACGCGGCTCTCGTAATTTCAGGGATGATCCCCATCGAACTACTTGCAAGGGAAAGGAATAATAGGTATCTACATAAAGAACAACCAGGAAACAGAGCATCGGAATGCGTTGCAAACTATAACAGAATGGAAAATGCGCTGGTATAGCTTGGAAAAGGATTGTATTATACCATCCATCGAAAAGTGGATAAATACATAAATACGCTCGACGAAGATAATTACTACCTGACGTAGTTGCTAAGTGGTCATGGGTGTTATGGTGAATACCTTTACAGTTTTAAACATGCAGACACTCCAGAATGTCTTACCTGCAAAGGATAATGCTTGTGTTTGAGGAAAAGTGGATTACTGTGAACCACGAGCTGATATGCTTAGAGCGTGCCAGAGAAGAGAATCATACTGAGAGTAGATAGCGGTGACAATCTAAATTTTAGGTTAAGACTTTCAAGAAAATTAATGGTTTAAGAACTAGTCACCTCCATGCGAAGTAATATCTAACGATCGTTCCAAATCGAGGATGGATGTAAGGGTGTGCGGTTTTAGATGGTAAAAATCATCTTCATTTTATACCCGAAAAAACGTCTTACTACGCCACTGTGTACCAGCTCCGGAGCATACTGTTCGAGATTACCCTCAGAAATCTTGTCTTGGCAGTAAATGCTAGTTTTATGCCGTTTAAATTAAGACTACCAACTCAGTTTTGGACGAGCTGATTACCAGTCCGCATCTGCGGGCCCATCACATAATGATCGTGAGGGCATTTTGAATTACCTTTTTAACCGTGCTGAATAATTTTCCAGAGACAATCAATAAGAAATCACTCCAACCCTCTCTCTCTCTCTCTCTAGCTCCAACAACAACCCATTCATAGCTATGTACTAGAGACAAGGCGACATAACACCACCCTGCGGGGTTCCCTTGACCCCCGGAGTCCTAATGATGGACTCCTTCAGCTCAGAGTTAGCCATCCTGCTCATCAGCATATGATTGGTTAACCCACCTACAGTCCTTCAAGAACTGCCTTCGTCTTTACATTGTTAAAGACTCCCTCAATATCGGAGAAAACCACCATACAAAACTCTTGCGAGTATTATGATTGCTCAATCGGTCGTACCATAGGGCACTAATTTTGTAATGCTAATTTTGCCTATAAATTGACTATTTGACTAATTGACTAAATGTATGCGATTACTGTATTATAGGTAGATACCTATATACAAACAACATTCGTCAATGCATCGCTGAACCGTGAACAATAATAATTATACATTCAGAGTCCCAGAGTTGGAACAAACCATGAACTTTTGCGCTTTTGTTTTTGGTTTTATCGCCATTCCAAATCATCAACGTGCGCGATTAAAACTATAATGTTCAACAGTTGTGCTCCATACCGCATCACAATATTCATTATCAAGTCGAGCTATATATATGCGCTTACACACCGGAATTGAAATTATTAAAATAAAAAATATGTTTTTATGTTATTCCGCATTTATGTATACATATACAATGCCATAAATAACATAAAGGTAATTTATCGTGAATAATTCAATTATGAAGGTATACGTACATGCCAACGATTTTTTTCCACCATTTGTTCAATTGAATATGACGTAATGTACATACATAAAAATTGGCGGAAGAATCAGAGTAGAATTCCGAATTATGGTTTTTTTGCGTGTACACCAGTGTTCACATGCATATATGTACATATAACAAAAAGGTGATAATCATCTGATTATTAATAATAACAATTTTTTTTTTGGTTTTGTTCGTTGGATTTCTTATGGTGCTTAAATTTTATATCATCCAGAAAACTGAGTTATTAAAAATAAAAATTCTTCCCTCTGTTACTTTTATTAATATTTTAATTTTGTTGTTGTTGTTGAAGGTGTGAAACAACAGGAATAAGAAGAATCTTAGCATGAAGACGAAACTATACACACACAAACACGTACAATACAAAAAAAAGATCATCAATCACGATCGGATTAAGTAATTTTTATGATAGGTTTTAAAAATGTTTAGTTTGGGTTTTGTGTATAGTATTTATAGCTATGAATGCGTATACATATATTCGCTTTGGCCGCAGGTACTAAGAAATTTCGTTATTTACAAAAAAAAAAAACAAAAGATTTATTTGTATAATCCTTTTTCAAGGAAATTATTTGAGGATCGTTTATTTTATGATTCTGTTAAAACAATGACGTAGGGATTTTAATTTTATTGTTTAGCTTCGTCAGGGTGTTAATTTTTTTTTTTTTAATATCTTAAGCCGACCAAGAGCTGTGATTTTGGAAAAAAAAAAAGATTTTGCCTTGGAATTATTTTCATTAAACTATAGGCTGAATATAGGCTAAGTTAGGCTAGATTTGGATGGCTGTCCCAAAAGAATTGCATAGGCCACAAATAAGATGTGTTCTTCCATCTTGAGCTTTCGAAGCGTTTAATATATCTGACGTAAGGAAGTGCCCGTCAAAATGCGAATATCCTTTGCTGATACTACACTATACCTCAACTAGCCCATCACTTCCATGACCACGATAAGTTCAGTCTGAAAGGTACTACAAAAGTCGAGCAAGACAAAAAGAGTGGTTTATCTTTAGAATCTCACACAAAACACCATACTCGACTCTCCCATTCCTTCTTGAACCATCCGTACAACATGCTGATTTTCTTATCCAAAACTGCGTCACTCACCCAATCTTCTCCTGTGGGAATCTCAGTTATGAACCTTACTTCGAAAGATGGGGATGGGACATACTTTTAAAGCTGGCCACCAGACTACAGCCTCATAAAGTAGTTTAGATCTGATTACTGAAACATAGAGCCATAGAGCTGTCCAAAATAAGCCCAAATCTGTCAGCGAATATCCCACACAAAGTACCCGAATGATCGCCGGCGGCCTGACGTTTCTTTCTCAATGGGATCAATAAGCTAGTGGATAGTTGTTCCCACCAATCTTCCCTTAGGCATATGTTGAGATTTTGAGAGCTCATCCGGCTTGATTTTGCGTCTAAGATGAGCGCTTCTATTTGCATTTCTAAGGATATTAGCAGGAAGGAGGATAAGCTTATAGGAGTAAAGATTATGGTACTGCGGTGAAACCTTTTTTCTGCCCTAGGTTTAAAAATATTACTTTTATTTACAATTTGCTATACATAAATCGCGGGGCGTAGAGCCCTGTTAATTTTTAGACACTCTGGAGCCAGAACCGAGCACCCCGGAAAGTGTGTCTTTAATAGTAGCTCCAGACATTTTCGTAGGCTATGATCCATCTGGTCGTTGGATATTACTCGGAATAGAAGGACTCGAAGACAGTACTTTACATACCCTAATTGCCTCTGAGGACTCCATATTGTATTACAGTAGAGCCTCCAAGCTCTTGTTTTGGGGCTTTTTAAATCATATTTCTATGTTTTAAGGACTTCTTTATAGCAGTCCCTACCCGCAGCAGCATTAGTTTTCTCATCATTTTTAAACAGACATTTACATTTTAAGCGAGTATTTTAGAGTTCCTTCGACTACTAGGATAGCTCTAAGACATCAGGCTGTGGTGATGCAGGTGAGTAATGAGTTACCCAGGATGGTTCGAAAGGTTGGTTTTCCTCCTGTTTCTGAAAATTGGTTTTCTTGTAAGTTTTGTAATAGATTCATAGTGAACATACTATACCAATGGTTAGAAAATGTACCGCCTCATACGGTAAGTAAGGTGATATTTGACGGTCCATCTCAATATTAGCCATCCCTGCATCAGCGTTGCTGGAAATCAGTAGAATAAAAACGTTCCGGTTAGGTTTAGTGAGGATGTAGGAACGAACCTTACCTTCTTTTTTGGCACATGGCAATATAAAGTTGGAAGTATCGAACAACCTCTATCTTTTTAGCTTACATTTTAAGCAGAGGAGCATCCTCCTTTGCCCTTTCACAGCCATCACAGCAACCACCATTAGTTTTTAAGCACCCATACTAAATTGAATAAACATTATAGATTTTCTTGTAAAATGCTAGCATAGTTCCTGGAAGTGGATCCGGTTGTCGATTAAGGTCTAAATTGCAAATAAAAACATTTTAATCTCCAAACAATTGTAACCAGCAACCCTGTTCAGTTTGTCGTCATCTGCTGCTGCATCCGCATCTTAGATAATCTGAAATCTTGGCGGGCGTTTACGGATGTAACCTGTTTCTCTTTTTCGAGATAGCCGATACCATTCGCTCCGTTTGAATCATTTGCTCCCTGGAACAGAGCAACCAAAGTTTATTTAATTCGATCAAGAACGTTAAGGGCACAATTTGGTGATGTGAAGGACACGATTGGTACATCCAACCATATAGAGTAGGAATCAACAAGAATTAAGAACACTTTGCCTTGAAATAGTTCCGCGAACTCAATATGAACCCTTAATCACGGTATATTTTCGCTTCTTCCCAGAAGAACGATGCATCCGAATGGATGCTTGAGATTTTTCAGGACATTTTTTCATTTTTTCACATTTTCAGGTATATACGATTGAGCAAGCTTCTGTTATCGTTTTTCATGGCATGGTCTATATTGGGCCACCAAACGTAACATCTCCTCGCAGTATAATGCAACCAATATTGATTGAATTCCTTCCACACAACACATGTCTTTGTTACAGCTTAGTTTAGGTCGAAGCAACCAGAATAACTTTAATTGATTATCAACTTTGTTAAGCCATTCCCTAGAGTCCCAAAAATGACTATGAACAGGATTTTTCTTTGTACATAGAAGTGGCGATATCACTCGCCATTACAACTGGGTGTTGTATGATTTCTATCATCATCACATCCTTTTCTTTTCTAACAGCCATAACAATCGAGTTTGGTAATCAACTAAGGCCGTCATTTGGTATTAAGCATTGGCTTTTCAGGGTTCAACAATCCTAAATGCAGTTTGTGGTCCGTTACTATGGTGAAACTCCGCCCATTCAGGAAATTGTGAGAAATCTTCAAGCCAGAATAGAAAACGATAGGCCTGTCAGAATTGACATTGTTAGTTTGTGTGACAAAATGACTCCAATGCCATACGGAGCAGCATCACATACTACAGGTAGTGGAAGATGCTCAATATAGGAAGTGGGCACATTATTGCCATGCAGTAGCTGGTGGAGTGGCTCAGCGATGGTTGCTTTGCTTTGTATACAAATGTGGTAAAAGTTTATGAGACCCAGAAATTCAAGCAGCTGCACTTTGCATGTCGATGGAACGAAGGCCACTTCCGTCAGTACGATGTAACAATAAATTGAATTCACACTCTATCGAACATTTATCCCAATGACGTGCTCGATTCCACGGAGTAAGTGTTCAATGAAATTGAAAGACGTTCCACCTTATTGTATTGGTATAGTATTGGAAAAGTATAGGCGATAGAGCCCTATTAACAGTGGAAGTATAGTCACTGCAAGTCTAAATAGGTCCGTCACGTTTATATAACAGGCACAATAATTGTCCGGTTTTCCATTGGTACGTATAATGGAAGTCGATCAACATGATTGGCCATTATATTCAATGTCAAACTCCAGTCGATCAAGTATTTGAATTCCGAGCGCAGTGGTTAAAGCTGCGACGTTTGGATCGGGAGGTACTGGGTTCGAATCCCAAAAGTGTTGCAAAAAGGATTCATCATCCTTGATTTCAATCGGGACGATGATGAACAATCTATGACCTTCTGTTGAGTGTGCAGAATCCATGGGCCGAGCCATCGTTCATGTCAGTGCAGGCTGGCATGGAGCTATACAAGGTGTAGATGGTTAAACAAATCGGACCTGTGGCCGTGCGTCCTCGATTTGGCTGGCAACGGCGTAAGACAACGACGCAAATAAGCGAAAACTGTGAAAGAGCCGGGAAAGCCTTGAACCCCATAACAAGTATAGATTAAAACAAAAAAAAAACAAAAAAAAATAAGAAAGAAATCCGTTAAGACCAGCCCAGGTTGCCCAAGAATTAAGGCATCTTCTCATATAATGGTGAAGGTCCGCACAGATATTAAGGTGAATCTTGAGCCCATCTTTGTTTTCGGAGGGAATGGACGTAGAGACTATAGCTTCACCGAATTGAAATGCGTTTCCTCCTTCTAGGTTTCCCTTTTTCAAGCTGGAAATTGTTTGAATTGGATCGATACACACACCTTCTGAATGTAACCAGTGAAACCAAAAAATGAGAAAGACCGGAATTTATCGCACGGGCGAGTGCCAAGTGATCCTATCATTTGGGAATCATCTCTTTGGAAGCCAGATCAATTACCTTCTTTGGAGCTATTAAAGATTCCAACAGCTCAGAAGTTTCATCCCGCATAACGTCAGGAAAATTGCGCATTATGAAAAACAAAACGTACCGACGACAATATTTTCCCCAACTCTGATTGTTTATTGTAACACACAATTTTTTTGAACACATGTATTTGTATGCAGAGTATACGTAAAAAATACTTTGAGAGAAGTTAGGCCGTATCATTGTGTTATGAAGCTAAGAATTCCATGGCTAAATTAGTTGGCCCGTGTCCGTATGCCATTGAATCATTCTTAAAGTTAAAAAATGTGACGTTTAGGCACACTCTCTGCACCGTTCCTGTTCGTCGATACATTAACAAAAGACAAACCAGCACATATAGCGCAGCCATATTAGCTTAAAGCGGGTCGAATTTATCATCCGCTCGGTCACATATGTTCGGTTTGAAAGAATTACTGGTTCAATGTCAATCAATCATAATTTTAACATCTTCCGGCAAACATTTCAAGAGTCTCGTCGCTATCACCAATTGCAAAATCTCTTCAGTTCAAGTTTCAAAGTGAAACAACGACCCAGAATGCATTTTCTCACAAAAGCTAGAATTTGCAACCGATCCCCGCTGTCGTGCATTTCTGGGCTGCTACAACCGCTTTGTGGCCATTCTCGAATGTTTATGCTACGAAATACGACACTTGCGGAGGGGTGATGATTGGACGGGCATCAATGATGGCACCGAATGTCACAATTGCAAATGACACTTATTTCAGTTGAATCTTATGACCAAACCACGGTTTGAACATAGTTCTACTCTGGTTAGCACAGCTAATAGCATATGTAATAGCCAGCATATGAACTAATCAATCATAGAGGAGCTTGGATACAATCCGTTAAAAATATTCATAGGGAACAAAGTACAAAACGCACTTACACTTACACTTCCCCTCTTGTTGGCACTGTTTGTGTGGAATCGTCAGAGTAACATAGTTTTTAAACTACAGAGCAGTTTAGAGGCATCACAATCAATGTATGTTACTGATATTTTTCCGTAGATTTTAGTTTACGATTGCTTTTCATTGTTGTCACAGATAAATCCTGCTTACTTGAGAAGCGTGATGTTTTATTGCCAGAAAGGTTCATGAGCGTCAAATTGGGCGTCTCACTGGTCTGTGTCGGTCTCCAAAAGCGGAAGATTCAAAATTAAGAAGGTATATTGCCGAGAAATGACTGTAGCAATGAATAAAACTACAGAAAGTATTACCTCATTTGTTGCAGCTGCTTTGCAGGAAAGCAATGAATAAAACTACAGAAAGTATTACCTCATTTGTTGCAGCTGCTTTGCAGGAAAAGCCATAATATTTGGAAGATGGTCTTACGGATTTTGGAAAAACCAGACATTATAGATCAAAAAAATTCAGAAATTCCAGCTATGCGCCAAATTAAATAATTCGGATTGACAAATTAAAATTTTAGCGATTCAGGAAAACTAAAATTCTTATCTCGAGAGCATTTACAACTGTATATCGAGAGAACAAGAAAGAATAAGCACAATCATCCCTGAAAAAATTAGAAACACACAAAAGCCATGGCGTATGCTATCTGCGCTTACGTTCTTTACTCATCCTGTTAGTGAAGTCGAACAAAATAACGACGTGGTACCATTACAAAACCTAAGTGTAAGGGAAGGCAGTTCTGAAGAAATGTTGACGCTGCCTTCGAACATGAGAGTTCAAAGTAGACCTCTCAACTAGTCTGAAAACTCAACTCCGAGTGTGGAGTTCCTGAAACGAACCTCGTTCGGACGTGACGCCTCCATCTCCACCTATAGGGTCTAGATATTCCTAATTAGAGGTTCCTCAATCGCATTGAGTGAAATGGGCCGAAAATTCTAAATATCTCAGGAAGAAATTAAAGTAGTTGGGTCGGGTAACGCACATTAGCGTTAGTGTGAGGCCCTTAAAGACGATCTATTTGTTGTGGTCCTTGAAGAGTGACAACACCATCTTTTTCACTCTCTTCAACTAAACAATTTTAATTCTTAGCCAGGTAGCCATCGAAGGTCGCATAATGAAGTGTTTGAATGATGTTTACGCGGGTACACATCGATATATTCAATTTGGAATGATATACATACATACCTACATACATATAAAATAACGACTTATTTTTTTTGACGACGCATTACTCACGAACAATAATCTTAATGCATTCAGCCGAACAAAAAAAAAAATCCATGGCAACTTCTATATTTCGTCATAATTCTTTTGCTGGAAAATTGTTTATTTGTTACCAAAAAGATTCTTTTATTTGTTCATTTTACTGTTGAGAAATAAAAATAAAAAATTTAAAAGATTTTCATAATAAGACGGGAATAAGAAGTAAAAGATTGTTCTTCTTCTCAGATATTTTCTTATAATATAGCGACGAGCAAAAAAAAAAAATTGTTTGTAACTAGAAATTATTGCATTATTAAATGAAAAACTTTTCCCCTTTATTTAAATTTTTGTACAAAAAAACATTTTTTTTTTCGTTACTTCAACATTTTCTTTATCGTTTGCTCTTTTGTTGCCGCACCGAAGTTCTTTTCTTCGCCCAGTTTCCTCGTAATTTTTTTTTTTTTTTTTTTTGTATTTTCGTCTTGTTTATTTGGAAAAATGTTTATTGTGATTCCTTTTATCAAATCAAAAGATGACGAGAAAAAATTTAAAAAAAAAAAAAAATAATTGAAGAGAAGGATAAGCAAAAATAAAATAAATAAATAAGAAGATGAAAGGATCAATGTGATTAGAATATAAGAATATCAATTTTCTAATTTTTCGTTTTATTTTTTGGTTTCCATAGGTAATAAAAAAAAGTTTTCCTTTTTTTTTTGTCGGTTTCGGTTGTACCGGTTTTTTTGATGCGTGAAAATGGTCATTTTCATAATAAGTATTATATTCGTAGGATATATAAGGATATAATGCTTTATTCTATTATAAAGTAAATCACTGGAAAAGATATCGGTGTGCGGTTTTGTTATGTGTGCGGTCGAATATATATATAAGAAAATTTGATTTTGAATTAAGGCAAAATGGTTGTGTATTAAGTAGATTGGGAAAATATTAGCCCGAAAAATTGATTTTGAATTAAGGCAAAATGGTTGTGTATTAAGTAGATTGGGAAAATGTTAGCCCGAAAAAACCTATCCATCCCGAAAAAAGTCTTTTCAGAATGTTTCTATGCTAAATATCAAAAGTGTCTTCGCTCTCAGCACGAAATCTATAGCAAATAAAGTAAAATAAACAGTCCAACCCGAAAAAAATTTATATGAAGAAATTGTAAAAAAACCGTTCATAAATAATTTTCAAGTATCATTTTATTCTATAAATACGAGTAAGTCTAAATAATTTAAATTATAAAAAATCAAAATTTATTATCAAGAAATAATTATTCCCAAATTTATGAATTTTTTAAGAGAAATCCTAGAAATAACCCCTCTGGGTTATGGTCTCTAAAATTAGGTACATTCATCCCACAAATAATGACATATAGCTTATCTATACGTATCATGGAGCTAAAGGTTTCGTCAAGGGTCATTTGTACTAATAGATTCACTAGTATTTTATGCGAATTATATGAAATCTTTATAATTTTTTGGGGGAAATCCTAGGGATAACCCCCTCTGGGTTATGGGCCCTTTCAATGGGTACATTTGTCCCACATATAATGACATATAGCCTATCTTTGTATCATAATAGTTATAGTCATAATCATTTGGTTATAATAGTCCTAGCTGTACCACATTCGAGTTTCCTCCTCTTCACTCGCTAAACCCTCCTGAGCTTACCAAGAAGCTTTTAAAATCCCGGATCTCGATCTTACTGAGATCCGTGAGGTCGTTCAAAGGGAAGTTCCAATAAATTTTGTTCTACTGTACGCTAGACTAGGAGAGAGCAGACCAGATGGAGCACATTTTCCTCCTCCTTCTCATCACCACAACTGCGGCAGACATCGTGTCCCAATGAGACAATTTCCCGTTATAGCTGAAAGTACCATACCAGTATGGTGCCGTCGAAGCGATATCAGTTTGATGATCTGGACCGGTCAAGTCAAAGCCAGATCTGCCTGGTTGTTACACACGAACTGGCGTTAGACCATTCGAGAAACGTTCGTTTCTTTTATAACTTCTTCCTGAAGCAGCAGTTTACATGAGCAAGCGGTATCTATATATCCCGCCTGCTTTGGGTTATTAGGCGTGCTGTACCCTTACGGGCCAACTCATCAGCCTTTACATTCCCTGCGATATTGAAATGCCGTGGCATCCACGTCAAGCGGATGTTGAACTGATCAGCCATCTCATTTAAAGATGCCAGACAGTTCTGTGCTACCTTCGACGTCAGGGAGTATGATTGTAGCGTTTTAATAGCAGCCAGGCTGCCGTAAAAATGCGAATATCCTTGTATGTAATATGCATCGCGATCAGTTCAGCTTGAAAAACGCTGCAAAAGTCGGGAAGACGAAAAGAGAGGTTAACCCTTAGTGCCTCACAGAATACCCCGCAGCCAACCCATCTATCCCTTTTTGAGCCATCCGTGAAGAAGCTTAGCGCCTCATTGTCCATAATCGTTTCGTGCACCCAGTCCCCTCTGGTGGGAAACTCAGTTTGGAATCTCATCTCAACAGATGGGAAAGGAATAGCGTAGTCGGTAGCTTCCGGAATATCCCTGTTGCGTAGGATAGATGAGTACCCTGCACTGTTACAGGTTCACATATATATATATATGGATTTGAGCCGAATGGCTGCACTTAATGCAAGCTGCTCGGGCGCAATATCCGAAGGAGTAAGATGAAAAAGAATCTCCAGAGTTTGAGTAGGTGTGCTCTTGACAGCCCCACTTATACACAAGCAGGCCGTTCTTTAGACTTTCATCAATGGTTTAAGGTTGGTCATAATTTTTAATGCTGACCACCAAACGACAACCTCATACTGCGGTATAGGTTTGACCACTGAGTCGTAGAGCCAGTGAACTATGTGGGGCTCCATACCCCATCTCTTTCCAATGGCATTTTTGCAGGAGTAGAGCGCTATAGTAGCTTTCTTTACTCTCTCTACGATGTTTGGTTTCCACCTTAGCTTGCTGTTCAAAAGTAGTCCGAGGTATTTTGCTCTATCCGTAAAGATCAAGCGAGTACCATTTAATGTTGGCGGGTCACACTGAGGAGGTTTGTGCTTCCTGGTAAAGAGGACCAGCTCTGTTTTCTGTGGGTTTGCGTTCAGTCCGCAGCCGCGTGCTCACTCAGAAAGGTAACCAAGCGGGCACTGCATGCGCTCACTTGGCGTACTAAGATATTTACCGCAGGCTGCAATAGCAACGTCATCCGCGTAAGCAACCACCTTGAAGCCTTGCTCTTCCAGGTTTAGTAACAGGTCATTTATGGCCAAGTCCAAAGAGGGGGGATAGAACCCCACTTTGAGGTGTCCCTCTGCACAGACGTCCCACCCAGATAAGCTGTCACGATCCTTCCTCTAAGCATTTGATCTATCCAGCCTCTGAGTGACCCGTCTACCCCCAGACGCGCAAGGGCCCGAGTGATCTGACGTTGCTAAATGCCCCCTCTATATCTAAGAAGGTTACCATTGAATATTCTTTATATTCAAGTGATTTCTCAATCGAGCCTATAAGGGAGTGGAGAGCTGTTTCCACCGATCGTCCCTTACAGTATACGTGTTGAGATCCCGACAGCTCGCCCGGCTTGATTGAGCCTCTAATGTAAGCCTCTATTTTTCTTTCCGGTGCTTTCAACAGGAAAGAAGATAAGCTTATAGGCCTAAAGTCTTTGGGATAGCAGTGAGAGCTTTTTCCCGCCTTAGGTATAAATATTACTTTTACTTCAGTCCACTTTCTAGGAATGTGACAGAGTTCTAGGCTGCCTTTGAAGATAACTTACAGCCAGGGTAGGGTTAAGTCAATAGTTCGCTGGATATCCGCAGGGATAATGCCATCAGGTCCTGCTGACTTGTATGGCTTAAAGCTGTTTATTGCCCATAGGATATTCCGCCTTTTTACTATATGACTTACGGAGTCTATACGTCCCTATTTATCCTAGGTCTCTCCGGAGCTAGTACCGAGCACTCCGGGAAATGTGTTTCTAGTAATAGCTCCAGGGATTCCTCACTACATTTAGTCCATTAACCATCCGGTTGTTGTAGATAACCCGGAATGGAAGGACTAGAACATAGTACTTTTCGTAGCCTGGCCGTTTCTGAGGACTCCTGTATATTGCCACAGTAGGAGGACTTCCTTGTAACAGTCCCAATCTGGAGCAGCATTTGTGTTCCTCGTTTTCGTGAACAGTCTCCTGCACTTCATACGAGTCCCTTGGAGTTCCCTCGACCACCTGGGTGGCCGAGATTTACCCACGGTCGAACTGATAGGACATGCACCTAATATTGCCTTGTTAAAAGCATCAGATGGCTTGGTTACTAGAGCATCAAGCTCCTGTGTAGAAGCAGGAGGGGTTGGAACCGATACCGGCAATACGTTATCCAGAATGGTTCTGAAACAATCCCAATCAGTTTTTCTCCTATTTCTGAAGGGTGGTTTGCTAGTGGGTTTTGTATCCACTTCGTACTGGAGATAACAATGGTCAAAAAAGGAATGGTCTTCGGACACTTTCCAGTTCAATACCCTCCCCTTAATAAAATCTGAGGCAAGTGTGATGTCCAACACTTCCTGTCTATTTTTAGTAATGAAGGCTGGCTTACACCCGATATTACATATATTTAGGTTAGTACTTAAAATAAAATCAAGGAGTAACTCACCTCGCCTGTTGATATTTGTACTTCCCTAGATTGAGTTATGCGCATTCCATTTTTAGCAGAAGGGCCGCCGAGGCGGCTTTAGAGTGATGGAGGTTGATCTGTAGGATCTTAAGCATTAGATATTGCTTCCCTCCACCACTATTGATTCGTCCGTTAGAAGCGCACAGCGTAGCCCATTGATCTCGACGTCCCCGAGTCCAGGGATAGTGTCTCCTGTGCGTCTTCCGGGATGCTTTGGACATCTGGGTCAACAACAATAGGCTGGACACCACTAGTGGCTTCCCCACCTGTTGCATCATCGCGCTTATAGATTCTGAGCTTAATCGCTCCAAATCCATAGCTGACCAGGCCTCTAGATTATGCCAAAGCACCCACTGATTTTCTGTCGATGATAATGACGGCCGATCTGTGCTCTGCTTCCGCCTTTATCTCTTCTAACCTGGCAATCTTCCAGGTGGCCGTTGACAGATCCGGATTGCTGATTTTCAACATTTCCAGGATCTCCCTAGGATCACTTGGCTCCGCAGGGATCCAGGCTCGCGCCCTTGGCCTGCAGGGAATTCCTTCCCTCGTTACCACTTCTAGTTTGCCCCCGGCCAGACTGCAGCCAGGCTGCCGATCGCCTTTTTGTAGAGGGTCACAGACCTCTCATCGGTACAGGCAGTCAGTTTAACATGACCCCGATGGAGCAGGTCTGGGGTTCTCCCTCATGATTTTTAGGAAGATGCCGGTCAATGACTGCCATGATCAGGTGATCCTTTAGCACCTCGTTGAAGGGCCTGGTAACATTGTCCCGAGCCCGCTTCTTTTTGGCATCCGTAGGCGGGTTATCATCAGAGCTCTGCCTTTTCGGCTGTGAGATCACAGCGGAACCCTTCTACTTTGGCTCAGTGATACGTCTTGCCCACGCAAGCGTCTCCTTGTCTCTATCCGTTCTCTGCTCCAACGGAATGTTGTTGATCTTAGAGATCATGCGCCAGGCTCTCTTCCAGGTCTAATAGTTGGACACTGATGGAGAGCCAGCATTCTTTCCTTTGCCCTTTGGTTCCGAGGTGCCAGCCTCATTTGGTCTTTTGCCCCTAATTGCACTTTGGAGACCGGGTCTCAAGGCCGATGTCTCCGCAGTATTAGATTCCGGCTTTTTAAGAGCACCGGTCTCTTTTAGTTTACTGTTTTGATTTTCCATAATAGTTCCCACGAGTAGCGGAGAAAGGAGGTTCATCTGTGCAGAGATCCGCAATGCACAGGTAAGGCTACATGATTCGGAGGGCACCAAGAATCCGGATACACCATTAGAGACTGGGCCCCCAGCCTGGCCGGTTATCAGCACGGTACGGTTAACACCTTAACCCGGCACAGTTGTTTATCGCCGTGTTTTCGCCTAGTACACCACATGGTGTACTAGTTGCCCGGTGGTCACCACGGGGAGGTAACACGCACACTTGTGGAAGCTGCAAGATACGGATCTGTCAACAAGTACCAACTTAATTCCACCAGACAGCTTCTCATCAGACCACCATCGTGATTTATAGTTTTATATGAATGTAGTGGCAATGGTTTCTGTAAACATATCGGTCATGCAATAAGGTTCTGGCCACTGAGTGAAATAATCGACACAAGTAAGTAGATAAATATATCTATTGGATTTTTTCATTTCATTTCATTCATTATGTCGCTTTGATCGAAGAAGCTGTTCCCAGGAGGTCGTGCCTTTAACAACTCCAACGCGGACTTACAATTTTTATTATAAAACTACTAAATCGGTATGCTTAGCCAGGTTTGCCCTGTTACCGTCCCTGCCATCGAGGAGGCGCATACTCGTCTACTTATAACTAGCATTTAACATTAATTTACTTGAGATAAAAATCTGGTGTACTATTCTCTGTCTATCTACCGCTTAAAACGGTATCACAGAACTTCTTGAAATAGTTGAGGTTGATTGGCAGCATTAGAGTTAGTTTACTTGCTGGCCACTCAACTCTTGTGTCTATTATTAGTTGTTCTCTAGCTTCTTGAGCTAGATCACAGTCATAGAGGATGTGTTCTATTGTATCCTCGCCCTGTCCACATTCACAGGTGCTTGAGTCCGCTAGATTCAGTCGGTGCATATAGGAAGCCATTCTACCATGTCCTGTTAACATTTGGGTGAACCATACGCTTAGAGGAATCTTTGTCTCTAATCTCGCCGCAATGTTAGGCAGATAACTATATGTTATTCTGCCATCCACTGAGTGCGACCATCTGTCCTGCCATATTGCTATTGTCGCTTTTCTCGTTTTCCTCTTGAGCAAGCCCACGAGGTTCGGCCGAATTTGATCGCCTTCTATTATCACGTTTCCATAACTCACATTTTGTCTATTCCTAATTTTGTAGTTGGCAATTCTTTCATTTAACAGTATATCAATGGGTATCATGCCGGCCAAGACAGGAACGGCGTCAGTTGACACCGTTCTGTAAGCCTTGGTTATTCCGAGCAAGATACTTCTTTGGGCACTAACTAGTGTACGCCGATGGTGGCAGTTCATTCGGTCTGCCCATGCCGCGCACGCATATGTTAATGAAGATACCACAAGGCCTTCATATATTATGGATAGTGTTTGTTGCTTGAGGCCCCAGTTCTCTTTAGCAACTCTTTTTAGCACAGCGAAAACCTTTTTACTATTTTCCGCGACTCTTTTGACATGTGAAGTGACTCCAAGTCGTTCATCAAAGTCAACTCCGAGCCATTTGACAGTTTTAACCATCTTAATTCTTTGGCCATTTACGGAAACCAATGGTGGTCTCCTAATGTCCAGTGAACCTTTAAGTTGGATCATGACTGTCTTTTCTGAGGAAAGCTCCATTTTGTAGCTTTTGCACCAGTCCACCATCTATTGGATGGAGGAAGTGGTTATACGATGTCCATATAAGAGTGTTCGTATCTATCTGGTAAAATTTCGAACTGTCCAAGAGGCGTTTTTGTGCGCCAATCGACTTTTGATTTTTGGCAGGATACATGGCCGTTTTGTTGCGTATCTGCAACAATGTTATGTCCGTGTTAATTGCCAAATATAATCCAAGTGACGTGATTGCCTTCAACTACGTTCAGTTTTGGACTAAATTGCTCTGGTCACAGGTTTGTGCGTTCGGTGTAGATGGTACAGTCCACCGAGCAAATAGCGCAGTGGTTAAAGATGCGACGTTTGGATCGGGAGGTGCCGTTTTCGAATCCCAAACAGAGGCGGGATGCAAAAGAGATTTTTCATCTCCCGATTACGATCGGTGATTAAATTGAAAACATCTATGACCCTCTGTTGGAATGTAGAACTCATGGGCCGACCCATCTTCCATGTCACTGTACAGGGTGACATGGGGCTATGCAATCCGCTGGTGGCATACTGTACTTGTGTGAATGGGATGAATGAATGGATTGAATGAATGTTGTGTGAATGTAAGGTAAGACTATGGACCAAAAGAGCGTCTATGCCAAGTCCTTTAAAAAAAAAAAATAATAAAAATGGTACATTCCCGACTTTCGACAAAATATTTGAAATATTTCATTGACAAATTGAGAGTTTTTTTTTTTGTCATCCGAGAGTCATCCGTCATTTTACTGTTGCAGAACAGGTCGGACGCGATATTGTTTGATCTATCATTTGTTATGCTGAGCTTTGAAAACATGTTGCCAAGTGATTGTGAATTGGGGCGAGTATTTCAGAGCGATTTGGTATACAAATTGTTCGTAATATTTTTAAATTTAAATTCAACTTAGTCGACGTTTTGAGTAATTATAACTCAAACAATATTATTTCACCACCCTGTAGTTTAATAAATATATTGTGCCTACATTTAATTATTAATTAATTAATTAAAATAATTTTTTTCTGATACAATAGTTGAATTATCTGTGGATTAAACGACTTAACGTACATGCAAAATTTCCACTCATTACGAATATAGTTCAAAAGTTATGACCCTCTAGGTCGACTAGATGGACGGACAATGAGCGATGAGACCCAAAGCACTGTAAGTACTGTCCTAGCTACCTGAAGTGATCGGCCCAACTCTGACTGCTCTTTTTGAAAATGTAATAACTAAATGTAAGCAATAATAATTAACAGTGTTAAAGGCCATTACTGGCCCCTTACTGAATCAACAATTTGGCTCCAACGGTTTCGATCCTGAGCTTGGTCTTCATACTGTCTAAGACAATCAGAAGAGGCCAAGTCGTTCTCTACATCGTGGAGCCATCGTCGCCTGCAACGACCTCTGCGCCTACCATATGGTGGCTCTCCTTTCAGAGATCGCTGAACAATTCGTTCCGGATCAGCACGCAGAACGTGACCGAGCCAGCGCACTCGCTGGGATCTAACTTCATGTACAATATCGGGGATCTTCATCAGATCTCTGATCTCGAAATTGTACAGAGCTCGGTATGTACCATCTATTTCGCGTTTAGGGCCGTAAATCACACGCATGATTCTTCTCTCAAATGTAAGGAGCCATCTCTCGTACTCATCCGTCAGCGCCCAACTTTCACATCCAAACATAACAACAGGCCTGATCAACGCTTTGTAAAGCTTCAGCTTCACGGCACTTGATAAGTGTTTAGATTTTAGCAGTGGCCTTAGAGGATACAAAGAACGACTTCAAGCTGCCGGCCGCACTTTAATATCCTCACCCACACTGTTATCGTGAGTGATAAGAGAGCCCAAATATTTGAACCTCCTCACTCCCTCAAACGTGTGGTGGCCACTACTAAAATCTGGAGTGCCATTGTCTCTAAAACCAGAGATCAGGTATTTCGTTTTGGACTCATTGATCTGGAGTCCAACTGAAGCTGAAAACTCTACAAGCGGATCAAGTATTTCTTTCACTCCGTTGCTATTCAGTCCAATCACGCATATGTCATCTGCATATGCAAGCACTTGATTGGACTGGCGATATAAGATGTTGCGCTGAGGTGTTTCAGTTTTACGAAAGATGTACTCCAACATGAGATTAAAGAGTATCGGGGACAGAGCATCTCCCTGCCGAACACCCGAGTTAACTGCAAAAATTTTCGATAGCCTGTTCTCAACCTTAACACAGCATTGAGACTGCGTCACTGTCATCCTACACAGTCGTACCAATTTTGTTGGCATTCCTAGGTATTCCAGGGCAGACCACAAACTCTCTCGATTGATCGAGTCGTAGGCCTGCCGGAAATCCAGGAACACCTGATGTACGGAGATGGATGTCTCATAATATTTAGATAGAATCATCCGCAGCGAAAAGACCTGATCAGTGGCTGATCGATTCGGAAGAAATCCTCCTTGATAGTCACCAACCAAGCCCTCCGCCAGAGGAGTGATTCTATCCAATACAATGTATGACAGTAACTTGTATGATGTGCAAAGGAGAGCTATACCGCGATAATTCTCACACTTCAAGCGGTCTCCCTTCTTGAAGATGGGGCATATCGCGGCCACTTTCCATTCGTCAGGCATAACTTCGGTTCGCCATACTAATCGAATAAGGTCGAAAAGACAGTTCCACAAAGTATCCCCTCCGAATATCAAGAGCTCCGAATTAATGCAGTCCACTCCAGGTGAGCGGTTTCGTTTCAATCGCTGCATGGCCTTAGTGAATTCCTCATGGGATGGATCCTCAGTGCAAATCTCCGCAGTCTGTCTTAGAGGTGGCTCAACAACAGTCTGTTACGCATGATGAACATCAAGCAGCTCTGTAAAGTGTCCACTCCATGCGTCAAGTACTGCGTCGATGTTGACACAGACGTTTCCATCCCGGTCCCGAATGGCGGTTGATGAAGGCCTGAAATATGGTGCAATCCAGTAATTCGTTTAAAGAAATTACGTGAACTGCGCTCATTGCTGAGTTGTTGTACTTTCAGAACCTCGGCCTTCCACCATTCTCGCTTCTTCCGTCTACAAATCCGCTTAACTGCCCAAAATGTAAGCAATACGGACGCTTTAAACTATCTGCAAATTATTTAAGTACTCATATTTGGGACTCATTGTTATCAGCAAATTTGTATAGACTGATCATATTTGCCCTTTAAAGAGGTCAATAATACATTAAATGTTTGCAATTGGAAAGGCACTACCCCCCAGAAAATCATTTTTTGATGATTTATAATGCATTTATTTTAAGCCAAAAAACAAATAAATAAATTCGCACTGTGTTTTGTCCGTTTAATCCCGGTATGTGCTCATCCCTACGTATTCCTGCATCCAATTTTTTTCCATCTTCCCGCCAAACTGAAACGAAAAAATAATAAATTTTGTTTAAGCCACTTATCTAATACCATCAAAACCGTTAAAAAAACTATTGATCTGAATCAATTTTATTGCTAATCTCAAATCCTGTTTTCAATTTATATGCAAAAAAAAAAAAAAAAATCGATCAAGAATAATTTTTTTCTTATTCTTTCGCGAATTAATTTAATTTTCACAAGGAATTAAAATAACAAAAGCGAATCTATGTCATATATTTCTTAAAGGATCCGAGGAGCACGAAATGTAAAAAAATAAATTACAACCTAATTGTAATAACACGTCGAGGGGAGAGTTATGATGAACCTGAGACCTTTTTTGTTGTTGTTGTTGTTGTTGTTGTGTGCTGATTCTTTTGATTGATCCGGAAAACAATGCGTGCACGTATAAGAAAAAATAATAAAATTCATTTGATCTGATGTCAAAGGATTTATTTTAAGAAATCCCTTTTTTTTTGCTTCTATTTGATTATTTATTGTTTGACATTTTTGACAATTTTTTAATTTACAATAATTTTTTTTTTGTTTTTTTTGCAATCGATCGAATGATCAACAATGTATAAACGAATGCAAAATTAAATCAGTTATACGATCCAAGTAAAAAGGATGCGAATCGGATGAGGAGAGGGGCCAACAGGTAAACTTAAGGTACAGACATAAAATTTGATCTAGTATATATATAGATTTTATGGTTTTGATTAGGGTGACAATTTTTTCACATGATTTAACAAATTAGGGTTGATCGTAAAAATTTAGTTGATCGTTTTGTGCAATAGGGGCGCCATATGTACCCGGCATATAACAAAGGTTATGCAAAATAGAATTTTTTTTTTTTTTTTTTAGTAAATTTGCCATGGTCGAGAATTTCTGCGATCTCCCTATAAATTAAAAATATTTTTTTTTGAAAATAATTTAAAACATCTGACAGTCCAAAAATAGATTCGTTTTGTGTTGTTTTTGTTTTGTTGATCGTCTTACTGCTTGAAAACAAAGAGATAAATTTTTATTATTTTATATATAAGAAATGGTGTTGTCATAATTCTCAATATGTTTCTGTGTTGTCAAAGTACATTATGTTGGTATTGTTCTCTCGCGTTCTCCACAAAAAATAAAAATCGTAAAATGAATTACTGATGTGATAAATCATATAATGAAGTCCATTTTTATTTTTAATTTTTTTTTTTTTTTTTTTGGTTGGTTCAAGACAAGAACTTTCGGTTTATTATAGTTTTTGATCTTTTATTGTTGGCTTTTTGTTGTTATATATACGTTCTCATTATATCTTCAATTTATTATTGTTTTTTTTTTTGTTATTCAAATCAACTTGAAACATCTTCGTTTTATTTAATTTCTTAAAAATATCAAAATTTGAATATATTATCTTATTGTTTAGATTTATATAGATGGAATTCCATTTGGATACGTTTATTTAGCGTTTTCACGGTGGAATGAGTTGATTGATTTTGCAATTTGGAAACTGGACAAAACAAAAAATGGATAAGTATCTTAATTTGTTGATGGTTTAAATTTATTGTGAAGCGCGTGTATTAAAAAAAAAATTGCTACGGGATGAATTGGTTTTATTATAGTCGAGAATAATTATAAAACTGGCAGAGATTCATTTGGCCAGTTACTTGCAGATTCCGAAATACTAAATTTTAAAAATTTAGAATCACATTTTGAATCGTTTGCGCTACAATCTGAATTTTCAACACTCTTGTATTTCCAAATAGCAACAATCAAATTTAAAAAATTCTATTATATTTACATTCATTTACAATGAAATGCTATTTTGTATGAATGCTATAGTTAAATTTATCAGAATTTCCAACATAAAAATACTGAAAATTTACATCACGCTATTTGCCCAAAATTCAATACTTTAGAAATTTATTGGCAAAAATTTTAAAAATTTTTTTCTGAAAACTAGTAATGGATTGTGTTTTGTGAGTTTTTCAAAATTTTGGAGGATGAAAATACATTGCTAGAATTCTGAAATTTGAAAATTTTAACAAATCAACTTTTCGGTTTTAAACATTTTATTTGGAATTGAATGAATTATCATTGTTTTCAAAATTCCAAATATATATTATCTTTATTCTAAAATATTAATTAAAAATTGTAATTTTAAAATTTAGAGATTTCCTAAATTTTTGATAATTCTAAAAATTCCAGATTTAATACTCTAATTCCGTAATTTTAAATTTCTGAAAATTTCGAAATACACAGAATAAGCTAGTTGGTTGATTTCAAAATTCTAGGAATGTATTTCCACCGAAATTTTACAAATTTCATGAAGATACATTCCATTTATAGTTTTTAAGAAAACTATTTTAAAAAATTTTTTTCTTAAAATTTTCTGGAAATTTTTTAATTGTATGTCCAAATATTGTAAATTTTCAGGATGATTCTGTTAAATTAAAAATAAAACATTTGGTTGATCCCAAATCAAATTTTTCAAAAATTGGTTTGTTTCTTCAGTAAATAAAATTATATTCAAATATTTAGTAGAACGAAAGAGTAACAGCATTCTTACACAAAATCGTCTTATTTTAATTCACAAAAATTACGGACTTTGATGAAAAGTTCAATCCTGAAGGAGTTTTAAATTCAAAATGCCAAAATGTATAACACTCATACCAGAAAATTATAGCAAAAACGGATCTCATCTTGTTTCAAAAAAATTATTAAACATTTGTGGTTTTAAAAATCATATTATTTCACCCTAGCCCTTTTATGGGTAGAGATAGGTTTCCTTATGTGTAGAGCAAGTATACCTCAATAAAACCGTTCACTTTATGGATGGGAACACAGTAGTACGTCAACAATTTTATTTCAGTACTATTCCATAATTTGGTTCGTGTCTTTGCTAAAATTGAAAATTTATCTATTTAAAAAAAAATATAAAACGAATTAAAGTTTATAAAATTCTCATTTCATTCGAAAGCTTAGAAAACTTGAACTCAAAAGCCCCCATATTATTAACTCGAAAATATCACAATGTAATTTTTGTTTTCATACTCACCATCAATCGCAGGGCAATAAAAGTTCTTCCATTTCTATAATCGTATAATCTAGAAGTTCTGATATACCAAAAATATAAATTTCCAGTCTAATTCACTGTTTTCAAAATTTCAAATAACTTTGTTCTAAAATATAAATCCAAAATTTGTAATTTTAATATTAAAAAATTCGCTAAATTTTTGATAATTGTAAGTATTTCAGATATAAGACTCCAATTCCGTAATTTAAAATTTTTTTAATTAATATAATTTTCCTTATTTCGGAATATTAAAATTTTTAAAATATATTAGAATATCGGAATTCCAAAAAATTCAAAATTCTCGATGTAAATGTAAATGTAAATGTAATTTACACCGAAATTTTACAAATTTAATGAAAATATATTCCATTAATAGTTTTCATGAAAACGATTTTAAAAAATATTCTTCTCAAAGTTTTAGCCTACAGCATTCTAACTTTTTCAAATTTCGGCCCAAATATTGTAAATGTTTTTCAAAAAACCATATCGAAAAAAAAAAAAATACCTATAGGAGTTTTATATTCAAAATGTCAAGATTTATATCACTCATACCATAAAATTATAGTAAAATCGTATCTCATCATGATTCCAACAAAATGTTTAATAATTTTGGTTCTAAAAATCAAATTGGTTCACCCTAGCCCTTTTATGGGGAAGGATAGGTTTCCTAACGTGTAGACCAATGCCAGGATAAGTACATCGCAATAAAACCGTATACTTTATGGATAACAATATGTCAAACATTTTATTTCAGTACTAATCCATATTTTGGTTCGTGTCTTTGCTAAAACTAAAAATGTATTTATTTTTTAAAAAATTCAACAGAATTAAAATTAATAAAAATCATAATTATCACAATGTTACTTCTGTTTTCATACTTACGATCAATCGCAAAGTAATAAAAGTTCTTGATCCATTAAGAGCTTCCGGAAGTATTTTGAAACAGAAACGCATTAAAATCAATTTAATAATTTGTCACGTAAGTTCGGTTTATGACATTTAATGGTTGAAAATAATTTTTTTTAAATGTTGTCCGCGACAGGCTCTTGAATGATCCATTCTATGGGTCCAATTTTCGAGCACTCTTTCGACCTCACGGTCGATATTCATCGATTGTTGTTTATCGATATCAACAATTGATATATATATATATATATATATATATATATATATATATATATATATATATATATATATATATATATATATATATATATATATATATATATATATATATATATATATATATAAAGTAATCTAACAATGTCAGATCACAAGATGTTGATTCACGGGCCCCTCTCTTGATATGATGTTTCATTAAATTTTTTTTTTCAATAAATCGATGGTTTGGCCTGCCGTGTGGCACGTTGCACCATCCTGCTGAAACCACAAGTCGGCTACACCAATATCTTGACAATAAAAATTCATTGATTATTACTCTGTAGTTTGCGCCATTGGCGTTTACACGCTGTCCTTCCGCATTTTTATAAAACTACGGTCCAATGATGCCACCTGCCCATAAACCGCACCAAACAGTGCATTAGAAGCTCTTGAAATCTTTTGTGACTGTTCAACAGGCCATATACGACAATTTTGTTTGTTGACGTATCCATTCAGCCAAAAATCGCTAAACACAATTTCTCGATAAAAAAAATGGTCGTATATGCTAGAAGTTCAGTAGTTCTGACATTCCAAAACACTTAAATTTCAAGCGGAAAGCTTTACTTTAAATATAAATTCAAAAATCTAAACAGCTGATTCATTTGTAATATTCATTGTTTTCAAAATTTGTAATCAAAATTAAAATAATCTCAAAATTTTTATAATTCTAAGAATTCCAGATATTCCAAATTTTAATATTTAAAATTGTAAAAAATTCTAATGTTATTGTGTATTTCAGAAAATTCTGATTTGAAAAATATTAATTCAAAATTGAAATGTTTGGAAGAATAAAACAGAATAATTAATTTGTTAAAATTTTCAAATTTCAGAATTCTAGCAATGTATTTTCATGCACCGAAACTTTGCCAATCTCACATAATACATTCCACTGATATTTACAAACTTTTCTTCTCAACATTTTAACATACACAATTCTAAATTTTTGAATTTTGGCCCATATATTGTAAATTTTTAGGATTTTCAGGTTGGAAGTTTTGTCAAAATTAAAAAAATAACATTTGATTGATTCATCTCGAAATCAAATTTTTAAATAATTGGTTTGTTTCTTCACTAAATAAAATAAATTAATTTTATTATAACAAAAAAGTAAGTTAGGCCTCATACAAAAAAATGTAGAATTATATCACTCATACCATAAAATTATAGCAAAATCGCATATCAGTATGATTTCAAAAAAACTATTAAACAATTGTGGTTCTAAAACTCAAATTGGTTCACCCTAGCCCGTTTATGGGGAAGGATAGGTTTTCTTACGTGTAGAGAAATGCCAGGATAAGTACACCACAATAAACCCGTACACTTTATGGATGATAACACAGTAGTACGTCAAACATTTTATTTCAGTACTAATCCATATTTTGGTTTGTGTCTTTGCTAAAAATGTATTTATTTAAACAAGAATATTAAAACGAATTAAAATTTATCAATTAAATAAAATTCTCGATTCATTCGAAAGCTCAGAAAACTTAACCTTTTTTCAAGTTTTAATTTTTAGATAGTCGAAAGCTTTACTTTTACTTGCAAAAAAAAGTAACAAAAAAATATTACATTATTGTATTTAATATTTTTTGGTTACTTATAATTATATTGTTTCTTCCTTTCCTCGAAAGCTCAAAAAACTTTCACTCAAAAAAGAAAGATGGAACCAAGAAAATTGATTTTTGTTGGATTCAGTTGGAATTTTTCATAACCTTGGGGGCTTCGAAACATAGCAAAATTTAATTGTTAGAGAAATCGTAATTGCAAATCCAAAAAATTTACATTCTCTGGATTTGGTTGAAATATCAGTAAACCAGTTAAAATTGTAAAAGTTCTGCATATTGTTGAATTTTAGTAATTTTTACAAACTGCCCTTCCCTATAGATAAAACATATTCTCGAAGCATATTGTTCTACTCGCTAGGCGGCGTTAATATAAAAGTTAAGATCAGTTGTCTCAGGACTAAACGTTACACTACACAGGAGATGACCTTGCAAAGATATGAGCTTGATTTCTTATTGGGCCGCAGGTAAAGAACGCTGTTTTGGATTTCCAAGCAGTCAATAACCGATTGTGTAAGTTCGCTTGTCCACGAAGGTAGCCAACTTGTCGATAATTTGTGTACATCCGCCCACAGAAGTCAGCCAGCCCCAAGATAAAGACTCATTTTACAATGACTTGGACGATCTGATGGGATCTGTACCGCGAACACGATGTTAGAATGGTAATTGGAAATGTTAATGCTAGAGTTTTGACTGTGAAGGTCTGATAAATGAAGATAAAAAGAAACAATATCAGGATCTTATCAGCGACAACAATGAGGAAGCTAATTGCCAGTTTGACTGTGTCCGGGAGGTAGTGAAAACCTCGGTTGTCAGTGTTGCTAAACAGACTTTAGGTATAGTGAAAATCAGACCCAAGAATGATTGGTTTGGTGTCGAGTGTCACCATGCAGTCGAGCAACAAAATATAACCCATAGTGTTGCAACAACGTCTCATAATCGCGTGGAAAAACAAAGCTATTCTAGTTAGAAGCATGTATATGGTGGAAGGCCGAGGTTTCGAAAGTACAACAACTCACCAATGAGCGCAGTTCGCGTAATTTCTTTAAAGGAACTAGTGGACAACACCATACTTTCAGGGCTGCGTCAACCGCCATTCTAGACCGGGATGGAAACCTCTGTATCAACGTCGAAGCATTAAATGATGCATGGAGTGGGTACTTAACTGAACTGCTTGGTGTTTATCATGCACCACAGATAAAATTTGGACCAAGATCCATCCAATGTACTATTGTCTTGAGATTGAAACGAAATCGCTTACCTGGGGTGAACTGCATTAATTCGGAGCTCTTGATTTTCGTAGGAGATACTTTGTGGAACTATCTTTCGACCTTTATTCGATTAAAAGGAAAGTGGCCGCGATATGCCCCATCTTCAAGAAAGGAGACTCCTTTGCACAGCATTCAAGTACCTGTCCTACACTATATCGCATATCGAATCACCATGCTCCAGGATCGAAGCCGTTGGAGCCATATACATATATAGTTGACTCTATTGATTATTTTATTTATTTATCTTGTTGATTATTTTTGTTAAGCTAAAACTCTGAAATCTTGGGGTCAAGGCTGTTGGATATTTTGAATTTGCAATTTTTAGAATTCGGTTGAAAATTTATAAACGAAAGTTTTAAAATTTCGATCTCAAAAATTTTATGATGATTAAACTTTTAATTGTGAAATTTAGTATTTTGACTTTTGTAAAAGATTGTGACGTGAAATAATTTTACTTTCATTTGCTGTAAATTACATTATTTCTATCAGAAAATAAGGTTATGAATCTGATTTGCTTATATTTAAAAAAAAGAAAAAAGTTTCACATGAAGCTCACCACATTATTAACTTTAGTTCGGTTAAACGACTTATTGGTTGATATGTAAACATTTTACACCCTTATAACCGATTTAAAAATTTAACATTAATATTAGCTAAATTTTCATGGCATATTATTTATTTCAAACAAAATCGAATTAGCCTAATCGATTCATCTTACATAATGAATGTATTATTCAATCAACTCTCCCGCCAAAAAAATATTTCATTCACAGAAATCTAGTTTTTCTAAACCAGTTACCCATCTCTCTCTCTCATAGTTCAATTTCAATTTTCGACTGTCATTGAAAAATTTATTGTTTCTTAAATATAATAAAAATAAAAATAATTTATTAAATTATAATTTAAACTTTGCATATAAAAAGCCGGTCTCCTTTAACTATACCGTCATCTCAAATATATATTTAAAAAAACAAAATTATCTCTCCCCCACACACGAATCGAAAAACACTTATGTATGTTCTTCAAAAAAAAAATTTTTTTTTACTTTTAATTTTAAATTATCATCATCATCAACATCGTTTTCTTACCTTTAAACACAAAACAAAAACTCATAAAACAAAACTAATCATCTATGTCTTTTATTTATATGAAAAAAAAAAAAATCTTTGTGTCTTCTTAATTTATTCATAAATAAGATGAAATCGGGTTACGGGTTACACCTCGCTTCATTTATTCATTTTTTTTATTCTAACACTCGTTTTCTTCTTCATTTAAAATAAAATAAATAAAAAAAATTATTTAACAAAATCACAGCAGGAGATGAAAATAGAATTTATTTAGTTTTTATTTTTTTTGGGAAGAAAAGAAACCGACATTTTTTTTTGTGTTGTCTTCAAAAAAGCTTTTATTTTTTTTTCGTATAATAACACAACAGAAGAGTCACAATCAAGAGTCAAAAAATAAAATATTTTGGTTGTACCTTTGAGTTTGAGTTTCTATAGAATCCCATCGAAATGAGTTCAAAACAATTAAAAATTCCATCAATCTTGTTTAGATCTCTCTTGTACATACCTTATATAGGTACAACAACAATGAAAAAAAAAAAATAACAAAATATATCTCATAAAAGGTCTCCATAAGGTCTAGAACAGCCCAGACATTTTGGTGCCATAATTTCATTTTTATTTTTTTTAGTTTTTGTGTATTTTACTTTATTGAAGAGAATTGAATTTATGATCTTTTAGATCTTGTGTATATACCTATAAAAAAATACTTGATCTTTCGATCACATCGTACAACAAATTAGAGATTTTGTTAACTTTTATATGTGCGTATCGCATGTTCACTTGCAACATTTCAAAATGCACTGGAAACCATATAATTCTAACTACCAGAGTCGCGATTCAATTTTAATTTTAACTAACAAGTTTGTAATAAATTTTGACCAAAACTTAAAAAAATTGTGAAAAAGTCAAAAGCACCCCGTGACGAGAGTATCACAGACGTACATATGTATATGAATATACGATTCATGAAAAATGAAATGTGACAAAATATTATAAACGGCTATTTTACATTCTTATATAAAAATGAAATAATATAAAAATTATTAATAAACATAAATAAATAAATAAAATTAAAAGTAACACTTTGCTTTCAAGATCGCATTGAAATATTGGCGGATTATAAAATAATAAAAAAATGAAAAAACACAAAAATCTCTTGCGGGAATAGCGCGCGATGCGCGATAAAATAAAATTAAAAACAAAAAATAAAAATATTTTTATTATTCGTTTTTTTTTTTGTGAAATAAATAAAATAAGAAATGAATTATTAATTATTGAATTTATTGTTAAGAATAATAAACAAGAGGTTGAGGAATTAAATAATAAAAATAATTGTGATATAAATAAACGGAAATTGATGGGCTGTTTGCGGTGTGGGTTAAAATGAGTTCGGCTTTATGGCGCTGCTTCTTGTAATTTATGATTTTTTGTTTTGTTTTTAAATTAGATTTTTTTTTCTTCACAAATACAACATATTTACGATTTGTTATCGATTCAGTGTTTGGGTGGTCCCTATAACACACTATATTATGTATCGACGCAAAATGTACAGGTATTAAACCTTTCCTTCCTATAACAACTTCCCTAATATGTATCATACAAGGCTGGGCCACAAACCGACAATTCTGACTGACTGACCTGGCATCAGAAAACCAAAAACCAAAAAAGATGCAATTAATGGACGAGAGGAAAATGAGAGTTTTAAATGGAAGCTAGAATAAATCAAAGGTTTGTGAGGAGAGAAAATCCATGCTCTTATCTACAAATGTTAAACACAAACTGAGTTAAATTAAAAACAGGACTATGCATACACATTTTATTAAATAAAAGGCATTTCGACCAAGCGAAGAAAATTTGATCATCTTTTTTTTTACCCCTTCCATAAACATTTCATAAGTTTACTACCATGCGTTTGTTAGTTTTCAAATTATTATCAAACTCGGAATTAAATTTTTACTCAAATATAAATCAAAATAAATGTTCCGGAAGAGAACACTTGGGAGTTGTGATCTAGCTTCGACCAAGGCCTGACAGCTGCAAAGACATGCGTTGGAGATGAACATTGTACACGTCCATGGCCATTAACAAGTGCGACCAGAATTCTGAGTTGGCTTTTTTTTAAGGATAACCTTAAGTTTAATTCACTGATGAACCGTTTTGCCTTTCGACAGCTAGGAGTAGAACGCCACAGGAGTTTCGGTAAAAAGTCAGGAACCTCATTTCCCACAAAGCCGCAATGTGCAGGCACCTACAAGATCTTTACTCTCGTATTAGAGCAAAGGAGATAAATGTACATAGTGTTTGAAATCTTTTACCAGTTTAGGCTTAGTAAGCACGGCTTTACTATCCTTAATAATAACTTACCCCAAATCACTAAACTTAAACGCCTCAATTGCACTATGGGTAAGTGCAATTAATTCAGCTTGAAAAACCGTGCAGTGTTTACCCAGACTACCCGAGAGTTTAAATGTTTTGGTTTGATTTTAAGAATAGATATAAATTTTAGTTTAGATTTTAAATTGGGGTTGTCAGAGTGGTAGATGCTCCAAGACCAGTAAAACGAACAATGAGTACAACAAGTGGTAACCTAGCTAAGCAGCTGACAAATCCACATCCTAACGAGGCTGGCTCAACGGATTCTGGGGTAAACCAATCATTGTTTAAAAGCCTTTTTGGGCAACCCAGCCCATTTGGAGCAATACCCAGGGTGGCAAGATCACCATTAGCGAACACCTTGGAAAGGGATAACGCAGAACTGCGTAATAAGTTTTACGACACCACTAAGAAAAGGAAACCAATGATCATAGAGAGGTTAAATATGAAACAGACGAGAAAGAACGCAACAGATAAACGGGATGGATTCTGAACCGTAGCAAAAAAATAAGACACGCAAGATGAGTAAATCACCACATGTTTCACAGAAACAATCAAGTAAAGAACTCTCAACCGGAAGTAAGAATATACAACTGGAGAAAAAACACCCACGGCCACCCCCATTTATAATATCTAATTGCAATAATTATCAGAGTATTAGAAACATCGCTTGGACTGCAATCGGATAAAATTTCAAGCTGCAGCGTTAAATAGTAGAGATATCAAAATAAATGTCCCAGACGGTGATAGCTATAGAAAGTCAACAGGAGCTATTAATGAAGAAAAGACAATACGGTATTCCTACGAAGATAAGCAGACAAGGCAAAGAAACCTTTGTTAAGAAACTACACGCTTCATGCAAATTAGAAGAGGATAAAAGAGTATCTTTTTCAGAAACGATACAAAACTAACGAAGTTAAACAGCATGTTATCGTTTGAAAGAACAGAAGACGTTAAAAATATTTATGCATTCAGCAAAATACTCCATATGAAAGAGCTAATCAAAATAAGCAGTATAAGCCACTACTGGTCCCTTACTGAGTCAACAATCTGGCTTCAACGGTTTCGATCCTGGGCTTGGTTTTCATACTGTCCAGACCGAGCCAGCATACTCGCTGAGATCTTACTTCATGTACAATATCGGGGATCTTCATCAGATCTCTGATCTCGATATTGTACAGAGCTCGGCATGACTCTTCTCTCAAATGTAAGGAGTCATCTCTAGTACTCATCCGTCGGCGCCCAACTTTACATCCAAACATAACAACGGGCCTGATCAACACTTTGTAAAGCTTCAGCTCCACGGCATTTGATAAGTGTTTAGATTTTAGCAGTGGCCTTAGAGGATACAAAGCCGCACTTTAATATCCTCACCCACACTGTTATCGTGAGTGATAAGAGAACCGAAATATTTGAACCTCCTCACTTCCTCATACGTGTGGTGGCCACTACTAAAATCTGGTGTGGCATTGTCCCTAAAACCAGAGATCAGGTTTTTCGTTTTGGACTGATCTGAAGTCCAACTGAAGCTGAAAACTCTACAAGCGGATCAAGTATTTCTATCACACCGTTGCTATTCAGTCCAATTACGCATATGTCATCTGAATATGCAAGCACCTGATTGGGCTGGCGATATTAGATGTTGCGCTGAGGTGTTTCAGTTTTACGAAAGATATACTGTAACATGAGATGAAAGAGTATATCAATGTTCAACAGAACATTCATCTGCCGAACACCCGAGTAATCAGCAAAATTTATCGATTGCCTGTTCTCAACTTTAACAAAGCATTGAGCCAACGTCACTGTCATCCTATGCAGAAACACATGATGTACGGGGATGGATGTCCCATAGTATTTAGGTAGAATCATCCGCAGCAAAAACACCTCGTCAGTGACTAATTGACTCAGACGAAATCCTCCCTGATAGTCACCAGCCAAACCCTCCGCTGAAGGAATTAATGCAGTTCACCCCAGGTAAGCGGTTTCGTTTCAATCTCAGCATGGCTCTAGTGAATTCCTCATAGGATGGATCCTGGTGCAGATTTTATCTGTGGTGCATGATGAATACCAAATAGGACAGTTAAGTACTCACTCCATGTATCATTTAATGCGTCGATGTTGACACAGAGGTTTCCATCCCGGTCCCGAATGGCGGGAATCAGCGAATTGCTGAGTTGTTGTACTTTTAGCACCTGGGCCTTCCACCATACACGCTTCGTCCATCAACAAATCCGCTTAGGGGCCCTCCTCCCACGAATAGCTTTGTTTTTCCTCGCGATTGTGAGACGTTGTTGCATCAATATGGACTATATTTTGTTGATCGACTGCATGTTGACACTCGTCACCAAAGCAATCTTTCTTGATTCTGACTTTCACTATACTGTTTAGCATTACACCGAAGTTTTCAGTACCTCACAGACAGAGTTCACACAGTCAGACTGGCAATTAGCTTTCTCATTGTTGTTGTAAATAATGAAAAGGAATATAGATGTCCACCACGTCACCAATGGACTAACGAAAATTATGTCTCGTTGCTTTAACCAACTTCATAATTGGGGAAGACTTCAATGCTAAGAATCCATACTGGGGATCGAGACTATCAACACGTAAGGGTAAAGACCTGTTTGCAGCAGGCCAAGAATTAAACTGTGAGTTTTATTCTGGGGGTATACCAACATATTGGCCTACCGATCTTACAAGTATCAATCAAAACTGCGACACAACTCGATGACCAATTAGTCCTATTAAATAATGTTATATTGCAAGCAGCGTGGCAGAGTACGCTCCAGAGTGATTTGATTAATGAAAAGTGGAAGGCTCGTAAAACCTGGCAGATGAATAGAGCACAACAAAGTAAATCGAGACTGAATTATTTAAGCAACAAACGGACAATCTCAACACTCACCAACCTGCCTTCACATACGTTCTCTAAAACAAAATCTTCATTATTTCTACCCGTTGATGCAGGTCAAGAAATCTTCTTCAGAGCAATTATCAAACCAATTCCTAAGATACGTTGTTCTTCGTTTAACGAACTGTGGAATATTTTCAAAAACTTCGTCATTGCCCATGAACTTGTATCTTCTAAATTCAGCATTTAAAAGCTGTCTAGCACAATCAGCCACTTAGAAATAGTTTTGCCGGGGAACTCCCTTTTTTGCCCATTTCATTTTTATTCGTTATAACAACAACAAACCTAAAAAACTCTTTTGTTGCCGAGTTATATCAAATGGGCTGGTGTATATATAACAGTGTCGTTATTCTGGATATGTGAGGGCTATAAGTCAATTTCTGGATATGTGAGGGCTATAAGTCAATTTAGAATAATCTTAGGCCATGAAACAGATTAATTTTAAAATTTCGCCCAGCAACATTTCACGACTTAATTCTGTAACTAAAGCTGAAAAAATTAATTTTAATTAAAATATTAAATTTATCTGTATTTGTAAAATTTAACTGTAATGTTTAAATTTTAAAATTCCGATTTAAAAAGATGGCTAAAAAGTTTAAATAATTTAAATTTATATTTCGAATCTGGCTTATGGTAAATATTTTAAATCCTGAATTATATTTACAAAATTAATTAATTCTGATTTAAATTTTAATAAAGTTTAATTAAATTTAATTTTAATTTTATTTAATATTTCAAGCTTTAGAGTTTTAATAGAGTTTTAATCGTTAAATTTGAATTCAACTGTAAATTTTCAAATTTTTATAAATTTTATAATTCGATTTGTTTTAATTTTAAATCACACATTATATTGAACCGGTTATAAATTTGATAAATCGACTAAGTTTTAATAAAAATTTCAAATTCGAAATTATTTTCGTAAAGTTGGTTGGGAAAATTCCAAATTCTGAAATTTAATTAAGTGAACCCAGAAATTATTCTTTCAGAACTTTAAAATCAAATTTAGCCCGCCCATAGTTAGAAAATAGCTTAACCACTTAAATGGTGGTTTTACAATTTTGGATTTTAATTTCAAAAATTTGAACATTCGAATTCATTCACAAACTTTCAAAATTTCTATAATTTTTTTTAGATTGATTCGAATTAAAAATTATCAAGTCGAAATTTAATATTTGAGAAAACTTAAAATTTGCCAAATTCCGGTAATTAAAATTAAATGTTTTTAGATTTCATAAAACAAATAATAAAATTCCTAAATTTCTGTAGAATTCCACTTTTAATTCAGAATTATAAATATATATTTCAAATGATTTATAATTTTTAAATTTAGAATTGAAATATCAATTTTTGAATTTTATAAGTAAAGTCTTAAAAATGTCATATCGTGGTTTCTAAAGCTCGTAGATTTTCAAAGGCATATATTTACAATTTTTAAAATTCAATAATTGAAAATGAAATTTAGAAATTAGAATTTCAAAACTAATCTGAAATTTTAATTCAAAACTTTAAACTTATTTTAAGATTATATCGAATTTGAATAAATTATATTAATAAAAAATAATTCCCAGAAGTTTTCAGAATTTAAGCTTAACGTAGCACTTTTAATATTTTAAAAATTCGAATTAAAATTATTGTTGTGGTTTTTATTCGGTTTATAAAAATATTTTTGTAATTAATAATTAATAATTAAAATATAAAAATTAAAAATTATCCAACCAATTCTTATGTTACGTATAAAATTCAAACCAAAAAATTTTGGAAACCAACAATCGTTAGAACTGTCAAATTTTATAATAAAATTCTGAAAATAAACTCGATTTTAATTTAAATTAAAATATTATGTAATGTTTAAATTATTTAAATTATTTTTGTTGAATTTAATTGTACTGTTAATATTTTAATTTTATAATTTAAATTTTAAAACTGTTTTAAATTTTAATAAATTTTTTAAACTTTTCAACAAACTTTAAATAATTTCGATTTTCTAATTCTATTTAAAATTTAATAAACATTTCATTTCTCGAATTGCATTTAATTTTTTTTAAAATGGTTAATTTCTTTTTAAATTATATTAGTAAAATGTGATTGTTAATTTTTATATAGTTAAAATTATAAATTCAAAATTATTTTCGTAAAATCGGTTACAAAAATTACAAATTCTGAATTTAAATTTTGAAAATTAAGAATTTCTCAAATGGCACTGAAATTTAATAAATTGAATGATACAAATTCAGAAAGTTTATTTTAAAATCAAATTTAAGATTTCGATAGTTTTGAAATTTCAAATTCTGTATTTTATACGTAAAAATTGATAGTTTGAATTTTGAGCAGAATTGAGTATTGGGTATTTCAAAAATAAATGGAAATGCCCAGGAATTGAATTGAAAACTCTAAAATTTAGACTTCTATGAAATGTAGAAGTTGTATAAACAGTTAGATGTGTTGAAATTACATGAAATAACAAAAAACAATTTTTGTTTCTATTCGATAAGGAACCAATATTTTCAAATTTCCAAATTTCGATAAACCACAACCATATTCGATATTTCAAAACAAAAAAAATGTTTAAAATGAGACAATTCAAAAATATATTTAACATTTTATATCTGTAAGTGATCAAAAATGCAAGTTGAAATTATAAATTCAGAATTGTAAAATTTACTTGAAATTTAAATTTTCAAAACATTTTAAAATTCCGATAGCTAATTAGAATTAAAATTAAAATTTGAAAAATTCGATTACCAAAATTTTGATTAGAAAATTTAAATTATCTTTAAATTTAATAAAACAACGGAAAACAAAATTCTTGCATTTCTGTTCAAATCTACTTCAAAATTTTTAAAAATTTCCAAAATTCAAATTTTAAATTTTATCGATTTTCAATGTTAATTGTCATTTGAAAATGTTAAGATTTCAGATTTTAAAATTCTACTTACAAATTCAATTCATTTTTCCTAATTTTATGTTTAAAATTCTTTTTAAGAACAAATTTAAAAATGTTTAAAATTCCTAATTGGATTGAAATTTTTAAAATCGAATTTAGCAAATTTTCAAATATTTGAATTCGACACCTCGTAAATATCGTATTGCTGTTGCGTCTGTTGATTATTTCAAATACCCGCAGTAAGAAATAACTTTAACGACCCAAAGTTTGAGAATAGCTGTAATCTCTGAAAGAAAATTTGTAATTAGTATGAAAACCTGATTCGAGATGAAATGTAATTGGCACCGAAAGGTGCGTAACCAGGAATAGAGGTAACTATACAAATTGTTGCACATCTCATTAAAACTGATTTTTATCGAAAGCAATAATCAAAATTTTAAACGAGAAACGATAACAATTGAGTTTTGGACACAATAATAGTATTTTTTATTTTTAATGGTTTGAGGCCCAAGAATACCAACAACAGCAACACCACACCACTACCAATGACTTGCACAATTAGTTGTTTTCGGTCTTATATATTCGATTGAGAAATAAAATAAGAAAATTCCGTTCTAACACACTGTAATGCGCTATAACTATATAGAAATAACAATAAGAATTGTTAATAATAATAGTTGTAGTGTTAATAATGGCGATTGTTTATTTCTTATTATAAAATGTATAAATAATATACAACAATAAATAATTGAAATCATATAAGATGATGTAAGAATTCGTTGTAATTAAATTTTTTTGAATGAATTTTCGATTTCAAGAATGTTGTTGTATTGTGTGAATGGATCGGACCGAGCTCGCTCGACTCGTTTGATATGTGTATGTACAGAATGATCTTCATTTTCGTATAATTAGAATTTAATTCATAAAAATATGTTTTGTTTTCAATGCGATAGATATGTACATATGTATAAGCACTCGAATGCATTGTTATGAGATACCGAGTACGTAGGCATCGGAGGAAGAGGGTGTGACTGTCATAACAACGGATACGTTATAGAGTGTGAAAACAATAGAAAACACCTTTCGAAGTATTTTGTTGTTGCTGTTGTATATAATAATGGCGGTTTCATGGAAGAAGCATTCAAAGGGTGTTATATTATTGGTATAATAATGCGTCTATACCTAAAATATGTGTATACGTATGTCGTATATGTAATCTAAATTCTAAATCCTTTTTTGTGTGAAAAATGTTGATGAATTTTACAATGAATATTCTTCATTCATTCAAGAATCGTTTCGTATATTATTGTCCGCAAAGAACGTATTGTGTTGCATTCCAAAAATCGTTTTTTTTTTTTGTGTAATAATATCTCAGCAGGATGCCAACTATAAAGGATGATAGGCGGGGGGGAGTGTCTTATACATGTATATGTGTTTTCCTTTTATTGTTTTTATTACATTTAATTTAAATGTTCTGGAAAAAAAGTTGATTTTCATTCATGAGAACTATCAATTATCTACATACCTTTATTGTCAAACCATACCTCTTCACAGAGCGTTGAGCATATATCGAGCCAAACAATTATAATACGTTCCATTCGATATTTTATAAAGAACATAAAAGTTCATTCATACCAACATAATGTTGCTTTTGTTAGATCTATAGAGACTCTAGTCTTCATCTCTAAAAAAAAAAAGGATATTACAATATATTATATTATTAGAAAAGGTATTATTCAGATTCGATGGACTTGAATGAAAATTTGAAATTAGTTTTTCGATTTTCTTCAATTCTACGTCATATGCATATACAATGGTCAGTATATTTCGTTTCGTTGTGTGAAGATAATATTGTATTAGAAATTATTAGAATATGATTATTCCCGTTTGTATACACTCATACAATACGAAGTCCTTTTGTTTGGTGTCCTTTCTTGGTACTTTATATATGTGCATTTGATGTATGTATATATAGGAGGATTTAGATTATTAGGTTTTTTGTCCTCGGATTTATTGTGTTTCTCGGTTTTGCTTTCTTTCGCCACAGTTACTATTTTATTAATGCCATTATACAAAGTGGGGATTTTAAAAAAGGTGGATTGCATATAAAAAATTTGTTTACTTTTGAAATTGATATTCAAGGATCGACGGTCGTGTAAGCTACTATATACACTGATTGTGGAATGCTATATTGATAGTCTATAAATTTGAATAGACTTGAATTAATATACAGGCTGCGGTCAAGATTTCAGCCACTGCGCAGTAAATCCCGTAAGTCGGTCAACAAATCAGTATTGCAGCCAATGCAGCGCAGTCTGTCGGATAAAAGTTCAGCAAATTAAATCATAATGCGCAAAGTTTGCAATCGCATTTAAAAAAGGAGGCAACGGCTGCAAATGTCATTTTTTGTGTTTTATAAACTCATTTTATGTCAAGATGGATGATATGGAGTAAATTTTATATAAAATAATAATAATAAACAGTGACCAAAACACATTATGGAGAAAATGTGTGGACGAAATGAACAAAAGTCCTCCAGATGTAACCATGTCTATATTGCAAGCCCGTAAAAAATATAATCTTCTGTTCGGCACAACATAATACCTCCAAAAGGTTTACTCTTTGATTAGAGTAACGAGAGTCAACGAGAACATGATGTCGCCGCCAGTGATAGTAATCCGCCAGTTCCCACAAGTGAAACCGAATTTTAAGAACCAGAGAATCAAGGAGTAAACGGAAAAGAAAACATGGTCACGTTAGTGAGATATGAGATTATTTAAAACAAGACGATGGAAAGGAACGGCTCCGGCACAATGTAATAATGAAGATCGGAAAAGAAAGAAATTTTCTGGAAAGAGAATAAATGATTGAACTAAAATGTTAAATTATTCTTAACAGCTAAAGAAATATATGTTGTAGGTATTTGAATTTTTCGACCATATACTATGTTCACATTTGACCATCAGGCTGCCCCCCAGTGACTAAGATTATTCTGTATTACGTACTCCGTCGGGCTGAATTTGTTTCAGTTCCCTGATTTTCCTAGTAAACTTTTTAAGTCATTTTCACCGCACAAAATCTGACACGCACGAAAAAAACATCTGTGCTCCTCCGCCTCTAGAATATTATCTGAAGACTCAGATGGGTGCATAAATTAGCGCACGTTAACAATCTTTGACCACTATGCTTTTTGGCTCATCTCTTATATAGGGAACATTTATGAGCCGAGGTATACCATCCTTTTTGTTATCGTCTGGAAATAAGATCTATGTACGGTTACCGCCGTTTACAATTTTTTTTGTATTGCACATTGGACAGAGAGGAGTATCATCATGCCTTATAAACGATGAAGATAACTTTGTTAGGAACTGGGTCAAATAGTAGTTTACTGGTTTGATATGTGTACAAAATTTTTTTTCACCGCAGTATACAAACATTCCTGCCAACGTTGCACGTTCTGTCGTTTGAATGATGACATTAAGGGTGCTGCACCCTGTTCGTCATCAAGCAAAATTCCCATTCACTATTTTATAAGTATTTTGGACTTTGTAACGTAGGTCTCCTCACCATAAATGATACCGTTTTCCTGTTATTACGACTGCTTATCAGAACAGCATACCTCTCTCCATAATGGAACCGTGTATTACTCCAGTAATTTTGTTGTATTTCTTCAGCTCGTCTTCACTGTTGTACATAGCTATCTAGATTCGTCAAAAAGTAGGCAGGAACCTTCATCTTCTGCCTGAATTTGTTTACCTTCTGTATAATGGATACCTACTACTTTCTGTGATGTAACTTTGTAATCATGCACTTTAGTTCCTTCGGGCAGGTCTTAGCTATCTGCTCAATTTCACCATATCTTTTCAGTCACAGCTGTTACCGTCTATTGCCATATGGTCAAACTCTATAGTCACCTATATTACATGTTTTGAGTTGGATCAATTCTCTAAATCTGCAAACTACTTAAGCCAATCTGGAATTATATTTCTACAGGTAAACTAATTAAGGTTAAAAAATTTACATCCGCCTCGGGAGCTTCTAATGAAGGCCACATTACCGCACCAAACTGTTTAAGATTCAGGTTACTCTTTTGTTTATGGGGGATCTTCACCAATGTGATATCCTGTAATTTACCGACGTCTGTTCTGATGGTTACTTTCGTCCATCTTAATTTTCATCCTGGCCTTCTTAACTGTTTTCATATCGGTCTCTTTTTCATTATGCCGGTTTACTCTACTGATATCATTCTTTACTTTGTTTTCCTCGGGGATTCGCCCGGACGGATCACTTTCCCGTTTGCTCCTCCTTTTCTAGTATTATTCCTGCTTGTGATTTAAGGATCAAATTAATAGTTACCTTGGCCGCTTCCTAAGTTTGTTTTTTGTTGGTGTCATTCGCTCCGATACTCTTACGGTTGATTTGTTACTCAAGATCACAAAAGGATGTCTTGATCAGTTGTATGATATTTTTTATTTCATGGTGGACGTTGTGCCTATCTTTCACATACAAATGCACTGTTTCCGACTTAGAATCGAACGATTCTTTTTTACTGGACCTGGCCATTACCGGGAATATTTGGCATCTTTACAGAGCAAATTTTTTTATTTAATGGAAATATCCCCAAAATAAAAATAAAAATTATATTGTGTCAATACAAAATACTGAATTCATCATTTCGTGAGATACATAAGACGCAAATTATCAATAACTTTGTAAGGGGTTCATACTCTTGAATCGATGTGAAATGTATATAAAAGCCTTTCTTATACACGTATAAAAGCATTGTGCGACCGTATATCCAAATAAATAGAAATCCTTTCGTGTGACTAAAATCGAATCAAAAGACTTTTGCAATCTTGCAAATGATTTATAAATTAACTGAATTTATTTATTTTATGCAAATCTGTATACGAAACTTTTATTTTCAAAACTACTTTCCTTTCTATATACATACAGATGTCTAACAGAATTTTCTTTTTGATGACTATGAGAAAACGAATTGTTCCAAAAATGTCACATGCGAAAGAGTTTTTTTTTATTGTATCTTCTTGTGTTATGCGTTGTTGTTCATTTTGTATTTCATTGATATACAAATTCAATTCAAATCCCGCAACGATATATGCTAATGGATAGGAAGTGTGTCAATTTTTGAAGTCAAGAAAATTTCATGACATATGCAAAATTATTTTCTGTATCAAATGGTGGTATAATTTAATTCGCCAAAAACTTAATAAAATGTTATGCTAATTTATCGCATTTTAATGTGCCGGTAAGGTTTTAGGGGTAATTTTAGATTCGATAAAAAAAAATTTCCCATTGTCACCCTATTTAACCGTTTAATGATACATTTCGTTTATATTGAAATGTCGTCAGCGCACAAGAGGTTATAAAAAATATTAAAGGCGGTAACATTGATTGGCAAAAAAACTGTGTAATCGTAACAAAATATATAATTTTTATAACCTAAATAATGAGTTTAAATTTTATTTGTAATGTACAGACCAAAAGTTGGTGAAACTATAATATATAAACACCCGATTTAAGTAAACAGTAATCACGCTGATTTTGTCCGGGTATAATTTCTAACTTTACCATAATAGGTATACCTCGTTTAACGTCGCCTCGTATCATAAACTATTTTTCTCAGAACGCACAATCGGATAGTATAGTCCACCTTCCTTTATACTCTCTGTACTCAAATTCGTTGAAATTTTCAAAATCCTTTGCCTACTTTTCTTCTAAGAAGCTTAAACATAATTGTAAACTTGGCAACATTGTAATTTAATAATTTACAACAAATAACCTATGTAGTACATCTAATATATGTACATATCGTCAGCAAATCTCACATTTTGACAGACACTCGCTTTAAAAGTTCTGCCACACAACAAGCAAGATTTAAATTTTAGTCGACTGGGACTACAAGATCTCATCTCTTTGGAACAAACTTTCAGATCTGTGAAAACATTCATCGGAACATGAATGTTTTCATAAAAAATGTTCTCCTGGCAATAAAATGTTCATTCCATCCCAGGATTTTGAATAATTACCCGAATCTTGAATGGTAATTCTAAAATTTGTACATATGTAAGGCTCAAAATATTATATCGAAGTTTGGTTAATTGTTCTTAAGAACCATTATTGCTGAGAATTGATTGTTTTATATTTTTCACTTGGCATGGCGTCTACTTCCTTTGAACTTTCTCCACTTACAGCTCAAAACGTGTAATATTCATTGAGAAGGTGTGGTACTTATCTAACATCAAGAAAGCCATTTGATTGGATTAAGTGCAATGATCCCAGACGATGATCAACTTCGCGAGAAAGTGGTTAGAGTTGAAGTTATAAGCTGCGGTTTGTTGGGGCGCTACAGTTAGTATATAAAGCCAGAACAAAAACCTTTAAAATGTCCAAAACTGTTCAATATTTCTAATATAACTAAGCGTTGTATTCCCGGTCGGGTTGATTAAACTCCTGACCCAAGGTTTTTTGAGACCTAGCGGTCGTTTACAGCCTAAGTACATCCTTTTCATGTTCTGTTGTTGCCATTTCCCGAATTCTGGATGCAATAATTACAATTTGATTTAATTGTTCCTGCGGTGAGCTAAGTACAACAACAGCAAAACCTATGCTTTAAAGGAAAACTACAATTTTTGAAAATATCGTCCCAGTTCCAACATCTAATCGGACTACCAGAATTTTGTTTGTTATGAAATATACGATTTGTCACAGGCCTAACTTAAGGTTTGCAGGCTTGCCGCTCTAGTTAGCACAGTAAGTAGCGTGCTTGCTTTGTTATTCGAGGGCCTCGGGTTCGATTCCGGGTGGTGACCGAAAATCACTGTTGGGTGTGTTTAATGTGTAAGTATATGTGTTTGTCCGGGTATTGCACCGTGGGCCCGTTAGTGGCATTGAGTGCTGGAGTAATCCGCCCAATTTTACTTTTTTAAGGGTTGCTGTTGCAGGCGCAAACTTCTTCGTGATAATTCAAAGCAGTATTAGACGCCTGATATGACTATTAAAAAATTCATCTTGTCATTGCTTACGTCTATCTCATTTATTTGACGTCTGGTTTGACACATTATAACTGGAATGAAACCAGTCCTAGACCAAGTACCGAAGTATATGTTATGCATAACTGAATCATTTGTTCTAAAGTTCCATTACGACGGATAGTATACATTAATTGAGTGTCTTGTAGAGGCGTTTCAAATTGAAGTGAGATAGACAGCATATCACTATAAAAGTCATGACATGACTCTTTATAGCTCTGCACTACATTTATTCGCATTTACCAGATGTTCGGGCTTAATTAAATGTTTATGTTCGATTTGACCAAATTACGCTGGAGGTAGCTGAACTTATTATCGACTTGTTTAGCTTTACCAACTTGATTTAAGACCTCTTCAATGTAATTCATGGCCTCGATGTTCCCGTTTTCCGATTAATTAAAGGTTCATCTGATTGCTATACTCTAGAACTTGCATGACCTCGAACTATTGAAGAAATATGAGATACAACATCATCACCATCAATATCACCTTCTGGAATAGGTATATTTGCTCAATTGCTTGGACAACATAAACAGCAGATTGTCGGAGGGATGTTGAAAAGTAGTTCAACTCACCATGGACTACGGTTTGCGACACGGTCGCATTCACTGACTCTCAGCCTGATTGGCTTCTTTAATGACACAAACTTCTAGATCGATGTTACTGAGCGTTTAGAACGGAAAACTCAATCAATTCAGTTCAGAGCAACCTTCGACGTCAGGGAGTACGATTGTAGCATTTTAATAGCAGCCTGGCTGTCCGTAAAAATGTGAATATCTCTCGTAGATATTATATTACACTTCAACCAGTCCATGACTTCCATTATCGCGATAAGTTCAGCCTGAAAAACACTGCAAAAGTCGGAAATACGGAAAGAGAGGTTAACCCCTAGTGCCTCACAGAGTACCCCGCAGCCAACCCCCCTATCCCTCTTTGATCATCCGTGAACAAGCTTATCGCCTCATTGTTAATAACCGTCTCATTCACCCAGTCCTCTCTGGTGGGAAATTCAGTTTGGAATCTTATCTCAACAGATGGCAAAGGGATAGCGTAGTCGACAGTTTCCGGAATACCCCTGTTGCATAAAATGGGTGAGTCCTATGTTGTTACATGTCCACAAAGGTATGGATTTGGGCCGAATGGCTATGGAAGATGCATGCTGCTCGGCCGCAATGTCCAAGCGATAGAGATGAAAGAAAATATCCAGAGCTTGAGTAAGTGTGCTCTAGAGCCCTACTTAAGCACAAGCAGGCCGTTCTTTAGACTTTCACCAATAGTTTAAGATTGGCCATAATTATTAACCCAGGTCACCAAACGACATCCTCATACAGCTGTATAGGTTTGACCACTGAGACGTAGAGCAAGTTTACTATGAGGGGCTCCATACCCCATCTCCTTCTAATAGCATTTTTACAAGAGTAGAGCGCCATAATAGCTTTCTTTACTCTCTCTTATATGTTTGGTTTCCAGCTTAGATTGCTAACCAAAAGTAGTCCGTGGTATTTCGCTCTATCACTCAGCGTAAAAGGATATTTACCGTAGACCGCAATAGCAACATCATCTGCGTAGGCAACCTTCTTGAAGCCTTGCCCGTCCAGGTTTAGTAACAGGTCATTTATGACCAAGTTCTAAAGAAGGGGGATAAAACCCCACCATGAGGTGTCCCTCTGCTCACTTATCGGGTGGCATACGTCTACGATCCCGCCTCTAATCATTTGATCTTTCCAGCCTTTGAATAACCCGTATACCCCCAGACGCGCAAAGGCCCGAGTGATTGCCCTTGGTCAGACGTTGCTAAAAGCTTCCTCTAAATCCAAGAGATACCATTGAATATTTCTTATATTAAAGTGATTTCTTAATCATGCTAATAAGAGAGTGGAGAGCTGTTTCCACCGATCGACCATTACAGTATTCGTGTTGAGATCCTGACAGCTCGCCCAGCCTGATTGAGCCTCTAATGTAAGCCTCTATTTGTCTTTCCAGTGATTTTAACAGAAAAGAGGAAAAGCTTATATGCCTAAATTTGGGATAGTAGTGAGACGTTTTTCCCCCCTTATGTATTTTACTTCAGTCCATTTCATAGGATTGTTTCAGAGTTCTAGGCTGCCTTTGAAGATAACTCCCAGGCCTGCAGGGGATTTCTGGCCTTGTCACCAATTCCAATTTGGCATTCGGCTAGACTTCAACCAGGCTGCCGATCGCTTTTCTGTAGAGGATCACAGATCTTTCGTAGGCACAGGCAATTAGTTTAACGTGACCCCAATGCCACACTCCGTCTCGGCAGGACGGAACAAGTCCCAGATTCTTCCTTATAATGTTTAGTGGCGTGTAAGGTCTCCTCCACCTTCCTCCAGTTAAGGGCCGTAATGCTCCCATCTTCTTGAGCCCTGTCAACGACTGCCATTACCAGGTGCTCCTTTAATACCTCGAAGATTTCCCTGGAGACAGTATCCGGAACTGTTTTCTTTTTTGCCTCCGTAGGTGGTTCATTATCAGATCTCTGCCTTTCTGACTCCTGCTTCGGCTCAGTGATACGTCTTGCCCACGCAAGCGGATCCTTGTCTCTATCCGTTCTCTGCTCGAATGAAATGTTGTTGATTTTGGGATCATACGCCAGGCTCTCTTCCTGGTCTAGTAATTTAATACTTGTGGGCCAGAATTCGTTCCATTGCCCTTTGGTTTCGAGGGGCCAGCCTCGTTTGTGCTTATGCCCCTTTATGCGCTTTGTAGACCGGGCCTAAAGGCCGATGTCTCCGCAGCACTAGATGCCGGTTTTTTAAGAGTGCCGGTCTCTCTTTGTTTATTTATTTTCATAATCCATAATAGGTCTCACGAGTAGCAGAGAAAGGAAGTCCACCTACCCAGATACACCGTTAGAGACTGGACTATGACAGGACTGAACCGGTTATCAGCACGGTACAGTTAACACCTTAACCCGAGCCAGTTGGTAAGCGCCGTGTTTTCGCCTAGTACACCACATAAACATGGTGTACTAATTGCCCGATGGCCACTACGAGAAGGTAACACGCAAACATGTGGAATCTCCAAGATACGGAGCTGGCAACAAGTACCAACTTGATTTCCCCAAGACAGCTTCGCACCAGACCACCAGTGTGAGATGAAAGAGAATATCCAGAGCTTTGGTAGGTGGGCTCCCGAGGACCCCTCTTATACAAAAGCAACCCCGTACAGTAGTATAGGTTTGACCACTGAGATGCATCATACACTATCTCTTTCCAATGACATTTTTGCAGGAGTATTGCGCTAGGGTTCTTTACTCTTTCTAAGTTGTTTGGTTTCCAGCTTAGCTTGCTGTCCAAAATTAGCCTGTTGTATTTAGCTCTATCCGTAGAGGTCAAGCGAGTGCCATTTAATATTGGCGGGTCACCGTGAGGAAGTTTTTACTTCCTGGTAAAGAGGGCCAGCTCCCATTTCTGTGGGTTTGCATTCAGTCCACAGCTGCAGGCCCACTCAGAAAGATAGCCGTTTCCGCACAGCATGCGCTCATTCAGCATACAAGGATATTTATCGAAGACCGCAATAGCAACATCATCCACATAGGCAACCACCTTTTAGCCGTGTCCTTCCAGGTTCGAAGAATCTGATTGCTCCCGGTCTGACGTCACCCCGATAATAACCAAGATAGTTAAGATTCCGACAGCTCACCCGGGTTGATTGAGCCTCTGATTAGTTTAATATAAATAAGGGTAACCTCATATAGGCCTGAAGTCCTGCCGACTTGTATGGCTTAAAGCTGTTTATTTCCCATAAGTTTTTCAGCCTATTTACTACATGACTTGCGATGCCTACACCCCTATTTATTAGGAGTATCTGCTGAGCTATAGTACCTAGCACTCCAGGAAATTCGTTTCAACAAACCTGTACTGTGTTGGGTGGGGCTGAGTGTTCCAAACTGCGCGCCAAACTTAAATAGAACGAAAAACTCTCAACATAAAATACCGAGCGAAAAAAATTTGGGAAACTATAAATAAAAATCAAATCGATCCTTTTTTCATCTGATGTATGCGAACAACCCTTTTTGTATCCATAATAAAAAATCATAATTTTTGTTGTTGCTGTTGTTGTTATGCGCCTAAATTGAATTCTAATGTAATAATAATACAATTGAGTTGTAAATTTTAAAATTAAATTAAAAAATATTTGCAAATCGTTACAAGTCCATTAAAAAATTGTTGTTATTTTTTCGGTATATATATATGCTACACGATATAAAAGGGATCAAGAAAGGGTGAAAGGGAAATTATCAATTTATTTCATTATTATTCGCAACATTACAGACGACAATATATCTTAAGTCACACAGTATTAATACAAAAAAAAAATAGGAGGTAGATCCTGTATTTATTATTTATTGGTTTTCGATTTTAATTTTTTTTTTTTTTTTAATTTAAAATGTCGTTTGATCCTTGTGTAACCATATAATACCACGGCCTGTGAAAAGGGTTTATCCCGATTCTAATCATTATTGCAAAAAAAACAGACATTTGTTTAAAATTAAAAAAAAAATTTAAGGGACGAAACCTAGTCGGTTTCAGATCATCAATCTATTTGATGATATCTGTTCGTATGTGCGGTTAAATCATTAAATCCCGACAAATTGACTTATCAAAAGTAGTAAATCAAAATTTCATTTATCATGTATAGACAAATATATGTAGATACATGCGTACATAAACCCTTCGTTAAATATATTAACCGAGAAACACTTGACCTGATTTAAAGCCGCATTGCAGATCAAGATGTTTTCGATATGTTTGAATCGATCGTGTATGAGAAAATTAATTCTTACCATTTCTCAAAGTAATTGTTTAATTGAATAATATTATTGGCGCAGATGGTTTCGCATATTATGCAAACATTTATTGAAATGGAATTGATTTTTTTATTTATCAGATCCTTACAATATTTATTTTATGCAAAGTTGTAATTTAATCTTTTGTTATTAGCAGGAATCGTTAATACTTGATTTCATATTCAAAAAATCAGCATCTTTGATTAGAAACAGCCGTTATTTATAGCAAGTCTATTCACATTCAAAAGCTAATATTCTTGTCACTGAGACCATTTGTATTCAGAAATAGTGAGAAACTTTTCAGTTTGTGGAACCGAATGATGAATTCTTTTTTGTTGTAGACCATTTTTTACCTTCGAAAAGCATTCAGATTAAACAAAATGAATATTCATTGAAAATCCGTCAGCAAAGTCTTTGCTTGCTGGGGGACCAGAGTTTCGATTAATGTTCTTGTTGCGAATGTTGTTGGGTAGAATAGGGAGCAAATGCCATCAATCGATGATAATTATTAACATACATAATCTTATCAAAAATACTGGTGTCCTTGGGAGAGACAACATAACATTTGATTCTCTTTTAGCAACAAAACTTTTCAGTGTTGACGGCGAAGATTTCAGCCAAAGGATCACAATAGTTGAGTCTGTCCAATAAATGGCGTCACTGATTAGAAAATTTACAAGAGCCCGAGCTTGTGATACCAATTGAGCTAGTAATAAGCCCGCACAGAGTTCCAGGCGTGGCAACGTAAATTTTTGTAGTGGTGCTACCCTAGACTTGAAGCACAAAAGTTGCACAAGGAACGGTCCCTTCGGTTGATTACATCTGGTATATACAGATTCACCGTCATCTGCGAAGCCATGAGGTTCGATGGAACTATTCGGAATAACCTCTCCAAACAGCAATCGTAGAATGGTGAGTTGATTCAGATTACACAAGTTTAATCTGAACGTTTGCCAGTAGGTGTAATAGTTCACGGTATACGGTTGACTATGCTATGTTCATTCTCTCCGCCTTGAACTCTCGTCGAGTTCAACATCCAGAGATGAGAACACACCTTTGTGATGGTCCGTTGATAAATCCCTGTTTCAGTTTTTAAGCTTGCCGCACAAGTAATCCATCTGCTACAGGGTTGATCGCAACAATTCTTCACATTTGCCATTTCATAGGAATAACTATACAATTTGGCCAATTGCAATGTTTGGTTACTGAAATGTCCATTTGCGGCGATGTTGTAGCTCTTGTAGATAGTCCTTGGACCACCTTATCCAAAAATGTTGAACTAATTGTTGAAGTAGGTTCCATCGTTTGAACTGATGTTAGTGGTGTCATGGGCCGGGAATTCAGAATTGCTTCCACTCGTTAGCACTGCGTAAAACTCTTCGTAGATGAATGTGTGGTTGCCCAAAATTGCAGAATTTATAGTAGCTTCACAAAGCACTCCGAAATGTGGAGACCCCGGTATGGAATGAAAATCCAATCAATTCTGTCTTCCTGTGTTTTGCAAAAGACAAATAATTGATTTAATTACGCAGTTTGTTCCATTGTCTGACCTGACCTCTAGTATCACAAAACGATTAAATATAACAAAGAAAACAGCCTTTGTTGCAAAGTAGACGAAAATCCAAAGGTATGTATTGGTTGGTGCTCTCCCACGTATTCGTTGTGTAATGTAGAATGGGCCACAAAAATCTACCCCAACACACTGGAATGGATGTGCTGCTTCAATTCGCTTCTTTGGTAGATTTCCAATTTGCTGACGTATTGAAATTGGTTTGACTCGCCGGTATCGATCACAATCTCGATGTCCATTGATAGGCCAAAACTAACATGAAGACATTTTCTGTGCAAAAAAGTAAACAAAGTTTTGATAAACTGATGGGAAAGAGCAAGTAGAAGAGGATGTTTTGTATGGTAATGAGGAGAACTGTAATCTGCTACCGACCAGAATGAGACCATTTGAATCCAGAAATATTGATAAACTTTTCAATTTGTGTGACTGAATGATGAAATCCTTTTGTTGTAGGCCATTTTTTACCATCGGAAAGCATTCAGATTGAACAAAATGAACAGTCATTGAAAATCGTCAACAAAGTCTTGGCTTGCCGGAGGACCAGAGTTTCTATTAATGTTCTTGATGCGAATGTTGTGCAATAACCTGGAGACATATGCCAATAAATCGATGATAATTATCAACATAATTCATATTATCAAAAATGATGTCGTCCTTGGGAGACACAACCATCAGATTCGTAGATTTGGATTGGAAAATTTACAAGAGCACGAACTTGTGATACCAATTGAGCTAATAATAGTGCCGCTAGGAGTTCCAGGCGTGGCAACGTAGATTTTTGTAGTGGTGCCTACCCTAGACTTGGAGCACAAAAGTTGCACAAAGAACTGTCCGTTCAGTAAAGTACATCTAGCACATCAAGCTCGATGGAACTATTCGGCATAACCTCTAAAAAAAGAATTCATAGATTTGAGCTGAAACATTGCCAGGAAGCGCTTCGTCCCAATCCACTTTCAGCTGCCACAACTTCTGCATGAATAATTTACCTACAACCACAACAGAAGAAAACAGGCCAAGAGGATCGAACAAGCGTGCAACTTCGGAAATGGCAATTCGTTTCGTTAAATGGTCAAATCTACATGTGGCAGTTCCATGCCACATGTAGACAGAACTTTGATTATCGAAGTCTTTAAAAGGTTGCGGTTTCTGCTATATGAAGTTGGCTCCAGTTAACATGTAATCGACATACATGTAATACCGAATTGCGTCACAGGCAGCAGAATAGTTGGTTTGACGTGTAGTTATAAACGGAGCTGCAGGAGTACCATAGGTTCAATTTTTTTATAATTGCGCCAACAGATCAGCTGGTAGTTGGAGTCTTCGTCGTGCATAAGTATCTGGCAATACATTTTGGATACATCTGACTTCCTGAAGCTGAAGAGTTGTAAGAAACACGCCCAAATACTATCCAACCCGGAATAATGTCTTGAAGACACGGCAAGTTATCTCCTAATCACTTGACCCACTTTTAATAAATCAAAATAAATTTCGGCTCTTAGCAACGTCCAATAGACTTAAGCGTAGTATACTTATACGGCGTTGAGTAGTTTTGCAAAGTGATGCAGCATCCGAATTATTTGACGTCGACGATGAGCAATTGGGTGTGCTAGGGCTCACATGTATTAAAGTGTAGTGCTTTCTTTGACACAAACTTTACATGAATCTGATACTGGACACTTATCCACAAGATGTCCAGATTTAAGACAATTGAAACATACATTTTGTTTTTTCACTTGTTCGCTTCGATCATTCACTGACAGTTTCAAAAATACAAAACGCCGCAAAATTGAATGAGACGATTTATTGCGCAAAACACAGTGGTAAATATTTGTTCCAACGTAATATGAATAAGAATTATAAAATCGTAACCTTGATTGTGTAGAGCTTTCTCCAAAGTCTTTATGGTAAACAACCGTTTAATATGAAATTCACATATGCGGATACTCACATGCCCATAATATTCCAAATAAATTCATCCAATCTATAATCTGGCCAACATGCCTTGTCCATTCCAATATTGTTCTATATAGTAAAACACATGACTTGTTCCTGTTAGGTATATCTCTTTACTCTAGATATGATGCGACGGATGCAGGAAGTTAAATCCAAAACTGAAGTACAACCTATTGTTCCTAACCGACTTGTTATATGAGAGGCGGGAAATTCTACCAAAAGCACCTATGCGAATAAAGAAAAACAAAGGTAAATTTGAATTATGACGTGCACTACCGGACTCGGTGTTACAATCTACGTTTGTTACTAATGTCTGATATTTTTTGCTCCCGCATGACTCTACAAACTACTCTTTTATATGCGGATATGGGAAAAGGGTTATGCTTTTTTGTGTAAAATATAAAATTATCACTGAGCTGATATTATCACTTTAAAAGCGCTAACTTAGCTTTCTATTATTAGTGTTCGTATATTGCTCACAGTAGGTAATTATTTCATTATTAAAGCTTAGGATTTCAAAAGCTTCTATGCATTTTGAAACCACACACATTTCCACCTTTTGGAAACCTTGAATAACAATTTCAATTAACTAAACAGGTAGAACGACCATTCACCGGAAAACATTTCACCAAAAAGATAACTCACCGAAAATCAATTAATCGAAAACGACAATTCACCGAAACTTTTGGATAAAGTTCTGGACATTGGCCAACTAGAATCGAAAACCATTTCTTTACCGATCATTTTGAAATTAGTTATGTTGGATTGAATTGTAATTCTAAAAGGATTTTTGGCAGATGTTCTGGAATATGGTTATTGTTTATCCGATTTTGAATACATTTCTTAATTAAGTAGAATTGTCCTTACTTAATTATAATAAAGTAAGTCCGCCCTAAGTTGTCTTGAATTATTTCTTAATTATTAACCGTTTTCTAGTTTTACTTCAAATTGATCTTAGTCAAGAACTCCCGTTGGGATTAACCATATTCAAAAATAATTTTAAAAACCTATTTCCGTCCAGCATGCTAAATTTTACGACAATCGGTGATAGAATGGCGTAGTTCTGCTCAAGTTAGCCAATATCGAATGCTGGGTTCCAAAATTATTTCCCTCCAATATGCCGAGTTACATCATAATCGATCGAGTAGTATAGTAGTTTTGTTCCCATTCGTCATATCCCAGAATTCCATCCACAAATTAATTAAGAATCTCCTTTTCATTCAAAATGTTATGTGGCCATATTTTAGAACTTCTGCCAAAAATCATTTTGTAATTCCATTTCCATCCAACATACCGAATTTCATCATAATCGGCCAAGGAATGGCCAAGTTCCGTTCCTGATGGCCATTATCCAGAACTAAATCCAAAAATCATTTTTGAATCCCGATTTCCATCTAACATACCGAATTTCAACATAATAGATGAAGGAATGGTCTAGTTCTGTTCCTGCTGGTCATATTCAAGAAGTTCTGCCAAAGATCATTCTCGATGAATTGTGTTTTTGGTGAATTGTTTGTCTATGGGTTGTTATGGAACCAACTAGTCATATGAAAAATCGGGATGCGGAATTTTAACCTAAGAGATTTCGTCCAAAATTTTTTATTTATGGAGAAGGTTGAAATCGTCGTACTGGCATATTTTAATCCACATAGTTCAACTAATTTGGATTTCAGATATTCATTCAACGCAAAATATGTTTTTAAACATAAAATGTATTTGCGTGAAGTTTGTTCTACAACAAGGCCCACACATTATCATATGCTCAGTGTTAGTGTTAAAGTCTTGTTATTACGTACTTTTCAGTTTCGAATTGAAATAAGAAACATTTTATTTATTGTAGGTTTGAAAATTATTTTCGAAATCGTAATGCAAGGAATGAGTGATAACTGACTACTGCAAACAAAGTGTAAAGTAATCCATGCTCCATTAAGAAAGAAACCTAACGTCCCGCATAGTCTCAATCCTTCCTATATGGCTTTTATTGTAGTATTGGAGCATAAGAGATTATTATAGTTCTTGCAATTTCTGACCAGTTTGGACACAGCCAAAAGCTTATTGAGGGGGATCCAAACCCTGCACTGACTTCGGAACGAGAGTTATCTGCAAAAAAGACGAAAGCCTCTTTCAAGGGGAATACAAAGATAAATGAATTAGTAAAGTTAAAATTCGGCAAAAACCGACTTATACTTATTAAGAATTTGAACATACCTCGTACTTGTGTCGTTGGTGTTCTACGCCGCGCAAGAATTGATGAATGCAATTCAGGTGTATAGCAGTATTAGCACGTCTAGAAAAGACAACCAGATAAATCTTGGAAAAATTGACGTACCAAACTTCAAAAACAACAATTTTGTTTTTTAAATTAGGGCGTGCTCCGCAAGTTATACGTTTAGGTATTTACCACAAGCTGTCAAAATGCCGCAATTTAACAAGGAATTTATCAATAACCAATAGCCAGAATAGGGGTCAGAGTAGTCCTCCGTGGCACTGGACGAGGTATACTAGGTATATGAAAAGTTCCCGCAATGACCATAGGAATATACACCCTTAAGTACGAATTCGTGTAGAGCTGTTAAGCATAACTTGAAAGTTCCGTAATCATTTTTCATGTTACTACCTCCCCTAGGTAGTGAAATAAATATTTCTAATAAATTGGTCGATGATATAGGTTTAAGAAAATTAGTTTTCAGATAAATAGGTTTTCAGCCCATAAAATTTTTCATTTTCAGCTTTATATGTATAATCTGACTTGCCAACTTTAGTTATCAAAACTACTGTACTTCTGCTCCAATAGCGCATTGTGATAACTGATCGGGATAAAATCATGATATAATTCATCAAGGAACATACCAACCGGCAACAGGACGACTCGATTTGAAAGAGACAAATGAAAAAACTATCCAGCGTAGAACATCGGTGTGCTGTAGTGATTAGCACACGGATTATTTCTTAATCTGGAGTACCGGCAGGAGGGTCAGAGGCAACCAAACCCAAATTAACAATGTCAAGTCCAAGAAAGTGAACAGCCAAGTGTAGCAAGGTAAGTTTACCGGAAGGTAGACAGAGATTCTTAAGTCTACAACTGTCATTATTTGCGAGAGTTTTGTTAAATTTGGCTAAAGCAGATAAGCTATCAATTTTTTTGCTTTTCCACGCAGTCCTGTACGTTTTTACATTTCAATTGAATGCTAATCAGGATTTTGCGAGGTGGTCATCAATTTAACGATGTTAAATTGATTTTGTTAGTTAGACCAATTGCCAAGTGATTCAGAGCTATGCCTGAACAAAAATTAATGCATGCAGGCAGTTGCTGGGACGAACAAAAAAAAACTAAAATTTCTATCGTACCAAATCAAAAAATTCAGTTGGGTTGGGAAAATGTAATAAAACACGTTTAACGGGTTTGAAGGTGATTTTTGGCAATTCCAGAACTGTAACAAAGAGCAATTGGAAGAACTAACGGAAACGCATTGTGAAATTGATAATTTCCTCGCAAAATCTTGATTAGTATTCAATTGACTTGCAAACGTGGAATAAAACATGACTTACTGCGGTTTCGCAGCCATTTTTGGCAATTCCAGAACTAAGACAAAAATCATTTCAAAAACGCACGAGTCCAGGTTATTGGTAGAACTAATGGAAAAACATAGTCCGATTGATGACTTCCTTCCAAAATCTTGATTAGTATTCAGTGGAATTGCAAAACTGGAATGACTTACTATCTTCTGTTCAAATTTTTGGTCATATGTCAAAAACTATTTTAAAAAACGTGACTAAGGCTGTGTCCGAAACCTGTAATAAATATTTTTAGTACATGATTTTGACATTATTTATGAATTATTCCCCTACATTCACAACTTTTTATTATGTTTAAATGTTTAATAAATCTCCCCACCTCAAATGCCTTTTCCCCACGTTATATGTATTTTTTTGTAACGTCAAATTGAAAATCACGTAAAGACCGTGGTTGCATGCTGTGTGTTCCACAATATATGTATATATATATATATATGTATTACCGCACACGATAATATCACCATAGATTGGTTAACTCTGGAAGAACCGGAACCAGAAATTAATCAACATCTAAACGAACTTATTGAGGAAAATGCCTGTTCCTTTAGGCAGAGAATGGGATAGTTTATGAAAAGTTAAATAAAAAAAATTGGATTTAAGTTTAAATTCGGACTTTTAATTATTTTTATTTATCTTTTAATTATTTCATTTTACATTAATTCAGTGTGTGTCATTCATGTGTGTTCATATAAATACATGCATATGTATATATATAGTATCACCCCGCCAAAAACATCATACAATTCCAATCCATCCGCCATTTTATATGTCAAAAATTATGATAGCGATAGACTATAATAGTTTGGGTGTATGAGGTTTTTTCTGTAATGTCATAATTCTGTACTAAAAAATTTTTATTACCGGTTTCGGACACAGTCTTAGTGGAATATTATTTACCAAGAAGACACAAAAACTCTGGAAAATATGTTGCTATGTCGAAAAGTTGGCCTGAAATTTGTTACCAATTTGCCAGTTACAAGTTTGAGTCAACACTGTCAGCGTAATCAAGTGATTATCCCCAGTTTCGTGTAAGTCCTCCCTCAGATTTTTCGCCACAGTAAGTCTACTGACCTCCTGGTCGCGATAAGTCCAGTGGTTTTGTTGTTTGCAGTCTTCTTGTTGGAGATGTAGTCAGCATACAGCGTATGTCCAGATTTTCATGCTGGTGCAGACGTTGTAGATGTTTTGTTGCATGATGCTTAATTTCATCCGCGACAAGCTCAAACTTGAGATCTCGATGGAGGTTGTCGTTTCGAATGTACCACGGTGCATTAACAATATACATCGTAGGATTTTATTTTGTACTGTTTTTATGATTTTGATATTTGTCTTCTTGGCACATCCCCCGAAGTTGGCTACCATATGTCCATACAGGCTTCAGAAATTTGTTTGTATAACAGCAGTTTGTTATGGATCGCTAGTTCAGATTGTCTCCCTAGGAGCCAATGCATTTTTCTAAATTTTATGTTTGCATGGGGTACTCTACTATTGAGTTTATCATTATTGGTATATGGTTAACTTTTTGATTTGTAAAGTTCACTTGGATTGATTTTGCTTCATTTAATTTAATTCGCCATTTCTTTGTCCAATTACATATCAGGTTAGTAGCCCTCTGTAATTTACTAGTGGATTCATTGATGTTCTTTGCTGTTGCAAGGATTGCCGTGTCATCGGCAAAACTCGCCATTGTTTCTTCTGTAATTGGTATATCTCTAGTATATAGGAGATATAGGATTGGCCCAAGAACACTCCCTTGTGGTACTCCGGCTGTTATTCCTTTTAGTTGGGAGTATTCATTCTCATACTTTACTCGGAAGTGCCTCTCTGATATGTATGATTTTAAAATTTGAAAAAAAGGCTCCGGAAGATCTCGATGAAGTTTGAATTCTAGCCCCTGGTGCCATACTTTGTCAAATGCTTGCGCTACATCAAGGAATATAGTTGAGCATATTTGTTTGCTTTCTAGTGATTTCTCGATTACATCAGTAATTCGATGTACTTGTCCTATTGTAGAATGTTTTTCCCTAAATCCAAACGGATGTGAAGGGATAAGATTCCTTTACTTTAATTGATCGGTCATTTTTGTCCTCGTAGGTATACCACTGGTGATCATCAGCATGTAGTTTGTTAGCTAGAGCTTTAGTTTGTTAGCTAGAGCTTTATGTTGGCTTGGAATTTTTTTGGTGTTTTTTGATGAAAGAGGTATTTTCCTCCTCATTGTTTAGTTCACACAGCAGTGTGGTGTTCCCTGGCGGTGGGGTTAATGGTGGTGTTCTTTGGAGTGCCGTACTTCTTCCACCAAAGGGCCATTCATGTATCGCTTGTTCCTTGCTTCCAGTAGTACTAAAAGGATCAGCCTTTTTGCCTACCGACTATTTCCTTTGCAATGTCGTGTTGCTCCCTCCAGAATCCGTGGAGCAGCCCGATAAATCGGGGTGGAATTTAGAATCTAAGTTCTAACCCACCTGGAGTATATTTTTGTTTATACCCGACATTTCATCTTTTTGTTGACTATCTGCTATACTGTTTCTCTACTACGCTGGGGTTGGATACCACAACCGTTCGATCTAAGGTACATTGCCCAAGGTGGGCCGCGAGGCGGCTGTCAACTAGCACTCCTTATATACGTGATCGGTTGCTTCCGGTCTCAATCATATTGCTATTTGTTGTTTCGCGTGCAATATGTATATATATAAATGAACTAAAATTTTTAAGTTGATGATTCACAAACAATGTACATAGCTATAAGTATGTACATATATAAAATTTCAAATAAACGGAAAAACGTCAAAATCTAAATCGAAATAATTTCAAAATAAAATTCGAAAAAAATTAAATCGAATGTCCTAGTTATCTATACCATACAATCGAATAATAAATTGTAATAGACGATCTAAAATCAATGATATTCATAAAGTTTTTCCGTATATGTACGAGGTAGTACATAACAAAAAGTAGTTTAAAAAAAAAAAAAAAAAAGCTCCACAGTAGTTTTTAATATTACAATTATTGAACAATAGTTGAACAAAACAGAATTTCCTTATCATTCAAATCTAATCTATATATAAATATATTATGTACGAGTATGTACGTAGGTATGTACGTATACACAACAACATTTTTATTATTAAAAATGGAAGCAAACTATTGGTTTTCAAATTTACTACTTGTATTTCCTATCAAACAGATCTACGGGAACACAAAGCGAACATTTTAGTTTTTTTTTTTTTGAGTCTTTTGAATCCGTACACATGAAACATGAAATAATGAAACACGAATTTATAATTTTTTTTTTGATATATTTTCTTTAAAATTAGACAAGAATGACTTAACAAGAATTACATTTTTTTTATATGTATGTATTTGGTTTGGTTCCAAGACGTGTTTGGTTTCATTTGCACACCCGCAATTTTTTATTTTATTTCGATTCATTTGTGTTGTGCGCGTATGAAAACAATCAAGAAGTTGGGTAAAGTATAAGAATAAATGTATCACACTATAGGAAGCATCGATATGAACAAAACATTTTGCCTAATCATTTAAAATTCAAATTCTAATTAATTTTTTATACATTTTCTATTTAATATATTCTGTTGTTGTTGTAATAATAAAATTCCGTGATGATGATTTAAAAAAAAAATGGTTAACGTTAAACAAATATATAGAGGACCGCGTCCTGATCCACACAGTATATTGGGTATGGACAGATATAATTCGATTAATGCATAAAAATATTCGACAACATCGACCGACTTCTCATAGGTATATATGTACATACATAACAATGAATGAAAATTGTTTTAACAAAAAAAACTTTCATCTAAGCGTCGTGTATATACCTACAAGAATGTTAAAGTGTACCTGTTCCAAAAAATACTTGAAAAATGTTGAACAACCGAAAAGAAAAGAAAAGAAAAAAATCTCATTTCCTGTTTTACAATGTCCTTCTTTTGTATCGTAAGTCAATTCCATTCATGGATTGTAATTCTTTTTTTTTTCTCCTGGGTCCTTCTTCTACACACACTTTTTGTTTCGTTATTATTGTTATTATTATGGCCTGGCTGGAACGTTCACAAAGGACAAAAAGGACAATGCACGTATGTATATGCACAAAGAAACGTGAGACAATATTCCAATGTTTTCCTTTTTTATATTTCGAGAATACTCAATTCTTATGTGTCTCTTTATAAAAAAATACCTTCTTCGTTTTGTTCTCTGTCTGTGTATATACGCTTTATTGACAACCATTTTGATTATTTGATTAAACTTCACCTGTCTTGAACTTTTTTTTAAATTTTTTTTTCGTTCGTCTATTGTTATTGGTTACATTTGAATAGATCAGAAAAAAAAACTAATAGTTTAAGGATAAAAATGGTAGTTGATTCTGTTTTGTTTTATAATTTATGGTAAAGAAGTAGTTTTTAGTGTAAAACTTACAAAGATTTTCCCCGAGTTTCAACATACTCCAGTTGCGTACAATAGCGAAATTGAACCAATAGCGAAATTGAACTAATAACAACTGCGCAGCAGTATCAAATTAAGAACTTGATTTACGAGAACATATATCGAACAACACTCTATGTTTCCATCCGACAAACAAATTATCAATAGGAGCCAAACCTCGCGAATGTGGCGGACGATCATAACGGCCATTAAAAATACACGGATGGATATGCGACCAGGTATCAGTGGAATTTAGACCTACCATTAGGAAGAAAGGCTCTATCCTGTAATAATTCAGTAAATAACTGAGCAGCACACTAAAGCTGGTTTGCAACAACTTTGCTGTTGAATAAAATTTACTCGATGTGTTAGCACCCGAATTTCAATAAGAGGTTCGATGAAAACCGTTTACGAAGCATTTGTATTGAATTTCAATGTATAATTGTTTATCGAAACAATTACAAACAAAACCGGTTTGATTGAAGGCTGCGTTTCTATTTTGCAACTAGCAACTCTAGGAAGAGACACTAAAGAATTTTCCTCCTCCTCCTCGTCACATAGAGCTTTTACAGAAATAATATGGTTCCAGACCCAGACATGTTTTTCTAGAAGGCAGTATCTTGTAAGTACCCCTGCGACCGTTCTTAATTCTCGTCATCGCAAGGAGATTCATATATTGGGTACCAAGTCCAGTTTCAATCACCTAATTCACCGCTTCTTTTTAATATTAAGCACTAGTTTTAGTGCTCCAGTAGGTCTTGTCCTTTCTGGTTGCAGGTGGAAAGTCCTTCCCCATGACGATCGACCGACCAAGATCCTGGGGCTCCTCGGATTATAAAATAAGCACGCATCTTGTTAAGATATGGATGACCACTCAACGCTACTCTCTACGCCAAAGAAACTGATCCCAGTCATCTGATTGCCCCCTGACTGTCCCCATAGGTAGCACTATCGTTAGAGGAAATTACATTATGCCACAACAAAATCAAAACCATCACATCAGCTCAGCATGGTACACACAATAGTCAAGAAGACGAACGGAGATGTTTACATTCGGTTTATAACGGAAGACCTCAGCAGCCACAATGCCGCCCATGAATAATTATTTTATTATTTCTGTTTACCAAAAATATCAATTGGAAGAAGGTGGAACATAATCTCTAAGGTACGTGTAAGTGTTGTCGAGAGCATCCGCCTATAGTCCATTCCTTACACCTCTCTATCTTATTTCTGTATGCTTGTCAAGAGCTATAGCAACCACGCTCCTCATTGTGTACATAAATAAAGTTTTACTACGCTGGTGTAGAGCATTGCTTTCAGAGTCCAGCTTTAAACGCCTTACCGGCCTTTTAATGCCTAGTACCGGCATTTAAGGCCTAAGAAGGGCAACTAAAGTAATTTTGAATCTCCTAGTAAAGAGTACCACCTTTGTGGTAGACGGGTTGTTTCGTAAACTAGTGCGTACGTGTTTTTCCGAGACTAGTCTCGCTTCTGTATAAGCGAGGTCTTATGCTCTCTCTCCCTCTTCAGCTCTAAAACTAATCTATTGATCGATCACGTTTCAAGGAAGAGAAGATAGGAGGTCTCCTTGCGCGATTCCTTTAACTAGTCGCCTTCTATAATGATCGATTCTACTACCTCAAAATTGATAATCCTGCAGTAACCATATCTCGTATGATTGATTAACCTGCTACAGAGTTATTCATTGATTTTCAATGGTGCGTTCTATAGCTCGTGTAGATCCATGGTTACAGATTTCCCTATACAGTACACATTTGGAGATAGTGTCCAATTACTGAGTTTAATATTTGATGGAATATATACATCTAACAGCTTTTCCACGCTTTTAGATGAAAGAGTTATAGGTTTTGTATATATAGGCACGAGCTTTCTTCACGCGTTCTTGTCATTTTGCCACTTTCGGGATAAAGACCACTTTGACCGCCTTCCATTTCTTATCGATATAGACCACCTTTAAAGGCCCATTTATGAGATTTCAAACCGTTTTGCGTCCATAGAATTAGTTTTCACTTACCATATGTCATCTGTACATAATAAATTCATTTTCGATGAGTATTATGCCCGTCGAGTCGACAAAGCTGCCTAAGATGTTAGTTTCAAAGCTCCTAGAATTCCCCGCTGGAAGCTGTCCATAAACCAATCGACTGGTCTGGTTAGTATATAGAATTAATCTTCTTCAGCCGAGAAATTTCAGCGATTGCCTCCATTTTATTACAGAAGTTTTTAAAACTTCCTTAACTATTTTTGGTATATTTTTAGGTTCACATTATATGAGTCCCAGTCACAGATCACCAATAAAACCTCTAGCCTATTTCTAGTAATAAAAGTGGGTTCTCTCCCAATACTACAAATGAAAAGTTTGGTATTTAGAAAGGTAACAAGAAACAACTCATCCCTTTCATCGATGTTCGGGTTTCCCCTGATTGTGTGTTGCGCGTTTGCATCACTTCAAATAAAACGTACCACACCGAGCTTCAATTTTTGTCGCGTCAAGGAATTGTTCCCCTTATCCGTCGGAACACTTTGGTCCCAATCCATATAGGTTAACACCAGCCAGATTTTATTGTTGTGAAAATTCAAGCTGGTCCCAGTTTCAAGAATGCAACAATGCTCCACATCTAAGGTCGCTGATCGATTGTTATCGATTGACTGCTTGGCTACTACTTGTTATGCTGGTTCGAAGAGTCCTAATGATCTCGTTTACTTAGCCTTTTGTCTTTTTAAACCAACTCATTTTTATTTGAGGATTTTTTCGCGTACGTTGTATTTATTAATCTCGCATCACTTCTATCAATGAAGACTAACACCAAAATGTGCTCATTCAAGACAACAGTGAACGATTTTGGTTTGTATGATTTGAGACCGTCTGACAGCTCGGCCACTTACAACCCATCCTGAGATCGCTCCCTATAGACATAGTGTTCTTATCCGAGCTACTACAGTTGTCAGTTTTCCTTGCTTTACTATTTGTGCTCTTCTCTATACTCTCGGGGTCGCTAGCCCATTTACCAAGTATTTATAACGCCTACCGCCGTTTTCTATACCTTCATTTAAGGTAGTAAGTATCTCAATTTGCTTTTCCCTGTTTCGGTGCCATGGAAAAGTCAACTTTGTTACTAAGAAGTGAGCCGCACCTTACTGACTGCAGCTAATCACCGTCGATATTTCCGATATTTTTGTGTTTCTATTTTCCTTACAAATATTCGTATACGCAGGTACAATTTATTTTATTTACAAGTAAAATTTGTTTAATGGATTATTGGCACGGTTCCAGCTTGATGTTGTTGACTCCTGATAGCATATATTTGTTACCAACATCTGTAGTTCGAAATGATCCTGCCACATCCATTGCCAAATGATCCCCCTTGCACATCCCTCGCTTGCTCCTCCTTAATACTCCTTCAATACTTCATCATAGTGCTAGTCTTAGACATTAATTTTACTGATTATGTTACTTTGCTGTTTCAGCTTTCTCATAGTCGCTGTAAACATCCGTTTTCGATTTGTAGTGTGTACCATTGTACTCAGTAATCCTTTAAGTGGGTAGAATCGCTTTTTTTTATTTCTCGATAATGCATCAGCAAGCCTATGTGAACACAATTTCCGATGTTCTATCTGGTATTTGTAGCTTTGAAGACGTTCGGTTCATCGTGCTACTTGAACTTCCGTTCGATGTAGTTACGTTCGAGCTTAGATACCACCTTTGAGTAATCAGCTATACAACTTTTTGGACCCACAATTTCTTGTGACAACACTACTCCGATACCATCATCACATGCATTGGTGTCAAGAATGAACTTAACACTGGCTATAGGATAGGCTAATATAGTGGTAGTGGCTCATAATCGCCTTTTTAATTCATTGAACGATTCCTTTGCTCGTCCTGTATTTTAACGATTCGTTCTTCTGGGTACAATGTACATGACAACCAAGTTTGGTATGACCTCATATAAGCCGATTGGATTGATAGTTGTTGTTTGGTATATCCGTTATATGATTTGTTCGAACTTTCTTGGGAAAATTTTAGGAAGCGAACACCACAATGAAAAATATATCAATTTGGGTAGAAATAGGGGATTAGGGGGTTTAGGATAACAATGTTTGGTATGACCTTAAGTATGTCGATTATATGATTTTACCAAACCTTCTTAGGAAAATCCTAGGAAGCAAACAACATAATGATAAATATATTAAGATGTCTTAAGGTCTAAGCTATCCGAAAAATATTAATTTTTCCCAAAAAATTAGGAAAAATCATACCAAGTTTGGTTGTCCTAAACCCTCTAATCCACCACTTTTTCCAAAATTGAAATATTTTTCGAATAGTTTAGACTTTAAGACATCTTGGTCATGTTAGTAAGGTGTCCGTTTCCTTGGATTTTCCCAAGAAAATTCGATAAAATCATATAATCGACATACATAAGGTCATACCAAACTTGGTCGTCATAAACTGCTTAATCCCCTAAATTTTCCAAAGTTTATATATTTTTCAGATAGCTTTAAACTAATGATATCTTACTAACGTTATGGTATTAGTGTCTTAGGATTTTCCAAAGAAAATTCAGAACATCACGAATCGAAACATTCTGCTTTGCTCACTATCGAAACCGTTGGTACCAAATTGCTGATACAGTAGGGGGCCAGTATAATGGCCATTAAAAACTGTTATTATTATTAGTTTGCAGTTTATATCACGTTTTGGTGTTGTAGCTTCCTAAGATTTTCTCAAGAAAGTTCAGATCCTCATGAATTCGTCGTACCAAATATACTTGTCCTTATGATAAAATATCTTACATCGAATCATTCTGCTTTGCACTCTAACCGATATAAGAGGAAATTGTTTTTGTTGTGTTTTAGGACAGATTTAGGACAAAATTCACACACGTAAAGAATTGGACAGAACCAAATAGAGTACAATTGTTGGTATTAAAACGTACTCTACTGGGCTCAATCATTGACTTCAGCAGCTATAACTAAATGTCAAAGAAGTTACCTGCGTCTCCTAAAACTTTTAAATAATAGAGTCTGCAAACTAGATTTTCCATTTCTATGCGTATATACGCTATATTCGTAACCGACTTTGTCTTATTTCACGAATTATACCCAAACATTAAGAAATTTACGTGTTTTAGAAGCCATATATTTGAAAATTTGTAAGTTTAGAGATTAAGTTCTTAAAGAATAATTTCAATGCAATTTAAAATTTGAGTTTATCTGAATTCTAAATATCAGGTTGACCAAGCACTCGACATTTTTAAAGTGCTCGGACATTTCCAAATATCTACAGAAAGTGCGAAATTCAAGTTCAATGTGGTTGTATTACGGCCATCGAGATTAAAGTTAAGCTGGAGAAAGTGCTCTTTTGAGAAAAACAATTTCAAAAGTGTATTCCGACTTGGCTTTTTTGCAATAGCGGCGGATGGCAAATCGAGACCCGTGAGAACCAACTATATAACCACAAATCTGATAAAATCATATATCCCTGCCATCTGGTTGATCATTATAAAAATTCGAAAAAAATATTAAATTCAAAGATAGCAATCTTTATATATAATATTATGAGTTTGTCAAATAATGAAAGGGACCTTTCCCAAGATTAAGAAATTGTCCGTTAAAAATCTACTATATATACAATTTTAATGAAAAACACCTGTTTTCTCTTATACTCGACCGAAAAAATCAAAAACACAAAACGAATTATTTTGTGTCAAAGATTAAATATGTAATCCTTTTTTAGTCCTTTTACAATTATTTGTAATATACATACACATAACCTTGATTATTAATTTCAGGGCGAGGGTGGCATTTAAATATTTCTTGTTATACAAACACACACACACACATACAAAACAATAGTCGAGGATAAAGGATATACTAGAAAGGACTAAGTACAAACATATTTCGAAAGGATTATTATTTTTAATAAATAAATTATTCATGGAATTTTTTCGGTCGAGGTTAGACAAAATGTCGCCTAAATCTCAGTACAATATACGCGTACATAATAGAAAATTTCACACATTGAGATTCTTAAGTCGGCAATATTCTTTATAACGTATTTAGTGTTGATACTATGTATATGTGCTTGGATGTAATATATAACAATCAGCTTTGTATCTGGAGGTGAATAGACGTCAGCATAATACGTTTCATAAACATACTGAAAATTGAAAGATAATACCCATCACCCTTATCTTACAATTTGCACCACTTAAAATAAACAAAACTATACACTCACAGTAGTTATTATATTGTGTACAATAATGATTCATATTTCGAGTCTTACATAAATTTATTATTAGAATATTTTTGTAATAATAAATAGAAACGAACATAAAACATATTATTGTTAACGATTCTATTCTGAAATTTTATGATGTATGTACATAAATATATATACAGCGAGAATCCCGCGCTTTTAAGATGAATTTCTTTTATGCGACATAGTACGGAATATACATAAATAAAAAATGTATGTACTTATGTTGAAAGCTTATTGTTGGTGATAAATGTTATGACATTTTTGTCGCACAAAATATATAATAGACGTAATAAATAATTTAAGTAATTAATGAACAAAATGGGTACACTCGACCATATATATACATACCTATACTTATAACGCGGTTATTTATAGTTATTAGATTGCCATATAAGGAATAATTATACAACCGCATATAGTTAGCAATTTTAATTAGATATTATTTTTACCACTTTTAATGTTATTACCTTACATAATTGTGAAATAACTTGTGTATAGATATTATGTGCTATAACCTATTTGACATCTGTTATAATAGTATAACAACTAATTAAAGCGCTTTCAAATATCTCTATTAATGCTATAAATAAAAATGTGAACGGTTCACAATTTGGAATACACTAAAACAAGCTTAAATATTATATTGCAAGAATATAATAATGGCTATAATAATAACAACTGAATAATAAGTGAATGTATATTATGGAAATTTAACAATGACAGCGACACAAAACTAAAGAATTTCAATTTAAACGCGTGCTTTCAATTTTTTTTTTTTTTTTGTACAGAGCACAAAAAACGTAGAGAATAGCAAAAAAAAGATGAAAAGTGTCATTCTTCTTTTATATCCCAATTTTTTTTATTTTTTTTTTTTGAATAGATTAAGAAGACAATATAAATAGAAATTTGAATAACAAAAGAAAATAAAACTGAGCTGAATGGGAAAAAACTGTAATTTAAAAAATGTGAAAAAATATATTAATAATAATTCTAAGATGCAAGTGAACGCGGTTTGATTTCACAATATTTTGTTTCTCCAAAATAATGAGCGCACTGGCACTGTATTTTGTACAGGTTGTATTGGATTTTTGAATCCGCACTATTTGAAAAAATTAATAACAAAAATCCAGTGTTTTGAAACAAGCGATCAAACACCTTTTCAGAATTACTCTCGTTTATTAGTGTATAAACAAACATTAACAAGTCGCCATTGCTTTAACAATAAAATTACCTTTTATTTGATACGTCACTTGACCCATATTGCAAAATCAACATTTTGTTCCCTGCCGGCCATCTTTACGGTTCCAGACGAGATTTAAAAAAATTAAAAATATTGTTAAAATTAATGGCTTCAATCCAAATCCTATTTCGTATTGTCTTGTACAGGGTTTTAAAAAAAACATAAATTATTCAGTGAGAGCCACGAATGGGCGTTTACGCGTGATCACTCCAAGACTCAATGCCACCAATGCCACCAATGCCACACTACCTTGATGCCACCATTGGGAATTGAACCCGAGACCCTTGAATACAAAACTACCATAGCTATATATATAGGACACTATATTTATTGTGGTTTCACTCATTGTTCGTCTGTCTAGTCTGTTAGAGGGCCATACGTTTTGACCTATATTCGGTTAGAAGAAACTTTCAGATGCCCAAAACAAATACTCTGCATTCAACCGAAAACAAATACTCTCATACTCTCATTCAACGAGCAATTCAGTCCTAAACTAAACGGAACCTAAGGCAATCATGCCACGTGGATTTTTTTAGGCAATTTAACACGGATATCCAGCATTTTTAAAATACCGATAACGTTGTTGCTGATCAAAAGTAAGTTTTCGAAACTTCTCGGCTAACATTAGGGTACATTCAACGGCTTACCCCCAATAAAACAATATCATGGGCGAACACTCACACCGACAGGTTTGTACAGGTTGTGTTGGATGTTGTGATTTAAAAAAAAACACTACAAAAAAGTTAAAATAAGAAACGTTTAGTTCCGATCCAGTGTTTTGAAACAAGAGTTCAAAAATCTTTTCAGAATTTTACACAAACATTAACAAGTCGCCATTGACTTAACAATAAAATTACCTTTCATTTGATATGTCACTTAACCCATATTGCAAAATCAATATGTTGTGCCCTGCCGGCTGTCTTTCCGGTTCGAGATTTGAAAGTAGAAATATTTTTGTTAAAATAATGGCTTCAATCCAAATCAAATTTTATATTGTCTTGTATAATGATAACTGGGTTTAAAAGCCATTTCTGGCCCATTACTGTATCAATAATTTGGCTTCAATGGTTTCGATCCTAAGCATGGTCTTCATCTGTCTTAAACAATTTGAAAACAATTGATCTGGAGCAACAGAATCTGAAAACTATACAAGCGGATCAAGTATTTCCTTCACACCGTTGCTATTTAGTCCTATCATGCTTACATCACCTGCATATGCAAGCACCTGATTGGACTGGTGATATAAAATGTTGCACTGAGGTGTTTCAGCTTTACGAAAGATGTACTCCAACATGAGATTGAAGAGTATCCGGGACAGAGCATCTTTCTGCCGAACACCCGAGTTCACATCAAAAATTATCGATAGCCTGTTCTCAACTTTAACACAACATTGAAACTGTGTCACTATCATTCTACACAAACGTACCATTTTTGCTGGCATACCTAAATATTCCAACATAGACCACAACACCTGATCAGGAACATCTAATGTTCCAGGGTGGAAGTCTCATAATATTTAGATAGAATCAACCGCAGCGATAAGACCAGATCAGTGACTGATTCGGACGAAATCCTCCTTGAAAGTCACCAACCAGGCCTTCTGCTAGAGGGTTGATTCTATATCCAATATAATGTAGGACAGTAACTTGTTTGCTGTGCGAAGGAGAGCTATACCGCGATAATTCTCACACTTCAAGCGGTCTTCTTTCCTGAAGATGGGGCATATGGCGGCTACTTTCCATTCGACAGGCATCACTTCGGTTCACCATACTAATTGAATAAGGTCGAAAAGATAATTCCACAAATCATCTCCTCCGAATATTAAGAGCTCCGAATTAATGTACACTCCTGTTGAGCGGCCGTTTCGTTTTAGCCTCTGCATGGCGCTAGTAAATTCCTTATGGGATGGATCCTTAATGCAATTAAAAAGAAATTACGTGAACTGCGCTCATTACTGAGTTGTTGTACTTTCAGAACCTCGGCCTTCCACGATTCTCGCTTTTCCGCTTAGCTGCCCTCCTAGTAAGAGTAGCCGTGTTTTTCCTCTCGTTTGTGAGACGTTGTTGCACTTCACTATGGGCTATATTTTGTTGCTATTGCAAGACGGTTTTCGTCATCAAACCAATCATTCGTGAATCTGACTTTCACTATACCTAAAGCCTGTTGAGCAGCACTGACAATCGAAGTTTTCAGTGCCTACCAGACAGAGTTCATACAGTGAAACTGGTAATTAGCTCCCTCAATGTTGTCGCTGGCAAGACCCTAATATCGTTTCTTTTGATCTTCATTTATTACACTTTCCAGTCGAAACGTTCCATGCGTTTCGCTGTGGTCTCGGACCTGTACGAAAATTTCTACCTTAGCTTTGCAGCGACCAACTAATGATCGCTGCCTACGTATTTGGTTGCTCACTGCTTAGTACAAATGAAATACTGAGAACTGAAGTTTATCCGAGCTGTTTAAAGGTTGCGAAAGTTGTTCTAGTTTTCAAAAGTGGTGACCGCGAAAATATTAATAATTATAGACCAATCTCAACATTGTCTGTATTTGATAAGATATTGGAAAAGATTATTGCCTCTCGTTTGGTTGACTGTTAAACAGTAACAATTTTTTCTTCAATTTTCAATATTGTTTCACGAAGGGGTTGAGATACTGAATTAGCATTAGTGGAAGTTTGTAGCATGATTTATACTGCAAATACTTGATAAGCAAAGAGTTGTTGGAGCATTCTTTTTGGATCTGCAAAACGCGTTTGACTGCATTGACCATGATCTGTTTTTAGAACTATTTAACCAACAGAAAACAATATGTTATGTTTAATGGAGTATGCAGTGAAGCGTTAGAATGTGGTGTTCCGCAGAGAAGTGTTCTGGGGCCGCACTCTTATTTCTTATATTATCATTAATGATATATCAAATTTACCACAGATTGGTCAAGCCAGAATGTTTGCAGACGACACTGCTTTATTTTACGAAATTGAAGATCCTGGATATATATATAAATTTAGCCCAGGATTCATCCCAGAAAAACGCAATGGCAACGCCATAACTATAGCGACACTTTTATATCAACTATCAGCCCAGGATCAACTATCATCCTATAATTTTACCGTATCCCAGGAAAAATATGTTCTTATGTCGCGACAGTTGTATCATAAAAAATCGTAAATCGAACCATTCAATGAATTGATTTATTAAGTCGGATTCAGATAAATTGACGTACGAAGTCGAGTGTTTTTTAAACTAAGCCAACAAAAACCACTAATTCGAAACACTCAAGCCAATATTGGACTAGCTCGGTGGTTTTTTAAGTTTGACATACTAAAATCAATTTATCCTGTTCGTTTCAAAAAACTCCCACGGTTGTGATCGAGCCAATTTAGCTTTAAGCTATAACTATTTCATCGATTTAATCGTTAACGGCTTAACGGTAACGAATTTGAAAGTCTCGTTGAACAATTTTTTTCTTAAAATTTAATCGTCTACATGTATGTTTAATAAAATAGCCGTAATTGAAAACACCCTGTATAAAAAGAGTGTTTCCATCGTACTTAAATTACTTTTCCAAGAAATCGAAAATTAAGGGGGTTCAGTTCTTTGGAGGACCAGCGACCCGGTATGAATGATGAGCGGTTTTGGAGGGTCACCAACTGAAAGCTGAAAACAACTCCTAATTTGGGGACCATCTCAACAAACTATTTGTAGGTTTCTTCGTTGGCGCATTTACAGATGAAGAGACAATCAGCTAGACAGCATCTATGTACTGCATCGGCAGCTCAAACCTTCGCGAAAGTTTCCTAACTTGACCTCATCCAGCGAATTAATAACATTGTTGTCGCGCACGTAGAACTTCTTGATCGTGGCCTCAGCGACGATCTGAGCCAGCGTGCGTGATTTTTTGGCTTTCATCTCTGGATTGGTGCCAGTTGGAATACGCGTACGCTTGGGTGTAAACGAAGAAGGTACGACCCCTCACCATCCGTAAGTAGTTTACGTTCAATTTCTTATTGGATGTCGGAGCTGAGACCACCGATTCTAGCAGTATCGTGTTCGTCCAGCTCGACATCGGACTCAGAAACTGTAGCCATATTTGAAAACTGTCAAGCAGAATACAAAAATAGGGAATATGTTACTATTTTTTTTTATTCTATTTGACACCTGTTAAACAACTTAATAGGCGACATTTAAAGAATTTAAAATTACAAAAGTCAGAGCGTTTCTTATGACTATGAAGCAGCCCCAATTTAAGAATTTAATAAGCTGTCTTTATAGATAAGTTGAAATTATATTTATGTTCCTCATATGTTGAATGATTTGTCCAATCTATTAATAGAGTTGTTTGTACCGTAATTTGTGAAATTGTGTTCTAGATCCAAAAATCGATGAAATCACTCTTCTACCTGGATCAATGTAATTTTAAATCTCTCTGTAACATGCAATGTCTACTCTTTTACCCGATTTAAAGATTGGTGTGATTTTTGATGTTGACGAGATTTCGCAACTGATAGACCAAAATATTTGCATGTTTCTTTAAAATGATGATATATAATTTCTTCATCAGTGATAAATCTGGGTAAGATAAAAACAAGACGCGAACATATCAGCTATTTCCTAGACGTCAGTGTTGTTGAGACATATAACATATGTTAATCAGTCTGTTTTTCACAATGCTGAGCAGAAATGCATCTCTGATATTGGAGTCGTTTATTGTGACTACATCGAAGTCAGCTGTTACTTTTAATGGTTATATAATGTATAAGGGCCGAGGGCGTTTAATTTCAATCGTACATGATTTGACGTACAGGTATGGCGATACTTTTAACTCATACGTGTAAAAGATTAAATTGTAAGAAAAAAATTGTGATTCGATACTTTCAAATTCGTTACCGCGTTACGACGTTAAAGCGAATTAAATCTATGAAATAGTTAGCTTATATTTAAAAAGGATCGCTCACGACCGTGGAAGTTTTTGGAAACGAAAAGGATAAGTTGGTGTTAGTATGCCAAACACCCGAGTTAATCCGACACTTTTATCTAATTGACTCTGGAGGCGATGGGACTGGTGAAATAATTAAAAATAATGAAAATCTGTGTTATTTTGAAAAGCTCAAAATTGTTTTAAATTATTTATTTATGTTGAATGTATTTTTCAGTTTATTATGTCCATTTAATTAAAAATTTTAATTTAATTTGTGTTTACTGATTTAGTTTTTATATGTATATTATACAAAGAAAGAGTTAGCTCTGTTAAATACTTTGGGGTAATACTTGATGAACACATGTAATGGGAGGAACATATTACTGTAATAAAATTGCCCCAATTGTTGGGCTACTTAGAAAATTATCATGGTTTGTTCCCACGAACGTATTGTTAAAGATCTATTTTTCATTTATTCACTCGCTAATTAATTATGGTGTTGTAGCAGCTCGAATATTCGACTCACCGATATTCGATTCTGCCACAAACAAAACAATTAGTGAAATTCAAATATATATCAACTTATTTGAATTAAGCGTTCACTAACCCCATCACATATCCAATAGCCGAACCACTACTATAAAACATTTATAGTAAAGCGTGTCGCCATCTAACAACATCACCACGAACAACAATGTTCGGTGATGCAATACTAACACATAAGTGCAGTATTGACCGTCGCCGGCGCATGTGTTCCCTCTCCAAAATACGACACGTATTTTGGACACGAAGGCGACGTCACACAACCAAAACAACACAAACAAGACATTGTCGTCCATTGCGATTTTGAGATTTTACAAAAACGTACTTGTGTAAATAACGGTGGTGAAAATAAATAATTAAAACCAATAAATAATTAAACCAATAAATTAATTAAACCAATAAATAATTAAATAAATAAAGAATTAGATAAATAAATAATTAAATAAATTAAAAATTTAATAAATTATTTGTGTACAAAATTATAATAAAATTTATTTTAATACAATAAAATATTGCTGTGTGTACGTGTTTAATTTTACTAAGTCCGTACTGGAAATAAATAGGAGACAAATCCTATAGTGTCCTAGTATATGGCACTGCTTCTGAAACTAGAACCAAACAATTACAAATCATGCAAAATAAAAGTGTAAAAGCAATATTTAAATTATCTTGATTGTTCACAAACCTATCAATTATATGCTAAAGATGAACATTTAATTTTGCCCATAAACGTCTGTTTACCGCTAGATGGCAGCACAAACACAAACATTTTTTGTTTTTAGAAATTGGGATCTGTCAAACGTCAGCTGTAATTTCACCCAAATTCATCGATTAGTTTATTTGTTGTAGTCGTTTGAAGTAAGCAACTTTTGTGTTTCTTGAAAAATGGAAAAAAACGAATTTCGTGCAGTGATTAAACACTATTATTTGAAAGGGAAAACGGCGAAAGAGACAAAAGAAATGTTCGATAAACATTACGGTGAGTCTGCTCCGTCAGACTACATGGTAAAATATTGAATTGCTGATTTTAAACGCGGCCGAAGAAGCACTGCCACAATACCATCAACAGGAAGGCCAAAAGAGGTGGTTACTGAAGAAAATATCAACAAAATCCTTGATATCGTTATGAATGATCGCCGAGTCAAGTTGCGTGAGATTGTTGAAATGGTAAACATATCATATGATCGTGTGTTCAACATTTTGCATAAACATTTGCATATGAAAAAGCTATCGGCAAGATCGGCTCAGTGTCGAACAAAAACGAGTTCGACAGACCACTTCACAGCGGTGTTTGGACATGATAAAGCGTAATCCTGTTGATTTTTGTCATCGATTAATTACTGTTGATGAAACGTGGGTCCAAACCAAAAATCATTCGAAACAATGGGTGGAAGCTGGTGGAAGTGCTCCGAAGAACGCAAAGGAAGTGAAATCGGCTGGCAAGGTTATGGCCACTATATTTTGGGATGCTCATCGATTATCTTGAACAAGGATCCACAATCACAGGAAAGTATTATCGTGCATTATTGGATCAATTGGTTGATATGCAATCAAGAAAAAACGACCACATTTATAGAAGAAAAAACTTCAAGACAACGCACCGGTTCACACAGCATTAGATACGATGCTAAATTATTACGTGAAATACACTTCGAATTGGTTAATAATCCACCTTATGGTCCAGATTTAGCTCCTAGTGACTTTTTCCTGTTTCCAAACTTGAAAAAATAGCTCGCAAGACAAAGATTCATCTCAAACGAAGAAGTGATTACCGAAACTAACGCGTATTTTGAGGGGTTTCCGAAATCGTATTATTCAGATGGTATAAAAAAGAATATCGTCTTAATAAGTGTGTCAAAGTAAAAGGAGACTATGTTGAGAAATAAATGGTTTTTGGCAAAAAAAAAATTTGTTTTCCTACTTAGGTAGCTTCATTTTCTATCCGCCCTCGTATATATAAGTATGTACAAAATTTAAAATTTGGTAACGTTGATCATAATTATCCAACTAGAACTTCCAATATTTAGATAAATATACTCAATTTGGGAGAAAATCTATTACACTCTTAGAACCGTTAATTTTCAAAAGAATGCCAGATGAAATTTAAAAAATCGGAATCGTTTTAAAAATTCAAGAATAACCTTCAAAGGATGACTTATCAACTGGGTAATCAGCATAGCTTTTATATAAGAATAAAAAATAGATACCCTGGGAATATACCAAGCAAACAAATGCCAAAATGATACAGACGTTTCACAAAACAAACCTATGGATGGAATGCATATCATAATGATGAAATAAACCTGCATGCCGCCAAACACGAAATAAGTCTCCAGGAACACAGAAACTCCTATATTTGCCATATGACAGATAACGCTGTTGTTGATATGCAAAAAAGTCCGAATTCCTGGATTTCTGGTAGGCCTACTACTCCATCAATTGAGAGAGGTTTGGTCTGCTCTGAAATACCTAGGAATGCCAACAAAATTATTAAGCTTGTGTAAAATGACAGTGGACACGGTCTCAATGTTGTGTTAAAGTTGAGAACAGGCTATCGAGAATTTTTACAGTTAACTCGGGTATTTGGCAGGGATATGCTCTGTCCCCGATACTCTTTAATCACCTGTTGGAGTACATCTTTCGTAAAACTGCAACACCTCAGTGAAATATCTTATATAGCCAGTCCAATCAGGTAAACGCGCAAAACGCGCAGAAAATGATACATACCGAGCTCTGAACAATGTCTAGATCAGAGTTCTGATGAAGATACCCGATATTGTTTTATATGAAGTAACATCTCAGCGAGTATGCTGGCACGGTCACGTTCTGCGTGCTGATCCAGAACGAATTGTGAAGCGATCTCTGAAAGGAGAGCCACCACATGGTAGGCGCAGAGGTTGTTGCAGGTGACGATGGCTCCATGGTGTAGAGAACGTTTTGGCTTTTTTTAGTTTTTTAAGACAGTATGAGTACCAAGCTCAGGATCGACACCGGTGGAGCCAGATTTTTGACTCAGTAAGGAGCCTTTTAATACCATATATTATAATATCTCCATGTCGCCTCGAAAACCAATGATTCCGATCACAAAAGATTAAAACAAAAACTTAGTCATATAACATTATAAAAGCTACAAATCTGTTCTGTGGCGAAGAAATGGACATTTTTAAATGTTTGGATATGAAATATTCGAGTTTAGATAAATATATGCAAGTTTGTTGTAACAAAAAAATATCACTCCATGTAGGGGTTGTCATGGCCAAATTAAGAATTATTCCATAAACTGCACACTTCTTACGAAATTTGTACTTTTTCGGACCTTTTTACATATTAGGATATGAAATAGCCAAGTTAAAAACCTATTGTGCGGCCAAAAAATGGAGAACACAATGGCCTAACAAAAAAATATCAGCTCAGGTGCGGTCACGACAATTTTCATTAAAAATTATTTCATAAACTACCCACTTCTTACGAAATTCGTTCTTTTTCGGACTATTTTGCATCTAAATCTAAAAATAACAAAAAATTACACTGTTAAATTTGGCTAACCGCTTAATCTAATTTAATTCCTATGGACACAAGGGTGGCAGTTGCTCTAAGCTATCCGAATGTGTACTCGAGAGAATGTAATTATTTCTAAAATCGGAAGCATACAATTTACAAAACACCTCAAATTTAAATTTTCGTATAAATAAAATTCCAATTGGAAAAATTGCCAAATTTAACAGTGTAATTTTGTGTTAATTTTTTTAGTATGAATTTCACTGTCATGAAATATCCAAGTTAAAAATCTATTGTGCGGCCAGAAAATGGAGAACACAATGGCCTAACATAAAAATATCAACTCAGATGCGGTCACGGTCATTTTCATTAAAAATTATTCCATAAACTGCCCACTTCTTACGAAATCCGTAAATAAGGGATGGTTTTTTATGCAATATTATGATTAGTGATATGTTTTCCAAATTTTTTTTTTTTTTTATATTTAAGTGTGCGTTTAAAATACATATATTTTCGAGTATTTATTAATTGGACAGCGTTACTTAATTAGAACATGACATAAAATATTTTATTTAAAATATTTGCAATTTATTTGATATTAGCACAAATACATTTACCGTAAATTAATAGTTAGGACACTTTTAGGATAAACTTCCACATCCTTTTGAAAGATAAATTGCTAGATGAGCTCAGTTGTAATAAAACAGAAGAATTTTATGATGCTATAAGGGTAGCAGCTCCATGGTCAGGCCCGTACGTCCATTGCGGAGAAGCATGAAAGATGACCATTTCTTTAAAAGTAGGTTAAGTTTTGATTATGAAAAATTTGACACAGCATTTAAACAATAAAAAACCAAAATGGCTCGCAGAATTCGAAATGAACACACACACACAATGTACGCATAAAGGATGTATTATACGAACATAATCATAAAATTTATATCTAATAATTCGTCTGTTCTCCTTTTTATGTTTCGTTACATAAAAACGTATACATATATGTATATCACTAAAGGTGTGAAATAAACTTGTTTCTTATAAATAGAAAAGTATGTACGCACATAAAAGAAAAACACTTTGCCACCTGTCGTAATGAAGTACTAAAAACTTAAGAAAATACAACAAAAAGCGATTCGACGTCGAAAAATAAATCCAAATTAATGTCATATTAGTGTACGTATTAAGAACCCAAAAAAAATCGTTTTGTGTGGTCTTACGTACGTACACACAGTTAAATTGGAATTACCAAAAAAAAAAAAATGTGTCGTCGTTATCATCCCTTCTGAATAAAAAAAAAGCATTTGTTTTTGGGATTCAACCCTCTCTGAACGCAATCGTACATACATAACAGATAATTATGGGTGGAAATAACAATTTATACGAGACAGTATTTATGACAAATATATATTTTATTATTTAAATTAATTTGAAACTAATTTTATTTATTTATGAGATTTTTTTTATTTGCATATGCTGTTTTGTTTGTGCTACATAAATGTATACATTTGTGTACATACTTATGTATATATGCTATTTGGGGAGGGGTTGCATAATACAAATACATATAATATAAATGCAATCGTAAATGGGTATATTATAGACCAGGATATATAATTTATTCTATATATGTATAAAGCATTTATTGATTTAATTTTTGTAATTGGTTTGAATTACTTAATTTGCATGCAATTATTTTTTTGTTAGAAAATCGAACGAAATTTGCTTCACTTGCGAAATCTGTTTCAAATTTTTTATTTCTCGTTTTCTATATATTCGTCATTATTTAATGTCTATGTAAATTGAATTAATTTGCTAAATTGATTTGCATTTAAAAAAATTAAATTAGATTTGTTGTTGTTGTTGAATTGTGTTATTGTGTGGTGATTAGGAAAAAAAACAAAATTTCGTCTGATTAAATGCAGCATTGGAAAAATTGTGCGGTGGTGGTCGCCTCGCCCTCATCAAATTAACAAACTTTCCAAATTGATTTTCAATTATATACTTTGGTCGTGCAGTTAATTGTTACACGCTATGGTACAGAATTCATTTATTCCGGGAAAATAAAAATATACCGAGAACATCTAGGTTGACGCCTACACCGATTTTAATGAAATTTTTATTTTAGAATGACGGAAGCAAAAATTCCAACCTTTCCGACAGATCAAAATATATAGGATTATTTCTTGTTGCTTCTTCTGATTAAGCCCGAAATGTTAAAATGGTCGTCTTTGTTAAATTTTAATTTGCGGTGCGCGATTTGTATTTTTAGGAGAATTGTCGTTATTTTTGGTGAATTGTCGGGCTGCCAATTCGAGGATATGCTAATTTTTACGACATCAGAGAAATTAATTTTTTTTTTCAAACTTTTCATGCTTTAACAATTTTCTCTGTAATTTTCTGTATTTTACTAATAACCGATTATTGCGCGCATGATGTTACCTGGCGATTATTAGACGATTATTATAGATCTGATGGGATCTATACTCGAAAATGACTTTACACTGATAATTGGAGACTTTAATGCTATATCAATACTATGGCTGGTCACAGTGGTTTAACCTAAGTCCAAACTCTCGGAATTTGGAAACGATTCAACGATATCAGAACCTAAAATTCCTGATACCACAGAAGGAACTTTACTGAAAATATTTCAGTAGTCTATACCGAGATAAAGAACGTCTGTTAAACCTTGTGGTATAGGCAAAATCGAACATGTTTAGTTTGACCATTAAAAGTAGTTTTCGCAGTAAATTAAAAACCCGTTGTTTTTACCCACTAGCCGCGTATTCAGGAATGACGGCAAACCTTTAAATGTTACATTTGAATGCTCTAAGTAATTTTCACATCATCTACCCAAAACACTTATATTATGGCGCCACTTTCGAGAAGTCCGTATAATAGGTTTCGTCGCTAATAATTACATAGCCTCGACGCCCACCGTCGATAGCGTCAAGCATTATAGAACAAGAAATTAATTCGATATCGTGTTTTCGAGATTTTCAATATTTTATTGTATACGACGACGACGACGGTTAGGAACACTACAACCTTCAGTTCCTACTAACGAAACATAAATTGGATTTCGCGGTAAGTTCAGGATACGTTCGACTATCGATTATATTTATTCGAGTTGTATGCGTAAAGTTCCAGTTCGTGCCAAACATTATCGTTTGTATATAAAATGTTCCTGATTGGCTGGCCCAACTATATAATAATCAGTCTTGATAATAAAAGTTTGAACGTGTTTGGATGATACATGTGATCATCAATGATCCAGCCAGAACAGTAAACATATTTCTCAAGAATAGGAGGAAGACATGAATTACCTTTTAGTGATTCGACTATACTGGTTGCATCATGGCGTTAGTGAATGCTTAATTCAAAGACTTGATTACTCTTTTGAATTATTTTAATTTACTCTGTAGCAGCTTCGAATACGGATGAATCATGGTGTTGGCTGATTTCAAGCCGTCGATCGAGATTGATTGTTATTTGCATATAATCAAGACAACGGAATTACTTGCATATATGTGGGGATACGATCCTGAATGGTGGTGGGACCAACTTACTATTGAGTTGGTCTACCAAATTAAATTAGTTTATTCGCAGCACAACCTCCTCTAATCTTGTTTAACTTGCTATCCTATTACTCATATAGAACATATTGTTCACTCGCTGGGTCATGGTCAAATTTGCATCATTCTACTTATGACAATGGTCGCATCAAAAAAAATATAATTTGACTTATTTGTTCAAAGTGATTAATTTACATTCTTACTTGCTTTTCCTCTCTATCCCGACCTCTAAAATTCAATTGCACTATTAAGCCGACAATGATTATCAATCAAAGATTAACAATTTTGCCAGCGAATACAGTAGTAGCTGAAAAATTCAAACCACTACAGTGTAGTGATTGCCGTTTAGAAAACGCTTTCGTATGGGACCGGAATGTCATCACATTTTCGTAAGATCGAATATGGAGAAAATTTTGCAACCTTCAGTACAATAAATTTTGTATGTGCGGTGTATTGGAAAGCGATCAGGTATCGTAACTGTATTTAATCGTCGATAGTCTCCACATCGTCTCTAATCTTAATCTTTTTTCTTGACCATATATGTATAGTGGACATAATGTGTTGAAGTTCGTTTTTTAACGCACGAAATTTAGCTTTCGTGATCTCGACACTGGAGGATGGATGTTCTTCCGTGACAAAGTGATACACCATACACTGTGTCTGCAGTTTGTATTTTGGTTTGTGAAATGCTTTCGTGTAGGTGTATCGATCTGTATAGAGACGATATTACGATTCAACTATATTTGAAACTATGCTAAACGTAATTTAAGCGGGTTGGTATATTTATCCTGAAACATTAACGTTAAGCGGATAACCCTCTCGATCGATCTAGTTATAGGCCAGCCACAAATCCAAGAACAACTGATCTTCAGAGACGGATGTTTCAGAATATGTATACATATAGATACATAGTGACTGATCGATTTGGACGAAATCCTCCTTGATCGTCACCAACCAACCCCTCTTCTAGAGGGGTAACGCCAAACTACGCGCTGATTATCGCCATCATCTTTGTGCATAATGACCTGTCGGAACATCTTTTCCAAATCAGCTGCGAATACAATTTTGTGTTTCTGAAGTTGCCATAGGTAGCGAATCTCCGAGATCAGGACAATCTGGTTTAAATGGTAACCGCACGATGTATTTGCCTATTTTTTGGTCCTTAAATGTATTTTCCTTAAAATGAGACTCACACCTGCAGTGCACAGTTTGGATCTGAATTTTGGATTATTTCATATAGCTCCACATGGCAATTCATAATGGAACCATAAGAAGAAACGTAACTCTAATTTTCTGAGTCTAATAACGCACAGAACTTCTGATAAGATCTTCTGGAGTCCTAAACCATGATTAAGGCCGTTGGTAGCGAAAGCCGCCGCCGAAATCAATAAAACAGGTTAGAAGATTTTTTGGAATGACTGGGTATTATCGTAGATTTATACACAATTATTCATCCTTTGCAGCTCATTTAACAGAACTGTTAAAGAAAAATTAGAAATGGTTATTGGCATCGGAAGCTAATGAAGCTTTTGAAAGTTTGAAGTGAGCTATGACAACCGCACCTGTCTTACAAAACGCGGACTATAAGCGGAAATTTTAAATACAATGCGACGTTAGCACTATAGGAATTGGAAGCGTTACATCCTATCGCTTACATGTTGATGAAATTCAAAGGCACACAAAGAAATTATACAGCAGTAATACTGAACTGGAATGCTATGTTCACGGTGTTAGTGTTTTAGAGCTTATATGGAGGGTTACCACTTCACAACCATTACCGATCACGCTAGCCTCAAATGGCTCAAATGAGCCTAAAGCAGATGCTCTCGCAAGAGAAAACATGGAGGGCTTTATAGCCAAAGCATCAATTAGTACTAATGTTGAGGTTCCGCTTCATAGACAAAACATTAAACAGGCTTCAGATTCTTCTGGTCTGGAAGGGCAAGGATGTTATAAACTATATTAAAGGCCGTCTCACCTGCAAAACGATGAAACCAGTCAATGATATAACCAAGCCTCCGATGGGAAAAATATAGGAAGTATATCTCCCATAGGATTTTTTAGAAATTGCTATTTGTTGATGGTATTGGATAAATTCTTAAGGTTTGTTTGTGTAACAACCGCTAAGCTACCGCTCCCGCCACAGTCGAACTTCTCGAACAGATTTTTTTCCGATTTTTCATTCCCGAAACAGTCTTCACCGATATAATGGCCAATAATTTCTGCCAACCCTTTCCAAAAATTTGCGTGCTATGAACAATTAAACACAGTTCTACGGGTTTTAAACCTCACTTTATCGTATTTGATATTCACCAGATAGTTCATGGATCTGATTACGCACTGCATTACTCTTTGGGTCTTGCAGAAGATAGTTACGTATCCATCATGGAAAAATGTAACCGCTTGAGTACAATTCGACTCATGGTAGCGCCAAAGTATTATAAACTACGTAGTAGATCAAGAAACTTTAAACTATGGAACATACTGGCCTAGTGAAAAATTGTGTTCAAAGCGATGCGACGAAACAATTTTCGGCTAAGCAAGTACCTCAAGCTATTAAGGGTAATATTAACAAAGCCATTTGTAATGTAAATTATAACTTTACTCTGAACTAAATTTTTGTTTAAAAAGGAAATGGCGAGGGTTTCAACATAAAATGAATATTTCGGTACAATAAGATGGTTTATTCTGACATTAAGCAGTTGAACATAATCCGTTTGAGCTTCTCATAACTCACACCTACACTGGCTAAGCTGGCGGGCCAATGGCCGCTGCGTTAGGATTTTTAGCATTTTTCTGTTAACTATAATCACACAACGTTTTCGAGGTGTAGATTATGTTACACAACGTCTAATCTAATCGCCTATTGTAAGCTCTCTTTATAAGGACAAGCTTCAGACAATATTCAGGATATCAAAACATACAGAAGAAACAAAAATTCAACCGCTCAATATTGACGCTGGAGAGCGTTAGAATTAAAAAGAAGAATCAATCCAAGGTAGCGAGCAGAGCAACGAATGATTAATATTCATTCTTCCACGAAACCAAAAGTACAACAAAAAGTTTCATATCATAACGCAAAAAATAACCAACCAAAAGCAACTGTTAACAGCAGTGTCCATCAAGAGGTTTCTTATGCAAGTATTCTTAAGGGTACCACTCCTTAAATACAAGCAAGGGAAGAAGGAAACATCGCAGTAGATTTAAGCAAGTTAACTAACATGATGTAAAGCTTCATGGCAATGATGGAGAGAACCATGAATATAATGATGCAGAATATGAACATGTTTAAAATCAAAAATGATTGTCCTCAAAATAGCCATATGGAATGCAAATGGCCCAGCACAACATAAAGCAGACGTTCAAGCATTCCTAACTGAGCACAATATTGATACAATGTTAACATCTGAAACACACTTCACCAAAAATAACTATTTGAAAATTAATGGGCAGTCGGGTTATGACACGAAGCACCCAGATGGGAAAGCACCTAAAAACAAGATTAAAACACTTTGAATTTATGAAATATGAGAACGAACATATCCAATCAACGAGCATCTGTCGGCAGGATTTATCTGGAAACTGTGTCATATCAACAGTGTACTGTCCTTCAAAACATGCTATAAAAAAACTGCAGTTCATGGATTGTTTGTAAGCCAGCTAGGTAATAAATATCTTCCGGGGAGTGATTTTAACGCCAAACACACTCAATGGGGTTCCAGATTAACATCGCCGAAAGCCAAACAACTTTATGAAGCTATAAAAGAACAGTACCTGCATAACTTATCTGCCGGTCACCCAACGTACTGGCCACTAAAGGCATTCCACGTGCATATGCTAAACGCACCGATTGCTATGATCTGTCTTCTGATCGCTCACCTGTAATTGTAAGAGTGAGCATCGGTGACCTAAGAATAGAAACACCAAAACGGCTTACAAACAAGCAACCTAATTGGGATCAATATAAGAGGCTGGTCGAACAAAATTGTGTAATGAAAATCTAACAGCTGTCATGGCATTATCAGCTGAAAAGGCTTCATCTGTCTTAAATAGTACTGAAAAAGTTAATAAACTGTCACACAATATACAGGAACTAATCCAGGAAAAGCGAAAAATTCACCGCCGATGGGTAGAAACAAAATCACCGTTGTTGAAATGGAAATTAAATCGAGCTATTAAGACTCGAAGATTTGCATTGCGGGAAAAAGAAAACCAGAGCGTCCAGAATTATTTAAGTGAACTCTCGGCAACCGAGAGGACAAATTATTCTTTGTGGAAGGCAACAAAAAAGTAACAACAATATTCGCACCACACGAAGAAACTAATAAATAACTTCGTGCTACCCGATCAAATGGATGATGGTTTGTCCTTCAAACCCATAAAATATAATTGGAAGAAAGTTAAGAATACAATTAAAAATTGTATAAGTCCAAAAAAGGAAACATGATAATGGAATTGCCAGACAAATGCACAAAACTAATAACATTCATATTCAACGCAATCATGCGGACTGGTTATATTCCTCAAAAATAAAAGGTAGCTTTGATCACAATGATACATAAGGCTAGAAAAAATAAACACAGATTTCTTCATAACATCCAATAAGCAGACTGCCTACAATCTCAAAGTTATTAAAGAATGGCAAAAATACGGCAGAAATATCGTTCTGCTGCATTCTTGGCCATTGCACAAGCCTTTGATAAAGTTTGGCATGATGGGCTAATATACAAAATTAAAGGACTTCCACAGCGTTCTCGGCAGCTTTCTAGGACCAATATTATACCTACTGTATACAACTGACCTACCTGTAATCAACAAGGTGGTCATATCAACCTTTGCCAATGATACGGCCATCCTGATGTCACACAATAATCCCGAAACTGCCTCAAAGGAATAACAGAAAGATCTAAACAAAATCGAAAACTGGCTGAAGACATGGCGTATAAAACTGAACGAAAACAAATCAATGCACTTGCCCACCAGTGGAATTAAACGATATAAATATTCTTCAACAAACCAAGGTCAAATACTTAGGCATGCACCTGGGTAGAAGGCTAACGTGGAAGAATAATATTGAAGCAAAGCGCAAACAAATAAAAATAAAAATTTCCAAAATGTATTGGTTGATGGGAAGAAAATTTCAGCTGGCATTACCCAATAAAGTATTATTGTACAAAGTGATAATCAACAGAGAACTCCTGCAACGAACCCAAGCGAAAATACTTCCTAGTATTACCAATGCTTTGTGGTACATTCGAAATAGTAATATACACGATAATCTTGTAATTAAAACTATTGACTGATGAACCTGTAAATATATTAAATGTTAGGTTTTACATGTAAATGTAATCATTTTAACTTAAGGTTTGAATACTTCTTGTTAGTTTCTTTTGTAGAAAGATTCAAGAATAAAGCCATTTACAGCATTAAAAAAAATAAAAATAAAATATTCCTAAATCTTGATTTTTGTTGGCTTAAGAAATATTTAGTATAAACTTCACATGCATGAAAATGTCTAGAAACCAGTAGAAAAATTTACTTTAACCAAATTGCTATAAATGCCAAATTTTATTGCCACTCAATCTAAAGGTGACACAACCAGGTTTAAAAAACGTTCATCATCATTAGAAATCATCTCCCCAAAGATGTTGAAAACGCGTTCAGAAACCAATCAATAAAATATATAAAAATTTCACCTTCATTGCAATCGATTTTCTTTTTCGTTTGTTTTGTTTTCTGTACCACAATAAACTGATTGCAAAAATTATAAAATTTTATAATAACTAACAACAACAACAGTATTGTGCTCTATTGTTTAAATAAAATATTCTGCATCTCTGCACAATGCACATCCATCCACCCCATGTATAATATACATATATACGACAAGTACACAAAATGAAATAACAACCTGCAATAACAATCTGCATTATCCAAAAAAAAATAAAAAAAGTTTATATATCGAACCAAAAGCACACACAAAGCTCTATCCAATTAGATTTCAACAAACAATTGAAAATAATAACAATTTTTGTTGTCAATTCTCTATTTTATTATTTGTATTGTGTGTGTCATATTGTGTACATTTTCCCAAGTCTTGTCTGTCTGTTTTGGCTGTGCGGAGTATTTTTTCTCTGTGTGTTGTTTTTTTTTTTTTGTTTTTTTTTTTGGCATCAGAACAGAACGAACACTGGAGCACACAATCAGAGAAAATTCCATTCAAATAATTGTATTCTTTTTATTGTGTACAAGTAATACATCGTTATTGTGTATCTGGAGATTTTTTTATTTTATTTATATTTTTATTTCTTAAGACAGGGCCGAAATTAGGGGGTGTGCGCACGACTGGTGTACATTTTATTGTATTGCATCGATCAAAAAAATAAATCGAGGGTGGATATTTGTTTCAATCCGATACATGTGTAGTACACATACAAAACAAAACAAAAATCGTTAAACCAACTCCCTCGTATTCTTTTTAGTTTCTTTTGTGCCCATCAACACACATATACATATGTATATAGTTAGATATAAAATTTCTTAATGTTCCCGCCCCATTTGTGTTTTATATTCTTTGTGCCCCCGACCAATCAAAATCCAAGATTATTACAAATCTAAGTTTTCAAGAAGCTTTTTTCGATATAAGTTTTTTTTTTTTTAAACTTTCTTTTCGTTATAAATATGTGGGTATGCTGTGCGCTGTCCGCACACACACAATTTACACATACATCGATGCTGTGAAGACGCATGCGTTTTTTGTGATTTTCGGCGATTTCATCTCTCGTTCGCTCTTTTTTACGTGCAGCAGTTCGTTAGTTAGTATATTTTAAAGCTTATGCGGAGGGGGGTTGTTACGTATCTCTCGGATGGAGCTTGCTTATTCATGTCGCGCATATAATAGCGCGCTTAGAAATGATAGTAAAACTTTTTTTCTTATTACTGTATATACTCGTTTGTCAAAATACATAAAAGCTTTTTGTATACATTCGTATATACGAGTATGTATGTATATATGCAAAAAGTGTTTTGCTGTTTTTCCATTTTTCTAATTTGTTAATTTTCTTTTTTATTTTGTTATTTATTTATTTATTTATTTATTGCGAGTGTTGTTTTAGAGAGTCACTCGCAAACACACAAATGCAAGCTCAGAAAATAAAAATAAAAAACTTTTTAAAGCGCAATTTGTTTATCAAAGTTGAACTTTTTTTTTTTTTTTGGTCGTATACAGTATCCAAGTAAAGTGTATACAGTAAATAATAAATATAAAAAAAAAAAACATTGAATAATGAAAAATGTCAGTTATGTTAAAATTATTAAGTCGTTTGGATCGTCGTTAGTAAATTAAAAGAAAAAAAAATCGTTTGTTGTTGTTTGTTTATTTTATTGGTTAATTATTATTCTTATTAATAAGAATAAGAATAAGAATAATATAAAAAAAGTGAGAATTTGTTGTAAAACTATTTATACATAAATAAAAAGTGTTATATAGTGTCCAATATTATCGGTTGTGTTAATGTGATAAATTACTAAAAATTAATTAATAGTTGCATAATCTCACATAGGAGTATATAGGGTAAGTGTCTCAAATAATAATACTTTAAAGTGATTTCGTTTAATGTGTTAATCCTGTACACACGAAAAAAAAAGGGTTGTAAATATTTTATATATATAGAGCGAGGGTGGAATTCAATATAGTCACAATTCGTGTATACATATTTAGCGTACATAACGTTTTAATCCGTCGGTTTATCGCCTTGACATGAATATATAGAAAATATGAAAAAAATTGTTACCGTCGGCAATGCAGTTTCGATTTTATTTTTTCATATTCGATTTATATACATATGTATACATATAGTGGAAATGGATTTATGTTGTGGCCTTAATCCAATTAGAATTTTGTATAAAGTCGAACATCAGACTGGATTGCTTGGGTGTTCATCTTGCTAAAATGTGCCATAATAAATAATTTTGAAATCGATGCTTAGTTTGTATTAAATTTGGAAAATCTTTCAAACCGAAACCATGAAAATGATTTAAAAATTTTATTCGACGTGTTTTTTGATCTGCCCATATTTAAGACATATTGTTCAGATTGAAGTTTTTATAAATCCTAGAGTCTGGTGGTTATGAATAAGTGTTTAAGTGTAATTCAGTATGTAGTTGAACGTTCAATTTGGGATTATTACTTTATATTCGAGAGTACATCTTCCGATTAATAATGGAATACTGTTTCATTTAAATGATTCCCTCGGCTGGATCTACAATACCTCTACTTCACCAATATTGACTTTAATTTCGTCTTTCAAAACCTCAATCGTCTCTGGATGATTATCTTAACATTTGTCCTTGACGGATCATCATAAATAATAGTCCAAAGGAGTCAAATCGCTGAAAAAATTCAGTTAATATGGCACGATAATGGTTCGCTCTGACTGTCGCTGACATTTTCGAAGAAAAACGGCACTATAATGCCTTTGGACCACTTCACACATTTTGGGTATATTGGTTCATTTAGATTATCTGTAAAAAAACAAATTCGAAACCGACTCACTATCAGGGATGGGCATTTACGAGTCATTTATTATGTTCTACGTCGACATGTTTAACTGCACAATGATGAAAAAAAAAATTACAGAAAGATTAGAACTTACATTAAAATTAATTCGGAGATCTATTAAAAAACAAAACGTTCAGATAACCAGAACTTTGTTCGCTAAACGAGCTAGACTGCTCTATGACCAAGTTTTGACAAAATTTAATGAATGTGTTTTGATGGATTTGAAACAGGAAAGCAGCTCTTACCAAAAATAGTGACAATGCGCTCCCGCTAAATATATAAGCACTTCAACATAGATAAATTTGCAAAAACAGTTAAGATGGCAAGCGATTTACAGTTGTCGACTCATGTTCTTGGCCTGGTCTATGTGACATTCTCCATAGTAGCATCGAATGTGTCCATAAAAGAATGGCTGCAGACACGTACTTTGATTATAATTCGTTAACACGATTCACTAGCCAAGTTTTGGTAACCGGCCGATTTATAGCCAGCAATTTATCGTATGAAATTCACTATATAAGCAATTCACCGCAATCAATTCATCGCAGCTGGAATTCATTGGAATTAACTAGCCTAATGGAAGCCAATTCATTGGAATTAAATAGCCTAATCCTTGACCGATTTTTAATTTGAACAAAGTGGGATTAAATATTTTTTGATGCAATTCTTGAATATGGCCAACTATAGTATAAAGCTAGTCCAGTTCTCGGCCGATTATGACGAAAATTTATCTGTTCGATAGAAACAAGATTTAAAAATTAATTTTCGTTAACCGGTTATGATGTAATTCGACATGTTCGTTTGAAATGCAAAACTCTAACATGATTATTGAGTTTCATTCCAGTTGGCCATATTCCACAATGTAAAAAAAAAATTGTATTTCCCACAGTTAATAATATTGTAGAACTTTATCCAAAAATCAATTTATAATCCCATTTCTATCCAACATGTCGGATTTCATCAGAATCGATTAAAAAATATATCAGTTAAGTTTCAATTTAGGTAAGCCAGAACTTCATTCTATAATCATTTTATAATCCCATTGCCCTTCAACATTTTGAATTTCATCAAAATTGGTCATCCAGAACTTCATTAAAGTTTTGACCGGAATAGTTTATACTATACTCCAAAAACACAATAAATTGGTACGAAACTAATCAAATCAATGTTATTGATGAAAACAAAGAATGGCGGATCGATGATTGCCGAACATATGCGTTCTAAATGGAATAGTATTGCTTAAAAGTCACATCAGAATTTGAGTATGGATCTCAATGGACATCTCATTTCATATCGCTTAAATATCGTAGGTTGCTGACATTGTCCTAATTGTCGACATAAGAAATATTGTCAAATAATCTACGTAATATTTTATGTGTCGACATACCGCGTAGATTACACGGCGTAATCTACCTCGTTCATCCCTGCTCACTCTTTTGGAAATACATTTTCATAATATTTTCCAATGTTGATCAAGCGTAAATCGACTCATTTCACTCACCGTACTAAGTTACAATCTTTCGGGAGTCATTTCTATATGATTATCTATTAAAGATTGTTCAATGCCTGCAATCTATATGATGTACCTAGTATTGGCGTCATTTACTGCAGCAACTGGTTTACTGTGTACTGATTACATATTTAGAATTCAAAAGCTTAAAATACAGTTGGTTCAGCGATAAATTGTTAAGCAGGCTGATATAATTTTTAATAATTTTTTATCTTCTCGGAACACTATCTCATAGAAACGATTTCCAACTTATGATAAATTTTAAGTATTCTAGGTTTGTTCTCATAACAGTATAGAAAATATTAGTCATATGGTTAGTGGTTCTTGGAATTTCTGTCCCGTCTAAAAATAAAACCCAAACCATCGAGTTATAAACAGAGTTTCAATCTGATTGTGAAAAGGCCATACATATAGGCTTTATCAAGAACATAAAAAAAATCTTTAATCATCTGCGTTAACTTTATCACCTCCGAAAATATGCGGTTTATCAAAGAAATGGACAGTTTAGTTACTTAAATAATATTTCTTTTATCATTCATGCTAATACTTACCAAAATAAATTTATATATTTGTTCGATTTCGAAATTATTTTTAAATATTCACCATTCATCAAAACACGATAAAGTCGGTGTTGACTGAGCGGTCAACAAATAATAGGGAAAATGATATACAACAATCAACACATAACAAAAATTTTTTTACTAAATTTTCGAACTTTTCAAGTCCTCACCTATCTTACACTACACAATTATTTGTGTGTTCTAAATTTGGTCAACTAAATCATACTCCTTAAAAATCTTCGATATACCAAATTTTAATCGACCTTTGAGCAAGAAAACTCATTTATAGAGGCTCACGAAAAATTATCTTGCATCGGAGTTCGACTATTTTTCGTGTATTTTACTATGTGAACGCTTGGGAACGTGGACTAAAATTTGGTATCGAAATTAATTTTTTTTACAAATTTTCATTTACTGGACTAAAATAGGTTATACAGTCCAATATTGCACAGTCTCTCAGTATGGTATAGATTATTTATACTTTGTGGTAATAACTTCTTACACGCACGAAATTGAACATTCGTTTAAATGGTCAACGGTCAAATAATAGTAAGTTCCACTCCTGCTTTTCAACATGAGAAAAAATTGTCACGTTTGAGTATTTGTATACAAGGCATTATTTTTTATCCTGCTGAAATATCCTTACGTAAAAAGCTCAGTGAAATTGGCCATCAAGAAATTCAATCTAATTTCAAAAGAAAATTTGACCTAAGAGTTAAGTCAGTTAAGTTTAAACTTAGATAGAATTTGTTTTGTTTAAGACGAAATTACCAAATATTAGGTAAATTGGGAAATAATTCCAAAATCAAAATGAGACAGAGTTAATTTTTTTAAAAATAGATTTCACGGTCAGAGTATTTTACAATTAGTGATATTTAAGACAGCCTGCATTTGTGCTATTAAAAAATTATAAAACCTCAAAAACCGGTCGGGTTCACTCGAAATTCTATATAGTAGCGAAGGCGGTCTAAGAAACTGTTTTCTACTATTGAATTAGTTGAACTTCAGTGTACGATTGTGCAGTATTTTCTAGGCTATAGACACCCGTACAAAGGCATCGTAGGAAACTCTGGCTACCCCACAATTTCAAAATAATTTTAGAATCATTCTATTGATTTGTCGAACACGACCATAGTGAAATCCACACAATGACTCGCGTAAATCTGCAGGATCAAAGGCCAAAACCTTGAACTCTAGTTCATGGAGTTTCTCTGAGAATTTAAAAAAAATATTTATGTAAATGACGCAAACTGTATTTCCCGTTATCCATTTTTGGTATATGCCTCAGTCGTTTATTCTAATGAGCCGCAGTATACGTGGCCTAATTACGATTTGGAAACTGGATAGAATATTCTATAAAAGGATAAGCGTTAATTTGGCCACAAAAAATAATTCTGTTCTTTTAACCTTGTTGGGAGACCAATCTTTTAAATAATGTAGCTGATTCCAGAATAACAAAATAATTATTTGCTAACACAATCGACCAATTGAAGTGTTGTAGTTAAATATCAATTAGTCGGATAATTAGAGAGTTGCCATGTAGAAGATAATGAAAACTATTTCTATCCCTCATTAATTCTGCTATAGATAAACTTTTAAGTCTACCGATTTTATGTTTATCTTGCAACGGCCGTCTTACGAAACATTTAAGTTTTTCCTAAGTTCACAGTGATCAAAGAAATCTTCTGAAAACACTCAGAGTTTAAGTTTACTTATTTCTAGCTGAAGCCTCGTTATTTTTAGGTTAATTCATGTATAACTATCGTCTAAGTCAGATAACTTATGCTTAAGTCCCACATTTTTATAGCACGTCACTAACTGTGGCTTAACTAAATTAAATTTAACTTAAGTCACAATTATATTGTTTGGATTGCTTTTAAATTCCACCTTGGATTCCTCCTTACACTCCTTGTACATGTGTATAGTTGCTATAGCCATGCTGATTTTTTTAGGATGGGCAATTTTTTTAAATTTCAAATGTTCCTCTGCTACTACCTTTACGCTATCTTTCTCGTCATCTTCATTTACAACAATCCTCATTTCTGGCAGATCAATCAAACCCTCGTTAAATATTTCTTCGGGGCTTTAAATTATTTCTTCGATGTCCGTAATTTCCATGCCTGCAAAATTCGCAGCAGAAACCAGTTCAGCCACATCTTAACAAACATCGTAATTTTCATCTTAAGAGGATATATTTTGAATATCGTTCGCGACGTTATATAGCTTTTCCAAAACGCCTTGTCTGTTCGCCTTAATTAATAACTTTATTGAACGTGGAAATTACGCCTTGATCCATTGGATGTATTAAGCAGGTTTTATTCGGTGGGATAAGTACAGATTTCACTTTGTCTGATGTTTCATTGATGTAAGACGGATTACCGGAAGCATTATCGCGCAATAACAAGACATTAAAATTTAGATTTTCCTCCATACAATACCTTTTTATCTCTGGAATGCAGCAGTTCTTATAGCCTAATCGTTGAATAAAGTAGCTGCCATCCATGCTTTTTTCTTACCGCTCGCCAATAAACCGGAAAATCGTTTTTCGAAATATTTTTCAAGGCCCTTGAATTTTCTGAATGGTAGATTAACTTGAACTCGAAATCACCATGCAACACCGCCAATGAGTATAGGGTATTCCGCTCTTTAGCCGCTTTATAGTCTTTAGCCAATTTTTCAGTCTCTGAGGCTGGCAACATCCTTTATTGCATTGTTGTAAAACAGCTCCAACTGCTATACCGGAAGCGTCGGTAGTAATGTTGAACTCATTGTCGTTCTTAGTGATCGCCTTACCTCGTTGAAAGATACAGTGCTTTGTTCAGCCCAAGAGAAGTTTCTTCTGTGGATGGCTTTCATAAGTAGTATGGTGAAATGCCTGCGAATAGGCGACAACAGTTCGGCTTATCGTGGTATAAACCGGTGGTTAATAGTTCACTATACCTACGAACTGCTGTATTTTCCGTATAGATGTATGCGATAACGTATTTAGAGGCATTCGGGTGAACTCGAAAAGCCCAAAGGGAGTTGTTATCGCTTTTGTAGATGATAGGCCCGTACCAAATCTATTTGTGAGGAAATAGTGGCACCGGCGAGTTTCAACGAGAAACCACGGATTTGTGGAATAGGGTGAATCTATCCGGTACTTTGACATTGTTAAGCTGTCGATAACTTCCACAAGGGCGCCGGTCCTTTTTTTTCTTTTGCACAATATGTAGTGGTGAGGAGACTGGAGATGACGAGGGACGGCAGATTCCGATATCTGTCATACACTGAAATACAATTCAATACAAACGGTGTCTTTTGCTTGTCGTGGACATATTTTAGCGGGTATCACAGATACTTCAGCCCCCTAATCGATCAGAAATTGTAAATGGTTTTCCTGATCGTTGTTTGTTTTCCGAAGCCTTAAAACAATTTTGAAGTAGTTTCACGATGAGTAGCTATATCGGTCGAAAATTGCACGGCTTAGAATCCGAGAAGATGATCTCGTGTGTGATCTGGATCTCTTTTGGAAACTTCCTATGTTTGGTGATGTTCCACGATATCCAACCCTCATGTTGGATAGGGTTCGTTGAAGGTCAGCTAATTATTGTGGCGTCTGGTAGAGTTGTTTTTGCATTCTAACAAGGTCTGATTCACCGTCAGCAGTTCTCTTGCCAAAGGATGTTTGCTATTTGTCATCCGCAATTGAGTGAGTTTTTTTTGGATTAATCATAAATCCAGATTTGGTCGGCGACCGGTATTGGTTCCTGTAAAAAGGACCTTTTACTATTCCACGCCAGGATTGCTCGTAAGTCATCTAGCAATCGATTTAGCCAAAGATTATAGAGTAAATCTTCAGTATGAAGAATTGTTGTTCGTTGACTGTGAATCATGCCTCTGGGTCTTCACTCCAGAAGGAAGGAATCTTCGGCTGTGGTGTTGTACTATATGTACCCCTTGATGTATCAGGTTAATTTTCATAGTCTCCTTTCATTTGAGTTTTTCATCAGAAATATTTAAAATTGAAAACCTGAAAAAAAATCTTTGCATACGCCAACAAGTGGATAGAAATATTTCAAAAGAGCACCTTTGTAAAGCAGAGATAGCTAGCGACCAATTCGACAAACAATCGAAACACGCAGGAAAAATACACTCCATTTTTATTAATATCACGTCATTTTTAGTGATTTCGAGTATCAAAATATAAGCGGTGGGGATATAAATATTTTGGCAACGGCCGGTGTCATACACGGGATTGCTCTGCTCCGAACCGTCACATCGAACCATATAATAAAACAACAATATTGTTACTAGAATTCTTAATTAAAATTATTTAGACCGGCACTCAAAACATATTATACGTAAATCGGATATATACTTTTCCCACTTATAACTACTTGACATAATCCCACCTACAAAATATAAATTTTAATCTTCTAATTATTCTAATGCATCTTTATGTTGTTGTGAGTATTCAATCATATACAAAACAAGTAAATATACAACCGAAATGCTAGGGGAGAGATTTTATTATTTATTGTGTACACTCGGAATATCGCATCCCCTATATACGTATATGTGCATATAAAACAAGATTGTTCCCAATATTACTGGTTTTCGGTTCGGCTAAATTCTTTAAATAAATTTTCCTTTTCGATGGATATTTAAGTTAGTAAATACGTAAATAAAAAATTCTAACACATAATTTTTGTATTATACGAGTATAGACAGGGTGAAGTAATCTGTTCCATATATACATATATATACTCGTATACATATATACAAATTAAATGTAATAAAACACTTCAAATTATCGGTAAACAAAACAAAAAATTAAAGATGAGATTTTCTCCCGATTTTCATCTAGGTATATCCTTTTTATATAAAGGAGGGAAAAATGATTTAATTTCCATTTAATTGAAGAATTAATTTATTTGTACAATAAATATTTTGATTGAATTTGAAATGGAAATTTTATTAACTCGATACCAGCCAGTCAACAACACCGTCATCGAATATACTGAATAGAATTTTGTATGATGATGATGATGGTTATGGTGTGTATATGTGTTGTTGGAAAATAGCCGACGGTGGAGATTAACTTAAATATTCTTTTTTATAATTTTTGTAAGAGTTTCAGTTTCAATAATATTTTCGTTTTTATTAAGAATTCCGTTTTTATTTATTTATTTTATTACGTATGGTTGGTCGTATTATATGTAAGTTTATTATTTTCGGGTTGTACGCGTACATATATCGGTTTCTTATAATTTTTTTTTGTGTTACTTTATTTATACCGACATATGTATGTGTTAAGTTAGTTAATTTGATTGAGTTATTAAGATTGTTATAAGTGGATTAAACGGTTTTTTTTACAAATAAGAAATGGTATTCTAATGCAGTATAATTAAGTGATGTCTAAATATTTTGATTGTTCATATATACATAGAATATGAAGCTGGTTCAAAACGACGGTAACAATGGCCAGTATCGTGCTATAAAGTCTATAAGCAAATAAGTTATGAAATATTAGGATGTAGTTAACGGGCAAAATCATTTTCCAGGCAGTTTCATATAAACGCAACGAAGAAAAACGTAAAGGTATCTTCAAAGTAACAATGACACTTTTATTTTGCAAGGCTTGAGCTGTTCTAATTTTTTACAATTTGTAGTTCCATAAACAATAATTTCGTAAAAAATTTGTGGCTGAATAAATTCAAAATATATAAGAAAATTTTCTGACAAGCCCAATACTAAAGAAGTCACTCCACTAGTTTTATTGTGCTCATCCCAGGGCTTATATAAGAATCAACCCATACGCCTAAATTCTTAAAATGTTCAACTATATATATCAACTACAAATAAATGAAATAACATTACAATTGAAGTATGAGTAATGTGTCCAATCAAAGATAAATATGCGAAATGTCATTATCGAATACTAAAAATAGCAATGGCCCAAGCACTCTGCTTTGGGAAACCCCGCACATTAAACATATTACTGCTCGTTCCTTCGATTGATGATTGTTGATCACGAAATGCTAAACAATATAATTTATCAAGAAGAAATTTGTGATTAACGGTCCAAAACGGTTTCTTGCAATCAAGAAATAAAGCCCCAACGTATTCCGTACGATCAAACGCACTATAGATCACATCGGTACCTGCACTTTGTCTAAATCCACACTTATATGCATAGACAAAGCTTAATGAATCTTTAAGAAACTTGGTAGACGAGTATTTATGACTTTTCGCTTGAAGCTCTCCTTTCATATCTCTATGCGGGATATAATTTTTTATACTCTTAAAAAAATTAGGGCTTTTTTAGTTTTAAAAAATCAGTGACACACCGTTTGTTCGAACCAAACAAAATTATAATTTTTTTAAATCCAAAACTTAAGATAACATTTTGATAATTTATTTTTTGTCATTATATGGAAATAGAAAAAAAAGCCCTAATTTTTATGATTACATTTTTGTATATGACCAAAATTCTTATTTGTAATGCACAATCCAGTCATCGCATCGATCGTTTCTAAAACAAAAATTGGCGGTAAACTGTTGATACAAACATTGGTGGTAGTGTTAAAAGTGCTGCGCTTATTAAAAAATTAAAGTGAAAATGTTAATATTAATTTTATTTGAGTTGTATTTATACGGCTGCTAGTGCCAATGTGATCTACAGACATTTTTTAGAATTACCGCGCAATATAAATGTAAGAAGAGGAGATGGTTATTATTCATGATATGGCTCAAAGTTGTATATCAAATAAATGAGACTCACCAATAAAATATAGTGAAATGTTTTTACCGTTCATCGGTTTTACTCAATTTTTCAAAGATTGTACGGTTTAAGTTATCATTTATCTATACTCATCACGATTTTACTCGTGTTTTCCATGACCTCTCAACTCTACAATCACAATTATAGAATGTTAAAGGAAATTCAATTCCCGAATTTTTTGCTTTTTGACTTTTATATATTTATTCGGGATCAACATTTTTTAAGCTATTAAAAAAAGTAGGGCTTTGTTTTATTTTTATTAAACAAATAACTTAGAATTCATACCAAACAAAATTAATATTTTTGTATAATGCCAAATTTAAGTTAACATTTGGGAAGTATTTATTTTCGTCATTATCATGAAATAGAAGAAACGCCCTAATTTTTATCTTTATCTTTCAGTAAACAAAAATTAATTACTAATTCTTAAATGTTCATAGAAATCTCAAATTCTCAATCAAATTTTAAATTTGCAATATTGGAGTTTTATATCTCTTTCCTGGGTTATAATTTTCCTAAACCTTAAAAAAAACTTAGGACGTTGTTTCTTTATTTTATAAAAATTATGACTTAGAATTCGTACCAATCGTATCGATTTTCAATAAAAGTCTATAACCATTTGCAGTTTGTTTTGTTTATATCCAAATTTTAGTTAATAATTTGTTTCGCGGGTGTTATTAAATGGACTCGTATTATGTGAAGATGTGCGCCTCTTACTATGGTTACGATTAGATTAGGTATGACAACAATTAAAACGTTTTCAATATATTTTCAGCGGAGCGCACTTTCTATTAACATTTCATTATAATCGGATCCCGACATCAAGCCACTTCCATACAAATATGTAAAAAAAACTAATTGAACAATTAGCATTGTTACTCGCTGTTTAATATTTTTAACTTTTGGAAATTTCAATATAAGAAGCAGCAGTTTAACGAAATAGTCACTGTTGAAATTGGAATTCAATTTATGTTAAAAAAATTAGGGCTTTTTTTTTTATAAAAGCAGTGATTTAGAATTCATACCAAACAAAATTACAATTTTTTACTTCAACCCCAAATAATCGTTTATACATGTTACGATTTTACAACATTTTTTAATCCGGAATCCAGTTATTTGAAGCTAGTTGCAAAACAAAATCAGGAATTAAAAATTATTAGTAATTCTGAAAAATTCTGTTAAAATTTTGTTCCGCTCTAAAAAAAATTAGGGCGTTGTTTTTTTATTTTATAAATCCAATGATTTAAAATTCGTGCCAAACAAAAGTATTATTATTTTTTTGTAATTTAATATAATTTTAGTAAATTTGTTCAATTTGAAAATATAATATACATAAACACATAATTATACATTTGCCAAGGTTGTGTGCATCAATGTTCCATATAATAATTCAAATCGATAATTAATAAAAGGCTATAACCATTTGCAGTTTTCTTTTTTTTAATCCCGAATTTAAGTTAATATTTTTTTCGTCGTTATTATGAAAAAGGAAAAACGCCCTAAATTTTATCAGTATTCATTTTTAACAATACTATATATTTATTTTCTTATATTCTTGTATATGATAAAATTCTTATTTATCGTTTATATATTACGACTTTAATGTTATTTAGCTAAATATTGACTATTGCATGAGTATAGCGAACAATAGTAATATCGCCAGACAATCAATGTCAACGCTCAAAGCGCAGCAAAATAAAATCAATTTTCTATTTGACGTTATTAGACGTTTTACAAATGCATAAAAAAAATAAAAACAACTGGGGAGTTAACATCCGGATCGATCGCTAGACCATAATCGGAATTCGTTGATTTAAATTTAAATTTGAAAAAAAAATTATAAATTTAATTCGAATTAACGAATTAACGAATTTTTAATTATGTTTTAAATTTTAAGTTAAGATTTTCTTTACGTTTTTGGTAACCAAAAATTGTAAATATTTATTTATCGACCTTTGAAAAAAATAGTATATGCGGATGTTTCGATAATTAGTTTTTCGAATTTTGAAATCAAAAATTTTAATCGCTCTTTAATTTTATCTCCGTGTTGTATTATTGTTTTGATTGGGCAAAATACGATTTTCGTTCCTGTAATATATACAGAGATAAACCAATCTTACAAATTTCTACCTCCGATAATATTAAAACTAAATGCAACGAAATTCGTTTCCAGTAAATCGTTGACATAGTCTTACAGATAATACTTACACCATTCCAAGTGTAACCTTAACATTAAATGTGTTCAAGCTTTTCCAAGTGATAAAAGCACTATTACTTACCTTGGTTGCCGTGTAAAATTGAATAGAATATGCAGATTTGGGTCTCGCCAAATTTCAATCACAATTTGTAATTTTTTCAACTTTTGCTTAAACAATTTAAATTGCAAACAACATTGTTAAGTTCTTCATTGAATCTACGTTGAAATACTCTTTCAATTATAATTAAAATTTGATTTAAGTCCATACTAGAATTTTAGCTGGAATTTTACATAAAAAAAATCCACTCAACATAATTCCAAAGCTATTCAAATAAAAATACGATTAAACATAATTTTTATTGCACTCAACTTTTGTTCGTATTCCGCTGAAATATTAATTTATATTACTCGTTTAATTCAACTAAAGATTGTGTTTCGAATTTACTTAAATTTCGCTCTAAAGTGAAATTAAAACTTAAGTCAAATTTTTATACCGTAAAATCATAATTCAAAATCTATATACTGGCAAACTCAAATATTTTTTCAACACAATGTTTAGTTTTTAACTCAATTTCAAATTTCAAATGCACTCAATTTTTATTCAAGTCAAAATATTACGTTATTTCCACTCATACAAATCATCTAAAAAACCTTCTTCATTTAAAAAAATTTGAGCCATTTTGGCTCAAAATGGACTGGAATTCTATTCTGGAATTTCACCTTATCAAATCCACTCAAAAAATAAATACTGCAAAGTCTGTATTCATACTAAATGTACCCAGCCAAATTTAACTTATATTGTTCCACTCAAAATATATAATTCAAAGTCTACTCAATCACAATCAAATATAACAAACAATTATTTCCTAATCAATGTTTGAGTTTTAATTAATATTTAAATTGCACTCAAATTTTGTTCAAATCTATCCGGTTAAAAGTCTACAACATGCGTTTAAAACTCCATATAGTGCAATTCTACCTTTGTGGCCATTTTAACCCCCAACGCTGACATTGCAAACTATTTTGTTCGGTAATGACAAATTTTGACTTTAGTAGTGAGTGGATTCCTTATGGCGGTCTGTTATTAGCTTCTATGAAATATATAAAATCATCATTGATTTAAAAAATTAATGTTTGGCTGTCCATCCGCTTTGTAATGAGATGGACGAGGTAGATTACGAAATGTAATTTCCGCAGCTGTGGAGACGTAAAGTATTACGTAGAAGACAACATTAACAACCTACGGTATTTTGGCATGTTGAAATTAAAAATTCACAGTTCACACTGTTGTAATAGTTAAGGCGTATAATAATTTGACAGTCTCAGTTATATTTTTATCTCCGCAATAGTTGTATGACAGATTAACAGACAATACTGATTTTGTGTGTTTTTTGTAATCTGAATGTACAACGTACATAACTGTAAATTTTTTAAAGGTAATTTATGGAAATATTTTAATTTAGAACTTTTCTTACCTAACCTAAATTCAAAGAGATTAAAATGCATTGAAAAAGATTCTAAAACTGTCTGGCCCGAATCGTATATATCCTATAAAATCTCTTTAATCACACACACGATAATAGTGTGGCTGAGGATATGAACATGTAGCTAGCAACTGACAGTCGTACTTTGTATCCTCTATGGCCACTCTGCTAAAATCTAAACACCTATATTAGGTGCTGTGAAGCTGTAGCTTTACTCATATTAGAGTATATCTTTCGTAAAACTGAAACACCACAGCGCAACATCTTATATCGCCAGTCCAATCAGGTGCTTGCATATGCAGATGACATATGCGTGATTGGACTGAATAGCAACGGAGTGAAAGAAATACTTGATCCGCTTGTAGAGTTTTCAGCTTCAGTTGGACTTCAGATCAATGAGTACAAAACGAAATACCTGATCTCAGGTTTTAGGGACAATGGCACACCAGATTTTAGTAATGGCCACCACACGTTTGCGGGAGTGAAGAGGTTCAATTATTTGGGTTTTCTTATCACTCACAATAACAGTGTTGGTGAGGATACTAAAGTGCGGCTGGCAGCTGGCAGTCGTTCTTTGTATCCTTTAAGGCCACTGCTAAAATCCAAACACTTATCAAGTGCCGTGAAGCTGAAGCTTTACAAAGCGTTCATCAGACCCGTTGTTATGTTTGGATGTGAAAGTTGGGCGCTGACGGATGAGTACGAGAGATGTCTGTTTACATTTGAGAGAAGAATCGTGCGTGTGATTTACGGTCCAAAACGCGAAAGCGATGGTACATACCGAGCTCTGTACAATTTCGAGATCATAGATCTGACGAAGATCCTTGATATTGTACATGAAGTAAGATCTCAGCGAGTACGCTTGCTCGGTCACGTTCTGCTTGCTGATCCGGAACGATTTGTGCAACGATATCTGAAAGGAGAGCCACCATATGGTAGGCGCAGAGGTCGTTGCAGGTGGCGATGGCTCCACGATGTAGAGAGAACGACTTGGCCTCTTCAGATTGTCTTAAACAGTATGAAGGCCATGCTCAGGATCGAAACTGTTGGAGCCAGATTGTTGACTCAGTAAGGGGCCAGTAATGGCCTTTAAAACTGATTATTATTCAAATCCGAGATCAAGTTTCTCGGGGTAATTATGACAGTGAAGTTAATACTAAAAAAAAAACAAATAATTAATTACACTGTTAAATTTTGTTGTTTTTCCAATTGGAATTTTTGTCTGAATTTGCAATTTCATATGATTTGTAAATTTTGCGCCACCTATTCGAGAGACTTCTTCTTGCTCTCGACTTCATATTTGGAAAGCTTATGACAATTGCTATCTTTATGTTCATTATGATTAAATGCGAATGGGTTGGTTAGATTTTCGTGATTTTGAACGATTTGTAAATTTCCATGAAAATTTTCGGATACTTTAGACCAATTAGGGTTTTTGTGATATTTTCTAAACTAAGGTCATGAAATTTCTATATTCTTTGAAAATGTAACAGGTCATTAGAATTTTAAGTTTAAGCTTTCCGAAAACGTTGTATAAAACATTCCAATTTGAAAAAATAACCAAATTTAACAGTGTAATTTTTGTTATATGCATTTGTATGTATATGTATAGGTATGAGTCTAATTTAATTGAATTAAATTTTTCCAAACTATAATTTACCAAATTCTCAATTACACTTGTTGTTTTATATTTTCCTAAATTGAGTGCAATTATTATTAATTTTTATTAATTTTATTAATTGAAAAACTATTGAACAAAAACAATACCGCGCACAAAATTTGTAATAATTTCAATAAAATGTAATTCCCATTTTTTGTGTAAGGTCGAAAAAAAAAATAAAAACTATTTAATTCAAATAATTTGTAATTTTATTGATTAATATTTAATGGCACTTGTACATTATAACGTATCTTGTATCTAATATGTGCATGCATTTCAAAATGCATGGTGGCATGTTTTTCACATGAACCATATTGCAACATGAATTGGATATAAACAAGTGCAAAAGGGTCACCAATATTAAGTACAAAATCACTATCTCCTTGACTTGCAACGGTTCTAGATCAACTAGAATTTGTGTTTATCACATTGCTAACAATATTTTAAATTTCAAAAGGTGACAAAAGGTTGGAGCCCCGAACCTTATTTGTAATAAAAAAATAAACAAATTAAATTATTTTCATTCATGATACCTTTTTTTTATTAAATACTTCACATGGCAGTTCTCATGTATGTACAATATCGTTAACCTCTCCAATAATTAATTTTTTACTATATTGTACTATTCCCATATGGCTTTTGTTAAATAATATTATTAACTTTCACGGGCTTTGGGTTATTGTTTGCAGCTTCCAATAATTTTATGACGTCATTATGTCTCTCATTATAATATTGTGAATTAGAATTTATAAATAAAATAAACTCATTAACATAAGTTCTAAATTTAAATATAAATTAACTGTTTAGATTTCGTATATATGAACTAGACTTGAAATTTGAATTTCTTACTTGCTACCATACCATAAGATTTAACTATGATTTCAGTTACATTGAATAAGTATAAGCATTCAAAGAATTAATGCTCAAAAGCAGCAGCTCCGCCCGGCTTTCTTATTATTTTGCATTTCAGCATGGATAACTTGAACATATATAGTTAAAGAAAGGTTTGAAAGTGCAATGTATGCTTCCGACACCCCGCCATCCCGTACTGCCTTGTGGTCTCTTCATTGACATACGCGTACGCGGCATGGGCAGATAGAATGAACTGTCACCATTGGCGTATACTAGTTAGTGCCCAAAGAAGTATCTTGCTCGGAATTACCAAGGCATACAGAACAGTGTTAACTGACGCCGTTCCTGTCTTAGCCGGCATGATTCCTATTGATATACTCTTAAATGAGAAAATTGCCAACTACCAGATAATGAAAAGACAAAACGTAACCTACGGAAACGTGATAGTAGAAGGCGATCAAATTCGGCCACACCTCATGGGCTCGCTGAAAAGGAAATCAAGAAAAGCGTCTGCATCAATATGGCAAGATAGATGGTCGCATTCAATGGATCGCAGAATAACATATGGTTATCTGCCAAACATTGAAGCGAGATTAGAGACAAAGATTCCTCTAAGCGTATGGTTTATCCAAATGTTAACGGAACATTGAGGAATGGCCGCCTACTATATGCACCGACTGAGTTTAGTGGACTCAAGTACCTGTAAATGTGGACAGGGCGAGGATAACATAGAGCACATCCTCTATGACTGTGATCTTGCTCAAGAAGCTAGAGATCAACATATAATAGACTCAAAAGTTGAGTGGCCAGCAAGTAAACTAACTTTAATGCTGCCATAGAACCTCAAAACTTTGTGATACCGTCTTGAGCGGTAGGTAGATAAAAGATTTGGTACACAAGATTTTAGCTTAAGAAAAATTTTAAAGCTGGTAAATAGTAGACTAGTATGAGCCTCCTCGATAGCAGGGGCGGTAACAGGGTAATCTGGCTAAGTATACCGATATAATAATAATATTTTAAGAATTGTAGTTCGAGGTAGTGGGAACACCATCATCCAGTATCGTACGCACTTTGAAGAGTATGAAAATTCAGGCGCCTGTCCTAGTGGCGGTAAGTAAAAAACAAAAGACCCAGGAATACCTTGGTCATAACCGTAGATTGTATCTGAGCTATAGTTTTAATGTAGAGTAACAGACTTTAAAGGTTACAAGGTATACTATAAATGCCATGCGTTTGGATATATTGCCAACACTGCAAAGAATAAGACCATGTACGCGGTCATTACTGTGAGAGTGGTCACGGACAAATGATCTGCACAAGAAAGACCGAACTCGCTATATGCGCTTGTTACAAGAAAGCAAACAAGGCGTTCGAATTCAACGAGAAGCAAAATATGCCCTTCATATCAAAAACGGCATTGAACCTATAAAGTTATAGATACAAAAATACTTGTCGATTTAAAATTGTTCAACTGAATATGCAGAATGAATTGATATACTCTGATTGCAGGAATCATACTCGGTTAAAATAGTCGATCTGGTAACATAAACAAGAGTTATCGTGGAGAATCATGATAACGTTAAGGCAGCTATTGGTATCCTCAATAATGATCCAGAAGTCTTAAGGATTTCACAGTACTGTGACTCATACTGCGTGTGTGTAGAAATAAGATCGGATCTAGGTAGTTTCTATCTAGTCAGTATCTACTTTCAGTATTCAGACAAGCCAGAATATATGTACATAACCTTGACAAAATTAAGGATGGCCTAAAAACCATCCGATTATAATAACAATACAAAGTCCAAAGTCTTGCCGCCCTCGTTAGCACAATAAGTAGCTTCCTTGCTTTGTTATTCGAGGATCTCGGGTTCGATTCCCGGTGGTGACCAAAAATCACGGTTGGGTGTTTTTAATGTGTAAGTATATGTGTTTGTCCGGGTATTGCACCGTGGGCCGTATTAGTGGCATTGAGTGCTGGAGTGACCCACCCAATTAAAAAAAAAAAAAAAAAAACGTCTAGCACAATATGAACACTAATGAGATAGGGGCTCTCGTTGAAGAATTTATGGATCGAAGTGGCCTTTTCGTTATTAACCAAGAAGAGGAGCTAAGTACATATACCTATAATGGCAACACAATTATTGAACTCACACTTATGACGGGCTGTTAAGAAAAGTTGTAAATTGGTCGATCAGAAAAGCTGGACAACAAGCGACCACAGAGCAATTGTCTTCACCTTGATTCATAATCACACTTCATAAAAAATTCCTCGATTTGCAACTAAACATGCAAATTGGGAAAAGTTCTACCACCTATTAAAAATATCACCTTGAGAAACCTGGTGAATGACTTAAATATTCGAACGGAAATGACGTCGATAAAATTGAGCAAATAATATCACAAAAGCAAATTGCCATGACGGTCCCCGGACCTAGCCAATAAAAAAAAATGGTGCAAAAGTGGCCCAGGCGATCTAGAAACTAACATATTATGTAGCAAACCGCTATGCGTAAATCAGTTTATAACATAGCATGGTAATGCAGAACCGTGGGGTTTTGTCTATAAGTTTAGCACGGGTAAAATGAAAACTAAACTAACTTGCTACCGAATGACAGTTAGGAAAGTAATTTGGATGTGCAAAAATCTATCTGCGCGCAGCGTAACATTGTACCAGATAAGCCAAATGTGAACCACTTCAGTGATGCAGTGGCCACTTCGGCGATCATGTCTATGAAAATAAACAAAGCTTAGGCCACATCGAGGTGGAAGTGAAGCAATGTGCTTCGCCTATTATAGGGCCCAGTATCACAAGCTAAATGAATACCTTTCTGTGTAGAGAAATTTTTCCTAAAGCTTGGAAAAATGGCAAAGTGGTTATCATAAGGAAAGGTGGGGATAGATGTCAAACCGATCTAAAGGCATATAGACCGATCATATTGTTGCCTGTGTTAGGTAAATTACTTGAAAAACTAATTACCGACGGTTGATGGACATATTCCAAAAGAGTGGCAAATACAATGATAAACAGTTTGGCTTCAGAGAAAATAGATCGACTGAGGATGCAATGGTCAATACCACCAGCATTGTAAAAGAATCGGACCAAAAGTACAATTTGGGAGTTTTTCTAGATGTATCTGGCGCGCTTGAAAATTCGTGGCCAAGTATAATGTTGTAAACGATTATTTTTCTGAAAGAAAAGCCACTGTAACCACAAGTCATGGTACACTCCAAAAGAGTGTCATAAAGAGGTGCCCACAAGGCTTCATTCTAGGCCCACATCAATGAAATATTGTCTTCACCAGTAGTATGAACCACGAAGTCCAAGAAGTAATGCTATTTGATTTAAACTCTAGACTTCTTCAAGAAAAAGAGCAACTGGCCTTAGACACGATGGTAGATTGGTGCAATGGGTACTAGATGGAGTTGTCCTCCGCCTAGATAGTTATAATTCAATTAAAGGGATCATTTAACATAAGAAGACCTCCATTGATCGTTTGTAGTGGATTTCAATGAAGTGCTCGGAGTCACCTGACATGTTAAAAGGATTTCGGAGAATAGCAAGAAAGTTTTCGCCGGGCTAAAAAAAGGAGCAAGACGGCGATGGGGCCTAAAGCAAGGTACCCTGTCTATCATATATTAAGGCTTCATGGTCTCCTCCATGACTTACGCATGCGCTGGATGGGTCGACGGAAGAATTGTCACAACAGGCAAACCCTAATCAGTGCTCAATGAAGTGTCTTGCGCGGAATCACCAAGGCGTACAGAACAGTATCAACTTATGCAGCTCCAGTCTTGGCAGGAGTGATTCTAATCGATATACCACTTAATGAAAGAATTGCTAACTATAAAATAACAAAAAGGAAAAATGTGGGCTACGGAAACGTAGAACTTCTAGGCAATCAGGTACGGCCGAATCACTTGAGATCACTCAAGAGACAAATAAGAAAATCAATGTCATTTCTGTCCGATATTTATTTTATGCATTGAAGAATGACTTGAAAAAAAGATATCTTTAAGTGCGTCGTTCACGAAAATGCTAACAGGGCATGGAAAAATGGCATCTCATATGCGCCCACTGAGTCTGGCAGAATCCAGTACTTCTGCCTTCCAGGCAGACCAGTAACTCGTCCAATCGAGAGAGTGTGTGGTCTGCCCTGCAATACCTATAGGGATGCCAACAAAACGATTGTGTAGCATGACAGCGATGCAGTAACAAAAATGTGGTACAGCTGAGTTCAGGCTATCTCGAGAAGCTTAGCAGTTAGTTTGAGGATTCGTCAAGAAGATTTTGTCAACGGTTCTCTTTAATTTCGCGTTAGAGTTCATCTTTCGTTACCCAGGAACACCTCAGCGAAACATTCTATATATGCAGTCCAATTAGGTATTCCTGATCTATGATTTCAAATACATGATGGTTATAAGGACAATAGCACACAATATTTTTTTAGTGGTCATTATACGGTTGAGGGAGTGGGGAGGTTCAAATATTTGGGTTGCCTTATTATTCACAATAACTGTGTGGTTGAGGACATTATGGCCCGTGGTACATGAGTGTGATTTACAGACTGAAACGCAAAAAAATGGTACGTAGCTGTACAATATCTAGATCAGAGATCGATGAAGATCCCTGTGAAGCATTCCCGAGATCAGAGATCTGATGAAAATTCTCTATTGTACAAGACGTATTCCTAGCGAGTACGCTGGCTCGATCACGTTTTGGTGCGGATCTGAACGACTTGTGCAGCGACCTCTGAAAGGACAGCCACGTTACGGTAGGCACAGAGGTCGGTATAGGCGACGATTGCTCCACGTTGTAGTGAATGATTTGGCTTGGCTTCTTCATAATGTCTAGGATAGTATGAATGCCAAGCTCACGATCGAAACCGCTGGAGTCAGATTCTTAACACAGTAAACGGCCTGTAATGGCCTTCAAAAACTGTGTATAATAATAATTGGATGTTAGTTGTTTTAACTTTATTAATTTTATTTATTTTAATAATTTTATTTAATTTAATTTAATTTATTTAATTAATTTTGTTTATTTTATTATTTAGTTTATTTATTTAATTTAGATTGGCAATAAATTAGAGTCAAAGTTTTATTTTATTTCATTTTGTTCCTTGGAGCGCTATTATATTTAGTATGTTTCATTCATGCTTTGTACATTCTTTCTTGTTTTGTCCAAGAGCCCTCAATTTTTGGCTGCGGTTATAGTAAATTGCGTGAAAGTTGCACCATTCTTCCGGCTATTTATTCTAAATTTGGCAAGAACGCAAATATATCAATTTTACCTAAATTGAAAACGCTTCACATATACTTATTTGGTTAAGTGGTTTTAGAGGACGGATAAATATTTGAGTCTTTTGAAGAAAAAAAACAGAAAATAATTCACTCATAGAAGTTTTTTTTCCATTTTTTGATCCATTACATTATTATTCGGGTTTAAATTTGAAATAGATAAATTTGCCTTCAAACCATTGTTAAAAAAATATTCCACTCGAGAATTTAAGCTTGTATGTGGAAATATTTCACTGTTCATAATTTAATTAATCACAATAGTACACGAAACGCTACCGCAGAACAATAACAATTTTTTATTTCAAAATTATATTGTTAGGCAAAATTTATACCGAAAACATAACTCCCAAAATCAATTGGATACGAATTAACCTCAATTACCAATAATATTCAATTTTGCCAAGGTGATTTGGAAAACGAATTTTTGGGAAATATCCGATCGATATATGTATACATAAATTATTTTGGCGACAAAATACCACCGTGAACTAAACAATATACGTTGATTTTTCTGCTTGATATCGAAACACAATGATATAGCTGCGCTTTAGAGATTTCTTGTAAAATATTCTTATTTCTACTTCTCTATCTATTTCAAATCGATCAAATTTTTAAAAAGAATTTTAATTTTGATGTCATGCATTGTATACCTATATACATATATACGATTGATATACATTAATGATTTTTTAATCTGATAATCACGAATTTTGAATTAGTTTTTGTTGTTGAAGAATTGTACAGAAATTTTTACTGTTTCGTCTTGTCAATCAAATTGAAGATTTATATGTTTATTGAATTTGCCGGCATCTTTTGTCAGTTTATGATTTATTGGCGCAAAATTCGTTTTTTGGCAACGAAACAACTCTAGAAACCTAGAAAAATCACAAAACTATGTTTTGACAACAACAAAATGCATTTGACAACAACAAAATGTGAATCATACATGTATCGAATATCAACATTCAGGGGAAATAAAATAATAAAAGTTGGTTTCATAATAGATGACGTTTATATTTCGAAATTGTGTCAAAAATCGGGAATGGATTCATTATGACCACAGAATGTAGTTACTACGCCTGTTCAAGAAAAATTATTAAGCAGCACTCACGTTTAGGTGACTGTCTAATTTCAAAACACTTCCGTAACGACTCAATGGCAAATTTGTTTCTAAGAAAAGCTTAGCTGTGTGGTATAGTAAAGTATTGTTTTGTAATCATTGTTTGCATAACATTAAGCAGATTTACAATTAAATTAAATATTACGTAAACCATATAGTTGAGTTAATAAATATTTTTCCTTGCGCACCTACACGCCAAAGTTGTATTTTGTTTACAACGTGTTTGCTTTACAATTTTGTATGAATTCTGTTTATAGCTTAGGGTTGATTGAGCACAATTATAACTTGAATACGTAATCTTAACTAAAATACAACTTTTAACGACATATCGGTTTTGTTTTAATTGTAGCCTTACGTAAGAGAGCAGCGTATGAGCTAATATTTCTCGGTTTGTCTGGTTTTGTAACTGGTTTAATGAAATTATTTTGCAATTATATCTATACATAGCAAATTTAACATAGCATCACACTTCTATACTAGGGACACACTTTTATTTTTAATTCATTCGACATCGTCGATGCGACGTGCAAGTCACGAAACGAAAGTAAACACATTTTTATGTGGTGGCTCTAAAATGTGAATACCAAAAGAAAAAAAAAAACCCAGAACACGAAGTAAATTAATAAATTCCAGCACACTCATGTCTCTGCTCATGTCAATCAAACACACACTTAATCGTGATGCCAATGTTGACACAATCAAATTACTTCAATGAATCATCATAAACTGAAGAAACATAAAAAAATGTTTAAAAAATTTCCAAACAAGAAATTGGTAGCAAACTGTAACATACCAACAATAATTAAATTTGTTTTCGTTAAATAAATTTAATTCAAATTTTGTTGCACACACACACACACACACACACACACACACATACAGAGTACAATATAATCAAAGACGAGTAGCCGAATCTTATATACAAAAACTTAAAAAATGTTTTTTGTGTACGATGCGCTGAATTTCTTCTCTGCGATTCAAATTCGAAATAACAACAAAACCAATTTAGAGTCCCGCTGCGTGTTAGACCCAAACAAAAAATTAAAACGAAATCCAATTATTTATATAAATTCACCATTTGAAGCGCGGCGAAAGGTTAAACTATCGCACAGGTAAGGTTACATATTATATTGTAGGAAAACTATTCAAGGTGAGAAAAATATGTTTTCAAATCAATTAAAATTCTAAAACTGTTAATTTGAATATATACTTAAAATATTGATTAGACAAAATTGCTGTACACATGATAAGTGGGGTACAACCCACAAATGTAACCCTTTTTTGTGTAATTAAAATAGAAAAACACAAAACAATAGAAAAATGGGAAACCCTATATGCATAGAAAACGAGAACGTTGGAAAAATGGTGACAACTTTTTTTTCTTTTTTTTTAGATGTAAATACAGAGTACTTGGGAGGGTTGGCAAAGTATATATGTATATACAAAAAAAAAACTTTCTTATTAATGAATTTTAATTAATTAATTATTTATACATTTTATTTTAAACAAAACAATTTACCATAGGAATTTTAATTGGAAAATGGAAAATTAATTTGAATTAGGGGTAAATAAAACTAATTTTTTTTTGTAATTTTACTTGAAAACATTTTCATAGCCCATATCAAACTATAGTGATCGAATCAGCTTTTTGGTTTCTTTACGAGAATTACATTCAATAATTGATTGGAGGTTGTTACATTACAAGTATGTATCGTAATTTGTAACAATACGATAAAATACGGTAAAATCGATTTAAAGGTCATTTGTGTTCACTTTTAACGAATCAGCCCTTAACTGCTAAAATATTTCTTGTTATAGTATCTAAATTTTATCGAAATAAAAATTCATAGGAAATATGCATAATTGCATTAGCATTTTAGAATGTTGAAGTGAAAGGTCAACCTTATTTTGAGTATATTTGAGTATAGGACATTGTTTCCAAAAATATCAAATTCTTTTGGCTTATATTAGAGAGATGCTTCCTGTAACCTCCAGGTTTTATTTGTTTCATCTACTCATTCATTCATATATATCCATTTAGATAAGCCTATATAATAGATAACAATTATATATGAAAACCAGGGGTTGGGAAACCTATAGCAGATGTATGCCAGTATTTTTTCACGTTGGACCTTTGGTAAGATGGTTATAATCCTGTGCGAACTTTGTCCGTGCGAGCAAAAACAAAATCACAAGTGTCTAACGTTTTAGGCACAAAAATTGTGTTTCTATTAGTTGTTCGAGTTGCTGTCGGAACACGATTTTGCATGGTGTTGAGAGATGTTACGTAGATTACTTGACAGTATTTTTTGTTAACGTCGACAGTTAACAACGTTAACATTAACGTCGAAATCGAATACGCTAGTTTGCAGTTGTATTTTGTTAAAGGGCAATTCAGTTAAGTAAAGAGTTAAGAAAGTTAAGAAATTAAAGAAATATTCAAATTAAATTGGGAATCCCATAACATATCGTATTGAAATCAATTAACAAACAATTGATTTAATTAACGAATGTGGGCTTGTATAAGTGATAGCGGGTATTGCTATGCAATTGTTAGCTTAACCCGATAAAATGTTCAAAACACACTGGCGTACCAAACTGAATTGATTTAATTTCTGAATTGATCGATTGTTTTTGTAGACGGATGGTTTAAGTCGATCGATAGATATGGATATGTTTTTCCATTGGTGTCCACCACAATATGTTGTCTAAATCGTCGAATTACCTTATGTGGGCTTTTGTAAGGCGATATCAGGCCAGTTCGAATTTTATCTTGCCTGATAAACACGAACTCACATTTGTCCAGTGATTTTGTAATAAATATATCGATTTTCGGAGCATGTTGAGGCGTATAGTTCGCTTAAATTAAGTGGGTGTCCATAAACTAGTTCTGCCGGAGAAAATTTAGTATTATCTTTTGGTGTAGCTTCCAGAAAGCATTGGCTTCCTTGATCTATATTAATGTTGACAGGTACTCTAAATCTTGATATATATATAAGTTTCAACAAAAGCTTTTGCAACTGTTGCGGCGGTAGTATCCTACATAAGGTAAGCTTCTGGCCATCTAGGGAAATGATCTACAGCAGTTAAAATGTATGCATATCCGTTTGATGGGGGAAGTGGTCCAATGATGTCCAAATGAATGTCTTTCAAATGACCAAAAGGCGGTTTAAATTGTCCTAATTCTGATTTCGTGTAGTTCGCATCTTTGTTCATGTTTGGCCAAAAGCAACGATCCGTTAATAATTTTAAAATTGAGCGGACACTATAACATGTGAATTGTTATGCAGAGCGTCGAATGCTAATCGACGTAGTCGTGCAGGAAGATAAGGGCAATTTTCCAGTTTCACAATAAATGTATAAACCTGGAAATGAAAAGCACTCTATAGTTTGTAATTTGAACTTGTGAGACTACTGGAACCAGAAATTAATTTCTGATATTCCTCATCAGATTTCTCTCATTCCGAAATTGATTTGAGAGGTCTAGTGTTTTTTCCTAACATTACCTTTGTCTAATAATATATTGAATATCCGTTGAAAACTGTGATACAAAAGCCAAATGACGAGCTTGTCGTGGACCTCTTTCTGTTTTGGAGTTTCTTGTACTTGTAAAGGTTTGTGGTCGGTGTAAATAGTAAATTCTCGACCTACTACAAGATATCGAATATGTCTAACCGCTAAGTAGCTATATGGTGGTCGTTATATATCCAATGGAAATATTTCGTTTCGCTATGGTTGAATCTTTTTGAAGAAAAATGCTAGAGGTTCCATAAATCCATTTTAAAGTTGCTGTTGACGGATCTGACTGCTGTATTTGATGCATCAATTATAATACTGAACACAGCATTATGCCAAGAAGACGTTGGCCAACAGTGTTATATGAGCAAGCCAGTTTTTAGCTTTACAGTTTTTAGCTTTCTGAGTAACTAAACTAGATGTGCATGAATCGGCGATGACAACTCAGCTTATTTTGGTACAAAGCGATGGTAATAATTAACCATGCCAATAAATTGTCGAATTTGTCGAATGGATGTAGGCGCTGGAAATTCCGATATCGCTTCAACTCTTTCCTTGGATGAGAATATTCCCTGAGTGGTAATTTTGTGACTAAAAAAGATAAGAGAATTAACACCAAACACGGATTATGAAGTTTTGATATTGATAGCGAAATCTGCAAGCCATTTAAACAGTAGTTGCAAATGCGATTTGTGCTCTTCCTCTGATTTTGAATTTACTCGAGATACTTAGAGTACCTAGTTCACGAACCTTTGAAATGTCTGAGCAGCGTTGCGTAGACCAAAAAACATTCGCTTTATTTCAAATCAGCCAAAAGGAATGGTAATTGCTGGTGAATGCCTAGGTCAACTTTAGAGAATATAGAGAATAATACAACAGGTTAAGTTCTTAGAGAAATTTTTTATGTGGAGTATAGGGTATCGGTTAGGAACGGTGACGGTGTTTAATCTCCTATAATCTCCACAAGGTCTCCAATCAAGTTGTTCCTTTTTTCTTACCTTATATGCAAAGGACTAGACACTGGAGAACACTATAGTTGGCATTTTCCCAATCACTCCTCCTTTTAGACAACACTGCATAGATTAGTTTCGTACCAATTCATTGTGCCTTTAGAGTACTGAGAACTAGTTAAATTAGTAAAGGAATTCTGTTTAGAATAAAAATTTTATTACAAAATAAAAATTAAACTCTTTCCATGACGATTGTTTGATAACATTTGGGCATTCAACACTATTTTTTTAAATTAATCATTGAAAGAATAAAAAAATGCATTGTAGGCGCAATTCTATAAACTAGTCGCCACCCGTATCGCATTGAACCTAAAAAAGTTTGGTCACCGTACTTTAGAATTAATTTTTAAAATCACTCTAAGAATTGTCTACATTATTGATGTTGTCTACGTTGTCGATGTTATCTACGGTCGCGTAGAAAATAATAGATGACGCGTAAATGCCCATGCCTGATGGTGCTACGTTATTGGTCAGCAACTGTGTCTGCTGTTGGTAATGATGGAAGAGAATTTTCGTCGAAGAACTTACAAGGTGAGCACTTCATATCTTCTTTTACTGTATAGCTCTAGTTCCAAGCAAAGCAATGGGAATCTCAGAGCTCCAATTACTAGTGCTTCCTAGAGCCATTAGTGCTGATTTAAGCTGGGGGTGAAACGTTGAACCATCTGCCATTTGCTAGGGATTTACAAGGATGATAGACCGTAGTACGTATTTGAGCCAATGAGTTTAGTTAACTAAGCAGAAAGTTTGGACTTAAATTATGTTCCTTGATCAGTAGTAATATTGAGTGGAATCCTAAATCGGGAAAAATTCGGGAAAAGTGCACAAATGCAGGATAAAGAAGATTGTTCCCAATTTGCCACATCTTTGATAATGCTGGGCCCAAAGTAACGATCAGTCATCAATTTTTGAGTAGCACGGATAGCTGGACGTGAAACATTGTGTAATGCATCGAAAATAGTTCGACACAGTGATTCTGCGATGAACGGGAGATGTGTACCCGTAGATGTTTTGCATTAAATATTGAAACAAGGAAATTCAAAAAGCTCTAGTCAGTAGTGACTAGTGACTAGTGTGACATTCGGAACCAGCAGATACTACAACTAGTGGTAGCTGGTTTTAGCTAATTTTAGTTAAGTTGAAGGCAGTTTCGACTGAAGAAGTTTAGGTGGTGCATGATAAGGTGTACGCGACCACATTGCAGTTGCCGAGAAAATTGACGAGATTGTCTAGGATTTCACTCAATTTTTGGCTGAATTACTTGAGTAGGAGGTTTTATGATCGATATATATAGTGAATTCCCGACCTTCAACAAAATATCTAAAGTGCTTAATTGCTAGATAGACTGCTAATAATTACCGATCGAATGCGGAGTATTTTTTCTCGGCATCCGATAGCTTCTTAGAGAAAAATCCCAATGGCTTTAAAATATTATTGATAAGCTATTGCAGAACCGCTCCAATCGCAGAGTTCGCAGTAATACTGAACTTTGATGCATTTAGCGGGTGTACTAACAAAGTATAATGTTAGATGAATAGTAATTAATCATATCAACGAAACGCTGAATGCCCTTAATTGAATTGGGTGCTTGGAAATTCCTAATGGCATTAATTCTTTCTTCAGCAGGTAAAAAACCATTAAGCGTAATTTTATGGCTGAACAAGTCAAGTGCGTAGGCGCCAATGAAGCATTTTGCACTATAAATATGTACATCAAACTCCACTCTCTTTTGGGATACTTGATCCACGTGCCGTTTGTGTATTTCCTAAGATTCTGAAGCTTTTAAAATATTGTCAATATAGATGAATACGAAGTCTAAACCATGTCTGACTTCGTTGATCTATCGCTGAAACGTTTGACCGGCATTCCGTAATCCAAAAAGCATTTATGAATATTCGAAAAGGCCAAATGTAGTAGTAATTTCCGTTTTAAAAACGTCTTTAGTGATATCGTGATAACCTCTAATTTAATTAATTTTGAAGAGACTTTGCATCCATGCAAGCGCATGGTAATCTCCACATGATCCCCAATCATTGTCTTTTTTCCTGACAATATGTAATGGACAGGAAACGGAAGATGCCGATGGTCGGCAAATACCTAATGCCACTATATGCTGGAATTCGGTTAATGCAGATTTATGGCGAACCGAATCTAGCCTTCGTGGTCTTGACACTGGTAAATGACCTTCAGTGACTGTATGATGTACCACTGAATGTTTAACTGGTGCAAATAAGCTAATAAAATATTGTAGTGATTCCAAAACAATTAAAATTAAGGTTTGTTGCCAATTTATTGTATTGGTTGCTACGATCCCATCGTTTCTAATCTCCTTTACTGGAGTATTCGAGCTCATGGCTTTTTTCGCTTCATTTCCAACCTTTTATTGATGTTTGATGGTTGCGTACCGTGTGTTGTACCGTTTTATACAGAAGCCACGAATTAACAAGATACACGGTACGCAAGTTTACAGTCGATGAAAAATAACTAAACTGGACCGGTTGGTGTTGTTTCCAATTATTTGGCAGAACTGATGACTGGCACTAGAATTCATAATGAGTTAATTTAATACTAATGTTTCAGGCAAAATATAGAAACGATATCCATTACACTCAATGTAAGGCCCAGACCTAGTTACTCACCCGAGTCGATAAATCTATATATATATAGTAGTTGCGTGGGTTTACCAACAAGCACAATAATAGTCCGTCGTTGTTCGTATCATATGCAATTAAATGCACGCATCCATGTAATTGCACGAATGCCTCCAGTGCTTCAAATGTAGATGAATATTACTTTCCGAAGCAACAGCAGTTTAACATTTTAAGCAGATACAAAATTCATTCGTAGGTGAACATTGGAATTCGATTTAAATTTACACACGGTTCTATTTAACATCATTGCATCCCCCCACGATCCTTTAAGAAAATTTAGTCTTCTAATACACCACCGTCGTCATTTCTCCATGGACACAAGAGATTCGGCTATCTTCTAATTGAAATAATTTCTTTCCCACAAGGCTAATTATAATTTATCCGACCCCATTGCACATGGTCCGTAAAATAAGGAAAATTCAAACAGAGGACCGTGTGTGGTAGAGATCCCACTTTCATTTCTGCTGTCACAGTAGCTTTGGCTTAGTTGAAACGCAAAAACAAAGGAACTAGAATCGTGTGCATTTTGGTTGTCAAAAATAAACTTAAAACTACAAAATTATCACTAAGCTTTTAAAAGCTCTAACTAAACATTTAATTATTTACAAAAATTATATTATACACCACCCCGTATCCATAATTCGTACTTTTTCACAATTTGTACATAAATAATTCAAACAAATTGACAATGAAATGAAAGCTTACATTCTTAAAAGCTGTTGAAAGTAGAGTCTTAAACTGATCGATTATTTTTTATGTCTAAAAACTTAATGGAGTATATAGGTTTAAATAGACCAACAGTTTAAAGTTAAATTACTATAGGAGATCTTTACTATTGATGAGCTTTCCACTAAAACTATTGTTAAAGCAAGACTTGCTTACCAATCAGCTATATCTATCTTAAAATAAAAGAATTTAAAAACCAGATTCCTTTAAATTTGTAAATTCTTTAACGTTGCGTGTGCATTGAAGAGCCAATGACAATTTACGTTAAAATCCCAACCAAGCTATAAAAAGCTCCAACTAAACTTTTTGAAATAAAGACTTTGTTTTTTATCAAACTTGTGTATTAATTGAATTGGAAACCAACGAAGCGAGAAATTAACGTTGCAATGAGGGTCCTTCCACGCAACTATAGTCAATTCTACATGATCCACCGCCACAGTAACTTGCTGTTCGGAACTATATTTCTTCGAATGGTGCCTAAACATAAAATTTTAAGGTACCTGGCTTAATAATCGTATAATTGTATGTCACTCGCTAATAAGACTTTTTCGGAATTGAATCGGTTCAAGGCATTATTGAACTCCTATTGGGCTATTTATTCACCAAGTATTGTTTAAAGTCACTTTTTGTTTTTGTGAAGTAATCTTGTTAGTTTACAATAATAGTTGTGCTTCCAGAGCGACATTGTCCTTTGTATTAATATACCAATAGCAACGATACTTGGGTATTTTAATTATAAACATCAACACACAAAACGCCAAAAATTTTCTTAACTCCAATTCCGTAATGATTTTAGTGTTCTTTATGTATTTTTGGTTGGATTACGAATTTGATTCATTGACAATGAATTTGATTAAGCGTCGTTAAAAATAATTGAAACTATTACATTTTGGTCCTTAGTAAATAACTAATTACACCGTAATCTTGTAGTTTCTTGCAGACTTTCATCGACGCAATTATCCTCTTCATCTATTATTCGAATTATTTCAACAACAAATGAGCACATCGGATATCATTATCGTACAGGCCATCTTCACTACTCTCACCAACAGCATCAACAATTTCCGCTTCTATAAGTTCTCCTGCTTATTGTAAAGCTGTATAGAACACATAGCAGATATGAAAAATTGTTAATGCATTTCGCTCGTTGTTGACATAAAGTTTGGAATATAAAAGCGTACCAGAAAAGCTATTTTTGTGAAAAGCCATAGATTCACACTAATATTTTAAATAATTTCATTGAGTAACAATAGGCACCCACAACGATAAAGTTTCATTACACGATAATCATGTTCCTTAATAACAGTAAGGTAGAGTAGTTTGCTGAACAACTCTGACCTACTGGTCTAGTCTGACTGTAGTATCCCCTGAGTAGAAGAGATACAATCAATTGAAATATAATAAAAAAATATTAAAAATCTTCAATACCACAAATTCTACTCAACCTTTCCACACTCTCTCATAGTGAAACAGACGAATAATGGTTTTGCTTCAGCCCTAGATAATTTTTCGTGTATTTTACTATGTGGATGCTTGGCAGGGTTGATTAAAATTTGGTATCAATTACTTTTTTTTTTTATAAAAAATTTTTTACATAAATAATAATAAAAATAAACAATTCTCGTCATCTAGTTTTACTCGACCTTTTCCAGCACGCACTTAGTAAAACACACGAAAACTATCATCTATCATTGCTAACCAATTTTGCTGGCTTGTTTGATACCAATGGATCTGTTTTTATAAATAAATTTTTAGAACCGCTTTAGGATTAAAATTTGGAAAAATTGTAGCAAAGCAATAAATATGGTGGCAAATTGATTGATTGAACTATATGATTGAACTATAGGCTAACTCAGTAACTAACTGTAATAAGCGGTAGTAAACAGTAGAGTTTAAGTGTATAGAATTGTGCTATGAAGAATATTGGGACACTAAATGATCAGATCTGAGATTCCTCTAGTTTTGGAAAATACATTTAGAATATAAAGAATTTAGAACAGAAAAATTGTTAAATTTCGAGTCTGAAATTGCCAATTTATATAAAATTTGCCATGGTCACGGCTACACCCCAGAACATATACCCCAGACCAGCATCTCATTGCATGTATCTTGCCATTTCACTAAGCGTACGATTCTTGGGTTCTGTGTCGCCATTTTGCTGGGGATTGAAGGGAGCAGTTCTCTGGTACTAAATGCTTTCTCGTGCCAAGTATTCTTCAAACTTCTTACCTAAGTATTCTTCTCGGTCACCAAGCAAATAGCCCAGTGGTTAAAGCTGCGACGTTTGGATTGGGAGGTACCGGGTTCGAATCCCAACAGAGGCGGGATGCAAAAGGGATTTTTCAACTCCCGATTACGATCGGTGATTAAATTGAAAACATCTATGACCCTCTGTTGGAATGTAGAACTCATGGACCGACCCATGTTCCATTTCACTGTACAGGGTGACATGGAGCTATGCAATGCGCAGGTGGTATACTGCACTTGTGTGAATGGGATGAATGAATGGATTGAATGAATGTTGTGTGAATGTAAGGTAAGGCTATATGGACCGTAAAAGTGTCTATGCCAAGCCCCTTTAAAAAAAAAAAAAAAAAAAAATTCTCCTCGGTCGGATTTGCCGCAAGAACTATATTTTAATGATTTGGTCATTTCGATAAATTCTTTGAATTTTACCAAATACTTCAGATTTGTGCCACAACAGGTAGATTATTGTGAGTCTTGAAAAATCATCAATGAATGTTACGATATATGTTAGGGCATATTTCGCAGTTTACTTTCTTTTTGGAATTATCTTTACAATTTGCGAACGCCGACTAGACCTTTCGATGGGAGAGAAATGCCATTGATGGGCACACATACTAACACGTTCTGATGTGATCCACGCTGTTTGTGGTTCTCTTAACTAATACAATTTTACTAAGTTTCCAACGATTCCAGACATGACCAGTACATTTTCTAACCTCACAGAGGTTTTGGTACCAGCTGCATTCAGAAAAGCTACTGGAACAGTTCCTTTTCCTTCAGAGACAATTTCTTGACCATTTGCAACGCCACTTTTTCACGATGCGATACATCCAATTCCTTCTTGTCGACGATACGGCATGAATGTTGCTCCGGAATCCAGTATCCAACCATCGCAATTTCCAGTTGTAAACAGAAATTCGTCATTTCTGACTTTTGTGCCCGTTCGACTCATAGCGCCTGGAAGCGCGGAACTTACTGCAGTATTTTCTTCGCTTATACTCTGCGCTGATCTTTGATCGAACCAAACTCGAACTTAGTTTGTCCTCCGATCGTGCTTGTAATGCGATTATTAGCCCATCATAACTCTCCGGCATCAATCCTAACAGTGATGCACTGATGAAATATTCGGGTTTAATTTCGTCTCCCAGCGACAACAACTTTTGAAACAATTCGTTAATTTTGTTTACATTCTTCATCCATATTACCTCCTTCTTCTAATCGTTGTTTCACAATTGTTCGAATAACAAACTCACGATTAGATTGTATTGGATATCGTTTTCGTAGAGTTCTTTGAGCATGAGTTACAACATCGGATATATTGTATTTGGCTGTCTTCTACCGAGAGTGCAATGCAAATATGTGGGTTTTCATATTTTATAGTCTAATCTGCGCTTGGCACTGCATCTTTTATAGTACTCCACGTACCTTTTTCTTCCAAATAGTTCTCAGAATTCAACTAGATAATCGTATTCTTGAAGTCAGTCGCCATTTTCACGTCTGTATTTTTGAAGATATTTTCGAACTCTTGAATATACTATTTGCAATGTTATTAGTATCTATAGCGATTCGCTGGGCCCATAACCTCGTATACAATTATACACATGCCTACAGAGTACTGGGTCGGGAATAGAAGTTTAAAAAAATCAAAGTCAATGTCAACTACGTTAGCTTGGCGTTGCCACATTGTACAAATACAACTTCATTAAATTATTTACACCAAAATCGTCTACAGAAGCAAGCTGCTCACCACAGGCTGTAGGCAGATATACATATATTAAGTGACACAAATAAGCAACCATAAATAATTAATACTGCCGATATGGACGAATGTGTATAGATCAAAAAATTTATAACGCTTATTGTACGGAACAGTGGTTTTAACTATATATTCTCCCATCATTTACCCCATATAGCGGAGCTTAAAGGTCACTAAATACTTTCGCAGTCCGATTATTTTTTATGTTTTTTTTTAAATTTTCATTGCAGCCTGTAACTCCAGGGTCGAATTTCTTTAAAATTTCAATGGGGGTTCCTAAGAGGGAGGGGGGTAAGAGTGATTTTGAAACTTGAAAAGATTAAAATGTCCAGCCGCAGATGAAGCTATAATTTTAATTTGAAAAAGTTATTTAGAAAAGACTCCAACAGGTTGTATGGAAGTCAGCTTAGCCTGGCTTCCGATGTTTTTGCAATTTTAATATAATTAATCGTCCAGCAAAAAAAAAATGTTGACCAACATTTATCTCTTGCCGATGCAGGAATAAGTTGGTTTAAAACGGTTTCAAAAGGTCGATTCAAAGATACATCGAAAGTGATTCATAAATTGGTATGGAACGCTGGAGCTGGGGCATTCGTTTGTTTAAAAAAACATTCTTTGAAAGTGATTGAATGTGCAAGTTAACAAGTCTCCTTCCTATCTCCCAATAAAAAAAACCTGGATCGAGAGGGAGTGAGGTTTTAGCTTCGTGCTCAATCAATAGTTTAGTACAAAATCGTTAAATCTTAAAAAATAAATTAAAGCTCGGGTTCGAACCCCAACCAGAGGCGGGATGCAAACGGGATTTTTCATTGCCAGATTACGATTGGTGATTGAATTGAAAACATCTATGACCCTCTGTTGGAATGTAGAACTCATGTGCTTCCATGTCACTGTACAGGGTGACATGGAGCTATGCAATGTGCAGGTGGTATACTGTACTTGTGTAAATGGGATGAATGGGTTGAATGAATGTTCGTGTGAATGTAAGGCAAGGCTATGGACGAAAAATGTGACTATGCCACGTCCTTTTAAAAACATCAAAAAATGTGTTTGGGCCTGATTTACCAGTTATATGACAACGAACAATTTTAATTTTTAGTACGAAAGTTTTATGATATTATAAATGTACAGCAAGGGAACCAGCGCTGCTAGTGCTTCCAAAGACGAAACGTTTTCAATTTTAATTATAATTCAAGCGCAAAGTAAATTTTTAAGTCATTATGCGGAACTATTTTGCTGTATGTGTTTATTTTAATTTTAAAATTATTTTCATTATGAAATGTCCTCAAACAACACCCACAATTTATATTTCGGTCCAACCATTTACGGACCACTTAATTATGTTAACACCATAACTTTATTGACAACACTATGATATTATCATTTAAGTATCTTCATTAGCGCACCAACCTACTCATCATACCATATTATCATCAACAACTATACACATAGCCATGAATATTAGATATACCATCTAATATTTAAAACAAATTTCATGCGACGCATGACTATCAATCTTTGCCATAATATACAACTGTCTATATTCATTATGTTCATAATTGACCACGTGCTGTACAAATTTATCTCGCGTTTCACTTTAATTCATAAAAAAAACGAAAGATACATACTTTTACGAAAAGCTGCTTATTTCTTAAACTATAATTAATTTTATTTATTTAAATAAAAAAAAAGTTAAAGTCGTGACAAAAATTAATTATCAATCATTTCTTAACTCTCATTTCATCGACAATATATACAAATCATTTTCACACTTAGTTTTTTTGTATATCTTGTCTTCAGCAGTTATCTCATCATGTATACGTTTTGTATCGTAGCACATCAATACAGATTTTTAGAATATTTAGAATTAGAATAAAATTCGCGAACTATATACGCGCTCAGTTTGGTAGCCACAAAATTCATGTTGTTATATTATGCCCGCAACAAATCGATAAAGAGGGCAAGTGCGCGGATGAGAAGAAACCGCGCATATTTCAGTCAAAAGACAAAATCATTTTTAATTTGGTAGCCCTCGAAATGATCTCATAAACAAAATACTTGTGTATTTTGGTTATTTGGTTGGTCAAAATGTTTTTAACGTAGCCGGCGAGCTTTTATAGTTTGCGCTTTGCCCATAACATTTCGATCAACCTTACATACCGTCGAGTCTACATGCGCGCGATTTAAAAAACAAAAAATCAAAATCAAGTTTTTTCGTGTTCTTAAACCATATATAAGATGTACGTAAAGAATTTATCATAATTTCAATAGAAGTCTCCAGCTGAGAGATGATAATATAGAAATTAAGAAAAAATTTTGTTTGATTCAAAGTGGCTGCTTTATAAATTTTATTAAATATTTTTCTTTCGAAATTCTTTTCTTTTTAGCTATATACACACACACACACACACACACACACAAACATAAAATAAAAGAAATAATTTAAATATTCAAATACAACAACATGATGGATCGAATACCATCATTAACATTGCCGGGATTAGCATTAACACACCCATTAGCAACAATACAACCAACAACAACATCTTCATCATCGTTATCGAATCACCATAATCACCATAATCCACATCATTTGAGTCATCATCATCATCATCATCATCATACGTTAAATGGGTCAACAGGAGGTGGTGGAGGTGGCGGTGGTGGTATTGGTGGTGGTGGTGGTGGTAGTGGAAGTAATTCACATATTGGTACTACAAATTTGAATAGCCTCAATAATCGTGACATTAGTCAAATGACATCAAATTTTTATACAAATATTGGACTAAGCAGTAATGGTAGTTTAGTAAATAATAACAACAATAGTAGTAATAATAATTCAAGGTGGGTATTATATATACGTACATTACAGAACGTAAGACAGGTATTCATATGAACAAAAATAACAATTAATCATTGCAGTTTAAATAATTTTAACAGTTTAATTGCACATCACCATCAAAATCATCTGTCCAAGCGACAGGCGGAGGAACATATAAAACGTCCAATGAATGCGTTTATGGTTTGGTCAAGGCTACAGAGGCGTAAAATTGCGCAAGATAATCCAAAAATGCATAATTCCGAAATATCGAAGCGATTGGGTAAGTCAAATTTACAATTTTTATTAAAATATATTTTGTGCAATTCGCTTTAATCCGAGGACAAGCTTCAACTTAACTACAAAAGTACAAAATGAGTAATTTTATTAAAGCTCCATCTCCAGTTTTTTTCATTTTTGAAAGATTAAATTAAACTTTTTATCTAAATTATCTAAATTTTATCTAGTTTAAAATGTTTGGGCTGACAACGGCCAGATTATACCAGGGATACCGTTTCCTAGGCTCCTATTGTTAAACTGGATCTTGAAATCGAAAAATCATGAATCATGAAATTTATTATAAAGATAGCTCACATCACTAAGCTTATAGCTTAGTTGAAATATACTAAAGGCTTTTCATTGAAATCTACGTGAATAACCTTTTATTTTATTGAAATGATTTCCCAAGCTTGGAATATTTCATCATAGAATAGTTAACAAAAAGTGTGAGGTGTGCTTTACAGACTAAAATTGGTAAAACGTAATACTTTTTTTCACATCTGTATTATTCACGGATAGAGCGAAACACCCCGGCCGACAGTTGTCAAACCTATACTATACAGTATGGAGTTGTAGTTTGGTGGGCAGCGTTAAAAATTATGGCTAAACTGAAACTATTGATGAAAGTCCAAAGAACTGCCTGCTTGTGTATAAGTGGGAACCTTCAGGAGCAAACCTACCCAACTTCTGGAGATTTTCTTTCATCTTACTCCATTCGACCTTGCGGCCAAGCCACTTAATTCAAACCCTTATCTATGTGGACCTGTAACAACATAGGACTCTCACCTACTCTGTGCAACAGGGGTATGTCAGAAACACCGACTATGCTATCCCTTCGCCATCTGTTGAGGTGAGATTCCGAACTGAGTTTCCCACCAGAGAAGACTGGGTAAATGAGATGGTTATGAACAATGAAATGCTCAGCTTCTTCACGGATTGCTCAAAAAGGGATAGAGGGGTTGGCTCTGAGGTAGTATGTGAGGCACTAGGGGCCAACCTCTATTTTTGTCTTCCCGACTTCTGCAATGTTTTTCAATCTGAACTTATCGTGATAATGGAAGTCATGGATTGGTTGAAGATATATATTCCTGTAAACTACTGCTTCAGGAGGAAGCCATTGCAGCAGGTGATCTAAACAACCAAATTTGTAAAGATCTATTTCGAGCATTTAAATCGAAAAATGTATCAAGATACTAACATTTTCGTATAAGTCCGCATAAAAGTAGCGGAACATGGGTATTACGTATCACACATAAAAATTATAAAAGTTATGTTAAGCTTTTACATTTTTGAAAAATTAGGCTAGGCTTTTCCTTTAAATTTTAAAGTTTCAGACAGTTTCTATGAAACGATTACCCTTTTGCTAAATTAATTAACTTTTAAATACTTTAACAAGCTTCAGTAAGACGAAAAGCTTCAAATTTACCACATATAAGTGTATCTAAATTTTGTTTTTTTCTTTAAAATCCGCATGAATAAGTTTTTATTTATTGGTTATTTAAAGCTGAATATCGAGCTTTTCCAGTTTTTTCCAGGGTGTAAACATTTTTGCTAAGCTCCTGTTTTTAAACTGGATTTTAAAATTAATAAACCTTGAAATTTACTGTAAGTCAAAATCTGCGGGAATGAGCTTTTATGCTATTTAATTATAGCCAAGTTTTCAGCTTTTCATCATAGAATAGTAAAAAGTAGCGTGGCATATGCTTTACAATGAAATTAATAAAAGATATCGATAATTTAGTTTTAAATGAGCTTTTCGGGTTCATTTAGGTTCGAATACTTACCAATAAAAGCCTTGGGATAAGCTTGCTTATTGCAAACTTGATTTATTTATTATTACTTTTAGAACGTTTAGAATGGTTAAGAATTAATGTAATTTGGTTTTAAATGTTTCACTGAGCTTTTACATTTTTCAATGCTGAGTGCGTTTAGCCAATATTTTCGGGTAAATTGAACATAATAATCATAAATAGAAACATAATTTATTTCATTGAGACTAGTGTTCTATGAATGACTGACTAAACTAATTAATTATTTACAAACATTTTAGACGAAAATTTTGATACAATAGATAAGCAATATTCAATATTGAGAAGAACATGCGCTTAAATCGGCGATAAACTTGTCATTTACCATTAGTAAAAAATTTCGTGAATAAGCTTTTATTAAGTTTTAATAATCTTCCACGTTATGGACACATTTAAATATGCAATGCTTTTCGATTTTAAAAGTTTTGATTACCATTTTTTTGTAAACTTTATAGTTTGAGAAGAATTATTAATTTTTCAATAAGCTTCACTAAGCTTTATTAAATATTTAAGAAAATAAGCGAACCGCCTTCAAAACGCGTAGTTTGTAATTTCAATAAAATCTGCATAAATCAGCTTTTTTAGACAAATTTAAATGTTTTAGATATCTTCTGTGGAATGACTTAGTTTATTAACATTTCATTAGGTTGACATATTTAAATACTTAAGCGAGCTTTTTGGATCAAAGCTGACGAGCATGGGAACTAGTTTATAAAAAAATTGAAAAAATTTTTGTGCAAGCAACAAATTTATATTTGTTGTATTCTGTTTAATTTTTTAAGGCGTTATATGATTTCTTCTTGAATCTAAATTAAAATTGTTAAAATTAAATGAATAAATAAATATTAAATTACTAAAAGCTTGTAATTAAATATGAATTTGAGACTGCCACACACTTTTATTAAAATATTTTTGAGGCTTTTACTAATTTTTATAATTTTCCATGATTTAAATATTCTAATGGAAACAACGTCTTTATTGAGCTTTAAGTTTTTTAGAACTTCAGATTTAAACTTTATGTCTAATATTTTAAACTTGAGCTTTTTAAAATAAGCTTTTAATAATTTCCAATAATTTTTAAAAATTTCGACAATTCCATTTAAATTGGTAAAGCTCTATGACGAGCTTTGGCGTTTCTGACAGTTTAGATTATATTAGATTACGCTTCATAGCTAAATTTTAAATTTGAGAATTATGCAATGCTTATTACCAGCTTATTGCAAGGTTGCTCAATTTTCCGTTAGGCTATTATTTTTTAATCACTCATTAAGGTGAAAAGCTTGAAATTTAGAGCCAAGTACAATCTTAAATGAAGTAAGAAATAATTGAAGCTCTATGGCGAGCTTTCACTTTTATTACTTTCAGAATTTGGTGATTTCAATATTCGTTTGGAAATTTCAAGAAATTGATGCACTTTATTCTAACATTTTATGGAGTAAACGAGAGAGAGCTTTAAATATGTCTCTAAAATTATTTAAATCAACAGTAATTTTGAAAATGGAAATTTTATAAAATTGGCGCGATTTTATTACGTCTTATCTGAAAATATGTTGTTCATAGTCGAAATTAATTTTAATTAAATTAGGAAAATTAAAAATTCAGTGAAGTTAAAATTTTATTGATATCTAAATGGTAATGGCTTAAAATTGTTGTGAACATCTGGAAATTTTGTTGAGTAGAAAATGTATTAGAAAATTTTAAAATTTTTAACGGATGTTATCTGAGAATTCAAGCCAAATACATGATCCCTGGTTATAGGAACAATGGCACAACAAATTTTAGTAGTGGCCACTACACGTTTAACACTCCCTCAAATATTTGGGCTCTCTTATCACGCACGATAACAGTGCGGGTGAGGTTAGTTAAGCGCGGTTACCGGCTGGTAGTTGTGCTTTGTATCCTTTAAGGCCACTCCTAAAATGTAAACACCTATCAAGGCTTAACAAAGCGTTGATCAGGTCCGTTTTTTATGTTTGGATGTGAAAGTTGGGCGCTGAGAGATGAGTACAAGAGATTGCTCCTTAGATGGTACATACCGAGCTCTGTCTAATATCTAGATCAGTGTTCTGATAAAAATCCTCGATTTTGTAGATGAAATAAGATCTCAGCGGTCACAGAGGTCGTTGTAGACGACGATGGCTCCACGATGTAGAGAACGACTTGCCCTCTTCAGATTGTCTTAGACAGCATGAAGACCATTGGAGCCATATAGTTAAGTCAGTAAGGGGCCAGTAATGGCCTTTATAAACTGTCTATTATTATAATGATTATCTGAGAATTCGATGAAATAGAAATTTAATTGACAGTTCTGAGGTTTGGAACTCGTCGACAATATTTTCAAAAAATTGATTAAAGTTAAAATTTCATTGCGAATTTGTAGATTTTAAATCAGAAATTTCGATGAAGTTGGAATTTTATTGTGAAAGTTGCATTTGTAAAGACAACATTTAAAATCCAGAGAAAATTAAATGATTTGGAAAATTTTCAGGTTTTAATGGACATAATCTAACAATTTTATTTTATCTTAAATTTTATCTGAAACTTGGGCGAAATGAACATTTTATTGAGCTTTTCGAAATTTCATGCAACGTATCTAAAATTCTGTGAAGTAGTAGGAATTAAAATTTCAAATATTTTATATATTTAAAAAAAAATCAATTAGAAAGAGATTTTTCAAATTCAGCAATTGATTCATATTGTAAGAATTTGGGAAATTTGGAAAATTTGTAAATAAAAAAATCTTGAGGAGTAAAAATTTTGGGATTTCATAAAGAATTTCAGCATTAATCTAACAATTTGCTCAATTTAAAATTTTGCGAATACTGGAGATTTTAATGAATGTGAAAATTTTGTCGACTGTAAAATTTTTAATGGAATTTTGAAATTTCGTAAAATCTAGGTCACTTCACGCAAGGTCGACTAAAAATATCTAGATCGCTTTCCGCAAGGTCAACTAAAAATATCAAGCTCACCTCACAACCAGAAGGTCAACGGATGTTTATTAAAAAAGAAGGTCACGAAAGTAAGTCAGCTCAGGTGCGCCAACTACTACTCTCGGAAAATTCAGAAAGATGAGTTAATTTTTAAATTTTGAAATGTTTTTTTTTTTTTGAAAATTCAATTATAGTGGATTTTCTACGAAAGTTTCAAATAGTTATTTTTTAAGAATGCGCTGTAAAGTTAAAATATTATTAAGAATTTAGAGATTTTTTAAAATCATTATTTTGAGAACATACAAATTTAATATTTCAAAATTTAAATAATTGAATCTTTAAATATTTTACTATTGATAGTTTGTAACTACGTTCAGCTAGCAGAATTCAGTTCTCACTATATCAAGTTCAAATCAATTCATACGTGTTAATGTGGTATGATGTCGATCATAACCGGTACAAAACAAAAATTACTTTCAATTATATTATTGTTATACAAAAGAAGTCAAATTTAATTAAACAACTGTTAAATCCTATATATTCAGCTTCACAAACAAAAGCCACTTCAGTTTAACCAGTGCACAAGTAGTATATAGATAAAACAAAACGAGGACACATTTTGAGATAAAAACTTACCAACCTCAACTATACATAGTAAAGTAGCTTAACAGCTTTTTTTTATTTTTTTTTGGTTGATTGTTTCTATCAAATTCCCAATATTATCTATCCTCCAGAAATGTCATTTTCATAATCACAACAGACACGTGTCAAACAACAATAACCATTGTCAAAACAAACGTGTCAAAACTTAATCTTTTTGATTAAGAATTTATTTTGTTGTTGTTAAGATGAGAAAAAATCAATTATTTTGATGATTATGATGGTGTGCTGTTGCTGCTGCTGCTACATGGGTGTTCTATCACTTTATAAATTCTCACCCTAGTTGTGTGTGCTATTTAGACTTATTAGATTAAATCAATACCGTGTATATATGTATATTATATAAAGTGAAGATGAGTTTAATTCTTTTATCAAATATGTTTGGTACTCCCGTACCATCCTTTATGTGTGTGTGTGTGTGTGTATGACACGTGTGATTTTTAATTGTTTTGATTTAATCTGTGCGCTTTCATTTTGAATGATGAAGGAGTGACAGATTTTTGTGCGCGGTATGTTGTGTCAATTTAAAGCCGAACACATCGATATTATGTTAATTTAATACCATTAACACTAAAATTTACATTTCAAAACGATCCGCCAAAAACGTATTTATTTGAATAATAAAATAACATAAAAAACATCTTCGAACAAACAAGGTTATTAAAAGGTTGATTAGTATAAACTGTTCAAAATCATCATCATCATCATCATCATTATCGACATCGTCATAAAAACAACATATTCATTTCGTCTTCAAAAACACAACATCATAATCACTATAATCATCAGTCCCTCAACTGTACGTACATACAATGAGATGGTGAAATTACCAACGTTTTGTTTTCTATAATATGGTTGAACATATATACATAAATCTATTGTCAAAATTTGACGGGGTGGATAAATGAAAAACATATAACAACAAAAAAATGTGTTTGTTGTACCAAATACAACACAAATATTAGATTTTGACAAGAGAGAATGATATGCATTTTATTGTGATTGAATATACAGCAAATATTTAAGCGGACATATGGCTCATTTGAGCTGGATATATAGAATATGGAAATTGTTTACCGAATGATTAAATTTATATATTTAACAAAACAGAGAATTATATTTGACATGAGGGGGAAAAATTTGAGAAATTAGGTCAGAATCTCATTCCGAGTTATTATAATTGTTTTGACACAATTTTACTCCAAAATATTCCAAGCCAATTCGATGATTGCGGTGTTTCAAATCAATTCAAACTTGAATATGGTAAAATTTACTTGAGATTAAATTTTCACTACGCCATTCAAATTATATGTCAATAGCGTCAATGTTGTAGCTATTCACACTTTTAAGAAAAGTTACAATTCAGCAGCTGATTTTTAATGGAAGAATTATGAATTAAATTGTATTGACCCATTGTTTTGGCTATTATACAAAGATCATCGCTGATTGTCAAGTTAGAGAAAGATAGTATGCTTCTTCAAACTTGTCACATAAAAACAGAGGCAAAAGCTTCAGTTTTTGAATGCTGATGTACTTAACATGAAACTCTCTCAAGCATTTATTGCATTTGATGCCAATATTGATGCCAATACAGTTTAAATCTGCAAGTATCACACAAACAGCCAACAGCCTTATCCGACTCATCTAAGCTCTTTGATCGTGTTGGATGGGTTTCGCCATTAACAATCACGGCGAAAATCATGATGCAAGAAGTATGAACGGCGACATTTGCGACTGTATGTCCTCGATATAACTGCACGAATTCCATGTTTAAGGTGTCGAATCGATTGTGGAGCATTGGCAAAGACCTTAACTTTCACGTGGGCCCAAAGAAGCAAGTCTAAAAATATTAAATCACAAGATCTCGATGGCCATGTTGTGAACATCTCTTCGAAAAATAACACGGTCCGGAAACTTTCCTTGCAAAATTGCGATTGTTTCGTTGCACGTATCTTCCAATTCCAGCCATTAATCACTAATCGCAATCCATTCACCGTAACAGTTGCGCACCAGCCTCATTTTCGAAAAAGTAAGGTTCAATCACACCGCCAGCCCAAAAACCGCACCAAATAGTGACACGTTGAGGATGGAGAGGCTTTTCAACAATCACTCCTGGATTTTCTGAGCCCCAAATACGACAATTCTGCTTATTAACGTAGTCTCCGAGGTTAAAAGGGGCCTCATCACTCAAGATGAGTTTCCGATGAAAATCCGGATGATTTGGATGCATTTGAAGGACCCAATCAGCGAAGATACGATGTTTATGGTGATCGACCGGCTTGATATCTTGTATTAACTGAACCTTAAAAGCTTTAAGACCTACGTCTTTATGAAAAATACGGTGTAATGTAAGCAGCAATATTCTCAGTTGTTCTTGAGCCACGCACACGGTTTCGATTCTTCACCTCATTAACTTGTCCCAACAGCTCAAATTTTTCCACCAGTTTCACTATTACCGGCCGAGAAGGTGCTTCACGACGACAACAAAGTACTTAAGTTTTGTGTACTGTGACTGGTAAATTTTCACCATTTTTGTAGTGAATTGGCGTAGTTTTTACTTGTCAAATGTCAAAAGATGACAGCTTCAAAATTGACAACTGCCCAAATAGCAGGCTATTCAAAATCTTATAGAAACCTCTTATTGGAAAACCCTATATATATATATGCGTCTTCAGGGGAACCAAGCAAATTTAAAACGTTCGTGGCAAACAGAATTTCGACAGCAAAAACTATGCTACCAGTAGTAACATATAGCACCAAGTAAAGCCATGTGATAATAAAGCGGATTTAACAAATTGTGGTGGCAAGGCCCAGATTTTCTTCGGCAAAAGCTAACTAGGTGGAAGGCAGAGGAGTTAGAAGAAAAAGTGATAAAAATGATGACAATAACTACGGAAGATTTCCATTATTTGAGCGATGCTTCAACTACAGCAAATTGAAACGTATAGTCGCATACTGCAAAAGGTTCAAAAACAACTGCTCGAGTAAAAGCAATAACAGAAAAGAATTAACTGGTTCAGAACTCCAGAGCGCAGAAATAATAATTCTCAAGCTCGTACAAAGACAAGATTTCTACAAGGAGTAAACCGTCTTAATCAAGCCGAAAAAATCAGCAGGAAGAGCAAAATTCTATCACTAAATCCAACTATTGACGAAAACGGTTTGCTACGAGTAAACGGAAGACTACACAATTCAAGACTCCCAAGCAAAAACCCAGAAATCCTGAGCAAGCACAACATAGTTACACAATTCACATTAGCAACACTAAGAAACAATTTCTGAATCATTGGCTCAGCGACATTTACTTCCATAATAAAACGTACTTCGTAGGAGCAAACAACGTAATGCAGAAGGATCACAACCACGCAATGACAACCTTACCGAGCGACATTGCCACCATGATAGCTGACAATGGAACCAATTGGCACTTCATACCACCTCTTACATTTCATTTCGGCGGAATATTGGAGGCAGGGTTTAAATCAATGAAATTTCCTCTTAAACGAAATAACACTCACTTTTGAGGAGTTATGCACCGTGACTACCAAAATAGAAGCTTGTCTCAATTTTCACCCACTTAACCCCACTAACAAGTGATGCTGCAGATCTGTCAGCACCAACGTCGGCATGTAGATGGCATGTGCTCGAGAGAATAGTTCAGCACTTTTGGATACGGTGGTCCTCCAAATACCTCCACCAACTACAACAATGAACTAAATGGAAGAGCAGCTAGCCAAACCGACTGATCAGCCAAACCTATAAGCGACCGATTGTGAAATTGTGTAAATTACCAATTGAAGAAGACTTACGGGAAATTGTGCTCATGAAAGCAAATCAAGGACAGCCTAGAGAATTGCCATCACCGGAGAAGGAAGTTAGCCACATTATCTTGTTGTTTTTTGGAACTTGTGCAGGCCAACGTATACATAAACATAATCCCTTTCAATCACTCCACAGGGAGTTACTTCGAAGAAATCGATAAACTCGAGGTGGTAGCTATGAAATGGACATTGGCATAGTTTATTACAACATGAGCAATTACTGGAAAGAAATGGAAGCCTTTAGCTGGGTTTAGTTGTGGCCTAATTCTTCAGTAAATTCAATGGCAGTACAACAATTTGATTGCGGACAATGAATTATTAAAAGCAAGCAACAAGTAGTTACAACGACCGAAGCGAGGCCTATATGAGTCACCATGAGCCTAGGTGTAGGCGTTATGTTTGAGATCATTACAGAATGTGAGGCATGAAATTATGAGACACAATTTGAAGTCATAAATAACGATGAGCACACGACTCATCGGCCGATCCATGTTCCATGTCACTGTACAGGGTGACATGGAGCTATGCAATGCGTAGGTGATATACAGTACTTGTGTGAATGAGATGAATGGGTTGAATGAATTAGTGTGAATGTGTGGGTATTGCACCGTGGGCCCATATAAGTGGCATTGAGTGCTGGAGTAAATCCGCCCAATTAAAAAAAAAAAAACGATGAGCAACAATTAGAGTCATTGATAAAGAGTCATACTACCATAATAGACAACACAATTAAACTAGTAAAGCATAATTCATTTCTCACCTTGGAATTATCAAACAACCTGTTAGAGCAGCAGAGAAGGCTGAATCCTGAAATGGAATTATGAAATCCCTCAGAGAAGAATATATCGCTCGATATTAACCTCAACAATTAAATTGATGTTTATTCTATAAAATCTGAAAGCCACCCAGCAACCCTCTCTGAATGTGGTCCAGCACGCACACAAAAATATAGTGCATCCTTCATTTCTTGCTTCCACTCAATTAGAATAAGAGCTCGAAATAATCAAACGACACATAACAACAGCCATAACCATACCTGGGCATGGCATTTATGATCTCCTTCACATATATCATAGCATGCGATTACGTAGTAGAGTCACCCGGGCAATATCATAATAAAAATTACCATTCCTCTCTGAATATACTCCATACCAAATGAAACAACATCCGTACTGCGCTAACATTTCCGGATTTTTTTAAACATCTACAAAGGATTTAATTTTTAAACCACCAATAATTTCGGAAAACTTTCCATAATTAATAGAACCATCCAACGGAATTGCGTTAGAAGCAAAGTTTGTAGTTCGAGACACTTCGACAAATCAATGGCGGTAAAATCCTACGGAAACATACCACATGCTTTAAATCCATTTTGAATTATTTTAATTATAAAAGCTGCATAGTCACACGGTTGTAAAATTCGAGTTGCGTTGGATTATAAGGCAATAATTATTATACCATAATTCACTTACCTTTAGGGTCATGTGTGCGTGCCTTCGTGCGACGAAAAAAATAACCGGAAATTTTATATTGTTACTTACTATTTATAGATATGGTTGGAAGTGCTTCGTTATATATTTATAAAAGACTTCCTTGATCAGCATTCCATTTTCTGAAATTGCCAATGACCAATTTTCAGGTACAGATTTCCAGATTTCCTCTGGCACTCTTTTATACGGGTAAATGATCATCGGTGGAACGGTTTCACCACTGGCACTAAATAAATACTTGTTCTGATGATTCCAAAATATTTAAATTATTGCTTCCGTTTAAATATCGGTCAACGGAATTGAATCAGCGCTGAATGTCGCCAGTACTTACTCTGGCAATCGCTGCTATCACTGGATCTGGAACTCTGATTTCGTTTAAAAAATTGTTTAACCATCCTCTTCCTGCATGTTGTATTATTCTTAAATGGGGTTGGTCTGCGTCGATAAACTCCTTAACACAGTAGAAAACGTGCTCTTTCCGTTTAGGAAATTCTTTTTTTGGCAGGCGATTAGCTAAACAATAAATCTTTTTGAAAAATCTCTTCGTTATACGTCTCTCGCTTTTCAGGCATAATCGTAACCTAAATTTTATTAAATAAATTAAAATGTAGTTAGTGGTATGAGCTAAACAATGATCCAACTAATTTTAAGGTAACAATTACTGTAGTAATGGGTACAGATTTATTGACGCCACAATGTTAATAGCTGTAGCAAGTAGTTACATTTATTGACAGTCTAGCACCAATTACTGAAACTATATCAAATGTTACTATAGTCAATGACACGTAGCATTTTTGATTATTTATCACATTTGGAGCAAAATTTTAAACATTTTGTGTTCATAAAACATTTAATTCAATAGATAAAATGTAAATCTGATCAATTTTTTAGTTAAAATAGTTAGACATTTGAAAAGTAATAAATTATAAATTTCGAACAAATTTTTTCAATTTCAGAATTAAAATTCGAAAAGCCGTTTCAGAACATCCAAAATTTTTAAAATTTTACACTAAATTTGGGGAAAGTTTTCAATGTATTACAAAATTCGGATACATACTTGGTAATTTAAAAAACCATAAGTTTAATAATACAACTTAGTAAAAATTTCAAATTCTGAATTATACATAATTCGGTGACAAAAATTCACATTTTTCAATATTGCCAAACTACGATAGTAAGAATTCAAAATTCAAGTTATTCAAGTTCCAACTCTAAAATTTAATATATAAAAGTGGAATAAAATTTAAAATATTTTTAGGAATTTTCAAAATTTAAAATTTTTAACTTACAAATTTATGGAATAATTCTATTAAGGGAACTAGACAGAACTGGGAAGTTTACCAACTAACGAATTTTATATCTCTATCCCAAAACATCAATTTAAAAGAAGGTCCTTGTCCTTTCGTTCATCTGCCCTCAATTTTGTGGTGATTTTCATTTTCGAACTTGCATGACCGATAAATAACTGGTGTTATCATACAGCAGCGAAAAATGTTAAATCGAACTACTCGAAAATATTTTTTTTATTTTGATTGCCAGACATCCAGCATCTTGGTCAAGTTTAGTTTTGATTCGTGATTGAAGAACAACCCTTTGGAAGAACAACAATCACACTTCATATAAGTGTGTTCCGGAATTAAAAATTTATGATTAATCCCGTCTAGATGAGAATTCTGTATCATAACATATAATCAGTTACATACTACAGTGATTCGTACCCAGGACAATACAAAAATTCCTATTTGGCCGCCATGTTTTCAGGCCATTGTTTGTTTTGTCCTGCGCACGATTCACTCTTGTATGTAACTGATTTTATGGTTTCCCGCGTACTTCGCAAATGTTGAAAAATGCAGGACGCGTTGTCATACCCACCTCTTCCTCCGATGCCTTCATGCCACATATGTATATCAAAATCTGTCGTTGGTGAAATTCCAGCTGTCTTCAGGAGAGGTGTTGGAAGTCTGTGCTGTAGGTCAAATATAAAAGCCACGACAGTTTCTTTGTCGAATTTTTTTGCATTGTATGATTGTGTTGCATTCGCATAGTGCTTCCATTGTTCGTCATTTAATTTAAATTTTGCAGTTTCCTCTAGCGTTTGTTACCATTTACAATTTAAAGATTTCACATTTATTGCATCTTTGTTTTTTAAACTTGATTACCATTGAGAGCTGGTTGTATACCTCATTTCTTTATGTTCTGGCGCACTATACAGATTTCGAGAAGCTTGGAATGTTCTTATCTAATCTTTCACTGTGAATAAATGTAAGATAAGTGATTTTTCCAAAATCGTACCAAGGTGTATTGCAGTTAAGTAGTACTTCCAAAATATCAACTTCATCGAAATTTTTAGAAATTTCGCACGCAGTTATTATTAGGTCACGCCAAAATTTGGAGTATAAAAGTTTGTTCTTCATTTCTGGTTGCACAAAAGATTTTTAACTTGGATATTTCATATCCAAATATGTAACAAAGTTCGAAAAAGTACGAATTTCGTAAGAAGTGACTGTGCACTGTTCAAATAAACATAATACTCCGCGAACGGGTTGAATTAAAAGTTAATTTTTGGTCACTTGGCCTGTAATTTTATAGCGTTGATTTTATTTATTTATTTTTGTTGATGTTTTCCCTCGTATTCGATAATGTATGAGAGATTTTAGACGTTGTAACAAAAAAAACACATTTGATTTAGTTTATATTGTAGATCACATTTTTTATTTTGTAGGTTAGTAGCCCTCTGTAATTTACTAGTGGAGTCAATGATGTTCTTTGCTGTTGCAAGTATTGCCGTGTCATCGGCAAAAGTCGCCATTGTTTCTTCTGTAATTGGTATATCTCTAGTATATAGGAGATATAGGATTGACCCAAGAACACTCCCTTGTGGTACTCCGGCTGTTATTCTTTTTAGTTGGGAGTACTCATTCTCATACTTTACTCGGAAGTGCCTCTCTGATATGTATGATTTTAAAATTTGAAAAAATTGCTCCGGAAGATCTCGATGAAGTTTGAATTCTAGCCCCTGGTGCCATACTACAAGCGCTACATCAAGGAATATAGTTGAGCAAATTTGTTTGCTTTCTAATGATTTCTCGATTACATCAGTAATTCGATGTACTTGTTCTATCGTAGAATGTTTTCCATAAATCCAAACTGATGTGAAGGGATAAGATTCCTTTCTTCGATAATTGGTTTTAGTCTTTTAAGAAGAACCTTTTCAAATAGTTTCGATAATGTTGGTAGCAGAGACATTGGCCTATATGAAGCTTTATCATGCGGAGGTTTGTTTGGTTTAAGTATCATAATTACTTCTGCAACTTTCCATTGTCTTGGTACATATCTTAGTCGAAATGCTGCATTAATTATATGCACTAGTTTCCTCAACGCTTTCTCCGGTAACAGTTTTATTATCTGACCCGTTATAAGATCATATCCTGGAGCCTTATACGCATTCAGATTATTCTTGATTTCCCATTTAAGTTCTTTCAATGTTACAGGTGTAATATTTACTTCATCCTGTTTATTTATTGGTGTAATATTTTCCTCTTCCGTTTGTTTTGGATAAGTTTGGTATGTTTCTTCAAGGTGATTTGCAAACAAATCTGCTTTTTGTTTAGTATTTCGAGCCCAATTTTCATTATTTTTAATTGGAGGAATCTGAAGTTTAGGTCTTTTAATATTCTTAGTTGCTTTCCATAATGAATAATCAGTATTTTTTTGCCCAGTTAGAGTGCTGAGGTATTTATTAACTGATTGATTTTTAATGTCTTTTATAATGTTTTTTAATTTGTTACACAAATGGCTAAATACTCTTTTATTTTCAGGATTTTTTTCACGATGTTTTTGCCAATTCTTCCGTGCTTTACTTTTATTTTTAAGAAGTTTTCTCACTTCCTCTCGATAGCTAGCATTGCTCTTCATTTCCTGCCTATTATTTGGAGTACTTTCCCATGCAGCATATTGGATATTATGGATGAGCTTATCTAATTCGTCTTCTATTTGGACTGGTCCCTGAATTGGGTTCTGCAGACTAATTCTTTCTGTTAACTGTGTTTGGAAGAGATCCCAATTGGTTTTGTAGCTCGTTAATTTCGGGTTGCTCTCTTTCTAGTGAATGATCTAATGATAGACTTTCACTGTTCTCTATATGGATATAATTATCTGGAATCCCTCTTGTAATAAAGAAGTCTATAAGGTCTGGAATCTTACTGGTATCCGTAGGCCAATAGGTTGTTGTACCGCCTGAGTGAAATTCGCATTTTAGTTGTTTGCCTGCTGCGAACAGTTCTTTTCCTTTATCGGTCGTTAACCGAGATCCCCAATATGTATTTTTTGCATTATAGTCACCTCCAACTAAAAAGACACTTCCTAGCGTTTCCAGAAGATTAGTATAATCTACTTGTTTGAGATTGTATCTTGGAGGGCAATATATTGCAGTATCTCAGCTGCATGTTTTAATATTGCTTAATTGAACTCAACTTTTGGTTCTTCGTTATGTTTTATATACTCTTTTATGAGGATAGCTGATCCACCTCTGGCTTTGTTCTCAGGATCTAGTGCATTTTTAGTGAAATTGGTTTCTGATATAAGACACCTATCTATATGTTTAAAAATATATCTAGTTCTTGAATGTGTTGCAATAGCCCATTTGCATTCCAGGTTACAATTCGTAATGTTTTATTCATTTCTTTTGTTTATAATTCGATTTTATATAATTTATATGTTGGTACACTTGACCAAGGTTTTCTTCTACTCTACTACTTTTATTGAAACTAGTTTGTGATTTCATTTGTTCTAGTGTTTTCTGCAGACTCATTTCCTGCGAAATAAGCCTTTTGTTAAGGTTCTCTAGATGTCTCAGTATGTCCTGTAGAACGAGATCCACTTTTAACTGTTTCTCCTCTGTTTGCTGAACTACTTGTGCATAAGTAACGTTTTCGTTTACTCTCTGGCTTTGTATGTTATGATTAGCAGTTGACGTTTTAGGCTCCGTGTTTTTTTTTATAGTTTGTACATTTATTGATGTACCTGGTTTGCGTGATTTATCTCTCATTTTTTGTAGTTCTACTGCAACTTCACATCCTCTGTAGTTGGCTGGATGCTGGCCATTACAGTTGATACACTTCGGTGTTGTATCTCGGGGGACTATGCAGTCATTTCCTGCGTGTTTTCCTGCACATTTAACACATCTTCCTTCACGGTGGCAGTACTTTTGTGTATGATTATAATCTTGGCACTTTTTACATTGTGGTATTAGTCGAGTGAGCTTTCTCGGTGTTTCTATTTTAACTCTAAGGTTGAGGATAGCCTTAATATTATAAATATTTTCGATTTTTTCTTGGTTGTCGAAGGTTAGCATAAAAAGTGGGAGACCTCTTCTCATGATTTCAACATTTCCGTCCCTGTTTTCTCTTCTCTCTTTTCTGATGATGATGACATCGATTATTTTCAGGCCTTTGTTTTGCAGGTCCTCAATAATTTCATCTTTTGAGCTAGTTGGATGGAGACCTCTTGCCATTACTTTAATTGATCGATCATTTTTGTCCTCGTAGGTATACCACTGGTGACCATCAGCATTTAGTTTGTTAGCTAGAGCTTTATAATCATCAGGCTCTGTTGTATTTATTTTCCAAATATTATTGCTGAGCGATATTACTTTGTAGTCATTTCGTACTACTTCTTTCATCAGTTTCTGAATACTACCGTGGTTGGTTATTCCTAGAATATTGATCGGAGGTGGTAACTGTTTTTTCTTTTCTGTCTCATGAACTTTTGATCCAGAAAATGCTTTGCCAGTTTTAATGTGGGTTTGCATTGGCTCAACTTCTGGTGATGATTCAGCTTTCCTCTTGCTTGGGTTGGTTTCTTCTCTAGGTTTCTTATTTGCCCTCTTGGATTTCTGTAGTCTCCAATTTGTTTCTTTTTCAAACTCATCTTCATCAGTTTGATATTCGGCTTGATCTGCGAATACTTGAGATTGGTTGTTCATTATTGCTAAGTTTCCTGCGTTGTTATTTTTATTTACGGTTTATTTTAGCATAAGGTTTTCTTTCTTTAGCACGACAACTTCATTGTTCAGTTGCGCGATTAATTTCTCCATTTGCTCAAATTTATTTATTAATTCCGCGTTATGTATTATAACTGCTTGTGCGCTGGACGTGGCTTCGGCAGTTGGCTTGGAATTTTTATGCTTGATGGAAGAGGTATTTTCCTCCTCATTGTTTAGTTCACACAGCAGTGTGGTGTTCCCTGGCGGTGGGGTTGATGGTGGTGTTCTTTGGAGTGCCGTACTTCTTCCACCAAAGGGCCATTCATGTATCGCTTGTTCCTTGCTTCCAGTAGTACAAAAAGGATCAGCCTGGTTGCCTACCGACGATTTCCTTTGCAATGTCGTGTTGCTCCCTTTAGAATCCGTGGAGCAGCCCGATAAATCGGGGTGGGATTTAGAATCTAAGTTCTGACCCACCTGGAGTATATTTTTGTTTATACCCGACATTTCATCTTTTTGTTGACTATCTGCTATACTGTTTCTCTACTACGCTGGGATTGGATACCACAACCGTTCGATCTACAGTACATTACCCAGGGTGCGCCACGTGGAGGCTGTCAACTAGCACCCCACAATAGACATTTAACTGGGCTATTTCATATCCAAATATGTAGAAACGTTCGAAAATGTACGAATTTCGTAAAAAGTGAAAATTAAGAACACACAATGGCCTAACAAAAAAATGATTCCATAAATAACCAACTTCTTACGAAATTCTTACATATTATGGGCTTTCCAAATTTTATTATTTAAAGTTACGTTTAATATTAAAATTTTTGTTGCATTTATTAATTTTAATTTATCAATTGGACAACCGGAGTTTTAAATACTTAATTAAAACATAAAATTAAATATTTACGGCCGAATTTATACAATTTATTTGACATTAACACTAAGCCATTCACCATAAATTAAAAGTTACGACACTTTTAGTCCAAACTACAAATTGTTAATATGTATCGACCAGAAGCTTCTCCACAATATTGGACGTATATATACGTTTCTTACAAATCAAAAACATATACAATCCAATCAATAAACTATATAATCCATTATGTTGTGTACATATATGTTGTACAGCATAAAACCATAATAAAATATTAAATAAACAATAATTTCTTATCTATATACAGTAATTCTCTATTGTGTCTTGGCCAACAAAAGATTCACATAATATCTAATAATACCAACAATATAATGATAACTTCAATTGTACAATTTTCTTATATGTATATAATAGTTGTGTCCCTATACACAAAACTATGTATGTACAATACACGTAATAATAAGAAAATGATATAATTTTAATGATAAGACAAACATATAATAGAAGAAGATTGATTGTTAGAATTTAATTTAGTTGTCATTTTCAATAAAATTGGTTATAGCTTATTGTTGTTGTTTATACATACATGTATAGTATCGGGATCTGAAGTGGTTGTCTAAATGTCTATACAGCGAATTAACACAATTTATAGATGCACTGCCCTATATATACGTATGTATATCCCGCCATTCTTAACAAAACAAACGCAAAGTGGTTTTTAATGTCAATGAAAAGGGTCAAGTGAATATTTCATATCTTCATCTTCGTAATAATCTAATTAATTTAAGAAATTAACAACAAAAATAGAGAATTGGAATAAATACCCTTAAGTGAAATAAATACAAAAAAATAAAAAACACAACACGAAAGGGTTGGATATAATTATACACAGGAACAATTTCGTACATATACTTTCTGTTCATTTCCTGTTAATTAGAAAATAAAATGAAAAAAAAAAAGGAATTTCCATTGAACCTAACAACAAGAAGTTGGGTATTGTGTATTGTATTCGTGCTATTGATCGACAGGCGTGTACCTTATACATACACACACACACACATATATATAAATGGAAATAAAACCGTCATCTCCCAATCGACGAACAATGAATGGAAGTTTTTCTTTTTTTTTTGTTCGAATTTTTCGTCGTTTTTTTGTTTTTGAACTGTAATCAATGTACTTTTCTATTTACAATAAACAAAAGTTTTTCTTTCCCTTCTTACATTCAACACTGTGTGCAGACAATATAGAAATTAAAAAAAAAAATTTTTTTTTAATTTTTAAAAAGAAAATTGGAAATTTTCTGTATTATGCTGCGGAGGTACACGTATGTATGTATGTATGTATGTATGTGCGTACATACATAAAGAAGATGTATTTGTTTGTGATTGTTCGAAGGTGAAAATTACTATTGTTGTTATTTTATTTTTAATTAAAACGAAAGGATTCCGTCTCTATGGGAATTTTGAAAAGTCATTGTGTTGGGAAATTGTTGCTTTGTGCGTACAGATTTTTCCTAATGTAAAACAGAAGGATAATTAAGAATGTAGAACTTGGTGATACAATCAATATTCTCATTACTATTTCGAAGCCTTCGAATTTCTTAAAATCTTGACATTCGGAAATTATTTCAATTTTAGAAAAAGTAGAGGATTAGGGGGTTTAGGACAACCAGGTTTGGTATGACCACATGTATATCGATTATATGTTTGTTCCGAATTTTCTTGGGGAAATCCTAGGAATTTTCCTAGCTAACGCCATTATGACATATATTTCAAGATGTCATTAGGTCTAAGCTATCCGAAAAATATTTCGATTTTGGAAAAGTACGGGGTTAGAGGTTATACCAAACATGGTTTTTACTAAATTGACATACATGGATGGGGTCAAATTAAACAAGGTTGTTCTAAACCCCCATATCCCCTACATTCTTCAAAATTGAAATATTTTCAATATTAGATTAAATAAGCTCAGACCCACATTCATATTTGTGGTTTCTTTGTCATGTTGGTATCCTTCATGGATTTCCCAAAGAAATTTCGGAAATTAATGTAATCATCGCACTAAATTTTAATTCTTAGTGATGAAATTCATTATATCGAAACATTTTGCTTTATACACTAACACATATTAGCTGAAATGGTTTTTGTTATTTTTTAGGACAGATTTAGGACAAATTTCACCTACGTGTATATGCTTGGTTGTCAAATTTATTTTACAAAAACTACGGTCACCAATTAAACCTTTTCTTAATTTTAGTTTAACCACGTTGTGATAATTTATTGTTTGACAGTCAATTAAGCCATTTTGACTCAATTAGGAACTGAATAATTTGAGCATAAATCTCGATATTAAATGTGACCTTCATTTGACGCAGCCTGTCAAAAATCGGCCCCATTGCAAGCCACATTTAAATCTGTCAGGCAAAATTTCGATCAGATAAGCATACTATTCGGATATCGTGTATGTTTCTGTGTCCAGAACTTCCCATTTTTATGTTCATAATTCACCCTGACTCACAAGGATTGGTATTTACGCGTCATCTACTATTATCTACGTCAACAACTCGTAAACAACTATTTATACTTTTTCTACTATTTGTAGAAAACGTCGATAATTTAGACGATTAGTAAAGTTTTAAACTACTGTGACCAGATTGCTTTAGGTATGATGCGGTAGCACGACAATTCACCGAAAACAACAATTCACCAAAAACGATAATTCACCGAAAACGACAATTAACCGAAAACAACTGAGTCTTGATAAATAAAATGTTATGATAAAATAAATGTTCTGAAGGTACAAATATGGCGACCACCGATAGGTATCGTTCAGCTAGTATACTTAGTTCTGGGTGAACAACCTTGTGTTTAGTCCTGTAAGATAGGTCCTCCTTCAATCTAATTGTAGGGTTCGCGATGTTTTAAGTAAATACTTCATTTGGCTACCAATTCTAATGGTTTCAAAAGAAATTTGTCTTGAATTAGTTAAGGTCTTTAACTGTTGCTAGGTCCAAACGTGTAGAATTGATTCTACTTTTCTGGATTCATTTTGTGGCTGTGTAAAATTAGTTGTTTTAAGTAGGTTTCTGACTATGCGTCTAGATTAAAAGCATACTCTAAATGTAGCTGTTTAAATATTACTGATATTGTTGCAGATCCAGACTCCCCATCGTAACTGGCAGATTAGCATGGGCTAATACTATATAAATGACGGGTTATGCCCTTAAAAACTGTACCGTGTGATGTGGCAGAGCTTACTTTTACCTTCACTGGTGTGGACAAATGTGGCTGTACATTTCTGTTCCTTCTATTTCAACATCAGTAATTCCGGATTTTTCTATTTTAAATATTTCTTGATGAAATCTGTTTAAATGATTTTCAAGGTTTGAAGTATTGCCCAAAATTTAACACCCCTTAAACTTTAAACTCTTTACATTTTTTAATTAAAAAATCGTGCTGCTTTCCTGCTTTTCAGGGTGATAAGAGTATAGACATACAATTTGGTATAATTCACTCTCGATATTCTGGACAGGCAAATGATTTTCAAACGATCGGAAAATAAGACGATACAAATTTATGACGTTCCTGTCAAGGTCATTTGAAGACAATTCCCCTTATCAAATGCGATTATTGAAGTAGTTCTTCAACTCTGTTACTTTAGCTTTCTTGAAATTGGATGTTACGTTGAAAGGAATATTGCGATTAATATCGGGATCGAAACATCAAGAAATGTTAGGTAGCATAAAATTATCTCGGGGGAGGAATATAACGGACAGGTCACTTAAGTTAGTTCGTTTAGGTAAATATTTCTTGGGGGATGATTGGGGTGGAATGTGAGCTGTCACTATGTAAATGCTAATGTTGGCATTATTTTACACATACCAATTCCAGTCCGAACTGGGAAACACCCATAGTTTGGTTTGTAATGCATGGTTTGACTGCAGTAGTCTCCATTGAAATTCTTTGATCAGCCGTCTAGCTGGATACAATGAAGAATTAACTGACTTGGTGAATTAGTCTGGTAAAAAATTTTTTATCCTTTATCTCCAATTGAGGAGCATAGGGCATTTACTTGGCTGGACCATCTAACTCTGTTGGGGGCTAAACTTTTAATTTCTTACATCTTACATCGTTCGCTGATTTCCTTAATGCATGCCCGATCCATTTCAACTTTCGTCTTCTTATTTCGATCATGATGCCTAACTGGTTGGTTTTTCGGTGAAATTTTGTGTTGGTAATGGTGTATACGGCAAGAAGCATCTCAGCATTTTTTGGGGCATTTATTAGCGAACACCTGTAACTTTCTCATACCCATATATATGGTAGTACAGATTTTACACACGAGTTGAACATTCATATCTTGGTTTTGTGGATTGGTTAAAAGTATTCCAGCAACCAAGATATACGAATTCGTTTACATTTTCGATTTGTCTACTGATTGATGTGCATCAGTATGGTAATATTTTAGTTGAGCCTCATCGTCTTAGTTTTCCTGATGTTTATTTTGAGACCGACTGTTGCATTTTTTGCTGCATGTCGAAGTGTTTGTTCCTGATATGTCATCTGCATAGTCTAGATCATTGAGTTTATCTGCTTATCCCCATTTGATGCTATTATGAGACGTGTTATTCATTTTCCGCATGTCACTGTCTAATACTATCCAGGAACAGCGTTAGCGAGAGTACGCATCACTGTCTTACACCTCGATTGTTGTAGTATAGTTCCCATTGTTTGTCTTCGAATTGAACTCGATTTAACTTCCATCATACCGATACATTTCTGGTAAGAGTTCAACTATCTTCTTATCTTCTTTGCGCTTGCAGTTGCAGATGTATTGAATTTGAATATTTCGGCGGTTATGTTGTTCTTCAGTTTCTCGATGACCGAGACGTTCGTTGTGGTTTGCGCTGTATTCTTCGAAATATTTTTTCCATCTCTTTCATTGTGCTTCATCAGTTGTTAGGACTTGACCAGAAGTATCTTTAGCTGATAACGTTCCTCAATTTTCTTCCATGTATCATCGCATATCCATGGTTTCCAATTGTGCTCTTGATAACCATGTACGCTCGTAGCAGTCTTGATATAGGCTTCTTTCAGTATGTGAAGTTATCCCAGAATTCCATTCCAGAAAAAAAAATATTCATCAGGCAATACTATTCTCATCCCATCCCAGGACTTTAAAAATTATTCCAAAATATGAATCATAATTTTTAAAATTTGCAAACGACGTGTTAGCTTATATACTCTTGTTGTAAGAAGTAATTGGCACAATAGGCTCAGAAATTCATATGAATATGGCCCCATACATAAAATTAGAAGTATAACTACTGGCTCTCGTGAACCATTTGTGTCGGAAAAAGTTTCCTATGTTTTCGGCTTGGCATAATGTCCACTTGCTGTGATAAATCGTTGAACACCAGCCGCATGTTTTAATTGGCGCAATGGGCTCATATGTATATGGCCCCATATAAGAAATACGGATTTTAATTAATGGTTCCAATGTTTGAGAACCATGAGTGCCGGAAATCCTACGGCTGGAATTCAACGATTTACCACAGCAAGTGGACATCATGTTAAGTCGAAAACAAAGGAAACTTCTTCCGGCACTCATGGTTCTCGAGAACCAGGGGGTTAACTCCTAAATTTATGTATGGGGCCATATTCATATGAATTTCTGAGCTTATTGTGCCAATTACTTCTTACGACAAGAATATATAAGCTACCACGTCGTTTGCAAATTTTTAAAATGATGATATAAAATTGTGCGATAATTTTTAAAATCCTGGGATGGGATGAGAATAGTATTGCCTGATGAACATTTTTAATTTTTCTGGGATGGAATCCTGGGATAACTTCAAACACATGGCTTCTTTCATTCCATCGTTGTTCCATGTTGGTACTTCACTTCTTTAGAGATTGAGTGTGGAGCGTTTTATTAAAGGTGTTTCTTGTTTGGTAAATTTTACAACGACTGGCTTTGTTTGGAATTTTCTTGGTTAGGGTATGGCTCAATTTCGACTCTCACTGAACTATATACACTTTTGTAACACCGATGTTCGAGTCATTTGTTTGTAAAGTTGGTCGAAACGTTGTCGTTGATCAACAACACCGCAGGAACATTTTTATTAAAATTTTTGAGTTACTGAATCTTGGAAAACCTTATTGATTTTACCTTCATGTAAGTTTCATTTTTTTACAAAAATGTTCCTCATTTTAATGCGAATCTGAAAAATTCGATATAACTACACTTTTGAAGGAACGACTTTTCTCGCACGATTTTTTCAAGCTTCCGGTTTTTTTTTGGATTTCGGATGTAACCGAATTTACAAATTTTAAATAATTCTTTTATGAAATTTGACCTTAGTGCAATACAACGCCCAACTCTTTAATGACAGAGTTTTTGAAACGCACCAAACTCGATCCATACATACCTTCAGTAAAAAGATTTAGTCACATTGTTCTAATTTAGGCTAAAGCATTTTTTTTAAATTTTCATAATCTTTTTTGTCAAATTGCAAGAACCCTGATGACTGACGTTAATTAAAAAAGTTATAGCAAAATACCTTTCCTCAACGGTTTTAGTTTTGATTAACAATAGAGTAAATCTAAGTGGATTAATATATGACGTAAATACTGAAACTTTATATATTGAATGACTTTTCTGGAAAAATAAAAACATTTCCTTGGATATTTTCCACTTCAAGAAACCGAATAATAATGACAATAATAAACCATTTTCATATTATTCAACCTACATCGTATGCGACATGCAAAATTTTACTTTACTTGACGATCTTTCTCAATTATTTTCTTTTCTCATTTCCAACAGAAGTAATTCGTCAATTCCTTATTGACAAACAAACAAACAAACAAACAAAACAAAAACATGACGACAATAAACTGTGTAACAAAAACTAGAACATAATAACAATAACAATAAGCAAAACATAACCTCACAATTTTGATTTCATATTCGGTATAGAGCTAAAATGTAGAAAACAAAAAACAAAACACAAGGAAAAACAACTAGTAATCAGCAACAAGAGAAAAAAAAAGGATATTCATATCCTTGTTCTATCATTTCCTCTATTTCCTTTTTTGTTGTTGTTGTTGTTGTGATTAAACGAGTACATATACAACAACATATATACAATACCATCATTATTATCATTATAATCATCAACTTCAGTTTTAAACAAAAAACTACAACAAAACACCCAAATCAACCATTTTTTTCCGATTTTCCGAAAAAGAAAACAATTCCATTTTCATTTCGAATCCAGAGATTGGGAAATGGAAAAATGAATGATTACAGTAAATTTTTATAAAATAGGATGAGTTTTGGATGTAGGTATACGTACATACATATATGTCTATACTTATATGAATATATAGCGGCGTTGTGCTACATGGAATAAAAAGCTTTCTGCCGTTTCGTTAATTTTTTCTGTTTTTCGAGAAAAAGAGACAGAGGGAGAGCGAGAGAGCGAGATAGTATATTATTATTTAGCTTTTTCTGTATTTCTGGTTACTATAGAAATTATTATTATTTTCATTTAAAATTAAATAATAGAGCTTTTTCATTTTATTTTTGTGTCGTTTGTTCGATAAAAATATAAGGGTTGAGTAGTTCCCCAATTTTCCTCGTTTTCTGTTTGTATGTGTGTATTTGTGTGTATTATGTCATTGAACATAAAGTCGACAAAAGGGTGGAACGGGGTGCAGTAAGATGATGATAATAAATAAAAGTTGTTCTCTCTCTATGTGTGTGTGTAATATAAACACAGTAAATAGGAACATGATGAGGATATACCTCATCATACCTGTTTCCCTCATTGTTTTTCCATTTTGAATAACAAAACAAAGCTTTTGTTTTGTGAAAATGAGAAACCAAAAAAAAATATATAATGTTTCTATTTTCCCGTTTCATTTTGCTTAAAACAAAAAATTAAAATTAATGATTTTGTTAAATTTTCTTGGAATCCTGAATTTTCTGTTGCATTAACTGGAAACTTTTTGATGTAAACGTGTGTTTTAATGTTTTAGGCATTTCTAAGTTTTCGTCGATAAAGGGTAAAAAAAAGTTTTGTTTTTTTAAATAATTAATATTTAATTATTAATTTTATTATTTCTTAATTTAATTTTTTTTTTAATAATTTTTAAATTCAATTTTGTGGGTTCTTCTAATCAATCGCTATAGTTATATACTGTTATGTTATACATTATGTACTGAGTAAAGCTGTATAGAAATACTGTGTCTAGTATTTTAATGCTCCATTTCAAAATTTGACAATTTCTGCGGGAGTAGTAATGGCCCCACTTGAGTGTGATAATTTTGATTAAAAAATAGTAAAAACTCTATTTTACCATATTTATTAAACCTCGTTGGTGTTTTTAAAGTTGATCAATAATATTTTTTCAAATTTGGAACCTCACCGTGAGAATTGTGTAAATAATATTCGTTTAACTTGAGGTGAAGAGTATTCATTGAGCTGTTCAGAAATAGTAGCGACCATAAGCAGAAATAAAATCTTTTGTAAGAACAAATATATTAATTTCAATTTATCACACGGCGTTTTAAGTTAATTTTAATCTCCATTAACACATTACACTCGCGGTCCTAATAAATTTTGTGTTATAAACTTCACACCGTTATAATCTAAATTTTAATTTTTTTTTTTTTTTTTTTTTTATTGTTTTAAATATTACAACTGATTACATATATCATCTAGTAATTTCTCTATCTTTCTTATGTTCAATTTGCAGAGATATAACCCATTAGTTAGTCTCTAAAAATTTGGCCACCCTATTGTAGTCTTCCCAATTCCAGTGGTTTCTTTCTTTGGAGCCTTCGTACTCCATTTGTGTTACTCAGCATACCACGTAACTCAACATTTTCATGTTGACCAAGCCGTTGTATGTGTTTCTTCGCATGTATTGTTATTTCTTCGCGGACGTTTTCCATCCGGAGGTCCCTATATGTAGGTTATCGTTTCTTATGTACCAAGGAGCGTTCACTATTCCACGTAACACTTTATTTTTAAAAGCTTGTATTATTTTAATATTGGTGTTCTTAGTACAGCCCCAAAGCTGAATACCATAAGTCCATATAGGTTTTAAAACTTGTTGGTATAGTAGCAACTTATTAGGTATTGACAGCTCTGAATACCTTCCAATTAGCCAATACATATTTCTATATTTAATGTGTAGTTCCTCCTTTTTCTTTTTAATGTGCTCTTTCCATTTTAACTTAGCATCGAGAGTCATGCCAAGATACTTGGCTGTGTTAGCATAGGGAACTTGTTTGGAATTTAGTTCTATTGGTATCCAGTTAACTATTTGATTGGTGAAGTTAACGTGCGTTGATTTTTCTTCATTTAGCTTAATGCGCCATTTTTTGGTCCAGTTACTAAGTTGGTTCGTAGCCCGTTGCAGTTTTCTGGTTGCTTCGTCTACTTTATAACCAGTAGCTAAAATTGCTGTATCGTCCGCAAATGTTGCTATTGTTGTGCCGCTTGTGTTTGGTAAATCACTTGTGTAAAGTAAATACAACACTGGCCCTAGCACGCTACCTTGGGGAACCCCTGCAGATACCCTCTTTCGCTCGGAAAATTTTTCTTCACATCTAACGCGAAAATATCTGTTATCAATGTAAGATTTCAATATCTGAAAGTATTCTTTTGGCAAATCTCGATGCAGTTTATATTCCAATCCAGGATGCCATACTTTATCGAAGGCCTGTGCTACATCCAGAAATATTGTTGAGCATATTTTCTTATTTTCAAGTGCATCTTCAATAATACTTGTAATCCTGTGAATTTGCTCTATGGTGGAGTGGTTTTCTCTAAATCCGAACTGATGTGGTGGTATTAGCTTTCTCTCAAGTATTATAGGTTTCATCCTTTTGTATAACAGTTTCTCAAAAATTTTCGAAAGTACTGGAAGCAGAGAAATTGGCCTATATGACTTTTTATTATTAGATGGTTTGTTCGGCTTTGGTATCATAATTATTTCTGCTACTTTCCATAGCAGAGGTACATATTTCAGTCGAAATGAAGCGTTGATTATATGAAGAAGTTTTCGCACCCCTTTCTCAGGAAGTGCCTTCACTATTTCACCTGTAATTAAATCATAGCCAGCAGATTTTTTCGTATTTATGTTATGGCTAATTCCATTTTTCAACTCTCGTAGAGTTACAGGTGGTATTTTCCTACAATCCTCCTTGTGCACTGGTATTATATTTTCATCCGCTGATTGTCTAGCATATGGTTGGAACGTTTCTTCAAGATGAGATGCGAACAGTGCTGCTTTCTGTTTGGCACTTGTTACCCAATTTCCCTCATCATTTTTTATTGGCGGTATTTGATAATTTGGTCTTTTTAATGCTTTTGTAGCTTTCCATAGAGAATACTCTGTTTCTTTAGTGTCTGTAAGACTACGAAGATAACGGGTGACCGATTCATTTTTTAGTTCTCTAATTCTTTGCTTAAGCTTATTGCAAAGGTAATTAAAAATTCTTTTGCTTTGTGGTGCTCGGTTTGCTGCCATGTTTTCCTTGCTTTTCGTTTTTCATTAACCAAGTCCCTGATCTCGACTGGATAAATGAAATTATTACGCTCCTTGTTTTGGATTACAGGGGTGCTATCCCATGCTGCTTGTTGTATATTATTGATTAATAGTTCCACTTCATTTTCTAATTGAACCGGATCCTTGATTGGTACAAGAAGATCGGTGTTATCTTCAACCAATTTCCTAAATAATTCCCAATTGGTTTTGTTATTTGTTAGTCTAGGTGGATTTTCCTTATTAACAATCGTGGAACTAACAGTCATAATGACGGGCGAGTGGGCCGATGAGAGACTTTCACTATTTTCTAGAAAAATGTGATTTTCGGATATACCTCTTGTAATGTAGAAATCAATTAGATCCGGAGTTTTGCTTGTGTCAGTAGGCCAGTACGTTGGTTTTCCTCCTGAATGAAATTCACAATTGTAAGCTCGACCAGCGGCGTATAGTTCTCTACCCTTTGGAGTTGTTAATCTTGACCCCCAGAAAGTATTTTTTGCATTGAAATCACCTCCAATGATAAAATTAAATCCTAGCTGGTTCAATAACTTTCTATAATCCTCTTTATTTAAATTATATCTTGGAGGACAATAAATTGAACAGACATTGAATATTTTTTTATTGTTAAGTTGAATGCTGATAGTAGCTACCTGCATACTTTCTTCTTCAATTTTTATTCCCTCATGATGTTGAATATTTTCTTTCACAAATATTGTTGATCCCCCTCTTGCTCTTTCTGCTGGATGCAAAGCGTGATAAGAAACGTAACCACGTATTTTGGTGTATGAGGTTCTAGTAAGATGGCTTTCTGATATTAAACATATATCAATTTTTTCAGTATTTAAACAGATCTCTAACTCTGGAATATGTTGGATTATTCCATTTGCATTCCAGATAACAATTCTTAATGTTTTATTTATCATATTAGTTTAGTATAATATGGATGTTATTTCATCCACTGTTTCTCGGCTATCTAGTCGCCTGTTCAAAGCATCTATGGATCTCTCTTGTCTTATAAGCCGTGTATTTAGCGCTTCGATGCTTTTAAATATTTTTTCAAGCATAAATGTATCTTTCGAGTCTTTGAAATTTACTGATTTGTGTGGGGTCGTACTTTGTAGCCCGGATGCCACCACTTGTGAAAACGACTTGCGATCAGTTACTTTACTCGATATAGATGTGGTAAAGTTTCCTAGGTTGGTGTTTACGCTATTGGCTATCGGTGTTTTATAATATGATGGACCTTGCCGTGATTTGTCTCTAATTTTTTGTAGTTCTTTAGCTACTATGCACCCTCTGTAGTTTGCAGGATGTTGCTCTTTGCAGTTCACACATGTTGGAGGGGAATTTCTATTTAGTGGACATGCCTGAGCAGCATGCCTTCCAAGGCACTTTACACATCTTGGCTCTCTATTGCAGTATTTTTGCGTATGATTAAAACCTTGGCACTTCTTGCATTGCACTATAAGCCCAGTGGATTTCCGTAGTGCTTCTATTTTAACCCTCATATTTAAAATAGCTCTTATATTAAAGATGGCTTCTATCTTTTCTTTGTTATTGAAAGTTAACATAAATAACGGGAGACCTCTTTTAGTAACTTTAAATTCGGACCCTTGTTTGACCTTCCCTCTTTTTATTATATTTGCTGCATTTTCAATTTGCAGTCCTTGTCGTTGGAGATCTTCCATAATGTCTTTTATTGCACAGGTTGGATGGAGGCCCTTTGCCATAACCTTTATTGGGCGGTTGCTTTTATTATCATATGTATACCATTCGATTTTCTCTAAATTAAGCTTTGTTGATAATGCTCTATAAGTATCGGAGTCCGGTGTGTAGATTTTCCATACATTGTTGTTTAAGGATATTACTCTGTATTCCTTATCTGTAATGGATTTCAAAATATTTTGTACAGCTCCATATTCGGTTATACCAATAATATTAATTGGTGGTGGTTTTTCTTCTTTCGGTGGTTTGCTTTCACTTTTATCTCGTTGATCCTCATGGGGCGGTACCTTTGCCTCCTTCCTATTAGTAGATTCTGTCTGCGAGCTACTAGCTACTTCCGGAGAGTATTCTACTTTCCTTTTCTTGCTTGGACGTTTTTTCCGTTTGACAATCCATTCGGTCTCTTTTGTTAACTCCTCCTCATCAGTATAGAGCTCTGTAGTCTCGTTACTAATTTGAGGTTCATCAGTGACTTTGGTTAAAAAACCTTTTCTCAATTCTTCATTTTCTTTCGTCAGCACATTCAAATTATTTTTTTTAAATTTGAGTTTACAAATCTTTTCCTTGGTTAAATTCTGAACTAAAACAAATATCACAAACTAGAGGTAATTTCTATAAACTACATAAAAAATATCCGGACAATACATTTTTCCCAAGCCATTAACTGACCCAACCGTTCTTCCAAGTATCAGTCTAATATTTGATTGTATAATTTGTATGCAACGATAAGGCGGAAACCTCGCATTCAGCATCGAAAAACGACAAATAACTGGTTGCATGTTTCTTGATCTTAAGAAAGCATTTGATTGCGTAAACCATGAAATGTTGATACGAAAAGTAAATCTCTGTGGCTTACAAAATATGACTGAGTTACATTTCAGATCGAATAGGAGCAATACTAGGACCGGCCTTATTTTTAATCAACTTTATATTCGCACTAGATAAGTATGACAGGATCTAACTGTTTGCAGATGATGTTGCCATATCCAACTGATTTAACAAAAATGAATATTTGGCTATAAAACAGCTAATTAAAGTTAAATTCCGGGCTCTGGGGCCATTGAATTTATTTTCTAATTGTTCTATGGCCCAATTTGTCTTAAGTCTTTCGCATGTTGCTATTTTGCTCGTTGCTTATGCCATTACCAGCCAAGTCGAGGACGCACGGCTATATAAGTATAGGAATGATTTAATGGGCAAATTATTTAGTTCCATGCCAGTATGTATTGCCATGAAGGGGCATCAATTCTACATAAATCAAGTAATATGCCGAAATTCTATAAATTAACTTAATTTTCGAAAACTCAAAATTTGAAAAATACTGCAGAATTCCCCTAATACTTTTCTCTATATTTGTGGAATTCGAACAAAATAGGTTAAAATTTACAAAAGCAATTTTTTTATAACTTGTCATGAGATCAACCACGTCAGAATCATAAGTGCGTATACATCTTTATGCAGTCGTAAAATGGAGATAGCAGGTTCGATTGTGTGAATGGTCATCAAATTTTATATTAAACCAGTTTGATATCCGGGCCCTATAAAATAAACGAGCTCTGGGGCCGAGTCCTTCTGGGCCATACTATATGAACCGTCCATGAGCATGCAAGCTTCATTTTCATTTGTATAAAATTATTTATTGTAGATTTTAAAAAATAGACAATTTTAAATTTTAGAACTGTGAATGGTCGAATTTTCAAATTGGATTCAAATTTCAAATTCAGAGGATGGCATGCTAAAAATCCACTTCGATTTTTTATATGACAATTCACTTTAAATTTGACATTTTAGAATGTTAAAAAATTTGATAATAGAAAATGAAGGCAAACCGTAGATATCAGGTAAACACATTGAAGAATTAGACATTTATTTGAAATTAGGTAATGCAATCCGCACACTTGACTAAATTTATGCTTTGAGAATTTCTACAGCAAGCTGATGTTATATCAGTTCCTACTGGAACCTCCATTTTAAATTCATTTGAACGTCCAAAACCCTTCCCAAGATTATAATTATTGGCACAGTTTAATCGTAATAATAATATTAGCACAGTTTAATCGTAATTGGCACTGTGTTTAAGTACAATTATAGGTGCGATTGTAGCAAATATTGCCGGATGCTGGAAAATTGTTACCCATGTCATAGACATTTGGTGGTTTATACAGTTGATAATCGCCTCTTTATGTTCGCATGGAATGAATGTTTGATTAGCGCAAATATTATTGGTCACTGAATTATCGTTCGGAGACAGTTCCTCTATTTCCTTGTATCGATCCATGATGCTGGGTAATGCTTTTAATAGAACATATAGCCTCATTATACTAACCTTTACATTACAGTCGTTCTCATTGTAAATTTTCAATTGAGACTAAAACATAAATTGAGGTAACAGTGCTAGTAGGACGGACGAGTTGAAATTTTTTACAATTTTGACTTGTTCTAAATATTTAATTTTTTCATTCGTTTTTAATTCGTTTTTAATTCGTTCTTCGCGGTTCTCCTTATCCGCAGTTCAGTTTTTTCTTCTGCTCCTTTTTGATTTGTGCCTGTTGAATCCAAGGCGGCGACGTGACTTCAAATGGATTTATTTAGTACGATTTGTTTATATTCCCTTCCACTAATGAGCCTCCGGTTAATTTAGATAATCTTCAATCATTACAGTGGTTTGTAAGGGCACAGTTACGTAAGAAATCGGATTTGCTTTTGACTACTAAAAATTCGTTAATTGAATTAATATCAATAATTGATTTCTACATTACATAAGATTTATTTAAAGAAATTCAATTATAGGTTAAATACAAATGTTGAAAGCTCATTTTCTTTAAAAAGCTTTAAGAGCTTTAAATATTTCGATCTTTTCTGCGTTTTCTTTTCTCTTTCAATAGTTCAAGTTTTATTTAAATAAACAAAATTTTGTCCAATACAAATTATGAAAGCTTCGATTTTATTCGTGGACGCATATTTTAAAATTGTATAATATTGAAATTTCATAATGCTAAAAAACGACATAAAAAAGCAATTATTAAAGTTTGACCTGAACAAAAGTTCGCTATATAAACGAACTAACATAAAGTTAAGATTACTTAAAGGCGAAACTAACACATATGACTGAAAGCTCTGTGACTTACAAATTACAAATTTCATCGCACGTCGAATGTTATTGTTTAGTGGACCAAATAATTTTTGCGGTAATTTAGTATGTGAAACAAATAAAATGGGCTCCCATCCGATTTAAGAATTCGAACACTCATATTCGATTTGAGAGCTCAAAACCAAAATAATTGAGTTTTGTCATTATTAAATCTATATATGAGGATATAATTTCAAACAGACTCAAACAAAATGTATATTTCTTGTATAAAGCACCATAAAAGCTTAATTAAGAAACAAATAATGGATTTTTTTAAGGTGGTGCACATAATACATCTCAAAATTACTAATAAAATAAACTTATAAAAGTTTGTATCAAACCGTCAAATATTGTTTCATATTTGTACTGTCAATATTGAAATTAAGTAAATTTGTTTGAAAACAACTAATGTGAAGAAAATTGAAACTGATTTTTAATTAAATTAAATGCTCTAGCTGAACGTTTTGAGCAATTTCAAATCGATAGCTTTTGGAAAAACATGAACAAACTTGAAAATTAAAAATTTAGCAAGCTTCAGATAACTCCCACTCGGAAAGTGAAAAATAAATTTTACTATTAATAATGTCGCACTCATTTGTAGGCATTTAAATACGAGCTTTTAGTCATATGCAAGTTTTAAAAATAGTAATATATTTTTAAGTTTAGTGTAACTGAGAAAGCTCAAAATTCTAAATTATTGTAACACATTAAAAATTTTATATTTCTAGAATATTACACAAAATGTTACGCTTCCAATATTTGTAATTGTTAAAATTCTAACAACAAAATTCTCAATTGCTAAACATAAATTTTAAATAATTTAATGTTTCCAAAAATACGATCAAGAAGTTAATGAAAAAAACCAAATTAAAAACGAGTGATAAGATTAAAGTTTCAAATTTAAAATTCAAGATTTCAAATTCACAGTTCTTAAAAGTTGAACAACCAAAATTTATTTTTCTCGAATTTCTACTGATGCCAAATTTTTAAATTTTAATTCAACATTTCCAACTGGACGATATTAATTCTAGAATTAAGTTCAAAGTGCCAAAGTCAGATTCTAAAAAATATACAATTTCTAGGACCGAAATTGTTTTTATAAGGTGAAAGCTTTGGGATTTAAAAGTTATTAAACGAGATATTTTACTAAAAAATTAACGTATCTAATAAAACCTCGTTTTTAATTGTCATCTCGTCACTATAGATAAGCTTAATGTGAATCAATAAATATAACACAAAACTTACAAAAGCTCGTTGAAATCTGAATAGCAATAAAGGAAAATTCGGTACTTGTGCTTTTTTGAGAAAACTTTCACTTTTTTGTAAACTATTTTTGAATAAAATAGATCTGTTAATTTCAAAAATATTTTGAGTTCCTAGAATCGAGTGAACGAACGTAAATTTGTTTAAAAGTTATTTATGAACTAAAAGCTTTCGGAGAATAAAGTCCTAAAATAAAAAATTTTAAGTTAGAAATTTGTTAGAAAATATAATATGGGCTAAACGATACTAATTTTGTGAAATGCTTTTAAGAAGTTAGTTTGGGTTAAAAGGGTAAACTCTTAACACTGATACCTCATCACAAAATCGTTGCCAAATTCAAATCTACAGTGGAATTTCGATTTTATCGCTATATGTGTATTAAAATTAGAAATCGTGTACTCGAAACCTGCAATTTGCAGGTAATACTTATTAGTATACTCAGCTCGAATTTGAAATCCAAAAACCCCCTTCAGCATTATCGATATTGTTATCTACATAGGTTGATGAAATTTTGTCTCTTTTTGTTTTAATGAATTTTTCCAATGTAGTATCTAAATTGTTTTGAAAAGGTTGAATGTCGCTGAACCTAAATCACGCATTATATATATATATTACCCATAAATGCATTGGAAATGATAACAAAATCATATATGAAAGCTCTCATGTAAAATAATTTCATAAGTTTCGTCATAACTGAAGCGTGAAACTAATAAATGTTGTATCTCCCTTAATGCTTTGATTAAGAGCTATTTGGTTCGGTTTCGCTCTGTGACCAGAATTTTGAATAACGTCGAATATTCATGTTTAATGGAACAACTACAAGTTGCAATAATTTATTGTGTGAAACGGATAAAACGGGATGGAGCTTTTATTTGAGTATTTGTACCAAAAATGAAAGTTATAAACTTGAAAGCACTAATCCTGTATTTAATGAATTTTGCTCGATAGATCACTCGTCGTTGAAAGCGTCGTGAATTTATCATAGTTGGTTTCGTCATTGATTTCGCCGTCGGTTTCGTCGTTGGTTTCGTCGTTAATATATCGTCGTTGGTTTCGTCGTTAATATATCGTAGTTGACTTCGTCGTTCATTTTGAAGCTTGCCTGGTATCAAGAGGCGTTGTGCTTTCGTATACATAATCGTCGTCCTCGCTGTCTTCACTGTGTTCATAAGGTGCCCAGGGCTTTATGTTGTCGACACTTGCCATTGTTAATTTTGGACCCAATGGGTACCAATACGTTCTACATCATAGCGATCATTATAACCGACCCGTATAACCTTATATAGACCCAGAAGCTTTGGATATAATTTTTCTCTTGTGGCGAATTGACACTTCTTGATGGTAACCATATCTCCAACGTTATATTTAGTAGCTCTCTTTCGTTTGTTATTAAATGTTCTACGGTTTTCTTGTTGAACTTTAAATATACATTCTCGTGCTTGATCTCGAATGGCCTCTCTCTCGTTCATAAATTCTGTAGTAATTTCTTCTTGAATTATTTCCGCCAGACGTAGGTCTTCAGGATTCCTCCGGTCGTTATTAAATTGTTCGATCGGTCGGAGATTATTGTGGTTGGATTTCTGAAGTTGGTTTTGTACTGCTCCATTTTCTGAAGCACTTCGGCAGTAGTCGTTGATTTAAGAAGAAAGAGCCAAGTGTACTTCGAAAAGCTATCTACAATAGAAAGGATATGGTTATATTGCTTTTTAGTGCTTACCAGTGGGCCCAAGTGGTCGATGTGAATGGTTGATAATTGTCTATTTCCTATTGGCAATGGGTTAAGAAAACCCTCTTGTTTGCCTACTTTCCGTTCGGCTAAAATACACTTTATACAGTTATTCCTGCATGATTCGCAAAGTTCACGAAGTTTAGGGAAGTAGTAGTCTCGTCGAATGATTTCTTCCATTTTTCTTGCGGCAAAGTGACCATTTTCATGAACCGTCCGGACTAACTCACTTTGCATTGATTTCAGTATGCAAAATGGTTTGCTCCCATCAGATTGTTCTTTGAATATTACACCTCGTTTAATGGTATAGCCCTCGTATGGCCCGTGCTCCAATAGTTGTGCAACTAATCGCAAACTTGTATCTTTCTTTTGTGCACATTTTAGTTTTTCAAAGTAACTTAATTCAATCACCATCACAACAGGACTGGGGGCATCGGCATGCTTCATTTGATCGCCGCGTCTGTGCTCTAATGTATATTGAAATACCTGTAGCTGACGGGCCCATCCTGTTTTAGTTTTTTAAGTGTATAAACTATTGCAAGCACCTCCAATTCATATGAAGAGTATCTTTCTTGTGTAGGCGATGTCTTGCTGCTATAATAATACGTTGGTTGAAACTACGAATCGTCACCCTTCTGTAGAAGTGCGGCACCACATCCAAACTTTGAAGCATCGGTATGATTTCTAAAATAGCCAGTAAGGCCTAAGAAACTTTGTACCTTTTTTATGCTATTTAGTTCCGGGACTGACCTTACACACTTGGTTTTTGATAATGAGGGTTTAATAACGCCTTTGGAAATTTCATATCCCAAATACTCGATGTTACTGTGGAGGAAAGAACATTTCTGCCATTTAATTTGTAGTCCATATGATTCACGCAATTCCAAAACTTCTTTAAGGTTTCCAATTGATTCCTCCGCAGAATTTGCAGGTATGATGGCTTTTACGATCAATGGACGAAAAACACAGTTGATATATTGTTGAAACACTGCTGGGGCGGTGCATAAGCCAAATGGAACATTATTAAGCTCGAACTGACCATAATGCGTCACAAAAGAGGTGTATTTTAAACTATTTTCTTCAATAGGCACGTGAAAAAATCCATTTTCTAAATCTAGCGTCGTAAACACTGAAGAATCGAATAGTTGGTCGATATGATCCTCTATTATAGGCAGCGGGTAACGATCCATGATAATTTGTTTATTAAGACGTCGGTAATCAACGAAAAGTCGTTTTGAATTACCTTTTTTATTTGCCATTACTATGGGACTAGCAAACTCCGAATAGCTTGGTCTAATCATATCGGCTTTGAGCCACTCATTTATTTGTTTTTCTACTTCAGTTTTTTCTCCTGGTGAGAGACGTCGTGGTGATTGGTATACTGGTGTTTCGTTTTTTAAAATAATCTTCATTTTCACATGGGAGGCATCATTGCTCTTAGGGTGATAATTGCTCAACAGAGTCTCGATCGCAGCTACATATTTAGGATCGCCAATGTTTAGACTATTATCGATATTTGATTCTACAGCTGTCACTTTCTTGATTCGGATTACTTCACGTCATATATATATATATATATATATATATATATATATATATATATATATATATATATATATATATATATATATATATATATATATATATATGCGAGTGAACTAATGAAAGCTCGTGAAAAATTCAGCCGCCAGCCGTTTTTTAATCTGTTTTATATTCTTTCAAATAAACATATAAAAGCTCGTTTCAAACCGTCAAATATTGTTTCATTTTTATACTGTCCATATTAATTGCAATTGAAAGTAAGTTGGTTGAAAGACAATTATTGTGAAAAAATTTGTAACTGAATTTTGCTTCTAATACAGGGAGCGATTATGAATCCTCAGAATTATTTGAAATATTGAACTTAGTTCAGATAGGATTAGCTCAAAGTTTGGAGCAATTTCATATCAAAATATTTTGGAAAAAAATTAATGAACTCAAAAATTAAAAGTGTGCTGAGCTTTAAAGTGAAAAAGCTCAATTTTTCCATTACAAAATTTCGCACTGATTTGTAAACACTTAACTAAGAGCTTTTAACTATTTACAAGTTAAAAAAATAATAATCTATTTTAAAGTGTAGTCTAACTAAAAGCTCACCTACATTTTATATGTACTTTAGTTGTTGTAATTTAATATTGAGTTTAAAGCTTTCACGGAAAGACAATTTAAGGCCATATTGCCCATTTTCTTTTAAGAAATTGCTGTAAAATTAAATTATATTTCTAAAATCTAAGTAATATTCTTAAAGTTCTAACAACAAAATTCTCAATTGGTAAATTTTAGTTAAGAAGTTAATGAAAAGATAATTTCACAGAATGGGATTTAAATTCTCAAAAATCAGTAATTTAGGATTTCAAATTCTCAGTTCTAAAAAGTTTAGCAACCGTTTTAAAAAAGTTTTAAAATATTAATTCATCATTTCCAACTGGACGATACCAATTCTAGAATTGTAAAGAAAAAATTCTAAAATATAAGTTCAAAGTGTCAAAGTCTAATAAATTATACAATTTTTAGATTCCAAATCGTATGAATACTTTCTAAAAGCTGGTCTTTTAAAAGATTTATACCCAAGATTTTCAAACTCTTGGATGAAAGCTTTGGCATTTAAAAATTATTAAACGAATTTTTTATTTAAAAATCCGTTACTAATAAAAGCTCATTTTTAATTGTCATGTCGTCACTATAGATAAGCTTAATTTGAAACAATAACTCCACCAAAAATATTATAAAGTTTGCTGAATAGCGATAAATGGAAATGCGATATTTGTGCTTTTCTTAGAATCCTTTCATTTTACAAGAAAAATTTTTAAAGCTTGTAAATATTTGTTTGGGTTCCAAGAAACAAGTGAACGAACGTCTACTGTATATGATAAATTCGTTTAAAACTTATTGAACTTTTGAAGATACAAAGATAAATAATATATTTTTTGGTGCGGTATAAACGAGAGCCCATATAAATTATTTACGAGCTAAAATCTTTCGAAGAATAAAGCCGTAAAATTAAAATTATAAAGTTATATGTTTGTTAACGATACTAAGGATACTAATTTTGAGAAACGCTTTTAAGAAGTTAGTTTGGGTTAGGAGGATAAACTCGTAACACTGAAACCTCATCATATTTCGCTATTTATCAGATGACTAGTAGGACGACTGATTTTAATCAAAATCTGCAAATTGCAAATGCAGAGTATAAATATCGAGGAAATTAGATCTGTAAAAATATTTGCAAAGTTGCACCGACCAACCATGATTATTTTTGAGATAAATTGGAAAAACATTTGAAAACTATGCAGTCTTGCCCTTAAAAGCTTAATTTTTTTGTAATCGGTTTTTGTTCACTTAAACTCCATCCTAGAATACTCAGTTCAACTGATAAGTAAATATTAGTTTCGATGTCGTCCTAACAAAAAAAATGCTTTACGCTGATAAGTGGAACACCAACATGGAATAAAATTTTAAAAAATTGGTATTTCTGTAAATGAAATCAAAGAGGTAATATCTTGAACTTATCAAAAATGGGTAAAATCAAATAGATTTTGATAATGATTGTCCATCGGTAATGTTACCACAATTAAAATTTATCAAAAATCGATAAAAACAAAGAGATTTTAATTCTCCACTTGTTTGTGATTTTTTTTTTTTGTTTTTTGGGGTAGCACTTTTCTATTAAATTCACCGATTCCTCCTGCTCCATTTGAAATTCAAAACGCCCCAACCAATTTCATACGTTTCGTAATTCGTGACATTTTGAACATTTTTAGTTGGGTGGCTGCAGGCTAGATCGTAGTTGATACTCATTATTGTTGAATTAATGAAAAGCTCATTTATAGGTTTCCTAATAATTCTGGTAGTCTCTTCGTTTAAACACTGTTTTTCTGTTTCATCCATGCTTTTAAAACCATATCTTTCTAAGTTAAGTCGCATTAAATCTGAAACATCTTGAAACTTCATTATATCTCTATGAATTTAACTCTTAGACAAATCAGAATTAGAAAAATGTTTTGGTTGAAAATGAAAACCCTGTTCAGCTCTTGAGCCAGATATTGTTAAAGTGCTTGATACTACATAAGTTTACGTTTTTTTCCACTTGAGTACATCATTATTTAATATTTTGATTTGTGCTTGTGATTGATATTTTTTCAGATTGTAAGAATTCTCTAGGTATGGGAATTAAAAAACATTTGGTTCGACTGACCTTCAATGTCAGGATTGGAAGAACCCGACAATGATGATAATGGCACGGCGCAAAACATAATTTAATGCATGATCGTTTTTTGCAGAGTAGTTACTCAAGATTTAGATCAGAGGGGTGGCACGATCATATTTGGAGTATCTTCAATCAACTTCATTAATTCTAGCCTTATTGGAATTTTTTGATATTCTACCTTTAGTTCACCCGTGAAAATAGAACATATCCTCTTTAGTTTGTCCACTTCGTCATGGAAAACCTATAGCAAAGCTAGGATCGTCAAATTGAAGAAGCTACAAGCTCATGATAAACATGTGGTATTTTCTCAGAGTGACCAACTCATTTTCGGACCAGAAGTTATCCAGCGTCAAAAAATCCTTCCCAGACATTTGGGGTAATTTAAACAAATTTACAGTTGGAACAAAAATACTAATTCCCGACGTTATAATATGTAAAATTAATTTGGTTCTGTAGAAAAAGAATTTAAATAAAAAACTATAGGGTCAAAGGGATTCCAATTCAATTTTATAGGAGATTTAATCTTCCAAAAATAATTCAACGTAGTTATAATAAACAAAAAGGTATTACTTTTTTGAATACCGATTTCTCGTTACACTTCATGCAATGTCGCGTTCATGTCCGTTGAACACTTAGCAAGTCCACATCATCTTCCGAGACAAGTTTATTGATTTTCCAGGTGTTTACCACAGACATGTTTATCATTTGGATAAATAACACCCACCACCATTTCTTTCCTCTAATCGCTATTCTGTAGTTTGTGAAGTGGTCGTGAGAATCTACGCCACCCGTTCCACTGTTGACCTTTTGTTTTTTGATTGAGGGCCATCTTTTGACTGCATCGACTGCGACGAGACGGCCGCAATTCGTGACAACAGTAACAACGCTGTTGTCCTTCCATCGAACGAATAAATTTTTTTTTTCTTAGTTTGATGTTCATAATAACCGCGTTCCTTCTTCTTGAACATTTAACTAGTGATTAGCGAGCACTTCTTGGTTCTTGGGTTGTAGCATTGATTTTTTCATAATTCTTTGCCCCACCCAAAATCCATCAGCACTTTTTTACACATTAGCCAATTTTTGTACCCGAACCGTACCGGGTTTACCCAGAATGAATTGCTTTGATAAGTGTTGACCAAAACATTTCACCATTGATTCGTCGATCGATGAATTTTGAGGGAAAACCCCCATTGTTGAAATTTTTTATTTGAAAGGTTTCATACATTTCTCACTTTGATCATTTTCTCTCTTTTATCAATTTTAGAATTATCAGCAAAATGCAATTTTTTTTTATTTCCTAAAATCTATTTTTTTATTTTTTTTTATTTTTTTATTTTAAAAGCCTAGAAGGCCACTTTATTATGTCAAAATAATCAATATTAAAGAATATGAATATATATATATAAGTTAAAATATTAAAATACAAGTTTTTAAAATATACATTAAAATAAAATAATAAAATTAATAATAACTTAAAAAATACTTTATTTAAGTAATTTTGTTAAATATCTTATTTTTAAAATTGATTTTAGTCATATTATTTTCAAAATGTTTTTAATTTTTGTTAAAAGTAATAACCGCTCTATTAATTGGTTCACCATAATCCGTACGATGTTGAATTTCTTTTAAAAAATTTGTATGGCGAGTTTGTCTTACGTCATTGTTTAATACAACACGTTCATTAAAAAAGCGAATATTAATATTACGTTTTAAGATATCAAAAATGAAACATGAATCAAGAAGAACGCGTCTTCCTTCAAGAGTCTTCATATTAAGGAGATTTAATCTATATGAATAGCTTGGAAGGTTAACGAAATCGCGAGGAGAAAATAAATAATTTAAAGCGAATAATATAAATTTTTTTTGGATTGATTCAATTTTTTTACTGTGAACTTCATGATAAGGGTGCCATACAACGCTACCATACTCAAGTATACAGCGTACGAGTGAGCAATATAAGGTTTTAGTAACCCAAACGTTATTAAATTCAGATGCTCGACGTTTTATGAACCCTAACATGGCGTGAGATTTTGAAATAATTGAGTCATAATGAAGATTAAAATTAAGTTTGGTATCCAATAAAATACCGAGGTCTTTGATATTATCAACTCTTTGTAGAGGCTCGTTGTTTATGGAATAATCAAAACTACTATATTCCTTTTTACGAGTGTAAGTGATGACAGAACATTTTTTTGTATTCAAGTTTAGCTTGTTGAGTTTACACCATTCATCCAGACGATTGAGAAAGGATTGTAGAAATGTCGAGGCATCATTAACTGTTTGGATTGTGTGAAAAATTTTGAGATCGTCAGCAAAAAATAGATGATTAATTCCAGATAATTTAATGGATAAGTCAGAAATAAAAATATTGAAGAGTAGTGGTCCAAGATGGCTGCCTTGAGGAACTCCAGAAGAAACTGATACTTCATCAGAAAGCACATCTAGGAATTTAACTCTTTGTATTCTATTGGTGAGATAACATTTAATCCAATTTAGTAACGAGCCCCTAATGCCAAAATAATTTAATTTTAAAATAAGTGTATTGTGACAGACTCTGTCAAAAGCTTTACTAAAATCAGTATATATAGCATCAGTTTGGACACCGTTTTCCATATTTGCAAATATTGAAGAGGTAAAAATAGACAAATTAGTTATTGTGGACCTATTTCTAAGAAATCCATGTTGTTCATTATTAAGAGATGGAGATATAATGTCAGAAAGTTTATTGCAAACTATTTTTTCTAGTAATTTAGGAATAGCTGACAAAATTGCAATACCTCTATAATTTTGTATATTATTCCTATTTCCACTTTTAAAAATTGGCGATAAAAATGAATATTTCCAATTTTGTGGAAATTTACCTGAATTGAGTGATAAATTGAAAATATGCAAAAGTGGTGTAGAAATTTCATAAGCACAAATGATTAAAAATGATGGATGAATTTTATTTTAGGACCAGGTCCTTTGTTCGAGTTGAGTTTTAAAATAGCTGTTAAAATTTCATCCTGAGTTAGATACATTCTTGATATAAGTTCTGTTTTATATTCCAGAATAGTAAAGTCATTGGGGTTGAATGGAATGCTTTTCTCAACACTGTAAGAATTTTGAAAATGAATAGCAAACAGATTGCTAATGTCTTGTGGAATATAGGATGAAGAGTCATCAAGTTTCATTGTAGATGGAAAACCTCTACATTTACGCTTAATATCTACAAATTTAAAAAACTTCTTGGGGTTGTATAAAATGCTTTCCCCTGTTGATTTACAATAATTGTTGTAAGCTAAAATAGATTCAGAATCAAAATTTTTTGACAACGATTCAAAAGTATTTTTAGATCTTGTGTCTTTATGTTTGTTAAAAAGTTTGTAGGCTCGATTTCTTTTGTTCCTTAGATTTTTTAAATGGTAATTGAGCCAAGGTTCATTATTTTCCTTAATAATTTTTTTAGGAACAAATTTTTCCAAACAATTAATAATAATTGATTCGAAATGCTTGATACAAGTTTCTAAGTCAGAATTATTGAATAAACTATTCCAATCAATAGATGATAGTTTTTCATTAATTTTAAAATAATCAGCTTTAAAAAACTTATAACTTAGTTTAAAATTGTTATTGTTAAACATAGAACATTTATGTTCCATGCAGTCAAAATTTACAACTATACCCTTGTGGTGGATTGTGTCAGAAAATAAATGAAAATTATCGCCAGCCTCGCGAACGTCAAAGTTATGGTCTAAATTGGTAAAACATAAGTCTAAAAATTTATTGTTATTGTTTTTAATATTAAAAATTTGATACATATTATTTCCATAAAATGTTTCTACCAATTTTATATCGACGTCAGAAGTGATATTAATTGGAATTAAAAGTTTAAGATTATCTTCGTCAGAAATAAAATTTAAATTTGGTTTATTGAAATCCCCGAATATTAAAATATTGTCATTTTCGTTCTGCTTTTCAGAAACCTGCAGAACTGCATTAAAAATATTATGATATGCATCGTCAACAGATGACGGGGGAATATATAAAGAACAAAGAAAGATTACTTTGGAAAAGAAACTGAGCTTAGCAAAAACAATTTCGGTTGAAGAGGTGGTATTATCATCAACTGCTTCACTAGAAATAGAAATATGAACCGCAATTAGAACACCCCCACCTCTTGATGTTTTGGTTGCATTATAATCGCGGTCTTTTCTATAGATAATCCAATTTGAATCTAAAATTTCACTATTTAGGAAACTGGAATTTAACCAGGTTTCTGTTAAAATTATAACATTATAATTAGATGATTTAACTTTTATATAAAATTCTTTTACTTTCCCACGCATACCACCACAATTAAAGTAAAAAATATTTTAATTAAAATTTTCATTATTTTGTAAAATTTGGATTCTACTTAACCTACTATCACAGTTATTCAATTTAGTGTCATCATTTGAGTGACTTGTTGAACTTATTAAAAAATTTTCTTTTTATTGCCAATAGAACTGCCCAGATAGAATTTGTTGAAATTCTCCTTGTCGCGTTGAATATTATTAATTTTGATTGATTGGCAATGTGTGCGAACCGCATCCAAGTCAACTTGAGTTTCTTTTGATGAGAGGTCGAACCGCAAATTGTATTCATCTAGAAGTTTTCTTAAAGACTTTACGTCGGTTGGAAGCCCTTCCGAACCGAGATGAACTTTAGAGCTGATGCAGTTAAATCCTTCGTGGAAAACTGATGCAGGTTGATCATGGAGAAACCCAATGTAGTTCCTTAATATGGTGTATAATTTGTGATCGTTCAGTCTGGCGAGAACGTACTGCCCATTTTCTTTGTAAGACATTTCTGTTAATTTGACTATGGGCGATTTTAAAGGATCTATAAAGCTGAATGTTGATTGAATTGGGTACAAAGTTTCACCTTTTTGAAAGTTAATGGAATTGGAGGTTGAAGGTTGTGATGTTAATATTATTGACTCCGATTGTGTTTCATTGGAAATGGAATATTCAAAGCTGGATGTTGATTGACTTGGGTACAAAGTTTCACCTTTTTGAAAGTTAATGGAATTGGAGGTTGAAGGTTGTGATGTTAATATTATTGACTCCGATTGTGTTTCATTTGATGAAGTCTTTGTTTCAGCCTTTTTTCTAATAGTGCGCCTAAGTGAACTATGGCGGCTGAAGGTTGATGAGTTGTGCCTATCAGAAGCTATATTTGGGTGGTTACTGACTGTTAATTTTGAATTAATTTTACTTTTTGTTTGCGTTGCTTCAATCTGTTATTTTCGGCTTTTTTGTAATGACGCATTTTGTCGTCATAATGAGACCAGTAAATATTTCGGGACATCCTATCTGCAACAAACGGAATTTGGGTATCTCCATCTAGACCCCAAAATAATCTTTGTCGCGCAAGTGAATGGTATCCTTATGTGTCACTGGTTGAAATCGGAAACGAATGATTATTTTGTTGCCTTGCATATAAATTTGTATATGCTCTGTTGAGCATATGTGGTTGAAAATTTCGGAATCAAAAATGTTTTCAAATATTTGAATTTCATTCTGGTTGTTTGGCAGAAGTTTTACGAACATCCCAGACAAAAAAAACACACACAAAAAATTGGAAAAAAAATCTTTTTTTTTTCAACATACGAGTTGTATCCTTTTAGCTCGATACATTTTCCCCAGCGATGTTAAATATATTCAAACTCCTGTTATAAAATAATCCGAAATGGATCTAGCGAATACGGTGCGTGAGGAAGCAATTCGAACTTTACCTCCTAGATGTAAACTGGTTCATTACCTTGATGAAATGCAATTTTTTTTTTATTTCATCACTCAAGCGCTCCAATTAATTCGAATTCTACTCGCCGTTGACTGTTTCTCTTTTTTGAAGATAATCAATGAAAATTATACCACGAACATCCCAAAAAAACATCTTTGCGTTTTTAGGAGCCGATTCTCCCACTTCACTCCATTGGTTGGTTTTCTACCTTTTCAGAGGTGTGATGTAATGAGCCCATGTTTCATCCATTCTTGCTATGAAACATCGCCAAACGCGCGATTGATGCATTCTCCCACGTCTCGTAAATCTAAATTGCACGAACATGGTGGCCAAGAATACCCTCAAAGCATCCCTTGCTTGTCGTAAAATTCGACTATACGGTTGGATCGCTGGGCTGATGACCTGCATCCGTAAAAAAACTAAACTGTTTGTAATGCCAACAAAAGAAAACATGAAAAAAAATGATACCGGAACGTGCAGTCACTTAAGAAACCTGGGGTATCGGCTGGAACTCGTTGCTATAAAAGAAATCCGCTGGCCTAAAAGACCTCGGAGATTTTGGAGCCGTATTTCTTTTTGGGCTACAGGTAAAGAAGGCTGTTAGGGATTTCCAAGCGGTCAATAACCGATTGTATGTAAGCTTCACTTGCGCATAGTTAACCAACCTTTCGATAATTTGTGTACACGCGCCCACAGAAGTCAGCCATCGATGTAATAGGATCTAAACTCGAACGCGATGTTAGACTGGTAATTGAGGACTTTAATGCTAGGAGCTGGACAAAATCAGGCCGACTTGTGTGAAAACATAGGTCCGTACTCTCGACAAGAAACTGCGACCTATAATGGTGAGAGAATGATGTAATTTGCAATTACTCACGATCTTAGAGTAGCAAGCACGTTGTTCCCTCACAATCATGGACCCATCCTTGGATAACTTCCAGCAACCAAATTGACCATCTCTTGGTTTCTAAAGGGCGGGCTCGGGTTGTGCAGGGTTTGAAAACGTATCGGTCAGCAACCAAATACGTAGGCGATCATTATTGAGTAACTGCAAAGCTAAGATGGAAGCTTTCCTACAAGTCTGGGAACACAGCGAAACGCATCGAATGTTTCGGTTGTGAAGGTCTGATAAATAAAGATCAAAAGAAACGATATTAAGTTGTCAGTGCTGCTCAACAGACTTTAGGTGTAGTGAACGTCAGACCCAAGAATGAATGGTCTGATGACGAGTGCCGTCTTGCAGTCAAGCAACAAAATATAGCCCATAGTGAACTGCAATACCGTCTCATAATTGAAAGGAAAAACAAGACTGCTCTTGCCAGGAGGACCGCTAAGCGAATTTGTAGACGGAAAAAGCGAGAATGGTGGAAAGGCCGAGGTCATACCAACAACTCAGCAATATTTACAAACGTGCTTGGTGTTCATCATGCGTCACAGACTGTTGATGAGCCACCTCTAAGACTGCGGAAAATTGCACTGTGGAACAATCTCATGAGGAATTTACTAAGGTCAAGCAGAGATTGAAACGAAACCGTTCACCTGGAGTGGACTGCATTAATTCGGAGCTCTTGATATTCGGAGGGGACACTTTGTGGAACTGTCTTTTCGACTTTATTCCATTAGTATAGCGACATGCCCCATCTTCAAGAAGGGAGATCGCTTGAAGTGTGAGAATTATCGCGATGTATCTCTACAACGGAGTGAGGGAAATACTTGATGCGCTTGTAGAGTCTTCTGCTTCTGTTAGACTCCATATCAATGAGGTTATAGGGACAATGGCACAACAGATTTTAGTAGTGGCCACTACACATTTTAGGGAGTGAGGAGGTTCAAATATTTATGCTCTCTTATCACTTACGATAACAGTGTGGCAGTCGTGCTTTGTATATCCTAAGACTACTGTTAGTAATCTAAACACCTATCAAGTGCCGTAAAGCTGATGCTTTAGGCCCGTTGTTATATATTTGGATGCTACATACCGGGCTCTGTACAATATCGAAGATAGATATTTGTTGAAGAGCCGCCATATTGTACATGAAATTAGATCTCAGCGAGTATGCTGGCTCGGTCACGTTATGCGTGGTGATCCAGAACAAAATGTGCAGCGATCTCTGAAAAAAGAGCCACATTGCCTCTTCAGATTGTCTAAGATAGTATGAAGACCAACCTCAGGATCGAAACCGTTGGAGTCACATTGTTGACTGATTATTATTATTTAAAAGCAAAAGCAGCACCTTTATCATGCGCACAAATTTCTTATACCGAAATTGTCAGTCAATATGCGATGTACAACTATTTGAAATGTCTATATACCATGTCTGCTACAGTTTACACACTTTCACTCGACTGTCATCCAATACCATTTTGTAGAATTTTTTCAACATTTCTGGCGTTTTCATCTAATTTGGGCGACCACAGGGATGTTAACCTCGGTAGCTCGTACTGCTTCATTTTAGCTCTCCCACCCAATATTTTATTTTTGTAAACGGTGCAGCAGACTTCCCCAAGGTAGAATCGATCTCGGCTTTGGTATTGGTTAGACTGCACAAAGTACCGTCTTCAAACTTCAAAGCCAAGCTTTATACGGTTGGTACCCTCGACCATAATAATTTTTTTTTTCAAACGACACTGCGTCCATCAGGTGGAGTACCTCTGTGACTATCCTCTTAGAGATTAAAATCATAACAAATCTTGAATGGAAGAGAAGCTTTTTCTAGATCAACTAACCATGGAGTCCTCTGTCTTCTCCAATTTCGCTAATCACGTTGACTCTACGGTTGTAAAACATTAATCAAAGCACAACGATAAAGCTTTTAAATTGTATTAATTTTTTTTTAGTTGAAACTTTATTTATTTATTGATTCACACTAAACTATATAAGCTAAAAAATTAATTATACTAATGTACAGCAACGCTAGTCTCCTCTATTTTTATGTCTCGAATTATTTAAATTGTCTGCAAAATAATCAACGTACATACTTGATTTAGTAATAAAAATTTAAATAATTTAGAACTATAAAAATTGACATATAAATGCGAAATAGTTTATTATACCGAGTGTATGTATATTGTTGCCTATTGTATGGGCTAGCCAAACAACAATACCATAAGTTGGGCTTTTGTATATACATTTTCCATTCAAGCTTTTCTTTGTGCCATAATTCATTTTCTCAAAATGATAAATAATATTTTGTACGAGTGTACACAATAGTACATACACAATGAAGATGAAGATGAGGACGACGACGAAGAAGACGAACGAAGAGATAATTATTTTAAATTTCATACACAAAACATAGCTACTGTTGTATATCTGTACACATAGTTATGTCTGCCACAATAAAATCATAATTAAATTATTCAATTGTTACATAACAAATATAGAAGTTTATGAAAAATATATAATTAATAAAAAAAAGAAGATTCTCTCTCGTCTCGTCAATTCAAAATAATTTCTTATTGTGTGTGCACCGCACCGGCTGTCTGATGTATATATGCGCGCAAAATAATAATCAACATAACATAATAAAAGGATTCCTTTATATTTAAAGGTGCGGAATGGAAACTATTGACTGAAGACCAAAAACGTCCATTTATCGATGAAGCCAAACGATTGCGGGCGATGCATATGAAAGAGCATCCAGACTATAAGTATCGGCCGCGGCGAAAACCAAAAGCATTGCGTCGTGATGGTTACCCATATCCAATGCCATATCCGTCGGTTCCTGTCGAAGCATTACGTGCAGGTAAATTAACAACAACCAGCTATAAATAAAATAAAACAAACGAATGTACACAAATCGTTATTTTTTGTAAATTTTTTTTATTTTCCAACTATATTTTAAGCTCCAAGGGGAAAACTTTTATTTTCCATAACTTTGAACTTTTTATTTTTCGTCGTTTTACATTAAATAAATCAAATTGATTTATGTGTTTGTTTATATTTTTATTGTTGTACGTATATGCAGCATATATACATAACTTTTTATTTTTTGTTTTTTTATTTGTACGCAACATATAGGAATAAGCCCAGGATATTTTACATCAGGCCCATCACCATACCATCATTTGGGGAGTCATTTAAGCCAAACAAGTCCAACTAGTGTTCAAGTAAGTTAATAATTTTATTTTATTTTTTTTTTTTGGAGGGCGAAGGTGGGGTGGGTGGTTTGGGTGAGTTCAAAATGGTAAATTGTTTTTGTTTTTTATTACACAACATGGCATATAATGGCGGGAAATTTATGTTTTTTTGTTTGAAGTAGGTAATTAAATAAAAAGTAAAACACAACAACAACAAACAAAGAGGAAAAGTTACATTTTACATTTATGTCGTAAACAGGGGTGTACACGCGGTATAGCGAATGCTAGTTTGGGGAATAGAATAAATTATTAATTCAATTAGAACACAATTTTGGTAATAAAATTCAAGTAATCACATTGGTTTGGTATATATACATACATACATATAGTCGATAATTAAGGTTGGGTTTATTGTATTTATCCCTTATGTTTACAACCGCATACCCGGGTATGTTTTTCAATTTTAATGACCAAAATGTTATTGATTTAGGTATCGCATCGACATGAATCCTTCAGTAGCTTCACGTTCTGAATGGACTTTCAAGAAAACTTTTTCCAAAGCTCGATTATTAATAGTTTTTAGGATAGTTTGTTTCGGACAACCCCTCAAATGGACAACCAACGTACTCGTATAACTAAATCTTAACCCTAGTCAATTTGCACAATTTTTCAGGGTCGACCTTCTTTTAGCAAAGAGGTGGCAGTTTCTTTTGTGTATGATTCTACCGCTTGAGTCTCGTTTTTCTGCGATATATGAGTTTCATTTTGCACAGTATGGTTCAAAATAGTTTCTTTCGAATACTAACAAGTTTCTGGCCACAGTGATTCGTCCTCCTTTTGCATGAATATTAGCTCAACATTTTGCCTATACGGATTCCGCACTCAATGCCGGGGCGGCCAATGGGGAAAACCAAATATTCTATCCCTAGCAAATTGTACAAGTTTGAACCAAGGTATGGATGACAACTGATCTACATTATAGATTAATAGAACTACAGCTGAAAATCTGAAGCCGAATAATATTGAAAGCTGGACAAGTGCACACAAAGTGCAAGCAGTCATCATCTTCCTCAAGACAGTCATCAAAACTAACATCCATCCATCCAAATAAACCCATTCGATGGAGATGCCCCTTAAATCGACCATGGCCCGTAAGAATCGCAACCAAGATTCATAGCTGGTCGTTTTTCAAAGATGGAGCATATTTAGTTGATTTCAAATTGGTCTCGCTAATGAAGTTCTTCACCTTACGACAACTAAAAGTAGCAAACCACTGTAGTGGTACATCTTTCAAAGAATAGTTCTTTATCACTTTCTTGGCGTAATTAAAAGGAGCCGCGAGTTCTGGTGCAATTATGGTTAGCTGGGAACCGGATTTGGCTAAATTACCGTAACGGTATTATTGGAGCAAAGAATATTAATGAAGTGTTTGAAATCCTTGACAAGTTTGGAGACAGTCAAGGAATTTTCAATGAATTGAGCACAGCTTTGCTATCAGTACACAGAATAATGTTTTTATTTTTAACATCGAAGTTCAAATCCTCCATTACACTATAAGACAGTGCAAAGCGAACCAAGATTGCCAAAAGATCTCTAACAAAGGACAGTAAATTCCAAATCTAGCACTGAGGCTAGAACGAGAGCCATCTGAAGAAAAGACTACGGGCTCGTCTAATAAATTTGTCGACGATTCTTTCTAAGGCTTTAAGAAATGTTGAAGACAAGACTAATAGGTCGAAAAGACTTGGGATCCGTATAATCGGATTTGCCAGCCTCCGGAATAAATACGACTCTACTCCTGATCCAGGATTTAGGAACTGCGCAGAAAGCAATACAGACCTGGAAAAGGTTTATCAGATGGTCCTGAATGATAGGAAAGACATACTGTAATTCAGCCGGAAAAATACCATCAGGCCCACCAGCCTTATAAGGTGCAAAGGAAAATAGGCTCCAGCGCATAACATCGAGATTGATCAGCTAGTCCGCCAAGTCCCAATCAGGAGCCACAAGGCCCAATCAGGAACCTTAGTGGATACGGTAGTAACATCATCTGAGTTGAAAATGGCACCACCAGGGAAATGAACAGATAGAAGCAGCTCACCAACTTCTCTATGACAGGAGGTAAGCTGATCGTCAGGTAGCCGAATAGTATCGGGCCTACAAACACCATTCTTAGCCATGGCTTTATTTAGTCGAGCCATCGAGGATCTTCTGGATACCGCCATTAGTTCTGTTATAATCTATAGGAACATTGTTGGTTTATTGGCCGATCCTTGTATAAAATCTAGTATATGCTCGTTCTTGGATCGGCTCACACTGGCTAATTATTATTATTATTTTCCATACCCGAATATAATTTGGATATGTATGGTTTCGTGAATGATGATGTCACAAATTTCCTCAATTATAAATTAGTTTAAATATTCGGATGGCGGTTAGACCGTATATTTTATTTGTTGGCCTTGTAGGGTTCCATTGCTCCACGATATCTTTGTTGTCTCCTTCAGGAATGATCTCTGGGCCGATGTGGTTGTTCATCATCAGATACCGGGTCATTTTCGTGTACTGCCATTATTGCATCGTCTTCTAACCATGTGTTAGTATGTTGGACCCATTTTTATCCGGTTACTGAGTATGAAATATTACCTTACAGTTTCGGTGACCGATATGTCAAATTTAGAAATTTGTCTGCTAAAATTTGAAATGGTGCTTTATCGCAGAACCTTTGGTAGTTTTGATTGGATATTACCTACCCACTATTGGTGCACCCTATATAGTGTAATTGTAATTTGCTGTAGGTTCAGGAATCCTCCCAAACCAACGGTTTCCGTGTACGTGGACGGATGCAATTTTATCTTCATTATTTTTTTTTGGATGAAGCATCCTTTACGGCCTATAACACATCAGCATAATATTCATTTCTGTTCTGTTAAAAATTCCCGATGGGCACGAAAATCATGACATGCACTTCATATCCGCAGTAAATGTATATTCGCTTGTACGCCTCATCTACAAAGGTTGCCATTTATATTTCAGGATTATTGAACCCTAGAGGTTTCCCCTGGTGACTGATGTCTCTATCGTATAGTTTGACATTTAAGACGGTATAAGCTCGAGAGATGATGATGGGATAGCGTAGTCAGTAGTATCGGGAATACCACTGTTGTACATATTATAGATGAATGCTCTATGTGGTTATAGGTCCACATAGATATGGATTTCAGCCCCAAGGGTTTGGCCCCATGATCCCAGGGGATGAGATGAACGAAAATCTCCAAGGCTTGGGTAGATGTGCTTCATCAAAAGTTTCAGGTTAGCCATAAATTAGTTGTATAGGCTTGACCACTGAGACATAGAGCCAGAGTTCTATATGGGGCTCCAAACCTCACTTTTTCCAATGGCATTTTCACAGGAGTAGATAACGCTCTATATCTTTCTCCACCGTTTCTAAGATGTTTGGTTTCCAGCTTAGCTTGGTTTCCAGTTTAGCTTTCCACCTTGCCCAAGGTATTTCGTTGTATTCACACTGAGGAAAGTTGTGCTTCCTGGTAAAAAGGACCAGCTCTTTACTTCGGAAATATCCTTATACGCTGAATGACTTGCTCAGGATGATCTTTGTGACGAATGTCTGAAGGAAGTGAACGACTGTCTACACTACCTTTGCATATCCGGCCTTTGTCGAAGCCTGATCCCACGTGTTCTCGAAAGGATCTGCAGTGCGCTTATGCGAGTTAGCATAGATCTTCAAGGTTTGTACCATGGGCCCATTGTGGCATTGTGTGCGGAGCCTCTCTAGGCTCTAACCTTTATACAATTTATAATCAGTCAAATTAAATTTTGTTGCTATACAATTAATCATTTCTACCGCTGATCCTAGGGATGTCCATGGATATTCATAAACTCTTTCAAATATAGTTAAGACCAGTCGCTACCGATGTGGTCAAGAAGTTACTTAGATTTTTTTTAAATTTAAATTTCGCGGATCATGAGTGTTTATTTTCGGACAGTGTAGACTAACAGAAGCTGTGTAAGCAATGATGTTTAATTCTGATGAACTTGCTATTTTTTACAGAATTTAGAATTTCAGTGTCTTGAATATTTTTATTATTTTTCCCATAATTAAGTAAACGAATAAGTAAATAAACTACCTTTGCCAGTTGGTCTAAGTTATCCGAAAATGTATTCGAAAGCATGTGGCTGTTTAGACCCCCGCTATTTTTGTTCGTTATAGTAATTTCAAAATTTCATATCAGTGCCAAAATGGAAGTAAATCGTGAACATTTTTGTGCGATTATTTTTTATATAACTTTCGACGTGATGAAGCACATTCAAAACCTTGTTGTTCCGGAAATGGGTGATGCCGCATGAATTGCATGAACTGATACTGTAAGTCGTCCTGTGACTTATCGTGAGATTGCGGCATCCTTGGGCATACAGTAGAACCAGCATACATTCAATATTGCATGAACAGTTGGCCGTCAAGAAGAGTTGTTCGCGTTGGATCCCACATAGTTTGACAATCGCTCAAAAAAAAAAAGAGTCGTGTCAATTGGTCGAAAGAAATGCTCAAAAAATATTACCGCGGTGCTTCAAAACATGTCTATAAAATCGTGGCAGATGGCGAATCTTCGATCGAAACCAAACAGCAGTCGATGACATGGGTGATGATAACACTTAGAAACAAATGGTTGCCTGTTTTTTCGGAAAAACTGAACATGTCGCAACTGTACCATTGGTGCAACGTATAAAAAAGTCAATTCTGAGTTTTACAACCGCATTTGTTTGCCAGATGTCTTCAGCGAAAAAAGGAACCGGCGACGACGGGTCATTCTCCACTACGACAATGCGAGCTCTCACACATCGGCACAAACAACTGAATATGAGCGGTCACATCCTATTTGCCTACGTGTAACTCGTTCATGCATAACTATACAATTTTTTTTGCTTCCGATGGTTTTACCTATCTCTGGTTTATTGTTCGTTGGATTTATAAATGTTTGCATTCTCAAATAATTTTGAAAATCTGATATTGGTGTAAGAAATTCAATTCAATATTTTTATAACATGCAATTTTCGTTCGTCAGCTTGGAATTAAAACTAGACTTGACCGAATAAAAATTAAGGCCAAATTGAGGTTTCTGTACTTTCACATAATATGTATGTCTCATAGTAAATTTTAGAATTTGATGTAAATTTGAATACTAATAAATAAATAATAATAATAATACCGTACTCGAAAATGCATTATAGAAAAATTTTAATTACAGACATGGAATACGTCTAAGAGTTATTTTTCAACCTAGAATTAAAACTACGCTTGACCAAATAAATATTAAGGCTAAATTGTGATTTTAGTACTTTCACATATGCCTCCATAGTAAATTTTTAAATTTGATGTAAACTTGAATAATTCCGTACTGGAAAATGCGTCAAAGAAAAATACTGATCACAAGCATGGAAAATGCCTTAAGGTTGTTCTTAAGCCCGAAATTAAAACTAGACTTGACCAATTATAAATTAAGACCAAATTGAGCTTTTAGTACTTCCACATATTATGTCCTATAGTCAATTTTTCGATTTGATGTAAATTTGAATGATTCCGTACTGGAAAATGCGTCTTAGAAAAATTCTGATGATAGACATGGCAAATGTCAAAGGGCTGTTCTTCAACATGGAATCAAAACTAGACTTGACCAATTAAAGATTAGGGCCAAATTGAGGTTTTAGTACTTTCACATATGACTCCATAGTAAATTTTTAAATTTGATGTAAACTTGAATAATTCCGTTCGAAAATCCGTCATAGAAAAATTATGATCACAAAAAATCGGTGGAAATCGCTTGAAAGGCTTGACCAATGAAAGATTAAAGCCAAATTGAGGTTTTAGTACTTTCACATATGTCAGACAGTAAAGTTTTCAATCTGATATAAATTTGAATAATTTCACACTCGAAAATGCATCATAGAAAAATTTTGATCACAGGCATGGGAAACGCCAAAGCTTAACGCCAAATTGTGCTTTTAGTACTTTCACATACATATGTCCCATAATAAATTTTCCAATTTGATGAAAATTTTAGTAATTTTGCTCCCACTGTCATTTTCGTGCTAACTTTCCACGGGTGAAAATCAGATCTTCCGGCTCTTTGTATATCTCATACAAGTAATTTCTTCATGTCGAAGATGAGAATGGTTGAAGTTTATCTTTGTATTCATTAGCTAGGAGACGGATAGCCGAACGCTGATGTCATTGAAATGTTGTGACTAATATTCTCGCTGTTGTGTGGATGAGACAACGGCCTGTGATACATAAGCAGGTTATATTTCTTACCTTTGATACTACTGGTGAAACTTTTGAGGTGAGTTCTTCTGTTTTTCGTTAGCCTTTTGAGAGTGACGGTGACGACTCGGATCTATTTGGGAAATTATGACAACCAAACAATATATTGTTGTCCGTTTTTTATTGACTTTTTGATTGACCCGATTGGTTTGGCTCTATATAATTCGTATGTCCAAAAAAGGCAACATAACTCAACATAATTCATTTAAAACTGTTTTGCTATATAGAGTTATATGTCATGGCCGTAATTTTATTTCCTTTCATGCTACTTCAATCGAATTCAATTAAATCAAGCAACATATATAGCGTACGAAGAGAAACTACCAACTCAACATACAAGTATATAAGAAAATTACACACCTTTGGTCCATTATTTCAATTATAACACTTTGAAATTAAAATTATTATAATCACTCAATCAATTCAATCAACAACACCAGCCCAACCTCATCATCATCATCATTTATAATAATCATCATAATTTTGGTGGAAGCTGGCTATATATAGGACTTTTATATATATGTATATATTTTTTTTTAATTTGAACAATCAAACTCCCATCAAAATGTTAAGTTTATATAAATATATATTTTTAATTTGATGGGAAAATTATAGGTTGCACCGCGCTCAAACCAAAGATACACATCAACATTTTCACGGCCGATAATAACTAAAATTAAATTTGGTTGCGGTGGACGCGTGAGAATAATCGACGCGATGATGACGGGGTTTGTTTTAAAAATAACTTTTCTTTTTTTTTTGTGGTCAGTTCGAAGATACTTTGATTGATTAATCGGTTCGGGATTGAATCAATATTTATACATCTATAAATTTACACCTGTCTACTGTATATATTTACGAGGTGTTAATTTAATGTTAGTATTTTTGACCCTTGGAAATAAAATCGATCAAAGTGCAAATATGTATATACATATAGTCCAGAAATTGTTTGGTTTTGTACAACAAAATAACAAAAATGTCAGTTGGTTTCCGGGATATAAGTAATTTTACCAACAATCAATTGAAATGACTAATCATGCTTGTTATGTAAATATCGTGTATATGCGGTAAATCCTTTTCTCACCGGCCACAAAAAAAAAAAAAAATGTTTTACACACAAAATGTTCTCGCACTCAAAAAGGATATCTCTTTTTTCCTTTTTTTGTATTTACTTACCCGCAAAATCCTTTTTATTTATTTAAATAATTAGTTGGGTGCAAGAGTGGGTAACAATTTATTTTTTTTTATCTCGCACCATCATCAAGAAAAAGGGTTTGTCTTCATACGTCTTCTTCTATATACAATTTTTTTTTCGGTGAGAAATCCAAAAACTGGTAGCTTAAAAGTGTTAAATTCTATTTTTATCGTTTTTGGATACAAACACACACAATACACGTCTTTTTTTTTATTGTTATTAAGATTAAATTTAGATAAAACATTTAAAGATTTTTTTCTTTAAAACTCTGTGTAATTATATATTTCAATAATAAAAAATAAAAATATAATTGAACTTGAATAAAATATAAAAATGGATAATTGTAATTCTTTCAAACACGTTCACAATAGAAATTCTATCACGAATTAATGAAACACAGAATTAAAATTTAAAAAAAAAAAAAAAAAAAAAAAAAAAAAAAAAAAATCATCTTAAAATGATGAAGTAAGATTATTATCTTGTCAAGATTTCATTTTATTTTTATGTGCGGAGGATGTAGTGCCTCTTTTAATCTTTTGTTCAATTCGATTGTTTTATTGTGTTGTATACTCGTATGTGAAAGGTTTTATGTTTTTTATTTTTTTGAAATTTTTTTTTTTTTGCTACCGATTACTGATTTAGAGTCGAGTATGTGCCGCTTCTGCTGTTCAAATGTGTGATTGGATTTAGATATATGTATCCGTATGAATGAAGCTGTATTTGATTGATATTTAAGATGTGGCGTGTTTTCTTATATGCACATGCAAAATTTCGCCATTGTATGTAATTCTTTTCACCGATAAATCGCCGATGACTAAAAAGTTATGATCGAGAAGTCTGTAGTAGCCCGTGTTCGATGAGGTTTTGTGTTAACTAACGCAAGCTGAACGACGTAACTAAAAAGGATAGCTACCCATTGCCACGTATTAATGGCACTATCAGGAGCCCAACATCTTGCATCAGCTCGCTAGATCTCAAAAGTGAAGATGACGAAAATCGCCTTTACTGCAGAAAACGGCCTGAACCGTTTTTCAGTAATATGCCATTTGGATTATGCAACGCACTTGCCACGTTCGAGAGATTGATGGACACCGATCTACAGGGTCTTAATTCGAGAACGTGTTTGGTGTATCTGGATGATATCGTCTTATTAGGAGGCACATTTAACAAGCATCTAAAGAATTTTCAACAAGTTTTATGAATCATCAAAGCTGACGAACTCAACTATCTGGGCCATATTGTGGCGAATCAAGGGGTCCGAACTGCAGTGCTATCACAAAAACCAATCGGTATAGAACGAGTATCCGCATACTACATTCAAATACTATCCAAACCAGAAAAAAATTATACCATAACCCGAAGAGAATTGTTGGCAATGGGGGATAGTGTCAAACATGTCCATAAGTACTTGTACGGACAAGAGTTTCTTTTACGAACGGACCATGTAGCTCTGAAATAGTTAATGCAGTTTAAAGACCCAGAAGGACTAGTTGCGAGATCGATTGAAAGGCGAGGATTTTAACATAACAGATGGAATGCTCAGAAGCCTTGTAGTAGTCTATGTAAGCACAGTTCCAGACAGGAATCAAATTGCAGAGGTTACGAGGATCCGTAGATTCCAAAGATCGTTGAACCAGAGAGCAATTGTCGGAAGACCAACGACACGATGAATGCTGCAGGAAATTCACAACAGGAAAACTGACGCGCATTTAGATATCAATGAAACGTTGGACAAGGTAAGACTCCGAACAAATGATGGAAATCGGTACATAGTCGGATGCATCGATTATTTCAGTAAATGGGTAAAAACATATCCGATTATGAATCATGAAGCTTGAACAGTTGCCGCGATGTATTTGTAAAAAATTGGGTATGAAGATTTGGAGTATCGTTAGGGCTACATTCAGACCAATTCCGAAATTTAGAGTCATCCGTGTTTCAAGAGTTGTGCCAAATACTTAACTTCAAGAAAACGAGGACTACACTCTTGCCTCTACAATCCGATAGCATGGTCGAGAGATTCAACAGAACACTGAAAGAACGTCAACGACAACCAGGATAGTTGGGACCGGTGGGTGTCTTTCACTATTTATGATGGCTTATTGTAGCGCAACACACATGATAATACAGGAAACCCATCAACTGTGGTGGTATTTGGCAGAGAACTCCGATTGCTATGTGTTATTTAATTTGGATCATCGAATATCGAACCAGTCACTAAGCAAGACTACGATGCAGATTTGTGAATTTGTGAATTGTGACATTGTGAATGCCAGCGATCGAATGAAGACAAGGTATGACCTTCGGTCAAACGGCTCAGAATTTATGGAGGGAGATATGAATCGGAAGAAAAGGGAGAAGTCTCTCTGAAGTTACAACAAAGTAGGGCCGGGCCATACAAAGTCATTAAATAGATCAACGATGTGGTATACCGGATTCAACAAAGGCCAAGGGCAAAAATGAAAGTAGTTCCCATTAAGGTGGGGGTAATGTGACGATTATGCCGAACGTTAAACTCATTCATATCATAGTAGCGTTGTTAGGCTGGTGGCTAAAATTGCAGGTATGCAGAGCATGGTGTTGTGATAATCGATGGTACGATCATAAAAGTAGGATAAGTTTAATTTCAACCAGTGATCAGTGAAAACCGTTTTAAAATGGTTCATATATGTGTGAGGATGGCGCTTTATGAACTTTTCCTTGAATTTTTCTATAGGGTGAAAACCAGAATAGTTAACAACAATATTTCAGTTTGAAATCATCATCGACCAATCAAACCATCAAATAACCGCTGATCGGATATGAATTATCGGAACCAACCTAAATTCATAATGGTTATCTTAAATCAAAAACGATATTCTTGAAAGATCTTTGAAATCTAATCACCTACAGATCTCAGAGATAGCATGGTTTTCATATAGCTCAGTTTTGTACCATGAAAATCGGGCTAATACACTTCTCATATTTTAATTTAGAATATTATCTATTACAATATTTCCACCAAATTTTAATTGCTATACCACCATGGTTTAGATTTGGAATTCTTGCTATAATAAATATAGCAATCGAGTTAAAATTCAGAGTCGAGTGTATTCAGAGAAGTTAAAATTTAACCTGTTGCTCTGGTGGATAAAAGAGTTTTATTGGGTGAACTGTTTCTATTCAAATTAGTCAACTATAATAGTTGACTAATTTGATTAGAAACAGTTCACCCAATAAAACTCGTTTATCCTCCAGAGACAACAGTCTAAATTTTACTTGATATTCTTGGCTTTCCGTAAAAAAGGTAACTCTATCGTCACCAGTATGAAATCCAGAAAAACGCGAATCTGGAAAATTTTCACTTTGATGCAAAAATTTGTAAAATTGAATTTCGTTTAATTTTGCAGAACATTTAGACTAAATTAAATTAATTTTTATAATTTTTTTGATATAGTTCAATTCGTTATGAATAAATTTTGAACTAAAAAAAATTAATGGATTTTGACTGTCAGTTTTTTTAAATAAAATTAGTTAAGACATTAGTACACAAATTTAAGATATTCATATTACAAAAATTAATTGATTTAGAAATTTAGAATTCTAAAATTTAAACTACATATTGTAATTTCATTATTGAAAAATTACAAATTTTATAAATTAAGAAATTTAAAAATGTTGAAAATTAGAAAACCGATTTTTTTTTAAATTTATGACGTTAGAAAGATGATTCAATAAATCCTTACTTTAGGAATTCAGAAATGACGTCATCTTAAAATTTGAACTTTTAGAACAAGAGATTAAGAAATTTAGAAACATGGATAGTATTCAGAAATTTAAAGTAATTTATAAAATTACGGATCTAGAAATTCATAACTTTTCGACACTTAATAAATTTTCCAATTTAGTGGATGCTAATTTAACAATTTGGTTATTTGGAAATTTTAAAAATTTGAAATTTTAAAATTTTAAAAAACTTTAATTAATAAAATTTTAAAGTATATCAATTTTGTTATTTGTGAAAATGGGAAACAAAAATTGGTTAAGTTTAAAATTTTAAAATGTATTAATTGGGTAATTTATTAATAAATAAAAGTAAAAATTTAGGAAATTAAAAATATAAAAATAAAATTTAGGAAATTGCTAAGTTAAGATATTTAAAAACATTTTAATTGGCAATTTAAGGAAACTTGCATTCAATAAATTTATTTATTTTCATAAAATAAGAAAATTTATAAATTAACGAAATTTGAAATTACAAAAATTTAAATAGTTTAAATTTCGAAATTGCCATTTTGTTATTTGTAAAAATGAGAAACAGAAATTGATTTGGTGTAAAATTTAAAAATTTATTAATTTGGTATTTTAATAATTTAATAATTAATAAAAATAAAATTTAGAAAATAACAAATTTAGAAATTAAATATTTGAAATTTAGAGATTTTACAATTTTAAATGGGAAATTTAAGAAATGCTAATGCTTTACATTTTTTAAATTTCACATTTAGTTAGAATTAGGAAAACTAGAAATTTAGAAATTTGACAAGTTCAGACAGTTAAAAACATTTTAATTTTAAAATTTAGAAAATTTGTATTCAATAAATTTATTTATTTCCATAAAATGAGAAAATTTAAAAATTAACGAAAATGTAATTAATTTTTAAAAATTTCGAAATTTAAAAATTTTAAAATTTGGAAATTTTTGAACTTTATTGTCAAATTATAAGTTCTAAAAATTTTAATTTAGAAATTCAAATATATAACAAATATTAATATTTTGAAATTTATTAATTAATTTTGAAATAATAGTAATAATTAGGAATAGGACAATTTGACAATAAATTTTAAATTTTTATATTATGAACAATCCGAAAGTTAAAAATTTAAAAATGATAAAACTAATGTTGAAATATTGTAAGTATATTTAACAAGAAATTAAAAATTCTAGTAGTTTAAAAATTATGAAGATTTAATAATTTAATTGACCGAGCAAATAGGACAGTGGTTAAAGCTGCAACGTTTGGATCGGGAGGTACCGGGTTCGAATCCCAACAAAGCCGGGATGCAAAATGGGATTTGTCATCTCAAGCCGATTACGGGGAGATGACTAATTTAACTAAACATCTATGACCGTTGGAATTTAGAACTCATGGGCCTACCATGTCACTATACAGGGTGACATGGGGCTATGCATTGCGCAGGTGGTACACTGTACTTGTGTGAATGAGGGTGAATGAGTTGAATGAATGTGTGTGTGATAAAAAATTGTGGTATCACAACAGACCGTCGTGTCGTTATCTAACCGAACCTAATAATTTAATTTGTTTTGTTTTTAAATTGAAAAATTGAAAAACTTTCGAAAATTTATAAGTTTAAGCATTAATTTAAAATTTTGTAAAATTGGTCAAAATAGAACATTAAAATATTTTAAAATTTACACATTTATCAAACATACATATTTTGGTAATTTTGAAGTTCTGAAAAATTAGGAACTTTAGAATTTTAGCAACATGAATATGTATTTTTAAATTTATAGAAATGCAGATGTTTAGGTACAGAAGTTCTGAAATTTCAAAAATTAATAATTTTAAATTTAAATAAAAGAATTACAATATTAAAAAAGAAAACCAATTTAAAGTACTAACACATAGAAACCTTACAATTTACTAATTTGGCATTTTAAAAATTTACAAGTTTTTAAATTTACAAAATTGATTACATAGAAATCTGGTAATGTTAACAATATAAGCATAATGTATAAATTCAGAAGTTTGTAAACTGTAAAGTTAAACATTAAGATCGGATAAATTTTAGAAAATTAATTTGGAAATATAGCTACTAAGCTACTTATTAATTTAACAAAAAATTACAAATTCTAATAGTTAAAATTTGTTAAATAAACGAAATAAGTTTGATTGTAAATTGAAAAATTTAGATACAAGAAGTAATCTATAAGTTTTGAGGCGATTTAAAAAATTTAGGAATTTGGATAAAATAAAAAATTTAAAAATTTAGAAATTAATTTCTAAGATTTCAAAAATGTATAATGCCACAGCTGACAATATCTAAAATCTATTGATTTTATGTCAAAGCAATTCAACTCATCATCTAGTTCCAATTTTCAATGAAAGCTTGGTTTTACTACTCGAAAGTTAACTTAAAAGTTAAAGACAAAGTAACATCACAGAAAAACTGGATAATTTTCAGGATTGTTACTCGAACTTTGATGCAAAATTTATAAAATTCAATTTAGTTTAATTTCGCAGAACTAATCATATTTAATTTTTAAAACTTTTTTAATTCAATTAAAGTCGTTATAAATAGATTTTGAACTAAAAAACATTAAAGGATTTCTACTGTCAGCGGACGTTGAAACGTCACAAATTTTATTAAAATAACGAAGTTAAATGTGTATTTATCTGAAAGTTTTTTTAAATAAAATGATAGGCTATTACTGCTACTCGCTTTCAGTATTGTGTCTGTTTCAAATATTTTCTAAAATTTCTAAATTCGTAATTTTTAATTTTAACAAATTCTAAATTTGCGATTTTATGAACTTTTGCGGTCTAAATTATTAATTAAGATGATTTTTATCATTTTCTAAATTTGAGAATTCAAATTACTAAAATATGTATCAATTTTCGAAAAAATTTCTAAAATATTTTCATCAAATTTAAGTTAAGACATTAGTACCCTCCAAATACGAAAAATTCGTGTAATTTAAAATTTATGAATTTATAATGAAATTTAAGATATTCATATTACAAAAATTAATTGATTCAAAAATTTAGAATTCTAAAATTTACACTACATATTGTAATTTTGTTATTAAGAAATTACAAATTTTTTAAATTAAGAAATTTAAAAATGTTGAAAATTAGAAAACCGATTTTATTTTTAAATTTATGACGTTAGAAAGATGATTTAATAAATCCTTAAATTTATGAATTCAGAAATGACGTCATCTAAAATATTGAACTTTTAGAATTAGAGATTAAGAAAATTAGAAACATGGATATTATTTAGAAATTTTGAAAATTAGAAATTTGTAAACAAATTGAGAAATAAGGAAATATATAAATTTAAAATTTTACAAATTAGCGAAATTTCAACAATTATGATTTATTAATTCATAGTTATTTGGTAATTCAGAAATTTAATAATTTAAAAATTTATAAATTATAATAAACTAAAGCATAATTTAAAATGCAAATATAATATACATAATATAAATCGTACTATTATAAATTTTAAAAAAATTTTAAATTTTAAAATTATGAATTTTAGAAATTAGGAAACATCAATTTAGTAATAAATTAATTTATAAAATTACCGATCTCGAAATTCATAATTTTTCGATACATAATAAATTTTCCAATTAAGTGGATTATTAAGTCTGCTAATTTAACAATTTGGTTGTTTTGGAAATTTTAAAAATTTGAAATTTTCAAATTTTGAAAATTTTGAAGTATATCAATTTTATACTATGGAAACAGAAATTGGTTAAGTTTAAAATTTTATTTTAATTGTTCACTCAGTAAGTATTGATTGTATTAATTTTGTAATTTGGTAATTTATTAATAAATAAAAATTAAAATTTAGGGAATTAAAAATATAAAATACAAAATTTTGAAAAATGTAGACATTTAAATACTTTAAAATGTTGAAATTTCGAGATTTAAAAATTTGGTAATATATGAACTAAGAAATTAATACAATATTAAAAAATTTAGTAACTAAGGCTGCGGACCAATCCACGGGTAAATGAATTACTAAGGTAAAAGTCGATTTTTAGTATTTTTATTTTATTGAAATACGTGATTTTGTTTATTTTCAGCCTACTCAATCCGTAGATCATTAAAAAATGAACAACCTAAACCTTAAATATTTACTTTTGTGTACTCGCTTTACCCTACTTTTTCATAGGGTAAATGAATTTACCGAAAAGTTGACTTTTACCCGTGAATTGGTCCGCAGCCTAAGAAATTTATAAAATTAAACATTTAGAAATTGAATATTTGATAATAAATTGAATATTTGTTTTTATAAGTTCTAAAAATTCAAAAATTTTAAAAAAAATATTGCAATATTGAAAAATAAAACCCATTTAAAGTACTTTCACATTTATGAATTAAAAAACGTTTTAATATAGAAATCTTCCAATTTAGCAATTTGGCGTTGTAAAGTTTTAAAAGTTTAGAAATTTACAAAATTGATTACATAGAAATTTGATTATGTTAACATAATAAACATAATGAATTAACCCAGAACTTTGTAAACTGCAAAGTTAAACATTTAGATCGGATAATTTTTAGAAAATTAATTTGGGAATATATTAATTGTATTTAACAAAAAATTATCAATTCAAAATGGTTTGAAATCTATAAGTTTTGAGGTTTAATTAAAAATTTTGGAAATTTGGATAAAATAAAAAATTTAAAAATTTAGAAATTAATTTCTAAGATTTCAAAAATGTTTAAGCTGACAATATCTAAAATGTTGCTAGAATTTATGTCACAGCAATTCAACTCATCATCTAGTTTCATTTTTCACTAAAAAATGTTCACTTGATTTTTCTACTCCAAAGTTCACTTAACAGTTAAGCATAAAGACACATCAAAGAAAATCGTTAATCTGGAAAATTTTCAGGAATGTTTCTCGAACTTTAATGCAAAAATTTGCAAAATTAAATAATTAATTTCGTTTAATTTCACAGAAATTGCAGATTAAACTTAATTAATTCTTATAATTTTTTTGATATAATTAATTCCTTCTGAATAAATTTTAAGTTCCAGTTAGCTCACAATTCTAAATACTACTGTTATCGAAAATTCAGAAAACTTCGAGTTTTAAAATTTTACAATATTCTTAATATATGCTAATTATTAAGTTAAATGATTCAATATTGAAATAGTACCAATTTGAGAATTGTTTCGTAAATTTTATTGTACTTTTTAATAAATGCATAATATAAAAATATTGTTGAATCATAAATTTTTCGTATAAATTCTCGACAAAATATATAAAATATTTCCATCAAATTTAAGTTAAGAAGGTAGACACCAAATTCGTAAAATTCGTTAAATTCCTATGTAAAAAAATTTAAAATTCAACTCAAACCTTAATAAAACATTAAGATTTACAAATTTAATTGTCCATTATATTTTTATATTTTAGAATTTAAAGTTTCTGAATTTATTTTGAAGTTTAAGATATTTATATTAGAAAAATTAAATGATTGAAAAATTTACAATTCTAAAATTTCGTTATTAAAAAGTTAAAATTTTTATAAATTAATGAATTTAAATTTGTTGAAAATTTGAGAACCGAATTTTTTAAAATTTAAGACGGTTCAAAGTGGTTAATTAATAAATCCTTAAATTTAGGAAATCAGAAATGGCGCCTTCTAAAAATTTGAAATGTTGAAAATTTGAGCAACTTCATCATTTCAATTTTAAAAATTGCAAAATTGTGAATATTAGAACTGGAAAATAGCAATATTCTAAAATTCACCCATTTTTTACACTTATATAAATTTTCTATTTAAATGAATTATTAATTATGATCATTTAGAGAATTTTAAAATTAATACTTTTAAATAATAAAATAAAAATATTTTAAATTTTGAAAATTTAGAAGTTTACAAAAATTGCACATTTGTTATTTGTGAAAATGGGAAAAGGATATTGGTTTGCTGTAAAATTTAAAATTGTATAAATTTAGAAATAATAAATGTACAGCTTAGGTAGAATTAGAAAAAATATAAATTTAGAAATTTGACAAGTTCAGATAGTAAAAACTTTTTAATTTTAAAATTAAGAAAATTTCAATTCAATAAACTTATTTATTTTCATAAAATGAGAAAATTTAGTATTTTGAAATTTATTATTAATTATATTAATATTTTGAAATTTATTTATTTATTTTGAAAAAAATAATAATAATTAGGAATTTGATAATTGGTTAGAAAATTAATTTTAGAAAATTAATGTTGAAATATTGTAATTATTTTTAACAAGAAATTAAAAAGTATAGTAGCTTATAAATTAAAAAAAATTTAAAATTTAATTTATTTTGTTTATAAATTGAAAATTTTAAAAACAAGAAAATTATAAATTTTAAGCACTAATTTAAAATTTGGTAAAATCGGTCGAAAAATTAAATTTAAAAATTTTAAAATTTACACATTTATTAAACATATATATTTGAGTAATTTTGAAGTTCTGAAATATTAGGAATTTTAGAACTTAGCAACTATGATATGTACTTCAAAATTTATAGGAATTCAGAAGTTTAGAATTAAAATAATTTAGAAATTTGGATATCTAGAAATTGTGAAAATGGGAAACAAAAAATTTAATTAGATAATTTAATTCCTTTTAAAATATTGGAAGTTAATTAAACATAGATATTTTTTTAAACAATTTTGAAATTCTCAAATTTATTAATTTACCGATTTAATTTAGAAAACGTAGATTTCAACAATTTATAATTTTGCTGGATTTTATGTGAATGCCAATTAAGCAACTATAATTAGTTTGGAATAAATTAAATATAGAAATGTTGTAAATGAAAAATGACGAAATTTTAACATTTTACAAATTGAAATGTTGAAAATTTTAGAAATTTCAATTTTAAAAATTGGGAAATATTATTACTAAATAGCGATATTCTAGAATTAAGTAATTAAATAATTTATAAAATTACAGATCTACGAATTCAAAATTTATCAACACTTTTATAAATTTTCCAATTAGTATGAAAATTTAAAAAAAATTAAAATTAATAATTTGAAATTAGGAAATTTTGAAAATTAAATTTATTTAAATTTTGAAAATTGCAATTTCGTTATTTTTGAAAATCGGAAATAGAAATTTGTTCAGTGGAAATAATAAAATAGGAATTTGAATCTTTTAATGTTAAGAAATTCAAATATTTTATATCAAATTTAGAAAATTAAAGAATTGATAGTTAAAACTAGAACAAATAGAAATTTAGAAAATATACAAGTTTGGAAGTTTAAAAAATTTTAATTTGCAAATAAAGATAACTAATTTATTTTTTTAAACTTTAAAAACTTAAAAATGTTGAAATTTCGAAATTTAAAAATTTGGTAATTTATGAACTATAAAAGTAATACAATATTAAAAATCTTTGTAACTAAGAAATTTATAAAATTAAAAATTTAGAAATTGAATATTTAATTTACAAATTGGTTACATAGAAATTTGGTAATCTTAACAAACCTAATGAGTAAATTCAGAACTTTCAAACCTGGGAAGTTATAAATTTAGATAAATTTTAGAAAATTAATTTGGAGTTGCTACTAAAAAAATAAATATTCTAATAGTTAAAATTTGTCTAATAAATTAAATAAATTTGTTTGTAAATTGAAAAATTTAGATACAAGGAGAAATATTTGAGTTTTGAGGTAATAGTAATTAATTTCTAATATTTTAAAAACGTATAATGCCAAAGCTGACAATATCTAAAATGTTGCCAGATTTTATGTCAAAGCAATTCAACTCATCATCTAGTCCCAACTGTCACTCAAAGCTCGATTTCACTACACAAGGGTGGTGGAGACCTCTTTTCACATTCAACACAAAATTTTGAATTTTAAAATTTGCACAACTTACGCGGAATTTTCTGAAATTTATTTTTATCCATGTGATCGATAATAAATCCGTTTAAATTTAACGCATTTCTTATATCAACTCGTTTCAGACATCGATATCCAGCAGCCAACACCACAGCCACCATAGCCATCAGTCGCACATGGACGTCACCAAATTCGCATTGGATCGTAATTCGCAGGCGGCGAATTATTTAAATACAGCAGCCGCTGCTGCTGCTGCCGCGGCCGCCGCAGCCGCCGGCAATTTATATTGTGATACAACCAATTCGAATGCATCATCGAAACCGTCACCGTACACCAGCTACTTAGATCCGACCAGCGTCCTAACCAAAGCCTATTTCGATTCGAAAATCTATCAGGATCGGGCAACGGTGGCAGCGGCCGCAAACTATGCATTCGACATAAGTAAAATTTATAGCCACCAATTACAGCAGGAGGAGCATAATAATAGTTTATTGGCGGCTGGCCGCGGTAGTCTTGATATAGATCGTGATTCAACTTCGACATCGTCGCACATCGATTCAAATGATAATAAGCTGGGGTTAAGCCACCAAAATATCGACAGTCAAATGGATAATAGTCATAGTCCGCCGGTAATGTCGTCGTCTAGCGCGGGCGGCGGCAGTGACGGCCAATACAATAATAATCAATCTGATACAAATAAATCGGGCAATAATCCAAGCCCAAGTGATTTTCGTCGTCCACTTACGGTTATTTTTTAAGGAACCCCGCCCCCTCACACACATCGAAAAAGTCAAATGTTTTTAATTGTAAAATGTTGTTTGTTTATAAAAAATAAAAAATTAAAAAAATTCAATTACTCTGCATAACAATTTTATTTATTTTATTGATTGTGCCGCGCGTTATAAAACTTATCAATTAATTTATTTTATGTAAATAAATAATTTAAATTAAACCTAAATAAATATAAATTATTATTATTAAATTAATGTTTTGCACTTTGACTATTTTTTATGTAAATATATAAATTAATTAATTAATTAATTATTTGTGTGCCATGTTATGTTTTTAATTATTTTCAAAATATTAAAACAAAATTATAAAATACAATAAAATTAAATATATATATTTAATTATTATTATAAATATTATGTATTAAATTATTATCGTAAGAATTTAATGAATTCTTATTATTTGTAATTTTATGAAAATTATATAAAAAACAAAAGAATTATTTATTAAATTTAATTATTAATCGTAAAACATATATACACACAATGAGAGCGTTAATTTAATTATTTTTTGTACATGAGAGAGCCTAACACTAAGTTCCAGAAAGTGACGTTATGGAAATTTGGCATCCACCAATCCGCAGCAAAGTGCAAACTGTTTGCTTAAAACTAATTTAAATTCGATATATTTTTTTTTTTTTAATTTATTGGAACCCATAAGGATTCCGCACTCAATGCCGGGACGGCCCATAGTGCAAACCCAGGATTCTATCCTAATTCGCAGAAGCGCACTGCAGCCCGAGCAAACTGTACAAGTTTGAACCAAGATATGGAGGACAATACATTAATAGAACTACAGCTGAAAACCTGAGGCCTAATAATATTGAAAGCTGGACAACTGCACACAAAGTGCAAGCAGTCATGATCTTCCTCAAGACAGACATCACAAATAACATCGTGAGATAAACCCATTCGATGGAGATGCCGCTTAAATCGATCATGACCCGTAAGAATCGCAACCAAGATTCTTAGCTGGTCCTTTTTCAAAGATATAGCATATTTAGTTGATTTCAAATTGGGCTCGCTAATGAAGTTCTTCGCCAAACGACAGCTGAAAGTAGCAAGCCACTGTAGTCTTAGATCTTTCAAAGCGTAGTTGTTTATAACTTTCTTGGCGTAGTTAAAAGATAATGGAGCCGCGGGTTCAGGTCTAATTATAGTTAGCTTGGAATCGAATTTGGCTAAACAGTCCTTCGATATCACAATTCTGGAGCAAAGAAGATTAATGAAGTGTTTGCAATCCTTGACAAGTTTGGAGACAGTCAAGGGATTTTTCAATGAATTGAGCACAGCTTTGCTATCAGTACACAGAATAATGTTTTTGTTTTTAACAGCAAAGTTCAAAGCTTCCATAACACTATATGTCAGGGTATCGCTAAGAGTTCCGCTTGGAAAATAGTGCGCAAAGCGAACCAAGACCTCCAAAAGATCTCTGATTGGACAAAGGAGAATAGATTCCAAATCCAGTACTGAGGCTAGAACGAGAGCTAACTGAAAAAAAGACTATGGACTCGTTTAATAATTGGAGAAAATCCTTCAAAAACCACAAAATCCCTTGAAGGATAAACCACCTTGAATAAGTTGGAGGAGTTGTAGTCAGTTGTACAGTAGAACATTCCAGGCCCCAATGCACCTCAAGCGAAACGCTACAAAACAAATAGTGCCACGAATAAACGTGTGCAACTGGGGCAGGGAAAGAATGGATTCCATAACAGGAAGTGGAGTCGAGGACATAGCTCCAGTAATAGCCCTACAAGCCGTGTTTTGAAGACTATTAAATTTAACAGTAGAACCTTTAGATTAACAACTGGCCACCACACAAGAGAAGCGTAAGATAAGATCGATAAGACCAGCGATTTATAACTGAAAAACAACATCCTGGGTATTAGACCCCAGGATTTCCCAAAAGCCCTTCTACATTGCCAAAATATGGCAGTAGCTTTTTGTACTTTGGAATCAATATGAGGTTTCCAGGAAAGTCTGCTATCTAAGATAACATACCAAGGTGCTTGACTTGGTTACATCATTTAATCGGTCTCCCAAAAAGAGAAGGAACGGATAGATCCAGAGCACTACGCCTAGTAAAGACAATTTAACCTGTCTTAGACAGGTTGACAGGAAACTCCTTATTATTGAAGGATCTTTCAATCCTAGTTGCAAGTTCATGCAAGGCAGTTTCACAGGACTTACCAACTCTGTAAGCATGTTGCATCTAATAAATCTGTTGACGATTCTTTCTAAGGGTTTAAGAAAAGTTGAAGACAGGCTAATAGGTCGAAAAGACTTGGGATCCGCATAATCGGATTTGCCGGCCTTCGGAATAAAAACGACTCTACGCCTGCGTCAGGATTTAGGAACAGCGCAGAAAGCAATACACGCCTGGAAAAGGTTTATCAGATGGTTCTGAATGATAGGAAAGCCGTGCCGTAATGTCGATGTTACATTTTGTGTTTTATTTTTTTTATACATTGCGTTGACCAAACAGAGAAACACCAACAGATTGTGAGGGTTGGGCGATTAGATACAGTAGTAGTTTACACCGTAATACCTGACCAAAAGTTCTTCGAACACATTACTGGGTCTGGAGCGTCGCTAAAATATGTCTTTGAGAGGATCTGTTTCAAGGTTTTCTCAGGGCCATATAGGATTTTAGCTGGTCTTTATGATGACGTCCATGCTTGAATTAAAACAGATCAATCTGCAACATAGCAAGTCGGCTTCCAAGAGGTGAGGGAACTGCTTGCTATATCGCATACAGATTTTTTCTGATTTAAACTCGAAGTTTGGCAGAATCTTTCATAAGTACACTGACCTTAAAACCAAAGCGTGCATTTATATTTCTAATACTATTGATGCTGCCCTAATTAATGAATGTAGCTCAGCTGATCTTACGGGTCAATAAACTACTTCTAGTGATTGGTTGTGATGCTAATGCTCATCATACCATTTGTGGCAGTTCTACTCTTCTGAGTTAGAGATTCTTAAAGTTGGTTGGGAGCCAACGTTTGTCAACTCGGTTCGCAAAGAAGTGATTGATATTAGTTTGTGCTCTATATCCCTCGTTGACCTAATTCTCTCTTGGTCATCTCTTTTAATATTATCTTTAAAAGACCACCTGTTAAAACATTCGCAATAGGAGACTTACGAATTGGGATACTTTCTCCTAGAATACGCTCGTTTCACTACTAGATTTGCCTAACCAGACTAAGTCTATCGCAGATCTTGATTAGCAGGCGACTGTTCTTACGAAAGCGACCTCGACAGCTTTTGAAAAGTCATGCCCTCCTATTAACTACCAGAAGGAGCGTAACAAACCCTTCTGGTGATCTGAATATAAACAGTTAAGGAAGAGTAACGGATTGGAATCGATTTTTATTAGCTCAAAAGGCTTATATAAAAAGCTTAAGATCCGCGCACAGGACTGCGTGGAAAAACTTCTGTAAAGGAATTGACAGCTTATCTGTTGTCGCCAGACTTAATACAACTCTGGCTTAGAATGATACGTTTAGACTCGATAATCTTCGTCTACCTTCCGGTAAACTAGCGAGGAGTCGGTGAGCTACTATTGTCTGTCGACTTTCCTGGGTTTGACATTGTTGATTTGGATGTGGTTGTATCCGAGACACCTGGAGTGTTTTCTCCTTTGCACTTTTCAAATCCAGTGGTCCGGATTGCGTTTTCCCTGCTGAATTACAGCATGGTTTTCTACACATCATGCTTTTAGGACTGTACCGCGCACCTTGAGCAGGAGTAGATTCATACCTAAAGCTGGTAAGTCGGATTATACTGACCCTTTAGTCTTTTAGGCTCATTAGTCTGACCTCTACTTTTCGTGGAATATTGATTATTAATGAAAGACAGAAGAAAAATCAGCTTTTCCGGGGGCCCTTGCCATGGAACTAAACCATTGAGGTTTTGGTTGAGTTGACACTGGGCAGAAAGAGGCAACATTTCATGTAATCATGAATGGCTCTCAATAAATTCTTTACTTAGATAATGAAATCTGGAGAAAGGTACATCACGGCTCTACAGCACTGCCAGCTCGGAGGACGTCCTCTACTCACAACAACACATGCAGCTCTCATGTAACACCTACTTATTGTTTTGTGGTAGTATCTGCAAGGACTTGTTCTTGCTAAAGCTTCAAAAGGGCGATAATCCGATAAATAGGTTGGTCATACCCAGTTTTGCTTGAAGATCGCCTTTTTTGATGCCACCGGTTCCATCATGTCCCGCCTTCGTGGCAATCGTAAAACATTTAAGATCTAAAGTATTCAAATTGTTGGGTTATGTTGATTCCCGCTTTCAATAATTCGCTCCTATACTCCATCTTTCATTTATGATCCATCCGTGAACCATTGTTGACCATATTCCTGAAGCCATGCGGCTTTATTTTCCCAATCCTCCCTGATTGAGATATGGATTTTATATTTTTGGATGAGGTCCATCTAGGGCTATATTTGGTCGATAAATCCCGTTATGTCGGATGACCAATTTCTCCATATGATTTCTTTCAGGGCTTCCTCCTCTATGGCTATATATCACCGTTTTAGGCTCAACTGAGTTTTCATAACTGCCTTCGCGGTAATTCTCATGGTGCCTGTTACTAATTACAAGTCACGCTAGTCACTGAAGACTAGCCAGTTTTGCCATTGCTGTGATCTTCTACCATAAAGCCGCAACATACATTATTCCTGAACAAATTTGTTTTCCTTTGCGCTTTAGGCCCCAAGTCCTACCGATATTAAGGCCCCAGGTCCTACTAACATTTTTGTAGCCTTTTTTACTATTAATTTCCTCCTCATGGTGAAAAAAATATTTGTTGTTTGTTCGGGTTAATTTAAACTTTCTCTTCTGCAGAAAGCAGAAGGTCTTCTAAGATTTAATTTAAACGAGATGAACCTATGGTCGGAGGTGAGAATATTGAAGATCAAATTGATAATCGCCATGGAGCACAAACTAATGTCAATCACTTCCCTCCTTACTGAATTAATAAAGGTAGGCTAACAGCCTTTGTTAAGGATTTCAAGCTCAGATGTGCTCAGGTAGTTTTTAAGATAAACCACTATCATTAATATTCCTGCTACCCCGTAACGTATGATGATCATAAGCATCGCATCCTACCACTAAAGGTAAATAATTTGCCCTGCTCCACGAAACAAGGTTGCTATTTCACAGAACTTGCCTGCAAATCTCGTCAAAATCTTTCCTATGTCACCCCATCCTCCAATTAGTTGTGTGACAACCAATAGGGGCATTTAACCCCTAAAAGACATATTTGCATTTTATCCAAACTGTACGCATACCTAAAAAAAATCCACCATTACTTTCCCATATATGCGAGGCGAGAGTGTCCTTGTCTCTCGCATTTCATTAAATGATTTTCCCATTAAATAAAAAGCCACCTAAAAATATAAATAACAACAAATTAAATAATTTCAGTTCTCCTCTTCAATTTCCTCTATTTATTTTTCCTGAGTTTTTTTTTATTTCTTTTCTATAAAATTTCCCAAGTACTTACCTCGCACAAACAAAGAACAACAACAAAAACAAACCACAACCACTTGAGTGTAATTTTACTTTCATTCAAATGCGACGACAACCAAATCGGATCCTATATATGTATACACAGAAAGGCATACAAATCATATAATCCCATCTCCCCGCAGTCTCCGCAATCACCATCTCATCGCACGAACCGAATAACATTGATTCAATCATTAAATTAGAACGCGTCACATAATTTATGTTGGCTGGCTTTTCACGTTTTTCTTTCTTTTATCTTGATAAATTAATTGAGATGAAATTAATTGAAGTTGCAATTAATTTTTTCGTACCAATTTTCCTTATTTCCGAGTACGTACATACAGACAGACGACACACATGAAAAAATATTACTTTTCCGTGGAACGTTCCGTATCTCGATTCAACATATTGAATCGTTTGCTTAAAAAAATATTGAACCGTAATACAATAATATTGAACGTAAATATTTGTCGACTAAGTGATAATCGTGCCATCTCTTGAAAATTAATAAAAACATATATTTTTTTTGTACTTAGTCAGCAAATAAATAAATAAATGTATGTGCTGGTTTGTGTCTTTAATAATTAGCTGAATTTTATTTAAGCTGTTTGTACGCGTTTGATGTGCTTTTTGTTAGTACATATACATACATATAACATAATATGCAGTAGTTTTTAGTGATTATAAATAGTTTTAAACTTTTAGTTGTGGAATTTGATTTATCATTCAAAAATACATAATCGGCACCGAATAGGAATAATTCGGAAACTATTTAGATTTTTTTTAGTCATGACACCGGATTTTTGGGATTTGGTTAAACAAGTTACAAATAGTTTCCAATAATGGAAAAAAGGTAAATACCTCCAAAACTATTTAGTAGCACAGTAAAAGATTATTAGGAATTGTCTGTGCTACTAATAAATTCTGGGGCAGAAACGAGAAGAGGATAAAGCATAGGAGGCGGCTATATAATGAAGGATTGAAGAACAAGTGGCATCTTTTATGGATGATCAAAATGGATCCTATGTGAGACAACAAAAGAAAAAAGTGGATACGGTCAAACCAATACTGGACACCCGCTCAAATACTTGGACATGAGATTTAGGATCGGAACGTAGAACGTGCAGCAGGGATGGGCGAAGTAGATTACGCCATGTAATAAGTAGATTACTTGGCAGTGTGTTTTGTCAACGTCGACAATTAGAATAATGTCAACAACCAACGATATTTTAGAGATTCATAAATGATGACGACCGGGACGTACCTGTGAATAGCGCTCGTTATCGCCCCATGATATCGGAATATTTGCTTCCTGAAATTGAAGCGACATTTGGTTCCAAAAAGGCTTGCAATTGAAAGACTTGTATTGAGAAGAAATCATGTTGGCGAGCAATTAGTTTCACGGTTCGGATCGATGAATTGGCTATTTAGATCGTTTGACAAAAACCTGGCTCCACAACTCCAATTTGCCGGCCAAATCATACATTTTTTGCAAACTTGAAAGTGTTTATACTTAGCAGGAGCATTGCCTCGGTTTTTGGTAAGATCAAATTTTTGACCTAATTAAATGTTTCAAAGCCAATTTCACGTACGTTTCGTCATCCATTAAATTTTGTGAAAATTTGGGCAACATTCTGGCAAATTTGTTAGCGACCAAGAGTTGGTTATCTGAACGATTTCCACATCCATGACGGTCTCAAGAAATTCGCTGACTAAAAGTGAGGGAACCATACAATGCTCTACAGCATTGGAGAGGACATCGAAAATTTTAAAACTGAATTTCTTCTTGGGCCGCGAGTATAGAAGGTTGTTTTGGATTTCCAAGCAGTCATAACAGATTGTGCACATAGTTGGCCAACCTATAAATAATTAGGGTGCACGCATCAACAGAAGTAGCCACACGTTTTACAATGACAATCTGATGGAATCTATACCCGAACACGATATTCGACTAGTTATTTGGGGACTTTAGTGTTAGAGCCGGCAGAAATCAGACCAACATTGTAACAAAACATACTTCCGCGGACTTCCGACACAAAACTACGACCAATAATGGTGAGAGAATGATGCATTTTGCAATTGCCCACGATCTTAGAGCGTATCAAGCACATACTTCCCACACAAACAGATACATTTGGAAACAGGACCTTAAATTGGCCACGTGTTAATTTTTAAAGGGTGAGCTTGTGTTGTGCAGGATGAGAGAACTTATCGGTCAATAACTCAAGGTAGAGCCTATATTCGTTTATGTCTCCATTATCGTTATACTTGGCCAGGTGGAATCTGTTACCGTCTCTACACCGCTTGGCGACATACATATACCTGTCTACTATCTGGTTTTGTTTAATGTTCTCATGGATTTGCGCATCCAGCGTCAGTTTGTAGTTAGTCTAGGTTGGTTAGATCTCAGCTTCTCATATGGCGCTGAAAATTGTATGTCTAGTTTCATCGGGTAGGTCACAGTCATATATAGCACGAGGTGCCGTTTTCTATTATATTCATTCTGTGGGTATGCGGAGAGTATTTTATCGTAGCACGTTAGCATCTGATTTAACGGTACACTTAAGGCTAGCTTTTTCTCTAATTATTCCTTGATGTTTGGCATGAAACTAAAAGTTATCCAGCCGTTCATTGAGTTGGCCCACCTTTCTAGCGCTTTCGACACTTTTCATGCTTGCCTCTTTATATAGCTTAGATTTTGGCTTATTTGATTGCCTAGAATTTGAAAATGGCCTTAGTTCATGTCTCGCATTCTCCTTAATTCAAAATTAGCATTCCGAAGGTCTTTGTATACTCGCAACCAAAATACATTTTTGGACACTGACTAATGTTCTTCGATTGTGACAGTTTATCCGGTCTGCCGATGTGACAAAAACCTGGCTCCACAACTGAAAATTGCTGGCCAAATCATACATTTTTTTGCAAATGTATCTAACTTGAAATGTCGTCATCCAACAAAACACATCCACTAAATTTTGTGAAAATTTTGTCGACTGAAATTTTGTAAAGATTTCTATCGTTGTTCAGCACAAAATTTTTAATCCGCCGATGGTCGAGTAAGCAGAGTCAATGCTCTTGAAATCGTGGACTCGAGTTCAAGTCTTGTCAGCGTCAATACTTTTTTTAATTAATATCTTGGGCAAGTATAAGAGCCCCCTCTTGTGTATGACCATAATGAATTGTCCATTCCTGTTGCTAAAATTTTCAATATTTTCTATTGAATTGGCAAACATAAAAGATTTGTATAGCACCAACTTTATATACGCCGGTGGTCGCAGCAGAGTCGTTGCATTTGGAATTGAGAACTTGAGTTCAAGCCTCGGTTTGGCATAAAATAATTTTTAATTTAATTTATTTAATTTTTCCCTTTAATTGGCAAATATAAAGGATGAGTATAGCGGCAACTCTTCATATGGAAATGGTGAGGTGGTAACGTAAGCGGTGTGGAATCGTGGATGTTGTGCAGTGTTCGAACCTCGATTGAGGCTCGATTGAGGGTAAAAAAAAAAAAAAAAATTTCACACATTTCTCAAAAAATTAAATAAAAAAATTGAAAATTTTAGCAACGACAATGGATTCTGCTTATTTGACCATCGCCGTACAATTAATTTCATTACCGGTCTATACCCATCTTTTATACTTGCCACTTTTACATGGAGAATTTATGGAAGTTTTGAACAGAAAAGCTGAGTTGGATTTGAGTAATTTTATATCACCATCACCAATTTGACATCAGAAATTAAATGTTTGGCTCGATCGAGAATCGAACTTAGGTCTATGAATCCAAAGTCACTGACTTTGCTTACTCAACCACCGCCGCATATATATTTCATGCTATACAAATCTTTTATACCTGTCATTTGAATAGAAAATATTGAAAATTTTAGCAAATACAATGGACTTTGCGTTTATTTCACCAACGCTATATACCCATATTGTATACATGCCACTACTTGAAAAATATGAAGTTGTGTGTTGATACAGAAGAAATTAAATTAAAATAATAACGTCGCTAATGTGATTCGAACCTAAGTCCAAGAATGCAAAGTAAATCACAGATCACTCTACTACATCGCCCACCACCGTATATATATATATTTGATGTTATGCAAATCTTTTATACTTTCCAATTGAATTGAGAAACTTGCGGAATTTTTTTAACAGAAGCTGAGTTAAGGCTCTACTTTACCTTGAAAAAAATAAAAATTGATGTCGATATTTAAATACCACAAAATGCATCTAAAATTAAATTTCAAATGGTGTAAATCTCCGCTATCGAAAATTACAAAATAATACACGAAAATATTGTTTTATTTGCCACTTACGACATCTAATTAAAAAGGGATGAACTAAAAATTACACGATATTTAGTTGATTCCTAACCCACTTTTACATCGAAGATACATTTTTTTCAATAAATTGATTTGGTAGCTTATCGTTATAACATAGTTTTCAATTAAATTTTCAATTTTCTCGCTTATTAGAACGAATTTTTATAAAAACGCGTGTTAATCGCTAGATTATATCTACCTGAACGTACCCATATATAAAACTTTTACATATTAGTGGAAAAATATTGATAAATTTGGTTTGTGAGTGAATGGTTTTGGTCAAAAATGCATCAACTTTGAGACGCAATTACGAGAAAACTATAGCGAATTAAAAAAAAAAGCGTGTGTTACTCGCTTCCAAATATATTTAACTTTGTTATAAAATAAAAATTAATTCAATCATCTGACAAGCTATTCCTCCTTATGTTCATAAAAATTATATAACTTCCGTTCCAGTCAATGATGTGTGATGCGATTTTCTTGGCAGGCCGCAATATTGACCACTGATATAAGTTTTAAGTTTTAGTCAGTTTATGAATAATGATCGTCCAAATGAAAAATTTCCCTATACAAACTGAAGGTATAACAAAGCTGAGTTTAAGTCTCGATTAGGGCTAAAAAAAAAATTAATTTAATTTCTTACAAATTAATTCAATTAAGATTCTGTTGAATTTTCATTTTTCTCTATATTCAAATGATGAGTATGAAAGATGGATTTATCAGTAATGGGATTGTAAGGCAGTGGTGAAGTAAGCAAAGTAATGCATTCGGGCTAACGTTTTTTTAATTTAATTTCATCTTACAAATTAGTTCAACTCAGCTTCTATTAAAATTTTCAAATTTCTCCAATTAATTGCCAAGTATAAAGGAGGGATGTAGCAGCAATGAAAATGTACGGCGATGGTCAAATAAGCAGAGTCCACAAATACTTTTGGTTATAAAAAAATCGATCAGGTCAGGTATTTTTCCTGGGTCAGTTGGCCAATGTGTTGGTTTACCAGTTGAAATGGATTCACATCCATTTTCTTTAGTGGCAATCACTAATTCTTTTCCTTTAGTTGTAGTTAATCTAGAACCGCAGTGAGTATTCTTCGCATTGAAATCACCACCTATCATAAACCATTTTCCCAGAACCTTCAAGAACTCTGAGTATTGTTTGTTTTTAATAGAATGTCTTGGTGGACAGTACAATCCTGCCACAACAAGTGTTGGTTATCTGAACGATATGGCTATTTAATAACTCGGTAGCACTTATAGCCTTCCTGAACTCGAATTCGTTTTGCCATGGAGTGGGGTGTGTTAAATTTTACTGACAAAAGTCGTAATTCTATCAAAGCAATTGTCTATAAATAATTAATTAATTGGTGATTATCGATTACCCCATACATCTAGGAAAACTCCTAGAGTACATGCTTTTGCGCAGACTTTATAACTATGTTGATCATTTTTAACATACCATCCTCTGTGGCTCTTTTTTATCTGAAGCTGAATTGCTTATCACTATATTCGCCACTGTTCGGGAACATGTGCAAAATCCTGCCAGTGATTAATTTCTCAATTAGTTTACCTACGACTGAGGACACCCACGCTTTATCATTTTAACCTCGATATGTTGCCTAGGCCTGGCGCTTTACTAGTTTTCATGGGCATGTATGCGGACACGTGTACCATTGATTGCGTATTTCTCTTTGTTTATTGGTGTCGTTTATACCTTCACTTTAGTCGGGTAGCTGTGTTTTATTAAGCATTTTGTGGTGTCTTCCCAACACGTGGTTGTTTGTCCATCATCGCTTACTAGAGTACTGAGTACCTTTTACAATTTTCCCGTTCTGAATTTGTGTACAAAACCGCCTGGTTCAGTACTTCCACGGTCACAAATGTATGCGACTATGCGAGTGTACACATTTTCATATACTCGTACAAATAAATTCTAGTATAAATATATTACTGAAGCACAAACCCCTTAGAAATTTGGCCTTAGGGACAGTAGTACCGTTGAATATTGGACCTCTCCAAATACGTATAATAGGACATTACTATAAAAAGGATTGGGCTTCGCTGATAAAGCTCGATTAATTGATAAAAAACATGCAAGTCGTATGTAAACATTTTACTCATGCACAAAAATCTCCGAGAGTTTGGCATATAGGCACCTGAATAGTGGACACTTGGGACACTTTACCAAATTAATATAAAAAATTCCTATTAAAAGGGATCCTCTCCGCTAATAAATCATGAAAATTTGATAACAATTATGCAATTCAAATGCAATAATTAATTTGTATCCTTTATCAGGACGCCCAACCATTTTTATAGTAATGTGGTAAAGCAATTAAGAAATGCCCAAGTGTTCATTGTTCGCTAATATCGGTGTGCGTTTGGAAAACACTCTGAGATTATTGTGTATTGAATGAAACGTTTACATACAATTTGCATAATTCTTGTCGAATTTTCAATATTTATGGGCGAAGCCCAACCCTTGTTATGGTAATACTTCGTACTAATTTGGAAAGGCCCAAGTGTCCACTTTTCAGAACTACTAGTATCCATATGGTTAAATTCGAATGGTTTTTGAGCAGCAGTAATGTATTTATACATGAATTTATTTTATAAGTATCCTGTTAAGAAAATATTTTTAGAGTGGCTGCCAAGGTGCACTTATACCGGCAACGACCCATTGCAAAACCAAAGGATCGTACTTCCGTTTTACTTCTAGTGGAACCAATCAGAGCTACTTATGTCGCGTAATATATCTCGCACTTTACAGTTTTCGAGGTCCGAGGGACTGTTTTATTTATGCCTTACACATGCTGGACATGAGCATAGGAAGTGAACTAAAATCTCTTCCTCCTCTTTAATCATGCAGCTTTAAAGCCATCTACTTCCAGAGCTAGACATGTTGTACGAGAAGGCAGTGCCTCTTTCTCTCTGGCTTTCACATCCCATTAAGGGATTTTGCCGCCTGAACAGTGGTCCGCTAATTATCTTGGTTCATCGCTTTTCCTCCAATTTCTACATTCCATTACTCTTAGATCTCGACGTCGTTCCCCTACAACGTACCCCGACTGGCTGTTCGTGTAACGCTTTTTTTATCAAACGGTTTGATGGGGACCTTACAATGTGGCTCAGAATCCGATGACATCGCAGCCTCCAAGAAGATCGTGATTCATTCGAATTGGATCGGATAACCTTACTTTCAAACGTAGATAATAATCTACAGTCGTTGGTGGTCAAGGTCCAATTTTCAGTTCCGAAAGTAAGCACAGGTTTTATAATAGCTTTATAAAGAACGAGTTTAAATAACTGCGACAGATATTTTGATTTCAAAAACCTCGACTGTGCATATAGAAGACTCGATGTTTATTTCGACATTAACAATAGGGATGCTCCTATGGTGTAGATAACAATTTTGTTTTGTTGCTGCTGATTCTCAAACCAAGTCGTTTCGGGGTTCCGGTCAACTGGTACCAAACTGCCTTTGATATATCAATGGGTCTTCGGCCAAGAAGCACGATATCATCTATACATCGCAGAATTTGGCCTGATTCAAAAGCACAAGCGCGAGGCAAGTCAGATACTGTCCCCTCCACTACATAAATCTGTTAAAAGTCTTTGTACAATTGGTGAATGGTTATGTTCTACTCCCAACATTTTTCCAAGATCATTCGTATAGTGTGAAACATTGATCAGTGGTTGATTGGTTGGAGAAAAAACCATACTGGTATTTACTGATGATATTTTCGGTGAAAGGGACGATTCTGGTAAGTGCAACATTTGCAAACATTTTGTAGGCGGTCATCTTTTTTATGCAGCGGACATATGAGTGCGGTCTTCCATACCTTAGACTACTGTTCCTGGTCCTATAGATCATCCTGACGATGATGAGGCACCTCGTCAGTCCGATTTAGTAGATTTTGGAAGTGGCTTTGCCAAACTGAGAGAACTTCATTCACGATTGTTCTCAACTCTCCATTCGTGTTTTTGATGGCTGTGGATGTTGGATGGAAGCCTTTAGTATGAGGCTTCTGGTGTTAGGCAAAATAGTCTCTCGAGTTTCCATTTTCCGCTGGGAAGCTGATGGTTTTGAAACATGTCCTCATATATTCGCGCTCCTTTTTACGAAGGAATTTAGCTGTGGCTTCTCGGTGCTCTTAGTGTTACGGGCCAGCAGCCATTATTCACATAGCTTTTGTTTATCTTCGACGAGCTGACGTCATTACGTGATCTTGTTGTTCTTCTTCCAATTGTACTTTCCACTGCGGTTGTTACCGCTGACTGGATAAAGTTTACCACTGCTTATGGATGTTTGATTGAAGATTGTGATTTTCATTGTGCCGTTCTTGATGTTCAATGACGACTGATTGATAAGTGTGCAGGCGGTCTTCATCTTTTAACATCGATAATCCAGCGTACGGTTTTCTTTGCTTGTTTATTAAATGTGGATGAATTTCAAGTGCAATTTCAATTTCCTTGTTTCAATAACAAGGTCACTGTCAGCGCCTCCAGATTAAAGTAGCCCACAATGATTTTAATATCATGCTGCAGGTTGTTGCTGAATATGTCTTCTAGCTCCACAAAGATTTATCTTCGGTAGGCGCATTGACGATCGTGATATTGAACTTGTTTGTGCGTAATCTAACTGCGGTGGATGAGAAAGCGGACTTCAAATTCTCCTCTATTCTGGTGGCGGCTGTAATAGAGAGTGTGTATCCATTGGTGGTATTATGAATCCCATTCCCAGACCATCTAATGTGTAAGTCATCGCCTGGTTCGACAGGTTCCGGAGATCTGCAGGTCTTAAGAAGTTTTGCACGTTCCATGTGCCCATTTTTATAGCGTTGTTCATGTATATTTGCCGAAGTCGTTATTGAGGCCTTTGGATAGGGTTCATAACTTGAAAGTTTTTTTGAAAGTAAGTTGTTGGCTATTCGCGTTTGTGGGTCACGTACTGGTCGTGGACCTTGTGGCACCCAGTCCTACCAGTAACACGTTTATATTGCAAGCCGCTAGCTACAAAACGGACCAACGCTTCAGCTACCCCTACCCTGGAGAACAGACGCTGATTTGGTATTGGTTTAGAGAGCACCACGAGGAAGTATGAAATCAGGGACCGTATTCTCCGAAGGCAGTTCCCTTAAGTACTAAATTCTTCCAGTAAGGCTAAACGCCCTTTTGCGGTTTCTTCGCATCTGGTTGTATTAGTTGTCCGTAATTTCTTCTGGCCACTTTATCGATTTTCAGACATGAACTCAATCTAATTTAACAAAATGGTTTAAAAGACATTATTTTTTGCAAAATATCATTCGCATCTACTTAAAATTCAAATCCCAAAATTTCGATAATTTTTGTGGAAACAAACAACCAACACCATATCCACCCGCGCCAACAACAACAAATCAGAATTAAAATTTTTGTGTTATCACACACACAGAGGATTAGAAAATACAATTTTCGATGAAAAATAATAACAAACAACACACAGACACTATTACCCATAGAGGAGACACCTATACACATACACACAATTATGATTGACGATTTTCCATATCGTCATTCGAATTTTCGCGGGCAAATAGGGAGTCATATATACGGAATATAGAATGGAATCGTTGGCACAATAAAAAGGATGAAAGATGATGGAAAAAAGACAATAAAATGATTATAATCCAAAATTTATGTACCACCGAGGGTGTTACACACCCTCACATGTATGTTGTGTGTTTATGTGCACGAAAAATATTTTTCAAGGGGGATTGATTTGAAAATTGAAATTGAAAGACAAATTGGATACAATTTAAATCAAATATGTTGTGATGTTTTTTGTTCAAAATCCACAAGGAGATAAATGATTATATTCTCATCATATATGGGAATGTTGCGATGATACGTTACGTATATACACGAGAGGGTGGGTGGAGAGAGCTTAGAGGTTACGTATAGGAATTTAATATTATTTTTTCATGACCTATCGTCGTATTCACTTCCATTATCCTCTTATACACCACAATCAAATTGTTTATCCACTTAATTTGCCAATTTTTTTTATTTTTTTTTAATCAAGAATCTATATCGATCGATTTTCTGGAAATACATGTACACAAAAGAAAATAATGTGTTAAGTGAAAATTTCAAGTGGCTGGGTAAATACTGTATGTGCATATATACGAGTGTATACCAGGTTAAATTAAATCGTATTAAGGTTTTGCCCTTTTAATGATATTTGGTCCGGGCGCACAAACATACGGGTATTTAACTAGAATTTTGCAGCGCCCACACAGCCGATAGAATACTTGCGATTAAAGAAACATTCTGATGAATTCAATAATACATTTTGTACCGCCGATTCTATAGAGATCTGGTTGAATGCGTAAGGATATTCGCCTATCTGGTTAGATAGCCTGTCGATAGTCCAATATCCAATCATGATGATTAGTCCCACTCCATTCAAGAGTGGCTGCCAACGCACACATTGACCGGTAATGGTCCGTTGTGATACCACAGGATCTTATTCCCTTTTTACCCCTGGTGGAACTAATCAGAGCTACTAGTACAATAGCGTACGTATTATATTTCGCACTTTACAATGTTCGAGATCCGGAAGGCTATCAATTGTGTAAGTACCCATATGTTTATGCCTTCTGTATGCTAATGACGAACATGAGCATAGAAAGTGAACCAAAGTCTCTTGCACCTCCTTATCCACGCAGCTTATGCAAATTCTCCGAAAAGGCATTATTCTTAAATCACGTCGACGTATAGGGAGATTCGATTTTTGAAGCGCTTCAAGTCTAGTTTTAGTCAAACTTGCCGTGCTACGCTACAAGTAAAGGTGTCCATCCACCTTTGATTCGCCAAGACAACAGCCTCTTCATATGCGCTAATTAAAACGCCGCAAGCTTGCCTTTTCCTGGTGGAATCTGTACCATTGTACCATGCCTAGCCAGTTCGTCTGCCCTGCAAGACCCAGACTATCCGGATGGTGAAATGCTCATTCATCTCATTAAAAAAAGAGGGGCAACTAAACGGCACACTTGACGAGAGGAAATTGGCCCACATAAAATGCAATACAAATCGTGGATTCCACATTATGTCTCAACCAAGCTAAGACCTCCTTAATCGCTATCACTTCAGTTTGGTACACGCTGCAGTAGTCCAGGAGACAAACGGAAATATTAACGTTCAATTTATCATAGAAAACACCGGCTGCTACTTTACCATTTAGCTTGGGGCCATCTGTGAAAAACTGCATAGCTTCGAATACCAATAGTGACCCGCTTGAGGGACAAATGGTCCGGAAGCTCGTCTGGAAGCTCGTTGCTTTCCTATAGCGATCTACTTAACGTCGAGTGGCCCGTCATCAGAAGACAATTCCCCTGTGATGCAGCTGATTGCCACGTAGCCGTGTTTGCCGCCATCTACTTATCAAAAATATCGACCGGTGAAAAATAACTTCTAAGGCGCTTGTCAGGGTCGTTCTCAGCGCCTTATAAGTAAACAGGCCGTCCTTGGCATCTTCTCGATCCTAGTCCTCTATGTTGTTTTCTGAAGAGCTCAAGATGTACATAGCTACAGTAGCCTTGTTTATGCTTTCCAAAATATTAGGGCTCCAACTAAGGTTACTGTCCAAAATCACACCCAGGATCCACTATACTGGGATTTTGTATTACCTCGTAAATAGTACCAGCTCAGTTTTGACTTGAACTGGTTGATTTCCAGTCCACATCTGCTGGCCCATCTCACATTTTTCAATACCACCTTAATTGTGCTTATGTATTTCCTTCAGACAGCTATCACTAGATCATTTCTTTTTCTCCAGCTCTAACAGCAATCCATTGATCGCTTTATTAGGCAAGATGAGATACGACGCCCCCTTGTGGAATCCCGCTACCCACACTTCTTCTAATAGCGATTACCTCAGCACAGAGTTGACCGTCCTGATTAGCCGGCTTAGTCCACCCCACGGTATGAATCAACCCGCATCTCTATGATGCACCAGCCCCCATCTTTCCGAAATGATACTCCAATTTTCTTGACTCCTGACAATGACGACAAGCACTAACACATGCTGCCATCACTAAAAAATTTAGGTCGGTGTTTGATAAGAGTTATTTTGTTCACTGCAACTTGCCCCGTGTACTATCAACCGCTTTCAGCTCATCCTGGGTGGCTGTATTTTGCTCAGATGTGACCTGTCCCTCACGGGTCGGAGCCCACTAGTCAAATATCCTAAAAGCTGAGCGCCGGTCTCCTACTTTGCCAGCATAATAAGGTTTTCCTAGGATAATACCACTGCCTCCTGACTAAGGTACCATAGAATCATCCTTGCGGCTGTCAAAATAAGTAGGTGAAATATATTGGAACGGCTTGAATTAATTATTTAACATGGCGTCAAATAAGTCAATAAGTTTCGAACAAGTATTCATTTGAAACAAACCGGCCTAAATAAATAATTACGTCAGGGTGTATCGAAGAAGCCACTATAGGTACCGAATATTTAACTTTTTAGTATTAAGGTATAAACAGAACCAAAGATACAACGACCAAATAATAAAAATAATACAGTTTTTAAAAGGCCATTACTGGCCCCTTACAGTGTCAACAACCATCAGAAGTTGTTTTCTACACCATGGAGCCATCGTGGAGTGCAACAACCTATGCACTCACCATATGGTAGCTCTTCTTTCATAGATCGCTCTACAATTCGTTCTCAGAACGTAACCGAGCCAGCGTACTCAAGATGTACATTTTCGGGAATTTTCATCAGATCTCTGATCTCGACATTGCATAGAGCTCGGTATATACATATCATCTACTTCGCGTTTAGGGCTGTAAATGATTCTTCTTTCGAACTTGTCCATCAGCGTCAAACTTACACATCCATACATTACAACGCACCTGATCAACGCTTTGTAAAGCTTCAGCTTCACGGCATTTGATAGGTGTTTAGATTTTAGCAGTGGCATTAGTGGATACAAAGCAATTATAACTAGAAATAATGTATTTTGTTTTGGACTCATTGGTCTGAAGTCCAACAGAAGCTGAAAACTCAACAAGCGGATCAAGTATTTCCATTACTCCGTTACTATTCAGTCCAATCACGCATATGTCATCTGCATATGCAAGCACCTGGCAATATAAGATGTTACGCAGAGGTGTTTCAGTTTTACGAAAGATGTACTCCAGAGATTGTACTCTCTGTCGATCACCTGAGTTAACTGCAATAATTCTCAATAGCTGTTCTCAACTTTAACAAAGCACTGATTCTAGGGCTACAAACTATCTCGATTAATGGAATCCTAGGCCTGGCGGAAATTCAGGAATACCTAATGTACGGGGATGGACGTCTTAGAGTTATTATAGTTAGAATCATTCTCAGCAAAACTACCTGATCAGTGACTGATCGATAACAACAAGACTGCATGGTTAATGTCGAAACAAGAGGCAATGTAGAAATATTCCCATTAAGGAGGTGCTTAAAGTATGTATAGCAAGTTGAAGAATAACAAAGCTCCGGGGCCTCATAAAATTCCCAATATTGCAATTAAATCAGCGGTCCGCTCATACCCAAAGTGGTTTGTAAACTTATTAAACTCATGCATAGCGGAAGGAGTATTCCCAGAGAAATGGAAATTACAGCGGTTGGTACTATTGCCTAAAGCGAATAAGGTCCATCTTCCTACCGGCCAATCTGCTTGTTACTGTAGGTAAAATATTTGAGATAGTTATATGTGAGAGACTATACAGGAAGCTGTAGCAGCTCGAATATTCGACTCACCGATATCCGATTCTGCCACAAACAAAACAATTAGTGAAATTCAAATATAAACCAACTTATTTGAATTAAGCGTTCACTAACCCCATCACATATCCATCTATCCAACCACCACTATCTAATAACCGAACCATTACTATAAAACATTTATAGTAAAACATGTCGCCATCTAACAACATCACCACGAACAACAATGTTCGGTGATGCAATACTAATGCATAAGTGCAGTATTGACCGTCGCCGGCGCACGTGTTCCATCATCAACAAAACGAACACGAAGGCGACGTCACAACACAACAAAACAAAACAACAAACTTTTTGGCGTCCATTGCGACTTTTCATCTACGAACAGCAAGTTCATACTAATGGTGGTGAAAAATAATAAAATTAAATTTAATTAATAAACAATTAAATAAACATAAATTTGAATAAATACATATATTATTATATAAATAAATAAATAATTGAAATAATAAATAAATATATTAAAATTCAACAAAATAATTGTATATATATAAAAATTAAAATAAAAAAGTTTGCTGTGACAATTAATTTAATAAATATTGTTTGTTCAATTTATTGAGTTTTGAGAAGTCCATATTGGACAAGTATAAAATAAATAGGAAATACACTATAAAGCCATTAAAAACAAAGGGGACTTGGCGGAGAACGAATATGAATTCCGTAAAGCTCGCTCTACCATTGAAGCGATGAGGCTATATCTGGTGATAGATGGAAAAGAGGTTCTAAAAAGTATTGAACGGTAGTTACATTTGATGTCAAAAATGCATTTAACTCAGCGAGTTCAATAAAGAGGTCCTTCTGTATTTACTTAAAATGGTGGCTAATTATTTTAGACAACGAGTTTTGAAGTATGAAACCGATGAAGGTACTAAATACCATGACATATCTGGAGGTGTACCACAGGACTCTTTGCTGGCATCCACATTGTGGAATGCCATGTACGATAACATTTTTAGACTGCCGATACCAGAAGAAGCAATAGTGGTTGGTTTTGCTGATGATGTTGCGATTATAGTTGCTGCAAAGTACAAAGAAGAGGTAGAAGGAATCTGCAATTGGAGTATAAGAGTAATTCAGAATTGGTGTCATCTGTGGGCTTACAGTTGGCGCAGCACAAAATAGAAGCCGGGCTATAATCACCAGTAGGAAATGGTTGGTATTCATGACAGTGGAAGTTTGTGGTCAACTGATTGAGTCAAAATAATCTATTAATTATCTGGGAGTAATAATTGATGCTAGAATCTCCTTTAAATCGCATTTGGATACCGTTGGGGAAAAAGCTGGAAAAGTGAGGGGGGGGGGTCACCAGAGCCACAAAATGTTACTGAGTAGTGTGGTGACATTTATTTTGATGTATGGAGCACCAATTTGGGCCGGTGCTATGGGGAGAAGTGCGTTCAAACGTGATCAGAAACATCAGATGAAGCCGTGTGTCTATTGGCGGGTATGCCTCCAATTGACTTATTGGCTAAGGAGCGCTAAATAATGTATTTTCGCCGTGCAAATGTGGATAAGAGATAAAATCGTATTGTGGCTCGCACAGAGACCGGCAACATGTGGCAGCAGCATTGGGACAGCTCAAGAAAAGTTCGATGGACACATCGTTTCGTCGCTTCGGTAGTTAACTGTCTAGATATAGGAAACATGAAGAGATTAACTTCTATTTATGCCAGTTTCTGACGGGCATGGTTCTTTTCGCGCTAACTTACTTAAGTTTAGGAAGATGATTCCCCTTATTGGCCAATGTGCGAAGGAAAACTGGAGAACATGGAGCATGTATTTTTGACTGTCCGCGCAGTCTTTCGGGGAAGAAAGCTTGGAACTATATAGACCTGTGCGAAATGACTTATAACCGTTCACAGTTGTTGATTGTATGCTGCAGTCCGAAGAAATTTGGGAGGTGGTGTGTTAAATGATTGCACGGATTATTAAGAAACTGAGAAGTTTAGAAAAAAATAGACAAAGACAACAAAATTAGATGGCAGCTAAGGCTGAGCCTGTTCTCGCGAAGTAGTACATAGCAGTAGTTCCACGAGACAACTTTAGGCATAAGAATTTTTGGGTTAGGGTTTATATAGTCGGTAACAATCCGACACTCCGAGGTCTACATGTGAGGTCTTATGAAGATTCCCCCCTTTCTGACTGATGCTTTCGAAATTCTCGTGCCAAACATGGAATTTCTTCTACTATTTCTTTTGAACTTTTGTATAGCCTTAACTGAGTAACCTTGAGATGTATTTTTTTTTGTGATAAGCTTCAATTCACTGAGCCAATGTAGCATCTAGCTTCAAAGTTTAGATCGGAAGATACTATATTCGAGCCAAAATAGGAGCAGGAGCATAATTTTCATCATCATCGATTTTACGGGCACTTTGCAGTTCAACTCATTACTTATACACTTCACCGAGAATAAGCTCTCAAATTTCATCAATCTGATAAAACAAATAATCGGAATTATTGTTTTTAGTTTGGTTACCATAATGCCACCCCCTTCAACAACAACAAAAACACTAAAATTGATAATTTTTCAAGTGCATAAGTTAAAAGAATTAAACGTGCGAATACGAAATTGAAAAAAGAAAATTATTTTAGATTGGTTTTTGTGTAGTTACTGGGAAGGCGATACCGACGGAATGGGGGGGGAGGGAAAGGGGGTGCTAAAAAAGATGGAAAATAGGAAGAAAAATATAATAGCGAATAATGTCCATTATTCGAAAACAAACGACTATACTGTGTTATTCTGATAACACAATACTGTTTTTTTTTCTATTTTGTGTATAGCAGAGCTACGTATGGTACGAGTATATATAGTTTAGAGAGCTCACATAATACACACCCGCACACTGCTGTTATAGTTTTGGTAGATTTTCAAATACATTCTGTGCTCCAACTATTATATGTATTATGGTCTATTATAATGGTATTTTCTATTTTTTGGGTTTTATAAAATTACCATTAGAATAGAGAAAGAGCGCAGAAGAAATATTATTTTATAAATTGTTATTTAGGTGAATGCGGGAATCTAATTGGGGTATATAGTTCAATGTGCTGTGTGTGGAGCGGGGTGACTTTTATTTACATATTTTATTTGAAATAAACTAAACCATTATGGTATATTAATGGTTTAGAATATAATTAGGTGTAGTATCGCACATAGTACATCGCACATTTCACATGGTTCGTAAAATATTCAGTTTCTCTAAGCCTAAACCATAAGTCGATGGAGGTCAATCTGAACCAATCGGAACTTTTACTGTCTAATTGTATTTTTAAAAAATGTACGTCTTAATTTTATAATTTTAAACGTGCAGATCTTGATAGCCTGATTTCATATTGCTAATCAAATGACTGGAATGCGCGCATAATCGTAATAACCCTCCGTGGTTTAATAAAAATCACAATCCTTCTGTTAAATTGGCCTTTTCTTCTTTATCTAATGAATTTGTTTGCATGTAAAAAATAGCTTTGAAATTAAATCCCAAATCGTTTTGGAGTTTTGTTCAAAATGTTACTGGCAATAATTCTATGGATATACATATAGCCAACTTATTTGGTTCTTTCTTCCAAAATACTTTTCTTTTTTTTTAACATCTGATAGTATTAATACCACCTTGGGTATACCTTGTATTACCCCAAAGGATATTATTGAATCGCTCCGTCAGTTCAAAGATGGCTGTGGTTCAGATGGTGTTCCTTCAAGCTTCCTATTACACACCTGGTTATGAGTTGGCATTTTCTTTGTCAATTTTATTCAATTTCGTCAGCAATTTTTCCAGCTATCTGGAAATCCTCTGATGAAGTAATGCACCAAACAGAAAATGTACGTCTGCCAAAAATAAATTTAGAACCATTCGCGGGCGATTATAAATTAAGGCCCTTCTTTCATGATTTGTATTTAGCGTCGGATTCTAAATGGGTTGTTAAACGGTGAGGCTGCGGCATTAATACGGCACATTAATACGGCACATTAAAGTAACGGACCAAAATTACCAGGAAGCATGGGCTAAATTGAAAGCGAGGTACAATAAACCAAAATCAATTGTTGCATCTCTAATCCAGCTATTTATAGATCAAAGAAGTTGCAGTCACATAAGTTATACGGGCTGAAGAAAATTGTGCGATAAGTCGGATGAAATTATTCGCGGTTTGAGAGCGTTAGGAGAACAGGCGGAAACACGCGATCCGTGGTTAATTCATTTACTACTTAGCAATAAAGATGTGGAAACGAGGCAGTTATGGGCGAGCAAATCGATCAACAACACATTTCCAACAATTGATACATTTTTGGAATTATTAGGTTCGAGATGTGATGCTATTGAATCATGTGTAGCAGTTACAAAACCAACTGGCGTCATAGAAAGACATCTAAGGACAAAAGATCATTATTTGTACAAATATCCACTATTCAAGAGCATGAACCTTGAAAACCGGGTTAAATTACTAGAAGAATGTAATAGTTGTACCAACTGGTTTGCGGTTCGGACACGTACAATCACAGTGCTTTTCGCGTGCTTATGTTTAATATGTCACAAACGCCATCATTCACTACTGCATAAAGATCAGCAATCAACAAACCTCCAGGCAACAAATGAAAATTTAACTTCCATCAACACTGTCCAACTACCAATTGCTTCAACTTCATCATCAAACAGCAATTCTCAACAATCAACAATTACAGATACATCCTTGCATGAAGTTACACCTCTTAAGATATTAAGATATTACCCACAGCCTTGATATATATTCAATCAAGCAATGGTCAATTAATGCTAGCCAAAGCTCTACTCGATTCCAGATCACAATCATCATTTATTTCGGAAGCATGTATGCAACGCTTAGGTCTACGTCAGAAATATTCCCACATTTTAATATACGGCCTGGCTTCTAGTTCAGCAGGAAAAACAAGATATTATTGAGAAAATCTCCTCAGCACTACCAGCGACGATTATTCCTATACCAAAGCAAAGTGAAATATGGCAGCTGGATTTAGCAGATCCCCAGTTTAATATACCTGAAGGTATTAATAGGAGCTGAATTCTTCCTTGACTTGCTAGCAGAACATAAAATGACAAATAACAATTTACCGGTACTGCTCGCTTCTAAATTTGGTTGGCTCATAGCAGGAAATATATACCAAGACCAACCAGATGATCACAGCTTATGGAATTACAACCTAAAGGTAATCTCTAGTATATTTCAAATAAAAATCTGATGGAACAAAACTTCAACCAGATCTAATCACTATATTACTTCGATTTCGGCTAAATCTGATTGCAATAAATGCAAACACCGAAAAGATGTATAGGCCAGTACTGGTAGATCCGTCCGATGCGAATTTCCATTTTATTGTATGGCCAAAGGTTCCAACCGAAGAATTAAGGGCCTACAACTGCACAACGGTAACATATGGAACAGCATGTGCACCATTCCTTGCCATCCGAACGTTAGAAGAATTGGCAAGAGAGTATATCCAGACGCAGCAAAAGCCATTAGAAGTCATTTTTATATGGATGTTCTTTTGACTGGAAGTGATACTGTTGAAGATGCAACTTAAAAAATCAAATAGTAGAAATACTTAGTAGCTGTGGATTTAGACATCGCAAGTGGAAATCAAACTCCCAAACTTTGTTGCAGCCGCTGGTAGTGGATAATGAAGAAGATATTCCTGAACTAATCGAACACGAAGAAAGCACTAAGACGCTGGGTATTATGTGGCATGCGCAACGCGACCTATTTACCTTCAAAATAAATAATCAATCCAAGGACATGACCTGAACAAAGCGAAAGATGTTCTCCGAAAGCGCTAAACTATATGATCCGTTAGGCTGGCTATCTTCTGTTATCATATGGTTTAAAATGAAATTACAAAAATTGTGTTTAGCCAAAACAGATTGGGATGAGGAAACGCCAAATAGTATTTTATGTTTACGGAATAAGGTGTATTGTAACTTAAACCATCTTCAACAGATTCAAATTCCAAGGTGTTTGCTACATTCGGTGACAGGCGATTTGGAAACAGCATCTTTACAGCTACATGGATTTTGCGATGCTTCGGAGGCAGCCTATGGCTGTGTAATATACATAAGATCCAGTAACAATTTGGGAGAAACAACATGTCACATTCTCGCTAAAAAATAAGACTATACTACCTAACGATGTTGATATTGACGACCGCAAGAAAGGTGTGTTGGTACTATTAGAAACCTCAGAGAATAGTATGGTAACAAGGTTAATAAACAATAGTTCATCTTGGTTTAAAACTAAGAAAATCATGGCGTACATCCTCAAATTCTGTAAGCTAAATAAAGTGGAAACCGCAATGAACGAAATAAAGGGGCACTAGCGTATTGGGAATACATAGCAGAACATTTTTTTATGCGAGCAATCCAGACTACAGGTTTTAAAATAGAAGTTAATAAATTAAAAAACAACTTACCATTAGAGACCAGTAATGTGCTACTCTCACTAGAATCTGTAAGCAATTGGAGTGAGCGAGATAGCTCGAGTGTATTGTTGTCTCGTGTTATAGTTTGTGTTATGATTATTTGAAATAAATGAAGGAGAGTTTTATTCTGAATTAAGCATTGAGAGAATCAAGAGGTGTTTATTTTATTTGTGTTTTAATCATTGTGTCGGGAAACAACATCCCAAAGTTAAGTAAGACTACAAATTAGTTCATAGACTCTCAAGCTATACTACGCGCAGGTGGAAGATTGCGTAATTCAAAATTAAGTTACTCGGTAAAACATCTAGTTATTTTGCCAAAAAAACCATGAAGCGAATCGACTAATTATTCAACAGGGTCACATTACTAACCTACATGCCGGTATTTCCCTAATGATGAATATCTTGAGACAAAGGTATTTGATTAGCGGAGCAAGATACCTAATTAAGCGATATATAAAATCGTGCGTTACATGTATCCGTTATCGAAGCAGCCAGGTCACTCAATAGATGGCTGATTTACCTCCAGAGCGATGTACCAAAAATAGACCACTTGTAAATACTGGCGTCGTCATCGAAACACTTAATGACCTAAAATATTTTCCTCTATACATCCATTAATTTACAGAAGGACATTGATGCTATTACCCATTGATGTGAAAGTTATCTGTAATTTTTGAATGCCAAAAAATGTAAATTATATCATTTACCCGCGCTTATCGTTCCATGTTAGGATTTCTTAAGCGAACCGTGAAATCAAGTTAAATAACCCGAAGGTTTTTATCGAGCTTTATCAATCTCTTGCCCCTTCTCAACTTGAACGTATACATATTAGTAGAATCGAGATGATTCCAAAAAAAAAATTAGAAAATCTTATGCGGAGAGTATTTTATTTTATGAACGCCAGATTGGGCACGGTCATTTAGGAAACCAGGAACGTTAGAAGGCCTAATCTGATGAAGATTCCCGATGTTGTACTGATCTTAACCTCATATGATGTCACCGAGTACGCTGGCTCAGTTATTTTCTCCATGTTGATCCAGAGCAAATTTTGCCGCGATCCCTGAAAGGAGAGCCACCATATGGTAGGCGCAGAGGTTATTGCAGGCGACGTTGGCTCCAGTAAATAATTTCCAATTATCCAAGAAGAGATTGAGGTTCAAAATCAAAGTAATCAAATGTTCGAATCAAAGTTTTATTAATAACAGTAAATATAAAATCGATATTTCACCATTTTGTATTTTTTTAAACTTTATATCCGCTTTTAGTAATAGAATAGTAATACTCGAATGAGTGAAGCAGAAATTGATAATGTCGATCCTTTCCAAAAGAGTCCGGTTCTACCGAGGTCTCCTACGAAAGTCTGTAGCACGTTCACCACGAAGATTAACAAAATAATACCTACAGAACTTGTGGAGTTACCAAGAAATGCTTTTCCAGAGGACAACAATTGTTCTAAAAAAGAAGAAATGCTGTATCAGGAATTGCGTAAGGCCAATGCTGCATTGGTTGAATCTAATAATTTAAATAAGCAATTAAATAATAAATAATAACAGTGTTAAAGGCCATTACTGGCCCCTTACTGAATCAACAATCTGGCTCCAACGGTTTCGATCCTGAGCTTGGTCTTCATACTGTCTAAGACAATCAGAAGAGGCCAAGTCGTTCTCTACATCGTGGAGCCATCGTCTCCTGCAACGACCTCTGCGCCTACCATATGGTGGCTCTCCTTTCAGAGATCGCTGCACAATTCGTTCCGGATCAGCACGCAGAACGTGACCGAGCCAGCGTACTCGCTGAGATCTAACTTCATGTACAATATCGGGGATCTTCATCAGATCTCTGATCTCGAAATTGTACAGAGCTCGGTATGTACCATCTATTTCGCGTTTAGGGCCGTAAATCACACGCATGATTCTTCTCTCAAATGTAAGGAGCCATCTCTCGTACTCATCCGTCAGCGCCCAACTGATCAACGCTTTGTAAAGCTTCAGCTTCACGGCACTTGATAAGTATTTAGATTTTAGCAGTGGCCTTAGAGGATATAAAGAACGACTGCCAGCTGCCAGCCGCACTTTAATATCCTCACCCACACTGTTATCGTGAGTGATAAGAGAGCCCAAATATTTGAACCTCCTCACTCCCTCAAACGTGTGGTGGCCACTACTAAAATCTGGTGTGCCATTGTCTCTAAAACCAGAGATCAGGTATTTCGTTTTGGACTCATTGATCTGGAGTCCAACAGAAGCAGAAAACTCTAAAAACTCTCAAGTATTTCTTTCACTCCGTTGCTATTCAGTCCAATCACGCATATGTCATCTGCATATGCAAGCACTTGATTGGACTGGCGATATAAGATGTTGCGCTGAGGTGTTTCAGTTTTACGAAAGATGTACTCCAACATGAGATTAAAGAGTATCGGGGACAGAGCATCTCCCTGCCGAACACCCGAGTTAACTGCAAAAATTGTCGATAGCCTGTTCTCAACTTTAACACAGCATTGAGACTGCGTCACTGTCATCCTACACAGTCGTACCAATTTTGTTGGCATTCCTAGGTATTCCAGGGCAGACCACAAACTCTCTCGATTGATCGAGTCGTAGGCCTGCCGGAAATCCAGGAAAACCTGATGTACCGAGATGGATGTCTCATAATATTTAGATAGAATCATCCGCAGCGAAAAGACCTGATCAGTGACTGATCGATTCGGACGAAATCCTCCCTGATAGTCACCAACCAAGCTCTCCGCCAGAGGAGTGATTCTATCCAATAAAATGTATGACAGTAACTTGTATGCTGTGCAAAGGAGAGCTATACCGCGATAATTCTCACATTTCAAGCGGTCTCCCTTCTTGAAGATGGGGCATATCGCGGCCACTTTCCATTCATCAGGCATAACTTCGGTTCGCCATACTAATCGAATAAGGTCGAAAAGACAGTTCCACAAAGTATCCCCTCCGAATATCAAGAGCTCCGAATTAATGCAGTCCACTCCAGGTGAGCGGTTTCGTTTCATTCTCTGCATGGCCTTAGTGAATTCCTCATGGGATGGCTCCTCAGTGCAAATCTCCGCAGACTGTTTTAGAGGTGGCTCAACAACAGTCTGTGACGCATGATGAACATCAAGCAGCTCAGTAAAGTGTCCACTCCATGCGTCAAGTACTGCGTCGATGTTGACACAGAGGTTTCCATCCCGGTCCCGAATGGCGGTTGACGAAGGCCTGAAAGTATGGTGCAATCCAGTAATTCCTTTAAAGAAATTACGTGAACTACGCTCATTGCTGAGTTGTTGTACTTTCAGAACCTCGGCCTTCCACCATTCTCGCTTCTTCCGTCTACAAATCCGCTTAGCTACCCTTCTTGCAAGAGCTGCCTTGTTTTTCCTTGCGATTGTGAGACGTTGTTGCACTTCATTATGGGCTATATTTTGTTGCTCAACTGCAAGACGACACTCGTCATTAAACCAATCATTCTTGGGTCTGACTTTCACTATACCTAAAGTCTGTTGAGCAGCACTGACAACCGAAGTTTTCAGTACCTCCCAGACAGAGTTCACGCAGTCAGACTGGTAATTAGCTCCCTCAATGTTGTGGCTGACAAGATCCTGATATCGTTTCTTTTGATCTTCATTTATCAGACCTTCACAGTCGAAACGTTCCATCCGTTTCGCTGTGTTCCCCGACCTGTACGAAAACTTCCACCGTAGCTTTGCAGCGACCAAATAATGATCGCTGCCTACGTATTAAAGCAATACGTTATTAAGCAATTAAATGATACAATTGCTTGTATGCAGGAACATATAAGGATTCTTGAAAACGAAATTAAAGCCCTTAAAGCAAAGGAAAACCTTGATTCTCCTCCTACTCAAAAAGTAATGGAACAAGAATACCATACGGATGAACAAGAATAAGCTCACGAAACTGAGTGGGTTAGAGTCATGAGGCAGAGAAAAAAAAGGAGAAGGAATGATACACCTACTCCTCCTCAACTAAAAGAGACAATTCCTAAAATAATCCAAAACAATTCAAAAAAATTAACTACACCACCCCCAATAGTTATAGATGCAATTAAAAACTATGATCTGTATGAAAAAATTAAAACAATAACTAAACCAGATAAGTTTAATACAAAATTGATCAAAATAAACCTATCAGATGGTGAAACCTACAGAGAAATGACAAAAATGTTAAGCGACATTCTTGGCATACGTTTGAAAACATACAAATCAGACCGATTAGAGTAATGGCTAAATCTCTGCTCTCTATATGTAAACCAGAAAAAATAATTGAGGACCTGAAAGGAAAAGGTTTTAATGCAACTGAAGCCTCAATTAAGCTAAAACGGAGAAGTAAGGAGCCTCTGAACATGTATATGCTGACATTCAGCGCAGATGATGATATTGAAAAAATACATCAAATCAAGTACATCTTGGGATGAAAAGTAAGAAGAACTAGGCTTATACCACAATGTAAAAAATGTCAAGCATATGGACATACTCAAAAATACTGTAACAAAGAACCCCGGTGTGTCAAACGTCCGGGTAAACAACATACTAGAGATTGTGTCAAACCCACAGATGTACAGCCTAGATGCGTACATTGTGGAGAAAACCATCCAGCTAACTACAGAGGATGCAGTGTTGCTATTGAATTGCAAAACATCTAAAATAAAAACATACATGCTAAAAATACAAATGTAATAGAGAAGCAAACTGTTGGAATAAACAGGCCTGAACCATTTAAAGGAGAGTTAAGGCGTAAAGGGTTGATAGCCTCTCAAGCAGAAGTGGGCAAAAAAACTTACGCTCAAGTAATGATGAGTAACGAAAACAAACAAAAAACTCCTCAAACAGACGACATAAATCAAACGCTTAAGCTGATATTAAGCAAGCTTAATACTTTTGATCAGCGATTACAGAAACTAGAATACAGTACTAAGCGAGCCATCCAAAAACAAAACCATGTCTAACGACTTAAGAATTTTATGCTGGAGTGCCAATGGACTCCAGCAACACCAACAGGAATTGCAAATGGTTCTGGATGCAGAGAAAATCGATGTCTGCCTCAACTCTGAAACTCACTTCACTAGGCAATCAATTATGAAATTTCGAAATTATAAAACATATCACACTATTCACCCGGGAAATACTGCCAAGGGAGGTAGTGCTGTTATAATTAGAAATGGTATTAATCACTTCGAGGAATTAAAATATGAAACAGAACAAATACAAGCAACAGCGGTTAATATCAAGACCAAAAATAACTCTATTAGTGTTATTGGAATTTACTGCCCACAAAATACTCTCTAAAAGAAAAAGATTATCTTGAATTTTTCAGTAAACTAAAAAATATCCACTGCTGTTCTAGACTAACAACAACCAAAGGGAAAGAACTCCTCAATGCTATCAGAAAATACGGTTGTGAAACCTTATCAAATGGTAAATAAAATACCAGGTCTGATTGGTTTCTTTATAGTGAAAAATATATCTGTAAATTATATACATATAGATGAAAGTCTTGACTTAAGCTCCGATCACTCCCCAATACTTTTGACATTAAGTGAAACGATCATTCAAAAAGAAATCTATCCTAGTTTAGTAAATAAGCACACAAATTGGGAATACTTTAGACTGTCTTTAGAAAGAAAAATTAACTTAATGGTTCCGCTAAGGAGTGAGAAGCAATTTGAAAAAGAATTTCACAAGTTCATATGTGACATACAGCAGTCAGCTTGGGAAAACAATCCTGAAGTTAAAAAGAAAATTAAGGGAAACAACTACCCTAGAGAAATTAGAGAGCTTTTGGAAGAAAAAAGAAGGACAAGGAGAATATGGCAACAAACTAGAGCCCCTCAAGATAAAACTAAGCTAAACAATCTGACTCAGCTACTTAAAAGGGAAATCAAAGATTTGAAAGACGAATCTATCAGTAACTACCTCAGAAAATTATCTCATGATACTAGTACTGGTTATTCTCTCTGGAGAGCAACCAGAAGAATTAAAAGGCCAATAATGCAGATTCCTCCAATCAGAACAGAAGATAACAAATGGGCCAGAAATAACGAAGATAAAGTGTTGTACAGGAAAGTGAAGAAATCCTACGAACAACACCAAAAGAAGTCATGTATGAGATAAAAACCAATATGAATCCGAAAAAAGCGCCGGGTAATGACCTTATCTTAGCAGACATTTTAAAAGAACTACCAAGGAAAGCATTATTAAAGCTCACCAATATTATAAATGCCGCCTTTCGATTGAAATATGTACCCAGCCTCTGGAAAATTGCAGAAGTAATTATAATTCCTAAACCTGGGAAACCACCACACAAAACTGGATCATACAGGCCAATATCACTAAATTACCAGTTATGTCTAAACTCTTTGAAAAGTTATTAGTAAAAAGGCTAAATCCGATAATTGAGAGGAAAATCCTGATTCCAAATCATCAGTTCGGTTTTCGCAACCAACACTCAACATTAGATCAAGTACACAGAATAACTAATATTATTAAAAGGGCAATAGAGGAGAAAAAAGTCTGCTCAACGATATTCTTAGACGTTACACAGGCCTTTGATAAAGTTTGGAACGAAGGACTTAACTATAAGTTAAGAACTGTACTACCAATGCAATTCACTACAATATTAGAATCATACTTGAAAGATAGATTCTTTAGAGTAAAATTAGACGATTCCTATTCTGAATTGAAAGAAATCAAGGCAGGAGTACCACAGGGCAATGTATTAGGTCCGGTTCTATACCTATTGTCCACTAAAACAACACTGTGGCGACATTTGCTGATGACACGGCAATCTTAGCTGTTGGAGATAGCAACGAAGAATTAACTCAGAGTTTACAGTTAGCTATTACTCAAATACATAACTGGACCAAAAGATGGCGAATTAAACTTAACGAAACCAAATCAGGTTACATCAATTTTACAAACAAACGACTCGAACATATTCCGGTTGCAATTAATCAAGAAATAATACCGTAAGCCAACACGGCTAAGTATCTTGGCATGACACTAGATGCAAAACTACGATGGAAAGCACACGTCAAAAAGAAAAGTGAAGAACTGGGGCTTAAATATAGAAAGATGTATTGGCTGATAGGAAGGAGCTCCGCTCTATCACCATACAACAAACTTCTATTATATAAACAAATATTAAAACCGGTTTGGACTTATGGTATCCAACTTTGGGGTTGTACCAAACAGAGCAACGTGGAAATCATCCAAAGATTTTAAAACAAAGTATTAAGGAACATCGTTGATGCACCATGGTATATTAGAAACTGAGACCTCCATAGGGACCTTAAAGAGGACACTGTTTCAAAGGAAATCCAAAAAAATGCAGTGAGACATAGGTTAAGGCTCGAACAACATGTTAACACTGAGGCAACTAAGCTGTTAAGCTGTTACACCTGTTGAGCTGGTGTAATTGCTAGTGTAAACAGAGTAATGCTGATCTAAAATCCACAATAACGATGTGGTTTAATTCAATTTATCAGACACTATGGAACACCAGTGGGAAGAAGCCATAGATTAATACAACATAGTAAATTAATTTAGAATAAAATTGCTCATTAGTCCAGGTGACTAGATTGTAATAATTGTTTATTTAAATAAAATTGAAAAAAAAAAAAAAATATCCGCTTTTAGAATAGGGCGACTACTAGATTGGATGACCTAACTCTACTTGGCCATTTCTTTCAGTTCCTTCCTTGTTTTACCGTGCCGTTTCGCGTTCGTTACCATCGTTCTCCTCTATATAAGTTACTGATGCTGCTACTTTTCTTTACTTTACGGACTCCATTCTAATGAACTTCTGGTTACGTCACTTTTTGATCCATTTACAATCGCGCTTTCGTGTTTCTATCTCAATGTATTTTCCGCGGGTGTGTTTCCGTGTCATAACCACGGTTATATAGAGAGGATATACAATGCAATATATTTTTTTGACCAATGTTAGACCACATTTTTTTCAACACCCTGCGTAGTTTAACAAGTACATATACAATTTTCTTATCGTTTTAGTTTTCATGTAATATCAGATTTTTTTTTAATTTTGACCCTTATCCTTTCTGGGATAATATAAAACTGTCACAGGAAATTCTTAAAATATCTCAGATTTGAACGAGTCTCAATTAGTGCGTGAATGTGCACCGATTCAAAATCATTCTAAATCGAAATTTTCTTTAATTGGCCATCATATCATTATGATATCAAAAATCTAATTCTTCTCACCTATATAACATTCAAGCCGTATGCATGTGTATCAAACACCCTTGGAAACTCGCCAGGGTTTGAATTATCTCATAAACTATTTAATGGGCACAGTCTAGAATATTTCATGATGAATGGGAATCATACTATCTTACCATATAAATAATTACCATTCCATAAATATTCAACACAATTTTCGGTTGATTGTCATTTTCAATTTTGACTAAACCCAAAAACAAATACAAGTCACACTCTATACCCGCAAAATCATACGCACTAAACTATATATCTGCCGCATTGTTTTGTTATCTCAGGATTCCAATAAACATTATTACAATTGTCTTATCTGCACAACAATGCGAGTAATACGAGAAGGATCGACGCAAAAAAAAAAAAAAAAACTAATAAAGTTTTATATAGCCGAAGGCAATTAATTTTCATGTTTATCCCACTTTATTAGGAGAGCACAAAATAGCAGCAAGAAAGAATGACGAAAATATTTGGAAAATCGTATATACTGTTAAAGTATACTCTATGTGTGTTAGGTTTTCATTTATTTTTTGGTCAAATGCGACAACAATGATAATCAGTACAGATTTATCTCTTTGTACCAATTTTTATTTTTATAACTCCTACCTGTTGAATTCGTATTTTTTTATTAATATATCCATTGTGTGTGTGTGTGTGTGTGCGTATAAAGGCTGCAATCGTTCATCAACTTCGGTCGTGCTCATATTGAGTTCAATCCCTGTGCGCGCTAAATTAAGTACCGCAACAAAACCTTAAATCATGTACGTATACACAATGATTACCATTAACAATTTTCTTTTCGCGTCTTTTCATCGAGAATACAAAGGAAATAATTTTTTATTCCTGTGTATTTTTTCGAAGATGTCACATATACACACACACATATGCACATAACACACAAAACAGTGCCATCAGGCAAACAAAACACCAACAGCACAATAGGACATATAGCATATACAGAAGAGGAAAAAAACGCCACATTAAAAATGACAATAAAAACACACCTCCAAATACTGTTGGAGTCACATTGTGATTGGTTGTTTCTCCCAACCAGAACAAAGCAGAACGTACACAAAACGAGCGGCACACACAATGAAAAGAAAAATGGAAAATAGATAGAGGAAAAATAAAAAAAAACAAAACATGAGAATTTTTTTTTTTTTCATTTTCATTTTTACTATTTTGCTTTTTCTATCTTTTCTTGTTGTTCTATCATACCACCGCTCGTGCTTCGAATTATTGCAGCGTTGAAGGAAAATCAGATTGGAGAAATTTTGTGTGGCACCGAATAGCATTTGCGCACTGGTGCGCGAGAGAAAATTTCTTTACCCGACTATTCTCCTCGTTAAACCCTGTACTGTATGCAGCCGCTGTTCAATAATTTTTCATAGAATGCGAAATCAGGGAAATTTAGAAAATTATTTTGTATCTTCCTAAACTATAAGAATTTAAACAAATTTAACTTTCGCCAAGTTTTTTTAAAATTTTCCATCACACTCAGAATGTTTTAAAATATTATGACATTGGGGCTGAAGGAGTTCTGACATAATAATTTATACGATAACAGCTTACAAGTTATATTTAAAAAAATGATTTGTTTGTCAGACTTCCAGAATAGGTTCAGGAATTTAAAAATTACGCAATTATTCAACATTTAATAATAATTTGTAGAATACGCTCCCTTGAAGCTAGTTTATATGATTTCATCCCAGGATTTTTTTAAAATATCTCCGACTTGGATTTTATACAGTCGGCTCAACCCAGACTTTTCCGACTGAAAACGAACTCGCCTAAAAATTTTTTTATTGGTAGTGGTGATTTGAACCCTACTCTGCGTACTGTTGAGCCGGTACGAAATCCCGATTATGTATCATTTAAAATTGGTGTTCCTGTAAGCAAATTTAACCAAATGGCGGATTCATCGGCGTGCCTCCTCGAGTTTTGATTACAGAATTTTTAAATTTACGTCGGAAATCAACGAATAAAATTTTTTTAGTCTCACGCTCATCTCAGATGGAGTGAATTTGGAATCTGGTCCAGCTCTACCGAGAAACCTCGACCGAACAGCCTTCACATAGCTCTACTACCACAACGCCTCAAGCTTACCGAATGTTTTAAGTCTGAAGAATATTTTCCGTCGGATTACATCGCGTTCATAGAAAGGACAGGCATGGTTTCAGCACCTATCTCAAAGGCGGCGGAGTACTGATCGCAGTTAAAAATGCAATTTCGAACGAGGTAATTGCGTGCCACCTTAGCCTCGACGTGATAACCGCCCGTGTAAAAATTGCACGGTCCTCCATGCTCATCGTCGCCCTGTATATTCCTTTTGGCTCAAACCTGGACCTCTACCTCGCGATCTTCAAGTTCAATAATTAATGATTAATCGCGATTTTAATCTTCCGAGTACTTCTTGGTTGGATATCGATGGTGTTTTTACGGCATTTTCTGAGGAGGACAATGCCTGGACTATGATGGATTAAATAAATATATTTCACGAAGAATGCGTCATTCCTTCCAGTAATAATTTGTTTTTTGATTTTAGAAATGCTGACTACGCTGCTCTGAATGAATACTAGAATTCGGATCGGAATTTTCTAGACATAGTTTCACAATTCAATGAACGACTCAAGACGGGTATCGAAAGGTATGTTCCTTCGGGGGCTACTAAACCGTGATTTCGAGAACAATGGCATAATGTTAGGTTGGCAGGCCTTGAGAATCGTCGTAATAAGCTCCACACGATATACATTTAAAAATTTTAATAGTTTCCTATATAATAATTACGTTCTGCAGATTGAAGTGGAGTTGTCTTCCAACCCACGAGCTTTATGCAGTTCATCAACACTAGAAGAAAGGTTGTCGGAGTCCCTTCTCCTATGACCTTTCAGAACTGCTCTACTAGTCTTCCGTTGATATGTGCAATTTATTTACTAATTTCTACGAATCAGTCTATATGAAGCGTATCATACGCCAAATGTCAAACATTTTGAGCTTGGAAATAATCTGGAATTCAATCAACTATCGTTTACCACAGAAGAAGTCTTTGATTGTATATCCAACATTGACAACAATAAGGGTGCAGGTCATGACGGTTTTCCTCCCATCCTGAATAAAAATTGCGCGGAGAGCCTGTGTGATCACATTACTGTTATCTTTAATGAAAGCCTTCGAACGCAAATTTTTCCAGATCCGTGGAAAATATCCTTCATACGTTCCATTTTCAAATCGGGTAAACGAAGCAAAATCATCAACTATCGCGGGATTGCCATACTTTCTATCATTCCAAAGCTCTTTGATTCAATGGTTCATCGGTTCTTTGTTCCATACAAAAAGGTATGTTTCGCCTGTGCAACATGGTTTTTTTGTAGGAAGGTCGACCATCACAAACCTAGGGTTTTTCAGCGGCCATCTTCACAGTACGATTGATTCCAGACTACAGCTGGACGTGGTGTATACTGTTTTTTCAAAGGCATTTGATAAAATTAATCACGCCATTCTGATCGACAAGCAAATGCAGTTAAACTCCAACTTCATCCCAAATAGATGGTTTCACTCTTAAACCTATCAGGTCATTGGCAATTTGTTTTGTTGTTTGCACTCTTCGTAAAATTGTTGCTCCAGTTTCCAATTTATCTGACAAAGTGTTGTCAGATAAATTGGAAATTGTTGCAAAGTGATTTAAACAACTTTTGTTGTTGGACTATCAGCAACAATTTACGGTTAAATATAGGCAAATGTAAGACTCTTATTTCGTTTTATAGAATCTAGTGTCCATTATTTCATCAGTATCTCTTATATGATATGCCAATTGATCGAGTCGAATTTATGACTGATCTTGGAGTGACGTTCTCTTCCGATTTAACATTTACCAGGGACATTGACTCTGCTATTTCTAAAGCTTACCTAATGCTGGGTTTTAACAAGCGAAATTGTTACGAATTTACTGATCCGCTAACATTAAAATCTTTGTATGTGTCTGTCTAATCTATGTCTTTGTCCGGTTCTGGAATACGCATCTCAGGTTAAGTCGCCTTCATACCTGTGCCACTCGGCTGGAACGAGTCCATTCAAAAGCAGTTTGTCCTGTTTGCCTTCCGACGTCTACCATCCACACGTACTAACGTATACGAACTCCCACCATATCACCATCGCTGCAATTGATTGGGATTGTCACAACTCAAACATCGACGAGAAGTAGACTCTTCGTATGTGATCTTTAAATGTCGTGTATTGATTGCTCCGAGTTACTTGCTCGTGTAAATTTGTATGATCCCAAGCACCGTTTGCGTCATCGTGACGGATTTTTATACATCGATAGTGCATCTACGAACCTCCGTCAATCGGAAACTGTATTGAACACATCACGTTGTTTCAATTGCGTTGTTGATTTTTTTGATTTTATTATACTATCTAGAAATTCATTCAGAGTCGAGTTTGATAAATTTCTTAGTCCTACTTAAATAAATAGTTAATATCGGGATATAGTCCCAAGATTATATAGACTCAGAGGCCAAATATGAATAATTTCTACTGGATCAAATTCCTACAATACCCCATCAGAGACTTTTTATAATATAATATAGTTATATACACTCCGCGACACTTGATAACCTTCTAAAGAAAATTTTCCATAAAACCTTCACCATGGTTCCCATCTTATCTAACTTTTTAATTACTAATACGCCTAGTTGCATGCAATGCGTAGTGGAACATCCCCATTTCGATTTTATTGCTTATTTCAACTGCGACACTTGATTACCCTTATCTGCGAAATTAAGTGATAAAACCCATTACGTTCTTTTGTTTTGATATTTTTTCCTTATTTATCATTTAGTGTCTTCCGTTGTCCCTGACAACATCATAATTTCTATGGGCAAATGCCCATAAAGATTTTGTATTAATTCGGTCGGTACGTTCTCGAAAGCATCATAATCACCTACCATAAGATCATTCAAATAAATTTGTCTCGATAATCATCCCCAAAGATTTTTAATAACATTTAAATCCGGAAACAAAGACGACCATTCCAAAACTTCCATGTTATTTGCTTCAAACCCCTGTTTCACTAGTGTAGTTGTTTGGATTGCTGCGTTATCTTGCTGGAAAATAAACCGATGGCCCTCAAACATTTCATCAAAATCAATTTTTTGCACTTCCAGAAGCTAGACGTACCTTTGCGGGTTTTGTCGGCCCTCCAGAAATACCAAATCAATAGCAATGGTCCATCTAAATTAAACTTTTACTCGTCCAAAAACATAACGTGGAACCATTGTTCTTTCCAATGCAGATGTCTACGGCAATATTCCAGTCGAGCACTTCTATGTCGCTGGAGAAAATGTTGTTTTTTTGCAGATAACATCGAATTCTTCATCGAAAAAGCTTCGCGCATAATAGCTATATATTCCCGTTCTATTGTCGCCCTTACTGTGCGCCCTCTTCGATCTTTCCCGAATTTTCTGGATCTTGGAGATATTTTTTGACTGTTCAAGAATTGTGACCATTTTTTTTTCAATTGAACACAAATAAATTTATTCGCACGCACATTATGCCTTCGGCGTCAAAAACAAAGTGATGAGGGTAATCAAGTAGTTTTGCGGAGTGCGTAAAAAAATGTATTCTAGTCAAAGTTTTGCCCGACCGATCCGGCAGAATTTATTCCTGGAATGAAATCCTAGGCTAACTTCAAGGGGGTATAGAATACAGTGGAAAATTTCAAAAAGTTTCAAATTCTGAAATATTATTCGTCAAAATATCTCGTCAACATTTAAAATATTTCTTTAAATTTATCAGAGTGTACTGTGAACTTTTATTTGCCAACCCAACGTTTGAATATCTAGCAGTAAAATTACAGCCAGAGCATCACATCATTTAATCATCTGTACGTAGTGTATCTTCCGTGTAAATATAAAATTAAAACTCGTTTGCCAAAAAAATTGCATGCAGTCCTTGAAATCTACTTGTTTCAAAGAAAACACCAAGAATTAAATGGCAAACTATAAGCGCAGGAGTTCCACAAGGCAGCGTACTGGGGCCAATATTGTATTTGCTGTATACTCCCGATCTACGCAACAACTGCGAAGGTTGACACATCAACATTTGCAGATGACACAGCTATTTTGTTTTCACACCAAATTCCTCAAACTGCATCAAGAGAATTTTCCAAGATAACTTACACAAAATTGAGAATTGGGAACGAATGTGACGGATAAAAGCGAATGAAAACAAATCAACACACATAATATTTACGTTGAATAAGCTTACATGTCCAGTGGTGAAATTAAACAATGTCACCATCCCTCAACAAACAAACGTCAAATACTTGAGTTTTCAGCTTGATAAAAGGTGAAAGCAAATTGAATTAAAGCGCAACCAAATAAAAATAAAATTTTCTAAAATTCACTGGCCATTTGGAACGCAATCAAAAATACTTCGGTGTATTACAAATGCTTCGTGGTATATCCGAATTGAATCATTTAAAAAACAATCCAATTGATTTAAAGGATGAAGATGCAATCCGAAGAAATTCTGGAAATTGTTGAGTTAAAAAATTAAACTAACGGTTTACCGTCATTCATATCATTTAAGAAACCGAAGTCGAACGATCCAGTTACAATCTGTAATATTTTAGTCAATGATACCTCAAGTACTACATGCTCGTCAACAAATGCAAACTTTTGGTGCATCACATTGTCACAACAAGCTTTTGAGAATGCAATTAATAAAATTGATACATCCATCGATAAAGAAACTTCATTCTTTCATTGCAAGCCATCGGCTTTATTCTTTCACAAAAAGTTTTTAAATTCACAAGAAGTGTCTTACTGCTAATTAAATATAAATCATTAAGACTTAATCTATGTTAGTTCCTAACATTATCATTCACATTATTGTTAGTAGTATTACTCTAATTAAATAACGGATCTCTTTTTGGAGGCGCCGAAATCTGGGCGCTCTATGGAATTCCCTGTCCAATGCATTGCGATGTTGTTATAATTTTGAATGGCACTTTTTGTTGTATTGCTTTCTTTGAAGTTTTATTATATTGGAAGCGCAAACAAAGGTTTGAGTACCATTTTATATAACAAAACCTTATTGTCTAGGCTTAAGGTTGAATGCTTTCCAATAAGCCAGTTCATCTTGGAATAACTTGATTTCTATCTTTCATGACAGCCATCTATCTAAGTGTAGACCTAGATATTCCACATTTTGAGTTAGCGGTAGATTGATATTATTTAATTTTACTGGTGGACAGGTGTGTTTACGAAGTCTGAATGTAATATGTACCGATTTGCTCACATTGATCTTAATTCTACATTTAGTTAACCATACTTCAATTGCATGCAATTTCTTGACGATATTCTTGGATTTTGATGTGTATAGCTATTATTGCTGTATCATGTGCAAATGTTAATACTATTACATAATAGAAGTTGGTAAATCTGTTGTGTATATTAAATATAATATTGGTCCCAACACATTACCTTGTGGAACGCCTGCGTGAATTTCGTGTAAATTGGATGATGGACTACGGTTTAGTTTCACGAGAAATTTTCGCTGTAGCAGATAGATTTGTAATGAATGAACAAAAACTCATTGGTAATCTTGTTCTACTTTTTTGTACCAATCCTTCTTGCCATACTTTATCAAAAGTTTGAGCAACATCTAAAAATGCTGCTGATCAGAACTTTTTTCCTTCTAGCGAGTTTCTGGTTTCAGATATAATACAACTCGATGAACTTGTTCCACGATTCCATGATGCTCTCTAAATATGAACTGATGGCCTGAAGGAATTTTTTTTCTCATGTAATGTTGGTTTCAGTTTTTGAAGAAGCATTTATAGTACTGGTAGCAAGCTGATTGGACGATAAGAATTAACTTTTATTCATGTTTGCCATGTTTTGGAATTAAGCCCAGAGTTCACTATATCATTAAGAATGTATGTTATTGCGATTTGATGCATTTTGTCGGAAATTCCGAAACATATTATAATTCACAATTATATTCGAGAAATTTTACTTATTTTAAGTTGACAACTATCAAATTTGTAGCATACAAGAAAGCTTTAATATTTTTTAGTTAAATATAATACTCAGCTACCCAAAACTGTATATCGCTACCTGGGTATGATCCTTGGTTCAGCAGAGGATTTTTTTTAAAATTTCAATTTTGTACTAACTTACAAACGTGGTAAAACACCTCTGTCCTAAAATATTTTTCTTCTAATTTTAAAATGGTTTTATTATTTTTTAGTTAGATATAATGCTCAGCTACCCAAAAATGTCACTTGCTACTAGATAGAGGATTGTTTTTGTTAATCGGAATACGCTTATAGTTGAATATTATTGTATTTAGATTTCTTGATTTCCGAATTTTATTTATTAGTGTCACTAATCCAAACAGATTTATTTAGTAATGGTATTAGGACAAACTTCACACTTTTAAACAGACGCGTGAATTTTATCCTATATTTGTCAAAATTGTTGTGTTTGTAATTTAGAACAAATTTTGGACAAACTTCACGCGAATATGGTAAAAAGGGGCTTATTCGATCGAAGTGACAATATAGTTAAATGGCGTTTGAATATTACTGTTCTTCCCTGCACTTTCAAAATAACTGTCAATTAAATTTCAAATGCATCCTTTATGGTATATAGACGTTTTATACCACCAAGGGTAACAGCGTACTGCACTGATTTTAAATTCTCCTCAAAACGTACAAATTTCACAATCATACGTCGTAAAATTTTCTCTTTTCTTCTCCAGATGAAAATTTATAAAAAAAACGTTTCCCCAATCGAATTTGATCGTATATGTACAATAACAAACCACCACACACCGACTAGAAAATATTCCCTCCCTCGAAAAATAAAATTTGTCGTTTTTATTTTTTGTTTTTGGGGTAAATTTGTTGTTGTCAAAAAAACCCATAAAAATAAATAATTCCAAAATAAATAGAAAAATATAAAAGAAAACCAACAAAAAGGAATAAAACAATTTTCACACACAACAGAATATATCCTTTTGTGTGTCGCATTTTATTTCTTTTCTATTCATTCTTCTCTCTTATCACAATAAATAGAAAAAAAAAAAAATTGGCTTTTTATTACACACATACACATATACAAACACACAAAAAATAACGAGAAATTCTTATCAATCGAAAATCCCATATCAGTTTTGTTTGTTGCATTTCAACAAGCAACATACACACAACATAAAGGAATCATATATACTCGTACTCGTATCTACATAGTTTGGTGGTGTATGCGTTGTTGTGTGTTTAGTTGTTAGTTAATTTGACATCGCGATTGTTGTCGCTTCTCTTGAATGCAATATACTCGTACATAAAACATACACATACCTCTCGGTATTATGTACACTATTATTATTTATTATCAGTATTATTATCATTTATTATTACTATTGTAACATTCAATGAATCAACATCAACATTTAAATCGGTGTCCTCGTACAAGACATTTAATGTGTTACACCACGGTGATTTTATTATTTAAAAGGATTTCCATATAAACTATATTTGTGTGATAAATAAAATAAAAAAAAAGGACTTTTTTTCTAAAAACAATATTTTGTGAAATATTTATTAAATAAAAATGAGTTTAGTGAATATAACAATTAATTTAGAAGTGTTTTAAATTTAATTTAAAAAAAATATTATGAAATAGTGTTTTCCCTCCAAAAATTACAAAACCTCCTAATTTTTTTTTGTAACGAGTGTGTACATAAACGATTAATAATAATAATAATATTGTGTACAGTGATATATATATAAGATGTCGCATAAATTAGCCAATTCATCACCATTGGAGCATATAAAACGTCCAATGAATGCGTTTATGGTGTGGTCGCGGGGCCAGCGCCGAAAAATGGCCCAAGATAATCCAAAAATGCATAATTCGGAAATATCGAAACGATTGGGTGCTGAATGGAAATTATTAACGGAAACACAAAAACGGCCGTTTATCGACGAAGCGAAACGATTAAGGTAAAGGAAATTTATAGTGTGCGGTGATATTGTTTATTCTGTGAATTCGCGCGATTTTTTTTTTTGCCAAACCTTGCAAAACTTAATTTTTTATTTTTTTTTATTTTTATATCGCACTAATAGTGTAAATATGTGTTTTGATTGTGTTGTTTTGGCAATATGAGTTTTTATATTTTACTTATCAATCATATATAATGGTGTACGACGAGGAGTGGTATATACGTTGATGCAACAAAGTGATTTTAATCTGTACACAAAAAAAAAGCCTAATATCAACAATAACAATGTGTTGCTAAGTATAGGCGAAATTCGACTTTAGCATGCGAGTTGGTTAACATTTTGAGTAAAGTTTGGCAGGTGTAGGTATAGGACTTGCAATTAAGCTTGTCACCCGTCTTCCTTTGTGGAGGACAGTCCTCCTTTGATCTACACAATTTTAAATTAGAATTAGATGGATTTAGTAATTTTTAAGATCAAATCTATATGATTAAAATTCATTAAATAATAAGATAATTAAAGAAAAATACGATGGAGAAAATATTTAAAAACCTTAGCGATAGTAAAAATGATATTGTAAATGTAACTTTTAAAATTAAGCCAGCTCATATGAGTAAAATATTAAATAAATCCAGAACTTCGACAATTTTTCTGTAGGCATCAATTGTTTTGGCTTGTATCCTATAGTTTCGTAAATATTACGCCATTTAATTTGGGCAATAAAATATTTTCCGTTGGATTATTCAGTACGCACAGCTATCATTTGTCTGAATGGTGGCTTCTATAAGTATATTGAAGGCGATTTTTTTTCGATCCTCCCTTAGCAAAATGTAGCACTTTATTAGCTCAAACTTCAGAGGTCGTTGGTCTTATGAGATTTACACTTCTGTTCACTCCTATATTGGCTTAAGTTTGACGTTGATTGAAATTTCTCCTAAAAAGCAACATAATCAATTTCTGCTTATATGCGTTGGTGTGCAATGCTAACTGTCTCGATATAATGAATTTTATCATTGGGACAACAAAATTTGGTTTAAGCTAACCGAGAAAAACATCTATTCGATATATTTCTATATGAGGTCACATACACATAGCAAACATGTTTGTTCGAAAGGTCAAAATCCACTACATTTCCCCAAATTGAAATATTTTTCGAATAACTTAGACCCAATGACACCTTGAAATATATGTTTCTATTAGCTTCCAAGGGATTTCCCAAGAAAATTTGGAATTTACTTATACGCCATATATACCCACATAATCGGGATTTAAAACAATCTTCACCCGTCTATAATCCTAAATTTTTTTTTAGAACAGATTTAGGTTAAAATTCACGTGAATGATTGTAATTAATGTTCGATTTTCTTTAGTTGAAGAAAGCATCGTCATATTTTGCATAAATAAGAAGCTTTTATCCAGCACTATCATCGATTTCAAGTCTAAAATGCACGGCAGTTAAAATCGCTTATTTGAATAATATAATTTAGAAACACAACACGTCGCTTCAATAAATTAGAGATTAGAATAAAAAATGTATATAACTGAGCCTTTTAAGCCTATTTAAGAATTTAAATTAGGTTTGATGAAAAGTGACTTTCTAAAACTATAATTAAAATGAAAAGCAACCTCCACGAAGAGGTTAAATTAATGTTACGTTTTAGCCTTGTCAAACAAGGTTCGATGACTGGATTGTGAATAAAGTAACCAATTTAAATTCTAGATAACAGTAAATTTATTTATTTCCGAATTATTACGCCAAACACTAATTTAATTAATTCACTAATTCAACTTTCAATTTTTACTACTAGCCCTATCACGATTACAACACAACTAACTAACTCTTAAAATTTCAGATCGTATTTATATCACATATTCTAACCTACTAGAATATCCCACAATATTCGAGAGTGTCTAGACTATAATCCTGAATAGTCTAGACACATCTAATTTACTACAGTTTACATTTACTCAAATAAAGATGTTGCTACGATCGTTTCATTACCCTAAACATTCACCGCCCCTGTAGAGCGCTAATCCGGTAAACTACTTCGTTTATTTTTTTGAAGACGATGACCGCTTCTTTTGTGGGTTGTTACGCTGTACGTTTGTAAATAACACATATTTAAGGATAATCTCAATACATGTATGAGAAGTTAGTTTACTCGTTATATTAAATTAGATTCAACGATTTATTTATTTTAATTTTGCCGACGCTACAAAAATAGTATGTCACTTTTCAGATAACAAATCATTTATTTATATTTTATTATAAATAAGGTTGTACATCCCTGAAAAGTTATAAATGAAGTTATGTAATTGAGTGGAAGTATTTCAAGAGGTGATTAATTTTAAGCAAAAAATCGTCCTTGAGGATAATATCCATTTTCATAATCTACTGCGATACAGTACGATAAAGACAAGTAATTTGAGATAGCATACCTTCATTCATATTATCCTTAATTACTGTTGAGGTAGGTGAAAAAAAGAGCACTAAAATGCATTCAAAATGGAGCAGACCATTTTGAGACACTGCTATAAGGAAAACTATTCGAAACAACAATAATCTTATAAAAGCTGAATGATTAAATTAAATGCATTTTAGTGCTCAAAAGCTCTCTGATTTTTACAGCGGTCGCATTAATTCAGTTAAGATTTTCTAAATATCAAATGAAAATCATTAATTGTCCTGTCCTCCTCTGGCTTTTTCAAAAGGTGGCAAACCTACTTGCAATACCGGACCAAATTTCAAATGCCGGTATATTGGTATTTTCCCTCGCCAATACCGATATTAAATGAAATGTAAAGTGAACAGAACGCCAATTAAAAACGTTTAGTAGCACATATTCCTATTCAGTTACACGCTTCCTATTCCTCATAAAGTTCAAACCATGTCGTGAATGAAATTTTCAGCAGGCACTAGCCTTGTCCATAAAACCATCATTGAATGGAAATCATAACTTTACAAAAAATCAATCAAACCCAGAAAATAATCGTTTCATAATCTACATGTAATGTTTACGAAAATTCAATCAAAAATATGATCAAGTGACAGAGTCTGAAGGAACCATCCACTGTATAATATATTAACTGCGACCGATATTTGGGTAACAAACAAATGAACTAACATTAGAAGATGAATTTGTATTTGAACCATATTCGCAGTACTTAAACTTTTTTTAATTCCGTACCTTCAAATAGGGGTTTTAAGCTCGAATTGAATACTGAAATCAATTCTATTTTTAAAGTAACGGATGCGCCATCTTTTAATAATAACTTTTCAAATAAAATCAACCGATTTCTAGGGTTTTCCAAAACCGACTTGACAACTTTTCGTTTAAATAAAACGCTCACCCTTTGAGATATCTCGAAAATTTTATTATTCGCTTGAAGTACCATTAAAACATTTATATATGGAGTTGGACATCGTTCAAATGTCCACCACAGGCACGTTTGCACGTGTCGATTCGTTCGCGCTATCTCTCGTTCAATATTGGCTCTGAGTTAGATGTGTTAAACCATTTCTGGATATAACACATTCATCGAATTTAGATTTCAATAAGTCGACTGTTAGACCCGCTGTGTGGCATGTCGCACTCTCTTAATAATGTTGCAACATGTCTCTGTAGCGATCTCCATTGACTGTAACGTGACGGCTATTTTCATCACGAAAAAAAACGGCCCAATGACACCACCAGCATGAAAACCACCCCAAACAGTTATTTTTCCTCTTCCTTCGATGAAATTGGTCATTTCCAGAGCCCAAATCCATTGTCTCACTGGCATGGGAACATCCAGCAGCGAATATTTAGATTCAAATTTTTCCACGAGACTATGAATTGCTTGTCTACTGGGACGATAAGATTACGACAAAAAATTGGAATTAACGTTCTTGAAGTTACAGTCACCGGCTCGTTGTTCGTTCGTGTGATGAACCATGATGAAAATGTTGTATTTACTGAATGTTTGACACTGACAGTTTGGTTATTTGTTTAAGGATGCGTTCACAGTGAATGTTCAAAATTGTTAAATCCGAAATGGAAAACCCGATATGAGGTATTTTTATTCAATTTGATCCTTTACAATTTATTTGGACTAATTTTTGAATACAACATCAATTGTTTTAGCACAAACGCCGGCCCAAACAGTCATTTTTTGGTCATGCAATGTCGTTTTACAGATCTCGTGTGGATTCTCCGTTCTCCAAATGCAACTATTTTGCTTATTAACGCCGCCAGAGAGTGTGAAATGGACCTTTCTTACAAAAATCAGGTTCAGTGTCAATCATTCGGGCGACTGTTTGGCCGTATTTCAAGTGACGTGGGTGGTCTGTCAGCAATATTCTTTGTGTTAATTGCACTTTATACGGAAACAACTGCAAATAATCCTTATAAATGCGTCGCAAAGCGGTCCCACAGACGTCAAAATGTTGAGTGCGGGAACGAAACGACAATTTTGGGTTCTGGGCAACGCTCTCTCTGACCGCTTCAACCAGTTTATTGGAACGGCTTGGTCGTTGATGAACAAGCATGTTGACGATCTCTCACTGTCGCGTTGCTCAACAAAAGTCACAACAATTGACACCAAACAACGAATAGCGTTGTGAGACGGTGTCTGGTGGCCACGATATTTTCGATTGGCCGAGATTCGATATTCGTTGGCTCGCGAGAGAAAGCAATTCAAAATTTTTAGAGCATTAAAAGCGGTTTAATCCTTAAATTCATAACTTCAGAAATCCTAAATTATGATATTTTAATTTCTAAAGTCGTTTAATCCAAAATTTGTTCTCTGCATGCTCTTCCAAAAAATTTGATAATTTTGTATTTCAAATTATTCCACCAAAATTTCAATTTGTTTGGACGGAAATTTTATTAATTTTTTAGGAACTGTCGTGATCATAAATTAAATCAATGTTTATAAATAGTGAAAAATTGTATAAATAGTGAAAAATTCAAATGAGTCTGGTGTATTCAAAACATCATATTTTAAAAAAACAACGGCAGCGTGTTGTTTCTCAAGGTCACGATTTTCGAATCTAGATTTGTACTATTTTTGTGCAGTAATGAACGATCTCAGGGTATACCAAAACCATACCACTCCCAGAGGTTATTCCATATATGAAAGTTAAAACTGTGGAAGGCCGTAGTATAGAAATGTCTCGTGCGTGATTTTCCTATATTCAAGAGTACGGAAGGATGTAAATTTACATCAAATTGAAAATCCACTATAAGTAACTTTTCATTTTGAATATGTAACAGAGATATTTTAACAATAAATTATTAGAAACAATTGTAAAATTGATTTGCAATGTAAAGGCATTAAGTTGAAATCCCCATGAGCAAGAAGTTCTTTTATAACGTTCTCTTTTGCATCGGCTATCTGAAGATATTCTGAAATTAGGTTATCAACGAAAGGATTCAATTTTGTAATTGTTTGCCTGAATCGCGTTATGAGAGGTCTGCGTGTGACTTAAGGGAGTGTGACTAAATCTCTGTGAATAAATATTTCGAAACTGAAACGTATATACACAATAAAACTACAGAGCGGCATTACTCGACGATCGTTTGTGATCGATTTTAAAGATATATGATGAAATACCAGATTTATTTAAGTACAAAGACTTTCTAAAAAATTATTTTACTTTTGGCCCACTGTTGTATCAAATCAACTTAGCAGCTGAAGATAAAAATGTGACTACACTTTGCCAACATATTTTCTTAAATTATCGGTATTTTTATGACCAGCTAAAAATGAAAATCATGCGGAAGTGGAATTATATGTTACAAGATGCTCTGGAAGAATAAGAATCAACAAAAATATATATATACGAGTGAACCAAAAATGTATAGACTTATCTTGTCCTGTAAATTCAAAAGTACGATTTTACGGAAATTATGTTGACATGCTATACGTATGGTTATTTACCTTTAAAAAAATGTTTACAACATTTCCGACACGTCCAGTATAGTTTTTCAAAAAATACAAGGAAAACGTCTAAGTTTGTCGTATAATTTTCCAGCTTGTTATACATCTATCATGAACTTACGATAAAATGTACGGAAATACAATAATTTTATTTACACAATTTGTACAGCCAAAAATATTATAAATTAGTGGAATTACGATAAAATTATCTTCAAATCATTAGAGAATGATATCCTTCAGTCATATTCACATTTCACTTATCTACTTGAAACAATTTCTAAATAAACTGGCGTACGAATGGTAAAACGCTTCGTCCATACCTGGCCTATATATTTTAGCATTGAACTAATAGCGTTTCTTGCTGCTTGCCCAGATAATGATGATAAATTAATCCTAAGCTCGGTGCCAGCTGTCTCATAACCAAAGGGAATTTAACATAATACCATTATTATACTCTTCAAATACTTGGTGGTAAAAGGAATTGCCATAAAATCGCTGGATAAATTGAAACAAAAATCCTTTCTCTTTCATAGACTTCCGTCCAGAAATCATGACATTTATTGCGTTGTGGTGTTATTTCCTTTCGGTTCATGAAACTCTATAAAAACGTTATAAATCCGCAGCTGATCTCCAAAATGAAAAGTGTCTGAAGTATGATAGACTAATCTAAGAAATTAGATCCTTATGTTCGGTTTAAAAAATTTTATTTCGAATTCGATAAGAATCTTAAAAGTGTGACCGAAGTTATACCATTTTTTCCAGGGATAACTCTAAGTATGCGAAGGGATCATTTTCAATTATTACACCACTTAAATGCTCTGCTACTCTAAAACAATGTTTAAAGTTTTGTAAACAGCCCCAAATAAAACTTTTAGAAAAAATTCAAAATCATCGTTTTGGCGCGTACGATATATTCACCAGTTTTTGACGATTATTAGTCTCAAATCGAATATTTACCTTGACAATCCAAAATTGGGAAGGTCACTCCGGTTTCAAGGAGTTTCAAGGTCGATCGATTATTGACATTTAAAGTTCTGATTTAAGCATCCCGGAATTGTGCATTTTTGGAATAACTAAATTTTATAATTCGGAATTCAACAATTCCAATCAAATTAACCAAATATTTCCATCGAGCAAATAGCACAATGGTTAGAGCTCTGCTTATTGGATCGAGAGGTACCGAGTTCCGTTCCCAACAGTGGCTGAAGGGATTTACGATCGATGATTAAATTAAAAAATAAATCCACGTCCTCTGTTGTAGTGCGGGACTCATGAGTCGCGTCATCTTTCATGTCAGTGCAGGCTGTTAACGAGGTAAACTGTGTAACTTCAATGTTCAACACAAATTCTTGTAAGTGAATATAACATAAAAGAAGCTTCAAATATTACCAGATAATTCCCGACAAAAAATTAAAAATTTGGACATTCCATTTTTAAAAATTTTGTCTTAGTAAACTGCGAAATATTTGACTAAGCTTATCAAATTGTTAAGACAAAAATGTCCATGCACAAATTTGGAAAGATTATCGAAATTTCTATTTTAATAATCGATTTTTAAATATGGAATTTGGAATGCGATGAATTATTAGGGCCGTGTGTCAATTACCTAAAAAAACTATTACTAAAATTAAAATGCTTACAACATTTTTCGATTTATTTGTTTATTTTATGGTGAACAAACAGGAATAAGTTGGATATTCCAACTAACGGCATGATGGTTTCAAATTTCGTATCACAAAATCAAAATCTAATTTTGAATCAAATTTAGTTACCACACGTGCTGGTCGAATACTATAAGATCGTCGATTAAAATTGATTCCAAAAAACGCTCTCAATAATTACAAATTAAGCCTAACTTCTGTTTAGACCGAATTTATTTTAAATTTCGAACTTCGCGGTAAAAAAATTCGGCCTGACGTTTAAGTCAGTTTTATATTTTAGTTTGTGGCCGACTTCCTTAAAAAATAATTATTAACAAAACTTGACTAAATTTCCCTTTAGCATATTAAGGATCTGCCAGTTTCCCAAAATACGTAACAGATGCAGATTTAGAGTTAGTTTGATCTTGTAATGAAGCACGTGTCGGTTTACTGCATAGTTAGAAAAATTATCAGTACAGGAGCAGAGATATAAAAATTTGTTAGTTTATTGAACAGACGGCGTTTCAATGTGAGCACTAAAACTTTAATGAATGGTTTTGCTATACCGGGTTTACATGTGTACACTCCTAGAGGCCTAGTAGTATTTAAAAAATGTTGACGTAATTATTTTTTTAAATTTATGCGCGGTGTCATCCTCGAATTTATGCGTTTTTGTCTGTTGCAAAATTGTCTGCAAGGACAGGGTGAAGTTGGCCGCTTTTAAAGGAATTTTTATACTAGTATGTTGGTAGATGGTTATCATAAAAGCAAGTATGATAATTTATCACATAAAACTATGATATACGAGTATGTATCTGATACAGTACTACTGTTGGAAATTCCGTTGCATAAACTTTATTTCGAGATTTTTGAAAATGTTCAAAAGGGAAACCCAACTTGTAAGGCCACCTCCAAATGTTACTGTATACTCCTATAGTATACCAATATTGTGGTCATTTTACAGAATTATTGCAAACTAAATCACTTCTTGTATTTAATTGGATAAACATTACAAAAGCTAGTTGTAAACTTACGTATAATGTTGTCAAATCTATGCCAGAGTAGATAGACCGTTTGTGAAATGTAAAACCCTAAACTAATTGGTTTGATGAGAAGTATCGTTTAGCTGTCGATCAATAGTAATTAAAAATCGCCGAAGTTCTTGTAATAACCGTCCACAAGGCATCTTGCTTTAATTTTAGAAGTATGTATAGGTCTACTGGAGACCGGGATAGAATATGAAAAAGTCTTGTAAACGGCGATACGGAACTCAATTTCAATGTAAATAAATAGTCAGGATCTGATTATATAAACGCTGCGAAGTTGTGCATTTAGGAACTATCAAACTGTAAAGGTACTACATGTTTCCTTACTGCTGTGTATGTAGAATGTTCGTAAATAAAAATGATTAATTATTTTAAATTGTTTATTCTGAATTTCGTTTACATCGAATATTCAATCTTATTACTTGGTTTGAAATTATCTGCAATAATTTCCATCACCATCTTGTCGCGAATAGCCTGAATTCGTAAGTGGTAGAATGAGGACCGTACCATTCATCAGTTTAATGCTAAATGGCTAAAAGCTGGCTGCAAGTGCAAAACCACAGCAACTTTATCGGCAAATAATTCAGCACCATGTGCATAGGTGGATGCACCGTTATATCGGCTTAACAGGTGGAAATATACCTGTAATGTGTTCTCGCCAAGCTTAACGTTTGTTGAAAAAATAACAGTTCGTAAGATTCCTAGCCATCGATTCACGATTCCGATTTACCAGCATCTAGTAACATTGGCATCTGCTTGATAAATACACCTTCACTTTCAATTGCCGGAATATATACAAATACACTTGTGAATTTCCCCATTTGAATTTAACCCATTTTCGGAATAAAAATTACCGCAATGAACAAAACCCAGAATTTATTCTAAAAAATGTAGCGAATTATCAGCCAACAAAGTAAAAACCTGACAAATTCCCTACTGTCAACGAAAACGGATGGATATGTTGTTTGATCGAAAAAACTAATACCTGGTGAATGAAAACTCGAATTTGCAATTTCAAATAATGGTAATTGTATTTATTGATTTAATGTTAAAATATTTCGGAAGCCATTTAGAACTTTCAAGAGCATCCCATAAATTACGATGTCATTGTTTTGACAACATCAAGACGACAATGACATTTCGCCAAAATATTGCAAAAAATAATAATAAAAATTTGGGAGTATTTTAATTTATAGCAGTTGGCTGCCTGCTGCACATTTTTCATCGATTTGAATTTGTTTTAATTTGGAAGGGGAAATTTGTTTACGAAATGGCTAGTTTTGATTGGCTAATATTAGGACTGCCAAATATTTTGCAGCAAACAACAAAACGCATAAATTTGACTGCAGTTTTAGAATTTCACTAGAAAGCATTTAGCGCCAAAATTTATTTTTCCACGTAGCCTTTCAATATCTGGCCACAATTAGCATACGGGGATAGACGTTTGCATCATCTATCATTTTGTACGTCAACGTCGACCCATTCATTTGTTTAGCATCAATAAAGTGGTATATGGTAAAGCCGTTTGATAGTAAAGCCGTGCTCACTACCCTTGATAACCCTTTGACTACATCCAAACTGGTTAAAGAGTGCAAACACTTCATTAATCTCCTTTGCTCTAATACGAGAGTAAGGGTCATGTAGGTGCCTGCTCATTGTGGCATTGTGGGAAATGAGGTTGCTGACTTTTTAGCGAAAGCTGGATCGCGGAATTTATTTTGTGGTCCCGAGCCAGCAATTCCTCTTTCCTTCAACGGTGGTAAGGATGCTATTAAGAAGTTCGCTTTACTTTAACTGACGCAGAAGTGGCGTTCTACGTCTAGTTGTCGAAAGGCAAAACGGTTCATCATCGAACCCAACGTGAGGGTCACTAAATATGTGTTATCCTTAAAAAAGAACCAACTTAGAATTCTGGTTGCTCTTATTACGGGCCATGGACGTTTCAAGGCTCATCTCCAACGCATGGGACTAGCTCAGGATGATCTTTGTGACGATTGTCTGGAGTAAGTGGACGACTGCCTACACTACCTTTGCAGCTGTCCGGCCTTTGTCGAAGCTAGATTGCAAGTGTTCTCGTGCAGTGCGCTTATGCGAGTTAGGATAGATCCTCAAGGTTTGCACCATGGGCCCATTGTGGCATTGAGTGCGGAACCTCTGTAGGTTCCAACCGGTTTATAAAAAAAAAAAAAAAAAAAAAAAGTGGTATAAAACGGATATAAAAAAGATTCAGCTATGATCAAATTCTTTACAAAAAGATTATAACTTATCAGTACATTAAAAATAATTCAGAGATATTTGATTATGACCGTTCCATGGTAAGACGAATTCGACTCAAAACTGACCAAGTTTTGGTAAAATTTCGTGCATGTGTTTTGATCAATGACGGGAGATTAAAATAGAAGATCAAAATATGTATCTTGCCAAATATATAATAACAATGCCCTTTTGCTTAATATAACCACTTCAACTTAGATAAATTTGCAAAAAGAGTTATGATGGCAAGCGATTTGCAGTTGTTGACTCAATAGCCAGGTCTTTGTCACATCCTCCACAGTAACGTCGAAATAATTTAGTAACCGGTCGATTTAAATTATTAAATTATTATCAAATTAGACATGTTACATGTTGGATGGAAGCTGGCCCACGAAGCAAGGCTATTTCTTGACTATAATCCAATAATGGAACTTGAAATGTTGGATAGAAATAAGTTTTAAAATTAATTTTGGATACAGTTCTGGAAAATGACCAGTTGGAATGGAACTACAGGCAAATCCTTTCCCGATTATAACGGAACTCGACATATATTGGAAGGAAATAGGATTTTGAAAAAATTGGATTAGAAAATATTTTTTTAAAACCATTCTTGAATATGGCCAACTAGAATACGGCGAGCTATAGTCTATTCTTCGACCGATTATGACGAAACTTCATCTGTTCGATAAATTTTGGAATATCACCTCATGTCTTCACTGATTAAGATTAAATGACGTTACTTAAAAGAATGTTCCTTATCGCTTAATGTAATAAAATATGTCGTCCTCTTTGTACAAATTTGTCCTAATAAATAGTAAAGAATAATCTTTAAAATTAAATTACATTTTATTTACATTTGGCCATATTCCAGAATATTATCTACAAAAATTATTTTATACAATTCATATTCTAGAAACTAGAACGTTATCCAATAATCCTCATCTATAGCTTTGCTATGGTTTATAAGAAGTATCCAAAGCGATATACAAAAATACTATTATTTATGGGATTTCATAAAAAATTAACGATACCAAATTTTAGTCGACCTTGCAAACCACTCACATAGTAAAACACCCGAAAAAATGTCTAGCACTGAGGCAACAAAATTTTTCGTGTGTTTTACTATGTGAGTGCCTTAAAAGACGACTAAAATTCAAAATGGTATTTTTTTGTGAAATTCCACAATACACGAAAAATTTAATCAGTTTAGGTAATGCATAGTGAATTTATGATTTTATAAATAAATTTTTTCTTGGATGGTGAAATGAATGATGTGGTACTGCCCACCTGGCCCAATATGACTGTTTGCCCCTACAATAAACGATTATAAAAACCATTAATAATGGTTGAGTTTGATTCTGTCACCAGTTTTAACAAATTTGGTAGCTGCAAAAATGTAAATTTCGGAATGTTACGTTTAACCGACGAGTTATCGATTTTGTGAAACTATTTGAGTTCATCAAATTCTCTCAACACTATAAAGTTCAATGGTATTATCATCATCATATATAGGATTGTCATTTATATTTACATGAATACATTCGATTGATTTTACATCTATACATAAGAATTATGATGTTTTATGCACATACAGTCATAAATGTTTATTGGTACTCTTATACGTACCAAAATGTGTATTATTGTTGCTATTGAAAATTAACTTGAGCGGCATTAAATTTGAAGCCACAAGTAAAATTTAGAATTCAATAATGCATTTTACATTTTATGAATATTATATTTACAAAGGTAGAAATTAATAGTACATCACTATTACTGTTATCGGATTACTGTGTGTTGCCATACCGAGCAAATTAAACCTTCGCCAAACAAGAACCTCACACTCGAAGAATGTGATGTGAAAGAAAGTAAATGTATCTTTCCCAAAAAAACACCGGAGACAATAGCCTCCCTGATTACATCAATTTTTGCTGTTGAGCACAATTTAATGTCATTTTTTGCCTTTATTCAGATTTTTCATAATTACAAATGTTCGCAGTACAGAGTAGCTATGATAAAGTAATTTTTGGAATGTTCGCAAACAGTCCCAGGTCAACAATCAGAGAAAATTTGAATCTATAGCTTATACATTTTTATTGAGCTTTTGCCACAAGCTCCAGTTCCGTCGAGCAAACCACAGCCACTCAATCAGTTTAATACTTATGTAAGCTTCTCAAATTTTGGTTTTTAATTTCAAATCGTTCCAAACCAACCCACAGAAATCATGTTTGATGAGGAGAAGTTTTGTGTTTTCTGGCTGGAACTCAGTTGTCGCGTTCTTTAACTCACTACTTAATCTTTCGGTTAGATAATGGAAGGTTGCTCGTTATCAGCGGTCAGGCCAATCGCCTTATTTGAGATCACCTTAGAATATGCTTCAGAAGTGTTGTCAACTTGAAATCTGAAAAAGTGAATTTAAGTTTCTCAATTGACAATCCTCAAAAGGAGCCTTCCATAAGACAAATTGGTTTGTCCTCGAATTGAAAAGAAAAAGCCATCGCGCAAATGATGGATAAGGTCAAATTTCGTAAATTTGCAATTAGCCTATTCAATCTGTATTATAAAACGGCGATTGAGCAGCAATTATCATTAAATTTAGGAAATATTGAATCTATATTAACGTGGTTAGGTTAAGCTAAGTTAGGATGGTCGTTCTAATGGACTAGCAAAAAAGAAGCTCAGTCCATAACCATCATTCACCCAGTCCTCTCTGGTGGAAAACCCAGTTAGGAACCTCATCTCGAAAGATGGAGATGGGATATAATTTCAGTAGTATCAGTAACTCCTATTGCACAATAAAGATGATTGTCCTATGTTGGTACAGGACCATATATATGTGGATTTGAGCCGAATGGGTGTGCAAGTTGCAAGTTGCTTGTCCCCTAGATCCATGAGAGCGAGATCAAAGGGAATCTCCAAGGCTTGGGTATGTATGCTCCTGAGTGCTCCACTTATACACAAGGAGGCAGTCCTTTGGACATTCATCAAAAAATTCAGGTTACCTATATCATTTTAACGCTGGCCACCAGACGTCAACCCCCTACTATAGTATAGGTTTGACAACTGAGACATTTTCATATGTACAGGATTATAGCGCTATAGTAGCTTTCATTATTCTTTTTAAGACGTTTGGTTGCCAGCTTAGCTTGCTGTCTCAAGGAAGTTCAAGATATATCCCTGTATTCATAAAGCTCAGGTACCATTAAGTATTGGCGGGTCACACTGAGTATCAGTAGTATCTGAAATTCTGCTGTTGCACAATAAAGATGAGTGCCTTATATGTTGTTATAGGTCTTCATAGATATGGATTTGACCAGAATGGCTGTGCAAGTTGCTTGATCGCTATTGCACGTTGTGCTCTATTTTAAAGAGAACCAACTTCGTTTTCTGTAAATTTGTGCTCAGTCCACAGCTGCTGGCCTACTCAGAGAGACAGCGAAATGTGCTCAGCGTACAAGGATATTTACCGTTAAAGACCAAATTCCAAATAAGATGCGTTAACCCCCCACCCAAATCTACTAGCAGACGCTCTACCCAGATGAGCTGCCATGGTCCTGCCTCTAAGCATTTCATCTATCAAGCCTCTGAATGACCCGTCTACTCCCAGACATGTATTTATAAACGTGACTGCTGTGATATTTACAAATTGTAGTATTCTTCTAAATCGAAGGGTGGTTTTTGGTAAACTGAATGAAAATCAAACGGAATATGTACATGAGCTGTGCCGTCCAGTTATATGGCGAGCTCTTGGACAATCCTTAAGGTTTGGCTTTATGATTACTGTAAATTTGGTTTATTGAGACAGTCCGTTTATGTTCTGGCCTCAGCATATTTCATACAAATATTTGATCGTCATGATATGTCAAAGAAAAAGCCCACGGATCAGATAATTTACCAATACGGTAAATTGCCAGAACAATTGCGTTAACTGGATATATGTAGTTACCTCAGGGCTATACATAATTAAATTAAAGTCACTAAGTAGAAATAAAAAAAATTCGTTACAAGTTTAAAATGCATAACACAGATCCTAGAACAATCGTAAGCCTATAGAGATCGCATTACCGATAAACGATTAATCGATTAACCGGGTATACCGTCTAATTTTTACCTAAACAAATTAGAATTTACCGGTAATATTTCGAAACGAAAAAAGTCGCCAACTATTAGGGTTGGGAGTTTACGCGTCAACGTCGACAACTTAGTCAACGTCGATAATGTAGACAATTCCTAGAGTGATTTTGTAAATTAATTGTAAACCACGGTGCCCAAATTTCGTTAGGAATAGTGCGATACGGGTGGTGACAATTTAACAATGAAAATGCGCGTTCAACACTTACTTGTGTCGCAGGGACCCATGACACAATTTGGACAGCTTCATATAAAAAATGGAATTCCATTTTATGCTTTTCCCACCACTTCAAAATATTGCTTACCTTACTATAATTTGTTTCAGAGCGTTGATTGTATTGCCGTTGCTTAACATTAATCTAAATATGGCATCTAGAAATATTGCGGCATTTAAGTCATTATTAATGAAATTAATCACTCGTTTAATAAAATTTGTAAAAAAATCGCGGCTAATTTTTTTACTCTTACCATAGGTTTCTAATTTAAATTTCAACCAAAGCAGATAAAAATTGACCAGCTTCAATTACATATTTTGTAATTTTAGCGTTAATATTTTGACTGGTTCAACAATTTTGGCAAAATCTAAACAAAACTCCCAAACGTTTTCATCCATACTATTATAATGTTCTGTACTCCAATAGACGCTTACTCATGTCAAACGTTGGATCCTATCAAGAATAGCTCTAACAGAGGCTCGTTAATTTTTTGACACCATTCTGCATTTATCTCCATTGACTTTTTTATGAATGGGACTGAAATAAGAGTATTCGATACTGCCATCTGCCAAGTATGAGCCACGCATTTAAAATGCTTTATATTTGATTGTAAATTAGTCGGCATTTTTAGCCCTACCCCTCCATTGTCTTGTCTAAGGTCGAAATTACTATCTTCGTCTCCATCTTCATCCACTTCAGAAATATTCAATTCGTGTTTTGGCAGTTTCACCGCATTTATGTTAAAAGTTTCGCCCATTGTCAGATGTCACTGAATAAATTTGGCTTAATTTTATGCCAAACGGGTGTATGACGTCGGTTGCTGTATCCATTTTGATTGAAATTTCAGCTTTAATAGTGAACTTTAGCGCCTTCACTATTAGATCTATTATATTTCAGAGATCACATATAACCTGGGAAGACAAAATTAAAAATTACCCCTCATTCGTTGACACGATTCTGCAGTAATGTGCCTGTGTAGGGATCCCAAATTTAAGCGTGACTTCCATGGGAATTCATACCCAAATTTAAGCGTGATTTTTATGGGCAAATTTTACTGAGTTTACTAATTTTACTGAAGGGATGGTGGAAACAAAATTCTAATAAAGTAACAAAGTCAAAGAAATCATTTTTTATAGCAAAGTATTATGGTTAAAAATTAACAGCGTAACAAGAAAACCTACAAAAAAATATTTTATATATACATAAGTATGTTCGATTTTAATGTTTGGTGTTCTATGTATATAGAATAATATGATAAGGTTGCTGAAAATATAAGTTTTAAATGGAATAATATTGGTGCCTAAGTCACATCGGAAGTTGTGCAGAATCTCATGACGAGCACCAAACAACATGTGCGTTAGGGCGAATTTTATTTTAAATCGCTAAAATATCTAATATAATAATATAGGTTGTCCACAATGGCTTTAATTGTCAACGATGACCAATAACCTTGCCAAGTAATCTATACGTAATGATTACACTGCGTAATCTACCTCACCCATCACAGCCAAAAAGGATAAAATACAGCAGAAAAATGTCACAGAGGAGTTCGCAATAGAACTCGTATTAAACTTACATTATACAATACCACAAGTGGAACAGCCTATTAGGGCAATACTGTAAAGATTTTTTTAGGTTAAAGGCATAAGTGCATATCAAGATAACTTGTATGCTGTCGAATAATTAAGTTCGATACGATAATCTGGCCAATGGATTCGAACCTGGTACCTCTTGACGTTTGGATTAGGAGGTGCCAGGTTCGAATTCATCGGTCGAACTATCGTTCATGGTACACAAGAAGGTGAAGCTATACATATATACGTAATGTGTAAGATGAGCTGGTCAAACAAAACTCTCGAAAAATGGAATTAAGCCGAAGATATTGAATTTATTTGTAAAACGTTTAGTCACTTTGAAAAAAGTGTTTTAATTTCGAAAAAAAATAACTTAAAATACGATAAATATTTTCAAAATTCAAGAACATTCAAAATTCGCAAATTCACGAGTATAACAAAACTTGCCAAATCCCATAAAATACTTAAACCTTAACAATTTTAACAACTGTATTCTGTTCTATTGTATGAGTATGATTCAAACGATCAAGCGCGATCGTTTGAATCTTACAATATTTTTAAAAATTATACATGCTATAGGCAGGCAGTCGATATGTGGTGGATTCTCGTTATATATCGTGCATATTGGAAAGGTGCCAAACGAGTTATACTTTCAATAAATATTTACAATTTTCTAAATTTCAAATCAAAAATTTTAAAATATTCGCTTTGGAGTATATGGATAATTTTAATTGATTCAATTAATCCAAGACGTAATCTTATATGATTCAGGTGTGGTTGATCTATTGGCGCACACTTATTTTTGTAAATCTAATATCCAAATTTGTGAAATCAAAATATACGAAATTAAATTTGGAAAACTCAGTTTTGAAAAATTAAATTTTTTTGAAATTTACATTCGAAACGAAATTTCACATCTACCATTCTGAAGATTAAAATTAAACTTCGAATTGTTTAATGTTTAAAATTTGATTATTGAACGTTCATGAAAATCACCAATTTCTGGTGGACATTTGAAAATTTGAAATTGAAAAATTTAGAGGAAGTTAACTGAATGAAGAAACGGTTTACCAATAGAAATTACAATATATCACAAACATTCATATCTAAGCCTATAGCCAGAAATGGTAGACCGTGCTAGGAACTCATTTGACGAAACTGATCTGTTGTGTTTACACTTTAAGACTAACGAGGACTCTGATTCGATAACGAGTGGCAATAGAGATACAATACTATGCTGATTTTAGGAGTGTCCGAAGTTTCAAAATAAGGAACTCCGACCTAATTTCAAAATTCTTGTTCTCCGCCTTTATGTGTCTCCCAGATATACTTTTTAACATACCCATGTACCTACACCCCTCGGACTTTTTTAAACTTTTTCTTTAGAAAGCCAGACTCGATTTCAGGTCTAGAGTGAGGTCCTTCCCAAATAATGAAAACGGTGTTTTATTACGATTTACACGACCATCTAATTCAAAAACGTGTATCTTTTAGACAAATGTTGGTCATTTACTTCATTCAAGTCAATTCTACGAAATTTCTATAAGAATTTGACTCAAATTTCCAAAATAACTTTTCCAAACGACTACTTCAGAATTATCTGGTGGACAAGTGATTTGTTTCCGAACAAAATAAATTGTATTGTTTATCCACTTAGGTATTAGAAACTCGCAACTACAAATTTCTCACAAATGGCTAAAAATGTATTTGCATTGCCTTGATTATATTTCCAAAATAAATTTAAATAAATTTCGATTACTATAGTAGCTTTCCTTAATCTTTTTAAGATGTTTGGTTTCCAGCTTAGCTTACTGTCCCAAAGAAGCCCGAGGTATTTCGCTCTATTCGTAAAGATCAAGTGAGTACCAATAAGTATTATTATATTACGGCTGCTGGCTCACTCAGAGAGACAACCAAGTGCGCTCAGCGAACAAGGATATTTACCGAAGATCGAAATAGCAACATCACCTACCCCAGCCATGTATCTGATAAACGTGACTGCTGTGATATTCACAAATTGTGGTATATTCGTCGGAATCTGATCTCCACCAAAATATGATTGAAAAGAGTGATTTTCAGTAAACTGAATCAAAATCAACCAGTAAGATGGCGAACTCTTAGACAAACCTGCAGTTTTGGCTTTATGATTCCAGTAAATTTGGTTCTTTAGATAGTTCAAGACATTTCATCAAGACGTCTCAAAAAAAGCTCACAGAACATTCATAACAAAATATCCAGAAGAAAAATAAATGGTAAATTGCCGGAACAATTATACGTTGACTCGATATAGTTACCGCAGGAATATAATTAGATTACAATCACTTAGTAAAAATAAAATTTTCTTTACAAGTTTTAAATGAATAAAGCGGAGTTGTAATCCGTTATCGGAAAAAAATCTGACACTATCATCATAAACTTAATCGGGTCGGCAGTGAGATAGACATAGAAACGCTGGAGTAATGTTTTGCTTGAATTGCAGGAGTTAGGTATATCAATAGTTGCTACAATATGCCACACACATTCATATCTCAGCCGTTATAGCATGAAATGTTGAGCCGTGCTAGGAACTCGTTTGACGATACTGACATGTTGTGTTCACACTTTAAGACCGACAAGGACTTTAAACTGATTCGAAAGACGTTGAGTTGAGCATGGTTTTCATCATGGTTTCTCTCACAAGTATATTGAAATAAATTTAAAAGCTCAATTTTCTCATATTTTGGAAGAACTGTTGTGTATAGTCCCATATGTAGGAATATTTTCGAAGTGGCTAAGACTAGTATATTGGATAAATATAACTCCGCTATTCAATTCACATTTTTTCTATAGAAGAAAACTTAGTTTTACAAATCTGGGGAAGAACATCGAACACAAAAACGTATTTCTTTACAAATTTGTAAATTCTTGTACCGCAATTAATATTGTGCAACCCATCTCATCATATATCCACGATACTGTTGTGAACGAGCTTAGAAAAAATATTAGAACAGTAAACTTCGGGTGGTAAAAGAGATACAATACTAAGTTGCTTTTAGGGGTTTTCTTTCATTTCATTTCAGGTGTCACTTTAATGGGAATAAAATGCTCCCAGCAGGTCGAGAATTTAACATATCAAACGCTGACTTTCAATTCTTTATATATTATTACTAAATCCGTTTGTTTAATCAGGTTACCCTGTTACCGTCCCTGGCCAACGAGAAGGCACTCGTCTACTATTTTACTAACTTTTTAAAAATTTTACTTAAGATAAAAATTCTGTGTTGTGATATTTATATCTACCTACCGCTCAAGACGGTATCACAAAATTTCTTGAACGAGTTGAGGTTGTTCGGCAGCATTAAAAAAAGTTTACTTGCCGGCCACTCAACTCTTAAGTCTCTAATTAGATGATCTACATGTCCCGTTAATATTTGGGTAAACCATGCACTTAGAGTCATCTTTATTTCTAATCTCGGCTGAACTTGAGCGAGCCCAAGAGGTTTGGCCGAATTTCATCGCCTTCTACTATCACGTTTCCGTAGCTCACGTCTTATCTTTTTCTTATTTGTAGTTTGCAATTTTCTCATTATTAATAGGAATCATGCCGGCCAAGACAGAAACGGCGTTAGTTGACATTATTCTGTATGACTTAGTAATTTCGAGCATGATACTTCTTTGGGCACTAACTATGGTACGCCGATGGTAACAGTTCATTCTGTCTGCCCATGCCGCGAACGGGTATGTCAAAGAAGAGTCCACAAAAGGCCTCATATATTATTGACTAAGTACGTTGCTTGAGTCCCCAGCTCTCTTTAGCAACTCCTTTCAGCACAGAGAAAACCGTATTACTGTTTTCCTGACTCTTTTGACACGTGACCATACTCCAAGTCTTTCGTCGAATTCAACTCCCAGCCATTTAACAGTTTTCACCATTATAATTCTTTGGCCATTTATGGAAACCAATCTTGGTCCCCTTATGTCCAATGGACCTATTAGTTGGGCCACAACTGTTTATGTAGAGGATAGCCGCATTTTGTAATTTTTTAATTTTGAACCAGTCTACCATCTTGTCTATGGCTAATTGCGCTTTTACTTGAATACTTTTAGAGAAATTGGTGTTAATGATGCTATAAAGATTGCATGGGTAATTGAATCTCGTTAGCTTCAACATAATGCTGAAAACTCCAAGATTGTACTTTTGGTCCGACTCTTTGACCGTATTGATCATTTTGATCATTGCTTCCTCTGTGGATCTATTTTCTCTAAAGCCAAAACTGTTCGTCACTATAGGTGCTAGTTTTTTGGCAACAGCATGATAGGTTGATAATATTTGGGAACGGTTAGACACCAATCTCCGGTTTTCCTATTGATAACTAATTTACGATATCGCTATCGATCGATATATTCAGGTGTTTTGCCAGACTTTGCCAGATGCTACTTAGTTGGCTGTAGAAACACTCCCAATTGGCATGCTATAGTGAATCATTAACATTATATGTATATTTACCGTACTCAAGTTCGAGACAATAGCTCGGTGGTCACTTGATGCCTAACTTTCATGGACGGACCAACAAAAAAATGTTCTTAACAGACCGCTCGTCGTGAGAGTGAGATCAATATTCTCCATTGTGAGAATATGTACTTGGCTGCCCATCTTCGTTGATAACGAATAGGCCCTTTTTTTGCAATAAATTCTTCAACGGAAGACTCCTCTCTCCTTTGTGACCTTATACTGCGCCAGTAATGATAATACACCAACCATGATTTTATCAAGTTTACTCACATATTATACTGGATCATCTGAATATTGGAAGTAAATACTGATCAGATAGAAACTTCCTAAGTGCAAGGAAATGAAAATGAAATGAAAATTTAAGAACCTCAAGTTCGTTGTTCAGGATGCCAATTGGTGCTTTAATATTTTCATTGTTTTCAATGATTATAGTGGTGGAGGTGGTCGTTCCACCTATAACCCCTTTAACCGAGTATGTCAATCGTTTCTTTTTCAATAGATTGTCTGATCTCATGCCCTGCCGCTTTAGCACTTTGCATATTCAGTTGGGCAATCTTCAATCGACAATTATTTTTAGTCTTCATCATTAGGTTAAAAGCCGTTTTGTATGTGGTATAAACTTTACTACGTGAGGAATGGTCAAAAGACCTGTTTGCCTTTCGGCAAGAAGCGCATTTAGCGTCTTCCGTCTTTTCGGTGCATGATTTTGGGTCATGGTGTTCCTTGAAAAAAATCTACATCCTCCTTTCTTTGTATTTTGATTAGAACGCCATCCTTGATGTCATTTTTTGTCTTCTTGATCCCCGGTTTTAACTGCGCTATAGTAAGCAGGATTCGCCTTATGGGGCGGATTTCTGGCTTAGAGTGACGACAATCCCAAGTAACGAAAACAACTTTGTTTTGTTACGATATCACACGTCCAGGTAATATAAAACGTGTGTCTTCGAGACAAATGCTGATCAAATACTTCATTCAAGTCAATTCTACGAAATCTCTATAAGAATATGACTCAAATTTTCAAAATAACTTTTCAAACGACTAATTCAGAATTATCTGGTTGACAAGTGATTTGTTTCCTAACAAAATAAATTGTATTGTTTATCCGCTTAGGTATATAGAAACTCGCAACTACAAATTTCTCACAAATGGCTAAAAATGTATTTGCATTGCCTTGATTATATCTCCACAATAAATTTGAACAAATTTCGATTATCATTGTTCAAACAGAAGTTAACAATGCGAACAATTAAATTCAGTTAATTCTCACAATCAGTCTGTCGGATGAGTAGAAAAACAAAAACCAAAAATGTTGACAATACCTTAGCGTTGAAACAGTTGAATCAACAATAAACTGAACAATATTGTTAAACATTATATTTGCTTCTTGATAATATCAGACACAATTTTTTTTTATCCGTTTTATACCTTTTGAATACAAACGAACTCTATGGTATATATAGCCAATCATCACTATTGTTTGTGTTTTTTTGTTGTGTTCGACTTTCGTATTTCTTCAAAAAGTCTTATTTGTTTTCGAAATATCAATAAAAAGAAAAAAATTATTTTTCTCGATTTATCAAAATATAAAGTTTTATTTTTCAATTTCCTGTTTGATTATGATAACAAATTTGATACAATTTTTAAAATTGATTTTAATGTACAATACACTGTAAATTTTGTTTGTTTTTGTAAATTTCCAGAGCATTGCATATGAAAGAGCATCCCGACTACAAGTATCGTCCGAGACGTAAACCCAAAACTTTAGTTAAATCGCCCATACAAAATTCGTCACAATCGAATGCCACATCGCAGTCGACACATCTACATAGCCATCTAAGTAATAGTAATTCGGCCATTTCGATTAAGGAGCATCGGCAAAATTCGCCGAATCACAGCAGCAGTAACAGTAGTAATCATCCACATAGTAATAGCAACAATAATAATAATAATAATCATATCATAATAAATAACAATCATCACAGTAGTACGCATCATCATCAAAAATATCCGTTCGATTTGCCGTTGAGTTTACCAACGCGCGCCCCAAATTTTCCATTCGCCCACTATCCATTCCTCGATCCATCCCTCAATTTAGATATACAGCGGCTGCAAGCAATTTACGGCAGCGTCTATCCATTACGATATTTATCCTATCCGCCAATGATAACGCCACAAGATTTTCCATCACCGTCGAGTCCAATCGGCCAACAACAACCACAGCAATTAACAGCACAACATCAAACCGGATCAACATCACCGACGCTATTACATTCGGGTAGCACAATTTCACCAACACAATCTGCATCATCGTCGCCACCAATTTCAATGGTACCGATTACAATACAACAGGCCGCATCACAGCAATCGTCGAGCGTTATATGACCAACGCCTTTGCGCTTTGGTAGCGCATCAGCCGAACATTAACGTTTTACTTTTATACATACATACATACATACCTACAAACATTGTAATATACTTAACGATTTTTAATTATTTTAATTTTTGAACACACATTGAATTGTTGTTGTAATTTTAAGTGCAATCATAATAATTAATTAATTTAGAAATGATAATTTACAAATAAACAAATTTTAATTTTTCGATGGCTAATGACTTTAATAAAATTAAGTTGATTGAACATAAAATCAAAAAAAAACAATTTTGTTTGTAATCAAATTAATTAATAAATCAATCAAATTCCCCTTACATGATGGACAACATTTGTGAATTAGAATTAATTTGACATTTCAAAAGATTCAACATGTTTGAGAGTCTGCATTGTCCGGGTACAGACAGCATTGAATTTAGCATCTCGTTGCGGAATTTTCAAACATTTTCCTTTTTTTAGGATTGTTACCGTCACTTAAAGTAGTACCTAAATTAATGATGCAAGGCTTATGAGTATAGGCAGCTTACCCAAGGATCCCTTTAACATTATCTGCAAAATGGCGAGGTATTTCTATATAGAAAGCTTAATATGTCCAAGGTAGTTTTAATGAAAAAACGCTCATCACATATAAGAGAGTTGCCTATAATATGATTTCAGAGATATACAAGTTCAAATCCAGCACAGCGAGTGTTGCAAGATTTAAATAAAATGCTGCTGATATAGTGCATCGAGCGGAGTCATCTTCTTTTGTCGACTCGTGATTAAGAAGAGCTTAAAGGTCCAAGATATTAGTACATAGATATTAGCCGTCAAGGAAAAAAACAAGAACATAGTAAGCCATAGTGGCCATAGTAAGGGCAAGCTCTGGTAGAATTTCCAACACCAGCCGTATGGTGCAATTTGCCCAATCGGCCAACCTTCATATGGTCCCATATACTTTAACATGAACAAAATTCTAACTCCTAAGAATTTCAAAACCCTGAAATAATCCTGTATGTTTTGAGTTGGCCATAGTAACGATAAGCTCTGGTAAAATTCCCAACACTAGCCGTATGGTGCCATTTGCACAATCGTCCAACTTCAAATGGCTCCATTTAATTTAATATAAAAAAATTCTAACTCATAAAAACTTCCGAGGCCGGGAATAATCTTTTATGTTTTGAGTTGAAAAACTTCCAACATTACCCGTATGATGCAATTTGCGCAATCGACAAACCTTCATATGGCTCCATATAAATTAAGATGAAATTTGTTTTATTTTTTACGAACTTCCGAATCCAATTTCAATTTTACCACAGCTTGCCCTTACTATGGCTTATTAAAAACTAAACATTTATTTCCGGCCTCTCAAGTTCTTAGGATTTAAAAAAAATTCATAATAAATTGTATGGAGCCATATAATAGTTGGCCGATTGTGCATTATTCCAGACCTCTTCCAGTAGTTGGTTTTATAATTCTAAGCAATCTTTCTTCTAAATTAATCACATATAAGACCATACCAAATCTTCAGAAGGTCTATTCGTTAGAAGAACATCAACCACATTTTTGTTGTTGTTCCTATCCATTGAACCAAACTAATCCAACTGGGCCTACGAAAATGGACTAATAAACTGTGAAGTCAATAGTAAAAATAATAACAAAAATATATTTGTTAAATTTTTCATTTTTAAAATTTTGTAGCGGCGCCCCAGAGAAATTCATGGCTACAGAATTTCAATGATTTTAAATTCGACAACAATGATGGTTTATGTCAAAATATTTAACAGTGTACTTATTATTAATTATTTTTAGTAGAAACTTCTCATCTTTACTAAATCCTCATATTCGATATTTTGATCATGCAATCACTTGGGACGAGATTGATTTACCTAATTCATATACCACAAACAATCTCAACGAATCCATTTTAAAATGACTGGCAATTCTAGTATCATATTTTCTTAACGTGACACTTAAGGTGATAATATTCCAAAATGTTGGTTGTAATGAAATGTGTTATAATATATTTATCACATTCTAGATTTTAATTTAGCATTAGAATTCTAACTTCTGTGGGTCAAATTATTTCAATTGCACCATCCTTTACAACTCGTTACCTGCCCGAATTATTTATAATCGTTAATGAATCATCAAGGACTTCATCAGTTTTTGTCGTTTTGCAATCGCGTGACGTGGTTTTATAAGGCAAAGAAACCACTGACTGCCGTACTCAAACGATCTAATTGTTACATTACATTTTGGGTACAGCGCACAGCCCACGCGAATTTTGGACTGGATTTTAATTCATTTGAAATTGAATTCAGTATACCATAAGCTAAGGAATTTACCAGCTCATTGAGTTCTATTAAAGTATGTATAACTATATTACATGGCGAAAGTAACACAGAAGTGCAGGTAAGTAAAAGTCATTTATTTATTCCTACTATAACTTCAATGGGAATGAAAAAACATTTCAAAGTAAACGAAGTTGACGCTGTTATACCAATTATTACTACTCAGATCTCTGTTAAAGGAGACGATTATTAACGATCACCGTTCAATTTCGCTAACACAAAAATCCGCATTCAAATTCATTAATTGAAACGAAAGTTATAAATGTTCTAGTGCAAAAGTCTAGCTGGATTACATTTTACCAATAGGTATATAGTTGTGGTATGCGACCCGACACTGCAATAAGAGGTTATAAAAAAACTCAACTCAGCACTATATTCTTGACTCCTTTCGAGCTATAACTTTCTATATTTGCCGAAAGTTATTTTCATAATTGGAGAGCGGAGTGATGGGAGCACAGTGTCGACATCGAATATATACTGCAATTTGGTTGAATTTTACTTCAAAATGTAGCTTTCATCAAATTTCTAGAATTTATGAAAATTTAAAATTCGCTAAAATCTAAAAGTTATATGCTCAAATTTCAAAACAAGTGATGAAATAAAAAGTCGAATATGTTATGTGCGTTGGTAGAATTAACTGCCTTCAAGTTTCTACTATGTTCGAAGAATACCACAGAAATATCGAACGCCTCTGTGCGCAACTCATACTATAAATTTAGTAACTCAAGGCATAATGAAAGCATTGTCTGATCCACAAGATATTCTTTTATAAAAAATCGATTAACAAAATCAAGTCAGAACTGGAGCTTAACAGAAATGGTGAGACTAATGATGATGGTACCGAATTTTTTCCCGAAACAGATATATCATGGCTCACAAGAATAATATTAAGATATTATCATTGCTGGAAATCCGTAAAATTCTGATACTCAATAAAAATACGTCAAGTAAGAATTAGGGGAATGAATTATTGATGTTACGGCATAAATACATTTGATGTTACGGCATGGACAGTTTGTGATATAAGCTAAACCCAAATTTAATTTGTTGACTAAACCAGTTACTATCCAAAGTATGGTAAAAGATTTTTATTTCCATTGTTGTAATAACTGGCGAACCTTCCAAATTTTTAAAATCTAATGCTATGGATGAGCTTCCAGTGGCATCTCCGACAATCTATAAGGAATCATCTGCCGAATATTACTACAAAAACTCAATAAGCGAAATAATGTTTTATTTGAAGCATTCAAGCAATCTAATAACGAAAAAACCAACTGCATAAAATACAACAAACACCTATTGCCTTATGCAACTTCTTCATTGCGGTCGGTATATATATTTATATTCGACAATATGAATTTCAACAAAGTTAAAGGTAACTACAAAACGATTGCCTCTTATCTGATAAATGGTTGCCTCGAGTATGAAACGGTATTCATTGATGAGTACATGATAGTGCACACTGGTTATACCGAACTTTTGGTTATTTTAAGCAAATGTACAAAAGTTTTCCTTCTGGGAGGTAAAAATTAAATACTGTACATTGACAGACTACACCATGTCAATATGCAGGTAAAGAATTTTTACCTAATAATTTGCCATCAAGATTATCGATGCTATACCTGTCTTATAGATAAAACATATTAACTAATTTTCACCAAAGCTGCCTTTAATGCAACGTTCTTCTTGGCCGTATCTTGATTCACTGTTCTTCACGGAAAACATGTTCCGGGTAATAGGAGGCTCCATTTTTATCGGTTTCTGGATCTCAAGCTTACTTACGCTGGCGCTACATCCCATGTAGGGATTTGGCCGCCTCAACGGTTCTCCTCCAAATAAATAGTTCGACCACCTGCAAGCGAACGTCCCCCTCGACGTTGTTCATGCACCGAGTAGGTAGTCTCCCGCTAGGTCCTACTTTCGTTGATGGCGACTCTAAGGCCTGTTTGGTGGTCCGATTTTGCGTACGAAGAAAGTGTCCGAACCATCTAAGCCTAAGTGGCTCCGTTTTGAATGGGACCGAGAATTATTTTACGTATTATTTTACGCTCAGACTCGCAACCAAAGGTGATAACATAGCTTTATCAGCGATTTGTAGATGTCCAGTTTCACTTTGCGCGATATGTGGGGAGACTTGAAGACCTAAATGTTGACGTAAAATGATCGGTAGCCTGCTGCAATCCTCTATGCGATGTCGACAGAAACGGAGTTTTGCTCACTGATAGATATTTGTACTCTTCATCGTTTCCGCATACTGTGTGTCTCCAGAAATAAAATCCGCACGTGACTGCCTTCTGGCAATCACCATGTATTTGGTCTTTGCTTCATTGATCTGAAGGCCAATTTGTAGGGCTGTCATATCCAACGGAAGGAAGACTTCTTTCAAGGAGATGATGTTGCGATCAAATATCATCAGCGTACGCTAATAACTGGGATGGACATTTTCTAATGATAAGTTGAAGAGAATCTGAGCTATCGGGTCTCCTTGCCACACTCTAACTGTTATTTCGAAGGCATCCGAAATTTTGAGTTCTATTTGCACTTTACATTTTGAGGCATCCATTAAAACCTGATACAAAGAAACTAATTTTGACGGTATGCCCAGATAGGACATGATGTTCCATAACGTATTCCTCTTAACGCTGTCTTACGCCTGCTGGAAGTCTACGAATATATTGTGTACCGGGATGTCCTTTTCAGATCAGTTTTCCAGCACCATCCTCAGAGTGAATCTTTGGTCGGTTGTTCTATTCAGGCGAAAACCGCATTGATAATCACCCAAAATCTTCTCGGTGTATGCTGATAACTTTGCTGCACCACTTGGACCAAAACGTTGTAGCCTGTAATCTCTTGTAATTTTTCCATCTGCAATATCACGTTCCACACTGCGTCATATGTTGGAGGGGCGGTGGAGTCATCTCGACGTTAATATCGCGTTGAAGTCAGAGAGGTTGTTACTCGGAAGGTAGTGCCTGTTTGTTGAGAAGTGAGGAAAAATACCTTCACCACACTTCGCGGACGGTTTTAGCGCCCATCAATAATTCACTGGATTCGTTGCGAATAGCGCTGCTTCGCGGATGTAAGTCGGTAGCTTGTATGCATTTATGTGGGAATGTGGTGCTCGTCCCGTTGTTGTTTGAGGTAGCCGTTGTAGTCGCCCAAAATAATTTTAATATCATATTGAGGAATTTTCCTCAAGACGGTTTTAAGAGTGAGTGTACAAATCTGATTGTTGACAGGGATGAAATCAGTCACGAATTGACGAGATCGGTTGCAAATCAAGAAACCAACGCCGAATTCATGTTTATTCATGTTATTGCTTCGGCAGAGAGGTATAGTCAGTAGCGACTATAATCGGCGATGCCGTTGCCGATTAGTCTGGTTTCCTGCAGCGCTATGAGGTCGAGCTTATGCTTAGATGCTTTTTCGGAGGACCACAGCCCTCACACTTTAGCCTACTCCTGTAACAGAGTAGTTTCTAGTGACCGCCACGGAGAGGCAGTGTGAGCACTTGCTGAAGTTGTACGCAGTTACGGCACATGAACCGAGTCTTGTGTTTATCGCCCTGAATATACATAGCAGCCGGACCACCATTGAAGATCGAACACCATTCCACCAATTATGGGGAGATCAATCCAATTAATAGATTGGCCAAATGATTCAACTTTGTGGAACTTCAATATGATTTCAACTTATCCAGAAACAGCTTATAAAACTAATTTGAAAAGTTACTTTTTAAATTTAAAAAATGGGTTTTTTTTTAATTTTTTTTATTCCAAAAACGCCAGATAATTCAAATCATTTGCGGGCTAAGCTAGTTAATGATTCTTTATAAAATTTGGAGACCGCAGACCTCTAATTAATCAACAGTCAAACGAAACGACACAATCTTTTAACTAATTTATTAATGGGAGCTTTAGTAATTTATGTGGCCTGCCAAAGTATACAGAACTAATGATCCGCTTGTATATAGTGTTTCAGCCAAAATTTTAAATGCAGCACTTACAAATCTAGATGGCCTACAAAAAACAGTTAATTGTCCTAGTTTCAAAGTTTTTTTTTGTTAAATTACGAAGATCCCGTATATAAATAAAAGGAAACGGACATGCGATTTTATCCCACCTACATACACACGCGTATTATATATTTTCCTGCAGCCAATTGGCATAGCCGTATACTATTTGTACCGTGCAAGATACTAAAAAAACCGAAGAAAACAAAGAAATAAATCAACTCAAAAAATAAGGAAATAAAAAAATGTATAAAAAATAAAAAAGGACGAGAACGAATGTTTTGGTTTTCTTGTTTATTTGCGAAGGATTCACTGATAAGAGGGTGAGATAATTTTATTTTTTATTTTTTTGTTTAAGTGAAGTGAAAAGTTAAATTGAGATATTGAATTTTATTTTTATTTCATTTATTTAACAAAGTACATATTATACCGTATACACGAAGAACGCTCCGAGAAGGAGTGATACTGTTTGTTGGCGGCGGGCGATGCCATGTATACATATAAAGGCGATGAGTATTGTTGATAATATTGATGACGAAATAAGTGAAAATGAAGGGAAAATAATATCTAGCGATATACAATCATATTTTTTTTTCTAATTTAGGGGATGAACAAATTTGAAATGAGGTTAAATTTTACAGCAACAATAAGACGAAAAAAAAAAGAAGTCAAATATTTGTTGGTTTTTTTTTACAGAGGGTTTAGTGCACGGGGGGCAAATGAGGGTGAAATCTGATTAGAAACAATTTCATGATGATTTGAATATTGTTTAGTGGTTGATTGAGATTTAATATAGACGAAAAAAAAAAATGTTACCATGTAGTGTTATATTGAAATGAGACGTTAGGGAGATGAAATTACTGGTGGAATTATTTGTTTTCGTTTTGTTTGATTTAACACAAAATTGTGTCAATTGGATTTGTTATGGTTTTTAAAATTGGAAATGAAAAAAAAAGAAATGTTTCGTCGAATTCTTTTGGGAATAATCAGTTTGACGTTCTGTGGATGTAAAATAATTGATTTGGACTGGATTTTTTTTTCTTTTTTTATTCTTGAAGCTTTCTCTTTACGAATATAAGAAGATGTGTGCAAAGTTTACAATCTAAAGAATATGTTTTTTAAGTGCTTAACCTATATATGTTAAATACTTTTTGGTAGGCATGAATAATACATTTTTAGCTAAACTATGTAGGCAAATTAAATGTATAAATACATTAGATCTAGTGGTTCCAATTCATTATCAAAATTGACTGTCGTCAGCAGCTAAGCCAAAGCGAATTGAAAAGTGTCACGTTATGCCATTCTGTAACCCAGTAGCAGCTCGCGAGTTGTAACATTTTAGAGTAGCAACATTTGAATATTGGATGTTAAAATCGATAAAATAAAATTCCATTGATCCATATACTATTTTAAAATTCCTATAATGAGTTCCGGTGGAGTAGAATTATTTTCAAAATCAATGAGTTTGTGTTGTTCCTCAGATTGTGATGCCACCAGAATCTTTTATAGTAGAAAACAATGTCGAGATCTCCAACGAGTTCATTCGTGAAAGGCTGAACAGTTTGTGCGGCATTCCGTAATCCAAATAACATTCTGCTGCAATCGAAGAGTCAAACTGTGTAAGAAAGTCAGTCCCAATAATAATCGGACGATTCACTGAGACCGACATTTACCTGGAGCAGTTAGTTTCCGTAGGTATTTATTGGCGAAATTACAAAATGAGATAACAGAAAGTTCTAAGCCCCTTTCGATTAGTAAGGATAGGTTATTTATTGTATCTTGTATGAATATGCGGCTGTTTGTCTTATGATCTGCCGGACTGTAAGATTTATGAGTTAGATGATTTTTGATCTATTTTCATAGCCTTTTAGTTTTCACCTGATTGGTAATGGTGCATTTTTGAGCTTGTATTCAAGTTTTAATGGATAATATAAAGAGTTTTAATGTTTTAAAATTGAAAACAAGAAATTTACATTTAAAATAAAGAATATTTTGAGATTTAGAATTGTTATTGTTGTCAAAAGGAGCGTAAATTGCCCAGAATAAAATAAAGGTACGAAACTAGCTATCAGTACATGTACATAAAATCATCGGATTGTAATGAACTATTTTGTACATGTATATACGTAAACTATCATGGCGAATTGCACGATGTCGTTGAACTTTATTTTGCCTTAAGTTACAAACCATTTATGGTTAAAGTTGGTAAGCCATATAGCGCACAGCGATAATAGTGCACAGTACTCTCATCTATCCTGTGCAACAGGGGTATTCCTGAAACTACCGACTATACGCCATGCCTTCGCCATCTGTTGAGGTGAGATTCCAAACTGAGTTTCCCACCAGAGAGGACTGGGTGAATGAGACGGTTATGGACAATGAGACGCTAAGCTTCTCCATGGATGGCTCAAGAAGGGATAGAGCGGTTGGCTGTGGGTTATTCTGTGAGGCACTGGAGGTCAACCTTTCTTATCGTCTTCCCGACTTTTGCAGTGTTTTTCAAGCTGAACTAATCGCAATAATGGAAGTCATGGACTGAATGAAGTATAATATAATATCTACGCTATTAACACGCTACAATCACACTTTCTGACGTCGAAGGTACCCCAGAACTGTCTGGCAATGAGATAGCTGATCAGTTCAACAACCGCTTGGCAAGGGCGCCAAAGCACTTCTATATCGTAGGGAATGTAAAGGGAGAAGCTGACCCACAAGGGTACTGCACGCCTTACATCACAAACCAGGCCAGATATAAAGATACCGTTTGCTTCCTGTAAAGTGCTGCTTCAGGAAGAAGCCATTAAAGAAACGAACGACCGATGGTCTAACGCTAGTTCGTGTGTTACCAGGCAAATCTGGCCTAGACTTTCCGGTCCAGATCCGGCCAACTGATATTGCTTCTTCGGCATTATACTGGTATGATCGGCGGAGCTATAACGGGACATTGTCTCATTGGGATACATGCGAGCATACCGAGTGTCTCCGTCCATGATTTTTGCCGTAGCTGTGGTGATGAGGAGGAGGAAGAAACTATGCTCCATCTGCTCTGCACCTGTCCTAGTCTACCGTACAGCAGCATAAAGTATATGGGAACTTTCCATTTGGAAAAACCGACGAATCTTACACAGATCGATGTCAAGGGCCTTCAACGCTTCTTGATAAGTTCAGGGTGGTTGGACGAGTGAAGAGCAGGTAAGTTAAATGTGGTACACGGCCCAAATTGTGTCTATGCTACTCAGTAATCTATTGGTAGGGCCACCTTAACCTTATACCATAACCTATGATAATAGTGTATGCCCGGAGTACTGCAATGCTTGGTCCCAAACTGCCTGTTGTTTTTTGGCTTTAAAGTAACAATAAGTTCAATTGATATAGTGAAGTTGGCCTTACCTATTGTATTTCGAGACTATTTATTATTTTTAGTATTATGTATTATAAAAAAATCAATTAAGTAAATTACATTTATGATTTTAAATGATAAAAGACATTGTTCTATAAAAACAAGAAAAATTACTTTTAAAAAGTTAAATCAAAAAGATAAATAAATTTAAATTTAACTTAACTTAAGTGATGTTCTAGCCCTAAAACTCGATGATTATGTAATGCCCTGCTTGGAACATGAATTGAGATATGTATTTTCTAAAATATGAGCTGAGTTAATGTGACCGAGAAGGCCGTTTCCAATATATGCACCTTGTGCATTTCCTGGCAAATTCTGGTATCTATGAAGTATCGTTCGGAGGTAATCGAGCCACATTTTCATGGAATGCTATATTTCGGTCGTATTCCCAATTAGTTTTGTGCAACAGGAATATCAAAAACCGTTTTTGAATTCATTCGATTCTTTTCATGTGAACATCGTAGTAAGGACATCAGACCATCACACCGTATTCCACTTGAGATCTCACGTAAGTAAAAGACAGTGAAAATAAAGTCCCCTTATCCTTGAATTCTCCAGTCTAACCTTTTACAAAGCCAAAATAGTAATTAACGGTTTTGATGAAAGTGACGCCTAAATAAGTTATCTCATGAACTCTGTGCAATTTAAACAAAATTTCACAAATTTTTCAAAAGATTCATAAATGTCAGATAAAATGACAGAAAAGTATTTTAAGGTAAAAAATTTGTAAAATAAAAATTCAATTAAAAATCTGGCATTTTGTAGTTAAGTAAAATACTTCTTCAAAATTTACTGAATTTTAGGAAGGACGTAGACACATTATTGGTCCATAGCCTTGCCTTTCATTCACACACATTCATCAACCCATTCATCCCATTCACACAAGTACAGTATACCACCTGCGCATTGCATAGCTCCATGTCACCCTGTACAGTGACATGGAAGATGGGTCGGCCCATGAGTTCTACATTCCAACAGAGGGTCATAGATGTTTTCAATTTAATCACTGATCGTAATCGGGAGATGAAAAATCCTTTTGCATCCCGCCTCTGTTGGGATTCGAAACCGGTACCTCCCGATCCAAACGTCACAGCTTTAACCACTGCCCTATTTGCTCCGTTTGAATTATACATCATACAAAAATGTATTTTTAAAACTTCAATATTTCAAAAATTTGAAATAATAATTGAAGGGAAACCTAAGATTGTGTACATACATAGAGTGGAGGAAGATGTTGGAAAACATTTGGCAATCCAAACATATTGAAGAATTTGACATATATTTTTAAATTTCAACCAAACCCGACGCGCGCCTACGCTTGTATTTGAGAATTAAAATTAAAAAAAAAATCAATTATCCTTGAATAAATTAAATTTTGAATAAATTAAAAAAAATCAAATTTAACATTAATAAATTTGAATTTTTAATAATTCTAATTTAATTACTTTTGAATCCCAATTTTAAGTAATTTAAATTTTGACGAAAATTTTAAAATTTCAGGAATTTAAAATGAAAATTTCTAAATTTTAAAGTAAGGAATTTAAAACTTTTGTTAAATTTTGGATCCTAATATTCTTCAACTTTACTGTCAAATACCACTTATTGCACTTATTTATTGAATTAGCTTAGTTTTATCTTAGTTGGATACGATGAAGTGTTTTTGTACGCCTAATCCATATTGATAGGAATCTTGTCTCGCATAATTATATTCGTTTGTATATCTTTGTGGCATAAAAACATTTAAAAAAAATAGAAGTCAGTAACTCAAAAATAGTCAAAGTGTACTGTTTTTGAGTAAATGGCTTCTATGTAGTGTGCCTAACACACTAGTAAGGAGAAAATCGAAACAAAAAGAGTATTAATACTCTTGAAAAGAGTTTATATGGTCACTCTAGATATGATCGTTTGATTCATCACTGAATGAAGATCAAATTTTCGTTAGAAATTGGCCATATCAGTTTTTGATCGCATTATTACTGAAATCTGAATCTCGCAGGCATTTTATTAAAGATGCAACATCCTTTTATTTCTTTTTCCGTCTAGCTTTACTTTTAGGAGATTCAACATTTCATATCTCAATGCTGTTGTCTGAGATTAGGGGTTTTTAAATAAAAATGCTAAAACTTCTCCGGCTTTCAGCAGATCCATTATTCAACTAATGCTTCATTCAGTGGCTTATAAATCTTTTGAAGTATTTTCTAGTACTAAGTTTTTATTATGAGATTTTGCAACCTAAGGAATCCACCAAAAGCGACTATATATAATCAGATTTAGTTCTGATACCTCTAATTCAATTACATATTTTTGCAGTATTGCATTCTTTACAGGAATCATTCTGAGCAATTCGACAATACCGCGTATGAAATTTAAATCAGCACCAAACTGAAAAATAATAACTGACAATAACTTACAAATGTATGGCGTGGATATGTAGTAAGTTAGATGTAAGCTGGGTTATACAGTAACATAGCTGCACCATCTGAAGTCAAAACTACAACATTATTTTCACAACGTAATTAAATTGTTAAGCCTCTCAATAACCAACACCAGCAAGCGTTCAACGAAGCAAGAACCAAAAATTAGAATTAACCCTAAGTTATGTGGCTTGCCGCTATCTTTTGGATTCATCGTTGATGCATTGAATTTGGTCAATAACATTCGCCTACGCCATAAAATAATATTTATGAGCTAGTTTCATAATGCCATCATTATGTTTAGGCCGTATGTATCCTCTTCTGAATGACTCAAATCAGATGGTGTAATCTCGATTGATGGGCCCTGTGGTCGGGGCGCACTCACATGTCTCGTAAACCTAAATTGCACTGACATGTTTTCCAAGAATACCACCACAATATCCTTTGCTTGTCGTAGGAGGCGACTAAATAGTTCGCATCCGTAAAAAAACAAATTGTTTAAAAAAAATTGATGCAGCCAGCCCCAAGATAAAGACTCATTTTACAATGACTTGGACGATCTGATGGGATCTATCCCCAATCACGATGTTAGAATGGTAATTGGCGTCTTTAATGCTAGGGCTGGTAGAATTAAGTTGACTTGTGTGGAAACATAGGTCCGTGGTCCCGACACGAAACTGTGGCCGATAATCGTGAGAGAATGATGTACTTTTAAATAGCTGACGATCTTAGAGTAGCGCAAGCACATTTCCCCCTCACAAACAGATACATTTGGAAACATGGACATATCCTCGCAAAACTTCCCGCAGCCAAATTGACCACGTGTTGTTGACCACTCACCTGGAGTTGACTGCATTAATTCGGGGTTCTTGATATACGAAGGGAATACATTTGTGGAATTGTCTTTTCGAATAATCTTGTCAGCTACAACATTTAGGAGGCTAATTGCCAGTCTGAATGTATCAACTTTGTCTGGGAGGTACTGAAAACTTCGGTTGTTAGTGCTGCTCAACAGACTTTAGGTTTAGTGAAAGTCAGACCAACTTATTCGATTAGTATGGCGAACCGAGGGTAATGCCTGACGAATGGAAAATGTCCGCGATATGCTCTATCTTCAAGAAGGGAGACTACTTGAGGTGTGAGAATTATCGCGGTATAGTTCACCTTTGTACAGCATACAAGTTACTGTCTTACTTTACACTGGATAGGATCACCCTTCTAGCGGAGGAACTGGTTGGTGACTATCAAGGAGGATTTCGTCCGAATCGATCAGTGACTGATCACGTCTTTTCGCTGCGGATGATTCTATCTATAGAACAGGCTTTCGAACTCGTTCATCTTCAAGAAACTCACTGGCCTAACGATCCCAATGTTTTCTTCTTTTTTTTTAAGTTAAATTTCATCATTTTGAGAAGAATTTTTTTGAAATAATATTTCGAGTGCTACATTTTACTCACTGCAGTGCGTGTGTTTTCAGTGCGCTTTGATCTTGCGAGTTTTTTTTCTCGGTGGTTTTGAACTTGTCTGCCAGTTAAGTTCAAACTTATGGGCATCGCTGTGTCCGACGTGGCGCTTTAAAACCTCGATAGTCTATGTGTCAGTGGTTTCAACGGCGAATTAACATCGGGCTTCGAGGAGGCTCTGCTTAATTCGGATGCTGAGGTGACCTTTGGGTTAACCCCATCCCAACGCGGAACTAGGCGAAAAGGCCAAAGGAATTGCATGCGCTTACGTCACAGAATGGAACGTTGCTTGCCCCGATAGCCGAGGCGCCTGGATTTTCCTCTTCTGTAGCGACACCGAAACGTCCCCTTGTCCAATCTAGCATTACTCCAGAAATGGGGGCTAAAAAGACACACACGCGGGATCTTGATGTTACTGAGTCACGCTAAGGAAAGCCGCGATACGCGAGGACAATCCTGATATTATTCTGGATGAGACTAAATTCGACATCTTTATTTGGAGCTCCACCGAAAGGTGCTAGCTACAGCTCAAACGGAGGATTTTATTCCACAACTGCTGGGGTGCTACCTAACTGATAGCTTCATTATCTGTAAATGGGCCAACGACGACTCATACAAGTGGCTGTGTGAGGTCGTCTCAAGTACCAAAAATATCTGGAGTGGTTGTCAACTCTCCGTTGAAGATCTTCCTAAATCACTTGGGTTCCCGGTGCTCCGGAAGATCCCAAAGTTTAATTGAGCAATATTGGTTTAATGAACCCGTCAGTGACAACAATTGGATGGAAGGTTGTCCGATACAAGCGCGAGGCTAAGCGTCAAGCTATTGTATTTCGGGTTGATCTAAAATCTTTTGAGACCATTACTGGTTCCAGGTACTCTTTGCAGTACGTACTGGACAGGATTATCTTTAAGATTATCTCTGACCCGTAGAATATTCGCTTCTTCTCTGCTGGTTTTTTTTATGATGTCCATGCTTATGTTTATTCAGATTATAATGCACAGTTGCAAGTCAGTTTCTTTTAATTTAAGGAAATTGCGTGCAGCAGTTTCGCAAACAAGTTTTTATATGATTCAGGATCTTTACCTTCTTGATGGTCTAGTTGCTGGATTGAGGTCTGTTATTTTTTATTTTACAGAGAAATACAACAAGCACTGTATTTCGCTATATGTAGAAAACAAGTACTGGAATTCACCCTCACCTTGTTAGAATCCCTTCCAGTAACCGACCACGAGTCAGTGATCTTCGATATGAACAATGTCGTTGGGTCCACTTTTGGTCTTGCTTCGGGTCTAGCTTGTGTGATTATGTTAGCTTATAATCATTATTATGACTTCTATGCTTGCGCTGAAACAGATCAACTTACACCATAGCAGAGCTGCATCGTTTGAAGTTAAGTTGCTGCTCGCTAATTCGCAGGTAGACATTTGCTTAATTCAGAAACCTTATATCTGCTTGACGGTGTGATTTCTGGTTTGGATCATGTGGCAGACTTAAGGTATAGTGAAAGTCAGACCCATTTATTCGATTAGTATGGCGAATGGAAACTGGCCGCGAATTGCTCTATCTTCAAGAAGGGAGACCGCTTGAAGGGTGATCCTGTCCTACATTTTATTGGACAGGATCACCCTTCCTACGGAGGACCTGGGTTGGTGACTATCAAGGAGTATTTCGTTCAAATCGATCAGTGACTGATCAGGTCTTTTCGCTGCGAATGATTCTGTCTAAATATTACGATACTTCCATACACGTACATCAGTTGTCCCTTGATTTCTGGCAGGCCTATGATTTCAATCGAATGAGTTTGTGGTCTGCTCTGTAATATCTAGGAATGAAACAAGAACTAAAGTTGAGAACAGGCTATCGACAATTTTTGCAGTTAACTCTGGTATGTGTCAGGGGTATGCTCTGTCCCCGATACTCTTTAATCTCATGTTGGAGTACATTTGTCGTAAGACTGAAACACCTTAGCGCAACATCTTATAGCGCCAGTTTAATCAGGTGCCATATGCAGATAACATATGCGTGATTGGACTGAATAGCAACGGAGTGAAGGAAATACTTGATCAACTTGTAGCGTTTTGGATGTGAAAGTTAGGCGCTGACGGATGAGTACGAGAGATGGCTCCTTACATTTGAAGGAAGAATCATGCCGGTGATTTAGAAAAATGCATTTAAACAAAGGACATCAGATTTTGACAAATTTTTAGAATTTGAAAAGTAATATTTTTCGCTTACCGAACTATATATGTATACGGTTTCAAATATAACGACAGTTGTTTTCAAGGATGCAATTCCAAACAAATCTCATTACAACAGTATAAATTCTCTCAATGGTTCAATCGACTATGATAGGAATTATATGATTCAAATCAATAAGGATAATTTTCATTTTATTTTTTATTTTTATATCTTATATGTCTCATTGTCACTCCTCCATCCTTTTATGATGTTTTTTTTTTATAATAATTTATGTATGTATGTATGTATGCTGCAACAACAAAATAATCGCACATATAAGGAACAGGGGTGTTATTTCCCATTTTTCTTCTAAATACGAGTACATACTACATATATATGAATGACATTATTACATATTAGTATGTTTGTTGATAACATAAAAGGAAGAAAAGAATAAGATTTACACAAAATGAAAAGCAACAAAAAATCTTATCTCTTTGTGTATTATTTTAAAAGGAACGAACGAAATTTTTTTTTTTAAATGTTTGAACGTTAAAAAGGATTTAAAATTTCGTCTTGTTTTTGATTTATTTGTCGAGTGTTTATTTTTTCTATTCTCATTATTTGTTCATGCATTCGAAATAATAGAATTTTATGAATATATGTACATATAAGTATGTACATATGTACATATAGTAATATGTTGCGTATGCTGTAAAAATAAATAATTTCATGACCTACATACATACATACTTCAAAATTCGTTCCAATCAAATTATTTTACCAACTGTATACACGTCTATACCGAGCATTACTTCTCTAGATATTTATTCATATGATCATATGATCTGGCTTTGAATTGCTTTGTGTCGTCCCTAATCTATATTCTCTCAATAATATATTTACGTATATATGTATAACGACGAGTGGGAGCTGAGTTGTTGTTATATTATTGTTAGATTTAATTTGAAAATTTCCATCCCTTAATATTAGCGGTTGGGAAAAGGGATTGAAATAGATAAATATTTTCTATTATGCTCGTTTATATGTAGCCGTCATCAGACGATTTTTTTTTTGATCCAGATATCATTTGACGGTGATTAAAATGAATCAAATCCTTTTTTATTGTTTTGATTCTATTGTATATTGAAAGGAGGGTTGTTGTTTCAAAATGCTAGTGTGACCAAAATATTATCTGTTGATTTGGTGCATGCATATTATATTTGAAGGGTAAATGGACACAGATCTTGATGACGAACATAATTGTTTTCATGTGTGCGTGGTGTATGTATATTGAGTTAATGGATTTATAAAGGATTGCAAATTAAAGCATAATTTAAAGCTATTGTGTATACATGGAAATATAAGTGGCGGGAATAATAAAAAAATCGTTCGTTTAATAATAGGACACTCAAGTAATCATTTGTTATGTTCTTTGATCTGCTATACGGACGGCCAACGGAAATCAAATAAAGCTGCATACTTTGTGGAAGTACTATTGGCCTAAAAATAAAATATGGATCGTTTGTGGAAAGGGAGGGAATCGACCATCTGAAGCGAGAAAATGACTACATAAAATTGAATCGGAATTCATAAGATCATAGCGAAATAGAAGGTATCGAACCACAGAAATTCAACTACTCCATTGACGAGGATGAATTAGATACTGAGACAGACTGGATCCTTAAGAAGCAGGAAAAGCAGTCCAGGAAGAGCAAGAAAAGAAAAGCTGAATCGATACCTGAGGCTGAACAATTAAATGGTAGCGGACCTACACCAAACCAAAAGTTGTTCAATCAAAAGGTTAATCAACCAAAAGGTAAACCTACCAACAACATGGCACCAAATTTCGTGCAACCGAAAGAAAAACTACCACCACCAATAAATATTGTTGGCGTAACCAGATACAAGGTAACAGCTCTAAACAATAACGTTTGGAAAATTAATACTCTGGACTCAGATACTTATATACAACCTTATCTATGAAGTTGAATGCTGAAAAGTATCAGTGCTATAGCTATATGAGGACCAACAGGCTCAACCTATAATAGTTATGGCAAGAGGTTTACAGCATACCCCAATACCCAAATTGTCAGGGATTTAAGCACACCCAAAGATATTACAGTCGGTATCCGAGATGTGTAAAATGCTCATTATATTACCCAGATATGTACAATAGCAAGAGATGTGCCAGCCAAGGGTATAAATTGTAAGGATTAACATTCTGGCTAATTATCGAGGCTGTGAGATTGCTAAACAACTAATCGCAAAATCACGAAAATCAAAGGATTGAAACATCGCATCAAAAGGTTCAAATCCACAACCAAGCAACCCAAAGCAAAGAAGAACATTTGCTCAGGTAGTAAAAGGTTCGTGTTCAATCAAATATATGGGCTCTGAAAATAACCGGGAAACGGTTATGGAAAACATTATGAACAGCATTGAAGCTATTACAAATCGGCCAAAGTAATCCGAACAACATGATACTTGATCAACTGAAGAAAATGCAACTATGACAACGCTATCCGATCAAAAATGTTAGGTAAGAACACAACCTTCAAAATAGCAATCTGGAATGCGAATGGAATTATGCAGCACCAGAAATAGAAATATTTTTAAATACAAAAAAAATCGACGATGTTCATCTGTTAAAATCCGGAGTTATAACTTATATCAATCCATTCATCCAGCGGAAAAAGCATAGAAGTGGTTCGGCATTATTTATAAAAGAAAATATAAAATACCATGTTGAAACAAAAATCGAAATAGAAACAATTCAAGTCACTACTGTAAACTGTAAAGATCCACATCAAACCAGGCAGCTTACAGTCTTTGCAATATACTGTCCTCCCCGCCATACCTTGAAAAAGGAGGACTACATTAAACCATTTAAATCGCTAGGACGTGATTTTATTATTGAAGGTAACATTAATGCGGAAAACACCTATTTGGAATCTAGACTTACGACGCCAAAGGGTAAAGAATTGTTTCAAACAGGACAGACGACGTGGTTACTTCCCAAATTATCAAAGCTCTATACCTGATAAAGAATTTCGTAAGCTATTACACATAATCAATAGGACTTTTCGGTTAAAATATGTTCCGCAGCAAGGGAAAGTAGCAGAAGTAATCATGATAGCAAAAATTATCACTAAAGAGACTTAATCCAATAGTTGATGGACCGAGAATTATTCCTCTACATCAATTTGGATTTAGAGAAATGCATTTTACAGTGGAACAGATACATAGACTCACAAGCATAATTGAAAGAGCGTTAGAACGTAAAAAAGTATGCTCAAGCATATTCCAGAACGCCGCCCAAGCATTCGATAAAGGTTGGGACACTGGTCTAGAATACAAGCTGCATGGAAATCTGCCGAGACAATTCTATGTCATAATAAGATCTTATTTATCCAATAGACATTTTCATGTGAAATATGAAGATGAATACTCTGAACTAAAGAAAATCTCTGCCGGTGTCCCGCAGAGGTGTGTCTTAGCACCAATCCTGTATTTACTATATACAAGGGATATACCAACAACAAATGAAGGAATTACAGCCACCTTTGCAGATGACATAGCAATTATGGCGATTGGAATTAATGTCAGAAGGTTATAATTATAACCAATGCGGTTTGTAACTGGACAACATCTGCCGATAGAAATTAACCCACGGCAGGTGCTATATGCAAGCACACCTATAAATACCGTGGCATGACCCTCGATGCCAAGCTTAAGTGGGGAGAATATATCAAAAAGCAAAAAGCAGAACTTAACATAAAGTTCAGAAAAATGTCTTCATAGGTATAGGCTCTGAGCATACAATTCACAACAAGCTGCTGCTATATCTACAAATACTAAAGTAGACATAGACCTATGGTATCCAACTCTGGGGATGTACCAAGCAAACAAACATCAAAATGATACAGACGTTTCTTCGTAAAACAAGGTTCTTCGTAGGATCATAAATGCTCCGTGGTACACTACAAATGAACACGTTCACAAGCACCTATGGATGGAATATATCAAATATGAAATAAAAATGCATTCCATCAAACACTAAATAAGGTTCCAGGAACCTGAAAACCTCTACTTTCGTCATATGATAGAGATAAGCCTGCTGTTGAAAGAAGACACGAACGAACGAGGCCACTTAACCTAATGGTAAGTTCATTAAAATTAAAATTAGCAAACAGGTTTAATGAATTATGCGACTAATCATATTGGGTTACACTCCAACAAATGAGAATTTTATAAGAAATGTAAATTTGTATTTGAAAGATAAATTGCTAGATGAGCGTAGTCTCAGTTGTAATAAAAAAAATTACAAAAACATATCTTTTAGAGATTTAACTCTATTGAATTAAGTCACATTGTACGTCACATCGAGTTGAAGAGGTACTTGCGGCAGGTTAACTATAATTTTAAAGGCGCGTGCTCGCCTGTAACCTTATTTTTGCCACTTAGCCAAAATTTTATTTTTACATTGTGTGAAGCGGGGCATCCTCTCAGGTTCAGTACAAGCTCATGAACGACCAACAAACAGGTTCAGCACAAGCTCATGAGCGACCAACCAATGCACTAGAAAACATTTACAACAACTATAAAATCTAAGATCGATCGATATCCTTGGAACCAGATCACCTATTCAGATCTTAGAAGCATAATTTTTTTCTAAGGTATTTTACGTTCATCTAAACGTAGTGATGTGAAAATCGATGAATTATTTTCTCCTCTCAGGTCTTGCTAGAGAAGCAACTATTAATTCGAATAGTTTATATTTGAAAACAAAAACGAGAATCCTCGTTAAAGAGCAGTTTCAAAATCAGTACATAATAAGAAACGGTTTTTATTTAGGACAAAACTAATATGGGAGCACAAGGGAGTAACGCTGGCTCTGAGTTTTCACTATTTCTAAGATTAAGTTCAGTATTATACTTAATTCTAATGCTCTATTGGCATTAATGTAAGAAATTGGGGTGATATATAAAGTTTGGCTTAAGTTCAATTTTACGATTAATCGGGTACCATGTAGCATAGGGCATGTCTGTGATTTAAGAATTTCAAGATAAATATATTTGCAAGCGGCTTTTTGTTCATATAAAAATTCAACGAGTCTATGTTTACAATGTTTTCTATGTTCGTCATTAATTAAGAGCTGAAACTACTTTAAATATATACTGTCCATTAACCACTTTAGGCAAAAAAGCTGATGTTGCCTATCTAATTCGAGTTTTCTTCTATACACTAGCAGAGCTTTTGATAGATCCGATGGAAGACAGGGTCCATGAAATTTGAAATGTGTACTCCAGTATATCGGTTCTGGTTCAAATGACTTCATTAATAATCGTTAGTACCAACAAGCATTACAATTATCGCTAACAAACACAAGCCCGGAATTAACATCCGATCAACATTTAATATTGGATATCCTTGATGAGGTCCTACGTATGTATCAGTTTGAACCACTCCACTATAGAATGCCATGCCGGAATCCGTATATGATGAATTCCGGAATTCAATTACCTAATACCAGAATTTATAGTTTCCATGATGCAAAATATCGTGCAACTATGTATAATAAACTGTGCTTAACAACTTTATTTCGCTCACATGATTCGTCTCACGGTCATGGATGTTGATACTAACGAAGATGAAGATGACGATTTTGATAATACCGAGACTGACAATGGACTCTCCATTGATTCGGAAGTTGATTTACCGGATGGGACTAGCAAAGAAAAAGAAGAATTTGGACTATTGAAAATGAATAAAAAGGTAAGAAAGGTCCCAATGATGCTTCCACGAGTTCGTCGGCTAAAAATGAAATACCACTACGTTTGCAGACTTGAGATGGGTAAAAAGCATTATTTGCACTTGGACTCCGAGATGCGTTGGAACAGTCTGCTGACGATGTTGGAACGTTTCTATATCTTAAGCAACAGCATTACGACACACGGAAATCACTTATTGATATTAATGATATTAATTATTAATATTTTTGATTTTAATTTGAAGTTAGGGATACTGTTCAGAAGCTTTCAAAGGACATTAAGGACATTAAATCCACTCTAAATAATGTATGTATGTGTTGGTATTTATTTTAAAAAAAAAAAAAAAAAAAATTCCGAAATTAGCAGTGGATACAATTTGCCGCAAAGACCCGAATTTACTGACAACCGATACCATCCTCTCATTTATATTGGTCCCCCTCTCCTAATGTAACGGATATTAATTGAAAGGTAATTCAAACAAAGGATTACTCAGTGAAGAACCGTACTTTCTGGAAATACATCCAGAATTTGACCTCCCTTGAACAGCACAAAATCTGAATAATGATCCGGAAAAGGATATTGTTTGGATGAAGAGGACCTCGATCTTGAGATGCTGGGTGTGGAACTCGATGATAAGAAGCACAATCGTACGATCCGAAATCAAAAACTACAAAATAAAATTGATTCAGATTTACTGTGTAATGTTCCCGAAAAACCGTTGAAAAATTGAAAGAAGGTTGAGATCGACAAATCAGAAAGGAAATTTTTTGAAGAAGGTGGTTCTTGGGTTCGTCGTGCAAGCTGCTTACCGATATTTACATGAATTCGAAACGGGCGTTTTCGGTTTCTGGCAATTTCTACACTAAGATACGATCGCGATTAGGCGATGCGGCTCTAGCGACCTACGCTTTTAAAAAGCATATTTTAACGAACTACAAAATTCAAATAAATAGGTAACGTGATACACTATATTATCTCTACGACTCCTTTGCCGGTGTCAAAACTATAGGCAGACTATAAATGCTGATTGACATAAAGCAGCATTACGGTGTTCCAACTCATGATCCAAATAGGGGCAAATCCCTACTCAACACGGTCACAGCGCCTAATCGCAGCGACTGAGCACGGTCACAGCACCTGATCATTACTCGATTCCTCAGGTCCCATTTGCCCTTCTATGAGAAACAATATCTACTCTATCTGAAATTAGCCTAAAATTGTCTGAGTTTGATGTTCAACCATTCTCGATTTTCTCAGCCACAAGATAACACTTAATGGTATTTTGCCATCTGAAGGACAAATTAATGCAATTAAGAAATTCCCAGCTCCAACATCAATAAAGAGTATTCAGTGCTTCGTCGCAATGGTAAATTACTGTCACCGATATATAGCAAAATCCGCTGAGATACTCACACACAGCCATTTGGCAGAATTTGTTACGTAAGCCAAGAATTTCGTTTGGCCAGACGAATGTCAACAGCATTTTCGCCACTCAAAGTTAGATTAGTAAAAACTACATTTCTATCGTATCCAATGATCGACTCACAGCTCAGCCTAACTATTAATGCTCAGTATATGTGTTGGGAGCCGCTGGTGTTTTACTCAAAGATAATTTTGCCAAATCAAATATTCAACACATTCACGGCAAAGATATTGTGATCGTTGATACACTATCACGCACATCAGATCATGAAACTGCTGAAATTGAGACTCGCTTCGACTACAATGCAATCATCCATGCATAAAAATTAGACTTTGAACTGCAGAACTGACTTTCTTATCATACGAATTTACCTTCTGGTTCCACATGTCACACTAGTTCTTGATGAAACTAGAGATTTTTTTTAATTATACTAGAGCGTTTTAAATTTCCTGGCTTATAAATCGCTCTTATATTGTAGAACCACAACGTCGAACCCTTATCACCACAAGGGTAATTCACTATTGATTTGAACATATCCATTTAGACATAGTAATGGCTGGTTCAATGCGTACTGCATTAAAGACATTTCTGCAGCAAACTTTTCCATCGAAAACGACCATTCAACTAAATCGAAAATTCACAAAAACAACAATTCATCGAAAACGACAATTCACCGAAAAAGAAAATACATGGGAACTAATATTCCGATTATAATGAATTCGGTTCATTTGATGGAAATGGGATTGGAAAATGATTTTTGGATAAAGTTCTGGAAAACAGCCATTTGGAACCGATTATCATGAAACTTGACAAGTTAAATGAAAATGGGATTGCAAAATAATTTTTGGATACAACTATGGAAATGGCCATCTGGACCGGAACTGGGCCAAACCAATGCAATTCGCCCTTTATCTATTCTAAACATTTACATTTCCATTCACAGACATTTGTATTCCAGGAATTTATCCAACAATCATTTTCCAATCCCATTTTCAAATAATCCGAATTCATAATATCGGAATATTAGTTCCCATGTATTTTCTTTTTCGGTGCCTTGTCAGTTTCGGTGAATTGTCGTTTTCGGTGTATTGTCATTTTCGGTGAATTGTCATTTTCGGTTAATTGTCGATTTCGGTGAATTGTCGTTATCGGTGAATTGACGTTTTTTGGTGTATTGTGTTTTCGGTGAATTGTTTTTCGGTGAATTGTCGCATTCGGTGAACTGTTTTGCGATGAATTGTCGTTTTCTGTGAATTATCGTGCTACCCTTTATCATCACAACCAATTAGTGACACAGTTATCGAGCAACTATTCGCACAACTATGCAGAATCTAATACCCACAAGCACACGCGCAACAATCCAAACAGAAAGACATTTATGTTCCGAGATCTTTTTACGACGGCTTCGAAAACAATTTGTCATATCGATTAAAGACAAGAACCACAATATATCAATTGATAGATTAAAACCAGTATAAAAAATTCTGTACACAGTTATCAATTGTTCATCTGACCAAACAGGCACAAAATTACCCGTATTTGCAGATAAAAAAAAAAATGGTTATCCGCCTATTGGGGGCAGTTTGGTAACTGTTATAAAAAATTATTTTTGTTATAAATTATTTTAACCAACCCCCCAAATTAAAATTTATATTCTTAACTCCTTCCGAATAAGCTCCCCCATCCCATTTTGGTTAATGAAGCGTTGGTGTGGTTCAAGCTAATATCAAAAGTTTCCTTTCTTTATTTTAACCAATTCCATCGAAGAAGACACTCTAGTCTATAACCGTTGGACATAGAATATTTTACGATTATAGAAGAATAAAGCTCCAAAATCTTAAAACAGTAATACACTGTAATTTTTTTCGCAATAGGATTGTTTCTGTGATAATAATTCGCACGTACGGCTTAGCTTAAAGTAGGAAGTAACATTTTGTGATGGATCCTACTTCTATAAATTTGTCTCGGCTATTAACTAATGTGAATTTTATGTTTATAATTTTAACAAAAATGTCAATATTTGAATATTTGAATAAAAGGGCAAAATATTTAGGTTTAAAAATTGCCTTTGGCCTAAATAATATTATTTATTATTTTCGTATACAAATTATATTTCCATTCCAAAAAAATTATAACGAACTTCCAGTTGAATACTTAACAAAATATTTTCATTTTATTTTCATTCCTCTTCAATAATCATTGGCTATTTCATCCATCGGGCGTTGTTTGAACCATGTATGTACTTACTCGTAGATAGAAAAAATGAAAATCATGTCAAGTGATTCAAGGGAAATGGAATCGTATATGACGTACGCGCGCAGACACCATTATTATTGTCTTATCAGCTTCGTGTTTATCGCAATAACGGAAATTTTAAATTAAATTTTAAAAATGATAAACGCAAAAGCTAAGCGCGTTAACTTCAACTTTCTATATAACTTCAGCATTTCCTTAATTTATTTCGTCATCGTATGAAGAAAACAAATTCTTCTACAAAATCTTGATTGTCTTACAAATTTTTCATTTTACTTTATTCTAACATAAAATAATTTACTAATTTAAAAAGTTATACAACTTTGTTTATTTATTTTTTTTATGCCGCGGAAAATAGTTTTCCTGGAAAATTCTGTTTTTAATTTTCTTATCAGACACCAAAAAAAAAATGAAACTAAAAGAGCAAAAAATTTAAACTTTCTCGTCTCGCTCTCGATTATAAATAGATAGATTTTTATTCTTTGGTATATATATCGCTGATAAAAATGTTAACGGGTTATCATATACACACATACACACACATATTATACTATATGTATAGGAAAAGTGTGGGGAAATTAAGGAAATAATTTGCAATTAATTCAACCGAAAAATTATTTAATAAATAGAAAAATCGGAATACGGATTTTTTTTTTGTTCATCAAGATTGAAATTTTTTTATGTAAGTAAATGCGGGAAACAGCAACATAAAAAAGTTATGAAAATTTCTACTTTCTTACGTTAAAGATGCTGCTACAGTAGTAAGTCGGATATCGAATATATAATTTTGGTAAATTGTAACTTTGTAACTCTTATCAAACGGTCTGACAGTGGGTTAATTCAAAGATATTCTGTAACATGCTCAACTGATGTGCACATCATATTAGAACTCACAACGTTTTTTATTTAGCAGCTGACACTGAGGGTACAAATTAAAATAAATAATTTTTATTTGCACCCCAAACCCCACGTATATTTCAATAAATCAGTTTTTCAAATTCTTTATTTTCGGTTGACATATCAAATTTTAAATTTATATTTTTAGGTAGTTAAGGTTTGGCCCCTGTGGTTTGGGGGCACCTATATGTGTTGTAAGACGAGATTCAAATATTTGGGCTCTCTTATCACTCACGAACGAGTACCAGAGATGGCTTTTAATATTTGAGAGAAGAATCATGCGTGTTATTTATGGCCCAAAACGCGAAATATCTGGCACATACTGAGCTCTGTACAATATCGAGATCAGAGATCTGATGAAGATCCCCGATATTGTACATGAAATAAAATCTTAGCGAATTCACTGGCTCAATCACGATCTGCATACTGATCAGGAACGAATTGTGCAGATCTCTGAAAGGGGAGCCACCATATGGTAGAGGTCTTTGCAGGCAATGATGGCTCCACAGTGTAAATAACGACTTGGCTTCTTCAGATTGTCTATAGGACAGTACAAAGAGGATCGATACCGGTGGAGCCTGGTTGTTAACTCAGTAAAGGGCCAGTAATGTCCTTTAATAAACTGTAAAAGTTTAGCTAACGTTCAGAGTTGAGAGTGAAAGATCGTTTACATTTAAACCTCCATTATAAAATCTCCCCTACAAAAGTATATGTATTTCGTACTGTGACGGAACTATCGCCATACTATCAAAACAAACAAAAAGTAAAATGATAAAAGTATACGGCACTTCCAGTTATTTGGCCACCCCATAAAGTCACCGAGGCCACCTAATTTATATGAACATTCCGAAAGCTTAAATATAGATTTTTAATGCCAATCACTTTAGGCCGAATTGATTAGAAATTCACTTTTGGGACTCCAATTATACAAAAACAGGGTGTCTCTAGTACTCCTAGTACTGGGTAGTACCCTAATTGGTACCATTAGAATACTGAACCCATAAAAAACTCCAACTGTATTTAAAATATTCGAGGTTTTGCTGTAAACTTGAATTATTGGATTTTCACAAATCCTGATAAACTAATGTTCCAAGTGTAATGGATTAAATGCGTTTTAATCAAAATTATTCTATCAAATTATGATGGATTACATACGGGTTTTGTTGATAATTCGAATTATAAGATATGAAAGGTAAAAATTGAAAAATAACCATGTTAAAGCATTGTTCAAAGCTGCTTGTTCTTTAAAGTAAATGTTTGCTTTGTATATCGAAGATTTCATAGCATCCCAGAAAAACCAATCAAGTGGAATCATATTCACAGATCTGGGGGCTATTTTATTGGAGCACCATTACCTCGTCCTATTCAGCGTCGAGAATACTTTAGATGAAGCCATCTTTTCATCGGAGAAGCTCATTTCCTTTCCAATTCCTAATTGATGCTTTTGCCATTCGTATAGCATGTGGATTTTTATCAAAACCTCATCACTTGTGGGAAAATTGTGTTTCACCAGTTGCTAACATTAAACCAAACAAGCTATGGTAAAACCTGGTATTTATCCTGTGAATCATCTATAGTTACAAAATGTCCTTATTTCCATGAACTTTCTGGTAGTGGTATAGGGTAAAGTTGTTGTTCTTTATTGTTCTATCAACTGTTCCATTCAAGAAAAAAGTCGCAGTGCTCCTCCATTTTTAACAGATAAGTAAAATCATTTGAGGTTATGAATAATTTCAAAAGATTATAATGAGTGAGCTTTTTAATATATAACTGTGTATGCATTTCAGCGTTTTGTTTGCATTGGAACTTGAGACGTGCATTGTTGGTTGAATGAGGTATGACATAATTCATAATTTGACAACTTTTTTTTTTTAATAAAACGCAAACCATTTGAGATATCTCGAATTAATTAAATTATTGGCTCGAAGTACAATCAAAACATTTATGTATGGAAATCGACATCGTTTATATGTCCACCACGGGCACGTTTGCAGGTGTCGATTCGTTGAACCGAATTTCCGATGACTCGGCCACACATTTCGACAGAAACGGCCACTATCTCTCGATTAATATTGGCTCTAAGCTCCTCTAACGACGCCGGCGTGTTGGCAGAGGCCAATGATTTAACGTAGCCTCATAAAAAAGTCTAGATGTGTTAAATAACATTTCTGGATATAACACGTTCATCGAATTTAGATTTCAATAAGTCGATTGTTATTTTGCTGAAATCATATATCATTAATATCTATCTAATGTAATTAACCAAAGAAATAATGTTGCAACATGTCTCTTTATTGATCTCCATTGACTGCAACAAAATGACCGTCATCATTTTCATCAACGAGAAAAAACGGTCGAATGGCACTACCAGCATGAAAACCACACCACACAATTATTTTTTGTGGATGAAGTAGGGTTTCTTGAAGCACATGAGGGTTTTCACATGACCAATAACGCATATTCTGTTTGTTGACGAAGCCGTTTAGCTAAAAATGCGCTTGATCAAAAATTGAAATTTACGCTGTTGAAGTTGCAGTCACCGAGTCGGAATTTTTGTCGAAAATTGTAATTATTTGTTCCTTCGTGTACTCCACCATGATGAGAATATTGTCTTTACTGAATGTTTTGACATTGGCAGTTTTGTTATTGGTTTAAGGGTGTGTTCACAGTGAAAGCTCAAAGTTGTCAAGTTCCAAATGGAAACCTCTATATACCTATAGTAAAATCTAGTCTATGATACTAATGGGTTCCCGTACTATATTATTACAACAGTTTTTAAAGTCTGTGTTTTGAATCTGGCTCCACCGGTTTTAATTCTGAGCTAGGTCTTCATACTGGCCTTGACAATCTGGATCGTTTACATGATTTCTTCGTAACTAAGCACGCTCAACAAGTTTCGAAAATCAATTAAATTTTTTGTTCATCTTTGTTCTTCGCTTATTCAAGCTCCATTTCTAGTTTACTCAATTCGTAGATCATTAAAAAATGAACCACTTTTGAATTTACTTGTGTGTCTTCTGTTTACCCTGCTTTCTGATACGGTAAATGAATTTACTGAAAATTAAAGTTAATGTCGACTTTTGTTAAATTATAAATTCCGAAAGGCAGTTGATAATGGGATTTGAAAATCACGTAAAGCACATACAAGCAAGAATCATTCCGATTCAATTTTATATAGTCGTAATGAAGGAAAAAGCAATGCGAAGTTGATAGTGACATTATCGTCGAACTTGGTTTAGAATCTATTTCTAATTTTGTCGTCGGCGCTGTATTTGAACCAACTGTTCTCTGGCTCGCTATGTTGGTACTATATATTTGGCAGGCATTTTTTATGTACATATCGTCGTCCATATGTCATACGTTTAAAATGATGATTATTCATTTTCTATATAAGTCTACTTAGTTTTTTTGAAGTGAAACTTCTTTAGCGAACGTGGGTCTTAAAAAAAGTAAAAGCAAATCAATTTGAAACCGAATTAACCAGTTTATAGTTGTAGTTTGAAAAAGAGCAATCCAGCTAAGCCTTACGAAGAAATGATCATAAAACCTAGTTTAGTAGTTTATTATATGAAATAATATCAGAGCTTAGAAAACCAGTATATGTACCAGATAATATATTAACTTTGTGAACATTCAAATTACATTGAAGTTCGAAACAGTTGGAGATAAATTATAAAAATATAATAATTTAGAACTTTTCCAACCGAACTTATTTTTCTGAGCTGGTAAATTAGATAATGTTCGCGGTTCGTTATATAGGGCAAGGTGGGCACTGCTCAACACCATTCATATAGTGCTCACATCGTTCATTTCACCGCCAAGAAAGAAATGCACTGTAAACTCAAACATGTACTGATGCAAGTCATTTTATGTTTGAAAAAGATCGACTAAAATTCATAGCATGAAGAATTTTTCTTTCTATATAGTAAATATAATTTTACAATAAATTAAAATTACGACACTAAATTTTCGTTGCCTTTGCCAAGCACTCACATAGCGAAACTCACGAAAATTTGTCTAGTACTAAGGCAAGAGAATTTTTTGTGTGTTTTATCAAGTAATTGCTTGAAAAGGTAACTAAAATTTAACATCGAAATTTTTATATTTTTTTAAAAGACGATTTTAACACTCAATATGACTCTTTGACCGATACTGACCATAAGATAAAAATATTTTTTCAAGTTAAAATATTTTTATCTTATGGTCAGTAGCGGTACATAGATCTTAAACCATAGTGAGCAACATTTTGATATTTTCTTTGTTGACTCGTCATCGAAAAATTAATAAATGACACGTAAATGCCCGTCCCTGCCGAGCACATATGTCAAAACCCGACTGATATTTAGTTGTATAGAATTTTTGATTGATTGTATTGAGAAAAAATACAAATTTGTGTTTAGCTTGACAATTCGATAAAAAAATTTAATAATTAATTAAGGTCTGTTCCCAAAAAAATTAAGTTTCATAATATGGTAAATACGTGTCGGATTGAATCTTTTATAATAGGCCCCCTGGGCATGGCCAACTGAAACAGAACTAGGCCATTCCTTGAAAGAGTTTTATGAAACTCGGTTCATTGGATTAAAAAGAAACTCCGAAAAGTAGTATGTTTCAAGAAAGAAAAATAGTATGTTTCACATTTTTTGGAGTCTTTTATTTAATACAACCCAATGATCCGGCACTAACAATTTTAATACGGAAAATACAGAAAACAAATAAACATAAAAGACTATTAGCCTTTTAGGCGCCGCTAGAGGCGCTAGTAATTCATACGACGATGCAATCAATATACGTAGCATTATCGCAGAGTCACTTTTTCAGAGTCAAAAATGATCTTGTAAATGATCTTGTGATCTTGTCTATCCTTTCGTTGAAGCTGGAATTTAAACGACTTTCGCTGAATCCACTCATCACATTATAGAATTTAACTAATTGATTTCATCAGAAACACGACTGGTTTGTCAAAGTTTACGGGCTGATAGACGAACAGGTCGCTATAACGAACTTCAAGTGTACATATATCCATAGTTAGTTAAATATAAACGACCAAATGTTCTATCTGCCAAATACTCTAGCTTTTATTTTATAGAACCCAACTCCTATGATTTTATTTCAGAAGTTTCACTTCCATCGTATCATTCGCTTATGAGGGTTAGGCACACACAAATCATATTTTTGCTCTTCCCAAACCTTATAACGATTCTATTACCGTTTGTGAACTTCAAAAAAATTATTTTTTCATATCTCTCAAAATCAGGAGATATACGAGAAAATGATACGTCATAATTATTTGATTTAACGTCGTATGAAATTTAAATTTAGTTTTGGATATTTGCATAAAGCATTGAAGATCATATTAACTATTTCAATCAATGTTTCAGTTCCCGCAACCTTCCGACAACCTTATTGATAGTCATAAAAAAAATTTGACTTCTATGATTTTATCAAATACTGATTAAGAGTCTGTAGTTGGAAAGTAAACCACTATCCTTACAAAACCGTCAAAACTTTAACTGTTAACTAATTTTAAAACCAACTCCGAGAAGAGTGGAGCATTTCGCTTTAGTACAATACTGCTTAAAAGGCAAATTATATTTGTACATGCTTTCAATGTTTAATTAGACTTCCAGTCAGATTTTAGTTTCTGTAAGAAACCCGCACACATGACACAGTTTTAAAATTGTAGGTAATGCTCAGTATCAATGAAAACAACCTCTTCACATTGGCATACGCGAATAAAAAATAATGTATCTGGTATTTTGATATCCACAAAAGGACAAGGAGCCTTGAGACTTGCAGAGCTACGATAAGGTTTGACTACTAAACATTTTGGAAGTTTGCAAGATATTACTTAAAATTTCAAACGCTGCACGATGGATTGTCCCCAGTTATAGGAAGTAAACGTAAATTGAAAACAGAATTTGTTACACGCAGATTTTGTATGTTGTTACAGGGTACAGCACCTGGTATTTTTCATTATACAAGAAGAAATAGTAAACAGACTACAAAAAAAGAGAAAAAGCCTCTAACCTCTTAACTCATACGAATAAACTATATATTCAGGAAGATATGTATATCCACCTTTATAAGGGTATTACAATGTTAAAAGTTAAACAAGACATACAATTGCTTCAAGAAACCAGACAACAGCTGGCGGTAACGAATAAAACCTTGTAATCAGGTTGCTCCTCTATACTAGGAACGGAGATCAAAGTCGACAGAGAAACAACCGAGGAAATAGGATCGATGCAGAAAGTGGAAACAACAAGGCGTCCAAAAGCAAAGACATTTATCGAAAACAATTTCCGAAGAAGAGGTATTGCGTGTTGGATATGTCGACAAAGGAGACATGGCCATTTTGATTGCCTAAATAATAAATAAATTTCTTTTTTTTATTTCCATCTCGTGGGTTATAGAGGAATTGAAAATCGTTTCAAAAAATTAATTTTTTCTGAATTTCTTAGACATGTGTGAATGTGCGAGGACTTTAATAAAAGTTAAACTTAATCCAAAGAATTTCGATTTTCTATATTTCCAATATGAACACTGCATGAAAAATTGAAAGTTCTCTTGAGTTCGAGTCCCCACAGTTGCGAGGGAATTTACTAAGTTCCGAACACGGCCATCGGGTCAAAAATATTTTTTTTTGCATTTCGTTTATGCTTATGTTATATGTCCAAATATAGCGACTCACTTGTTTTAATATTTTTCCAATTTTTCAGTTAGAAAATTGAAGAGTCACTTGTTCTCAAAACGGGACGTCTGGCAACCTTAATTTTGGTAATTGAAAAAAAAAATCTTTAGTTTCACGAAGTTCACGGAAAGATCACAACTTTGCATATTTCCATATCACAACTGTATAACATATAACACAACCATCATTATTAACCAGAATCTTTTTTATCATCATAATTCAAGAATATTTTCTTGATTAGAATTTTCAATTTTGTGAAAGTAAATTGAAAAATGATTAAAAAGTTGTTATTTTTTGTGTACATAATCAATTTGAGAGATGAGGTGAATAATTTTTGTAGTTGTTGTTGTTGTTGGTATAAAACTTGGATTTTATCAATTTTAAAAAAATATTATAAGAGAGATTTTTTCAATCAAAATCAACTTTTTTTTCTAAATAATTAGATTTTATATATTATCTCATGATGTGTAGGTGCATAGGATTCAATATTGTATGTACGTATATTGTAAATTAAAATTTGTCTCAATAATATTTTGTGATATTATATATAGAACGGATACCAAATCGTTCAAATTTCATTGCACATTTTAGAAATCAGTAATAATATTTTAACATTTAAATGTATGCAATTACATATGTATACTTATAACAAAAATAAATTCCTCGTAATTTGTATATACACTCCGCGACACTTGATTACCCTCACTTGAAAATTTTCCATAAAACCTAAGATAATGCGCCTAAGTATTTGAAATTATTTTTCATCACCTTAGTTTCTATATTATCTAACTTTCCAATACCTACTTCGCATACGTAAATGGTTCCACGACAATTCACGAAAAACAATTCACCTAAACGATAATTCACCAAAATCGACAACTAACCGAAAACGACAATTCATTGAAATCGACAATACACCGAAAACGATAATTCTCCGAAAATGAAAATTCATGCGGGAGCTACTTATAACCAAAATAAAGGATTGGCTTAGTTCCGTTCCAGATCGCCATATTCCAGAACATTATCCAAAAATCATGTTCCAAATTCCAATCCCATTTCATTAAAATAATTTGAATTCCCATGTATATTTTCTTTTTCGGTGAAATGTCGTTTTCGGTGATTTGTCCATTTCAGGGGATTGTCGTTTTCAGTGAATTGTCGTTTTCGGTGAATGGTCGTTTTCGGTTAATTGTGTTTTCGGTGAATTGGTTTTCGGTAAATTGTCGTTTTCGGTGAATTGTTTTTCGGTGATTTATTTTTCGCTAAATCTCCATTTCGTTTCTTTTGTTTATTTAAAATGCGTCTCTTGATTACCCTCATCACTTTGTTTTTAACGTCGAAGGCATAAGGTTTAATAATTTAGCATTAATTTATTAAATTTATTACCACCTGCATTGGAAATGGGTCGAGGAATACCCCTAACAAATAAAATTATTCTAACTGCGATTTCCGAAATAATCGGTCGCAATTTTTGGACCGTCAAAAAATATCTCCAGGATCCAGAAAATCATAGGAAAAATCGAAGAGGTCGCACAGTAAGGGCGTCAACAGAATGGAATTCTAGAGCTATTTCTATGCGCGACGCTTGAATTCGATATTATCTGCACAAATAAATAAAGCAGAACATTAGAACCTTAGCCAGCGTCCGTACTGTTCAGAGGATAGTAAAAAATTGTCCACATCTCTGGCGACAAAAAAATAGGAAAAACCACATTTGCAACAGTGACATAGGAGTGCTCGATTGGAATATTGCAGTAAACGTCTGCATTGGTAAAAACAATTTTAGATATTACAGCAGTTTCTTTTCCTGGTCCTGGAGGGTTGACAAAGTTCTAGAAGTGCAAAAAATCAATTATGACGAAAAGGCCGCCGCTCTATTTTCCAGCAAGATAATGCAGCAATCCACACGGCTGCACGAGTGTTAAATCTCACGTTAATGTCCAAGTCGTAAATTTGGACTAGTTCAGATTTAAACCGTGGCCAACAAATTCAGGGATCTTGGGCGTGGATGATGGCATTGTGGCGGTGGCATGTCTTTCTCAGTCGAAATAGATACACCACTCCAAGAATTATTCCAATCACCAGAAGTGTATAAATTGATATGTATAGTGGTGAAGATGACGTTCATTGCTGGATGATTCAATATATTCCGGTAAAGCCTCTTCATTTAATTTCTGCGGGGTAATTGCCCTTTACAATGATCACATATTAAGTCGACCGTTTTTTGGTTTGGTGAATATCCATTGGTTTGTGGTTAGCTGAATCCATGAACTCTGTGTTATTTATTGCAGATGTCATACATCTCTCAGGGTTCTGGTTGTTGCAGCTTGTGTTGGATGGAGTTGACCGTGGATATACCCTCGTCTTCTATTAAGTAAACTCGAGAATTGTGTATATTATTCTCGTCCCTGATTGCTTCGATTTTATTCCTCTTGTGTTGGTCGTTAACGGGAGGTTCGTAATTGAAGTTCATTGCTGATGTAAATTGACTATTTTTTGTTGATTCAGTTTATTTATAGATCTCCCGTGACTGTTTTCCGTGATATTGGATTCGAGAATTGTTCATATGATTCTCGCCTTTTGATTGTATTTCGCGACTGTTTGACGTAAACCAGCGCTTTTATCCCGAGGCTATTTGTCGTGAACGCGAGGTTTGAGATCCGAGAATTGTTGGTAATATTCTCGCCTCTATAGTATTACCATATGTCTTTTTAAAATAACTCTTCCCAAGCCTCGAAGGGAAACCACTTTGATCAGTGCCTGGATGTACTTCTTACTACCCGTCCCATTAACCACTGTAGTAGTGGAATGTTATCATCAGGAATGGGCGAGGTAGATTACGCAGTAAAATATAACGTAGATTACTTGGCATTTTTTGTCAATGTCGACAATTAAAACAATGTCAACAACTTACGATTATTAAAATGCGGTATTTTGTAAAAGTGCGATTCATTTCAGTCGTAAGAAGAAAGAAAAGGTTCAAATTAAATCGGGAGCCACATACCATTACTATAACTTTGGAAATATATGTTGCAACCAACCAAAGGGCTTAATTAAGGAAAGTTTGTGCACTAAACGTTCGGCTCGGTCTAAATTTCAAATTTTGGAATAACGGATAAAGTCAAGCAAATGTTGTACAATGGTCCCCATGACATTCTACACAATTTCTGATGTGACTTTGCCAGCAATATTATTCCATTTAGAACGCATATTTTATATCGGCAATCTTATCGCATCCGCCATTCTTCTTCTTCATCTATAAAGTGTATTTTTAGAGTAGTGTAAACTATAGCTTATTCAGGCTAAAACTTTGGTTCTAGACTGGTTTATAATAAAGTGAATTGAATAAAATTCTCGGTGACCAATTTTGATGAACTCAGCATGTTGAAGAGCAATGGGGGATATAAAATGATTTTAGAATGAAGTTATGGCTTACCTATACTGAAACTTAACTGAGCTATTCCTTAATGATTCTGATGAAATTCGACATGTTGGGATTATAAATTTTTTGTTAGATAAAGTTTTGGCCAACTGGAATAAAAGTAGGCTATTTCTGTAAAAGTTAATTGAAAATTAATTTAAAAATATTTATTTATTTCTTTTTAATTCAAGGCAACGTTTGGATCGGGAGATACCGGGTTCGAATCCTAACAGAGGTGGGATGCAAAAGGGATTTTTCATCTCCCGATTACGATCAGTGTTTAAATTGAAAACCATGTCACTGTACAGGGGAGTCATGCAATGCGCAGGTGGTATACTGTACTTGTGTGAATGGGATGAATGGGTTGAATGAATGTTAGTGTGAATGTGGGTATTGCACCGTGGGCCCATTAGTGGCATTAAGTGCTGGAGTAAAATCCACCCAATTTCAATTTTTATCCTAAGGTCATATTCCAAAACATATTTCAATAATTATGTTAGAATTGTCATTTCAACCAAATATGTCGAATACATCATAATCGGTTAACGAATAATCTCAAACTTCATATTTAAGTCCTATTTCTATCGAACATATACAGTTTCACCATAATTGTCTGAGACATGGACTAGCTTCTATTCTAGTTGGCCATATTCAAGAATTGCATTCAAAAAATATTTAATCCCACTTTTTTCAAATCAAAAATCACTTAAAAATCCTATTTCCGTTCAACATGTGAAGTTTCATTATAATCGGTCAAAGATTGAATGTGCAATAAATTGTTATCACGTTGAATTGATTGCGAAGAATTGCTTATAATGAATTTCATACAATAAATTGCTTTCTGTTAATCGGCCGGTTAGTAAAACTTTACTGGTGAATCGTGTTAACGAAATATAAGCAAAATACCTTTCTTTTAAGTACACATTCGACACTACTGTGGAGAAGGTCACAAGGACCTGGCAAAGACCATGATAATGAGTCGACAACTGTATAAATCGCTTCCCATCTTAACTGGTTTTGCAAGTTTATCTAAGTTGAAGTGCTTATATTTAGCGGGAGCGCATGCTCACTATTTTAGGCAATATATATATATAGTTTGACCTGCGGTAGCCTGTTTCAAATTCACTTTCCCACACGTCTCATCATCCATCAATACACATTAATTAAACTTTGTCAAAACCTGGTCAGAGAGCATAGCCTGACGTTAAGCGGACAAAGTTCTGTTTATCTGAACGATTTGTTTTTTTAATAACTCGGTAGCTCATACCCTTCCTGAACGCGAATTCGTATCTAAATTGCACGAACCTGTTTCCCAAGAATACCACCACCGTATCCTTTCCTTTGTTGTAGGAGGCGACTAAACGGTTGGATCGCTGGGCTGACCCGCATCCGTAAAAATATAAGCTGTTTATAAGGTCAACAAAAGTAAAAATGGATACAGCCAAAACAACACCGGACCCCCGCTCAAGTACCCCCGGACACGAGATTTAGGATCGGCACGTAGAACGTGCAGTCACTTATAACCAGGATCGTTGAAGGGCCTAATCACGTGCATGAAGGTGTATCGGGTGGAACTCGTTGCTCTTCAAGAAACTCGTTGGCCTAAAAGTGGAGACCATGTGTCCCAGGGCTATACGTTGCTCAACAGTGGAGATGACCTTGGAAATCTTGGAGCTGGATTTCTCCTTGGGCCGCAGGTTAAGAACGCTGTTTTGGATTTCCAAGCAGTCAATAACCGATTGTGTAAGTTTCGCTTGCGCATGAAGTTAGCCAACCTGTCGATAATTTGTGTATACGCGCCCACAGAAGTCAGCCAGCCCCAAGATTAAGACTCATTTTACAATGACTTGGACGATCTGATGGGATCTATCCCCGAACACGATGTTAGAATGGTAATTGGGGAGAAATACCTCAGCGCAATATCTTATATCGCCAGTCAAATCAGTTGCTTGCATATTCAGATGACATATGCGTGATTGGATTGAATAGCAATGGAGTGAAAGAAATACTTGATCCGCTTGTAGAGTTTTCAGCTTCAGTTGGGCGAAAGTTGGGCGCTGACGAACGAGTGCGAGAGATGGCTCCTTACATTTGAGAGAAGAGTCATGCGTGTGATTTTCGGCCACGAGAGACAGATGGTACAAACCGAGCTCTGTACAATTTCGAGATCAGAAATCTGATGAAGATCCCCGATATTGTACGTGAAATAAGATTACACTGTTTATTACACTGTTTATTATTATTATATCGTTGTGCTGCATTTGTCCTAAAGAAATTGGTTAGCTTTGAACAAATTCATAAAATCACTCTAGGAATTTTTTACATTATTGACGTTGTTGACGTAGTCTACGGATAACGCATAAACGCCTATCCCTGGTTGTTATCTTTGATGAGGACTAAATCAGCGACTTCAATATTTGATTGCTCAACGAATATATTGTCGTTTATACGCGGCAACAAATGCATCGATGGTAAGATTACTGGCTGGTTCAATTGTATATCGCTTTTTATAGATATGATTTGCGGGCTTTGTGTCCTCTGCTCTTTGTCAAGCGAATCAAATTAAAGTTGATCAACAGGAGCACATTGAGCTGTTTACAGATTCTCCATTTTCATTGCCTATGTTTTATGGCGTTAGATCTGTTGTAAATTAACTATTTTTGGTTGAGTCAATTTATTTGTAGATCTCTGTAGACTGTTTGTTGTGAACCCGCGCTTTTATCCAGCGACCATTTGTCGTGAACGCGAGCTTCGAGATTCGAAAATTGTTTGTATTATTCTCGTCTTTCGATCTTTAGTTTGATTACGTCATTTTCTTCAAATCCATTCGTTTCGCATCAATGTTATAGGGATAGCCTGTTGTTGGTTAGCTGGCAGGAATACTGTTAAGTTCAGCCTCACCTTGAATCCGATGTTTAATTCAGCCTTAGCTTGAAACTAATTTTCTTTTACTTCATTAACCTCTGAGCTTACCCCTGGGTTTGGGGGCTTATACCAGAGTGAAATGAAATAACATTGAATATGGTGTAATTGATACTGATTTTAGTTATGAAGGACCATGCCAACGATATAGCATGGTCCTTCATCCTGCTCAAAGGACCACTGTCCTGTTGATATTGAATATCATAAATAACTCGCAGAGTGAACTCATGTTCAAACCCGTGATTGAACAACGAATGAAACAGTGGTTTGAAGACAATAACGTGGAAGTTTTGGAATGGCCAGCTTTGTGACCTTATGGCAGCTGTTTATGATGTTTTCGAGAACGAACCGATATGCCTATTAGTCATTGGAAAGTTTAATAGGGTAGAAACCAAGGTGATGGAAAATTTAGGTTTTATGGAAAATTCAAGTGATGATAATCAAGTGAAGCGAAGTTTATATCCATTCATTCACAAATTGTGTTGATCTGATAAGTCAAAGTCTGTCACACGGTTTTTACATGCACGATTCATAATTTTGCTTAAAAATGACGTTTTACAATTTTATAAACTCTAATTGATTTATTTATACGTTTGCGTACTTATAAGCATATACAGTTGTTCGGATAGCGTACACAGATTGTATAAAAATTACAAAACAAGCTACAATATTATGACAAATGACTTTAAATGAACCTGAAAATTAACAAACAAGAACAACAACAACAACAACAAAAATAAAAGAAAATTATAACAAAGTTTTCTCTCATTTTTCCTTTCGATGCTTCATCAGAGTGCTAAATGAAAATTAGTCATTTTCTTTTACATTTCTTATCACATTTTGTGTTATTGTTGTTGTTGTTGTTGTTGTATTTTGTGATGAAGAAAAATAAAAATTTGTAAGAAAATTATCGTTTCATTCATTGAAAATTGAATAATTATAATTTTTTTTATGTGTTTTTGTTATTAACTTAGAAAAATAGAAAATAACAATAAAAAAAGATTAAGAAATAAAAAAAAAAATTAAATAAGGGATGAATGGTCTGATTGTGTTTTTTGTTGTTGGTGCGGTGGGATGCGATGATTATATTATTTGAATTTTTGATGATGGAAACATAATCAAGCAATAAAATTAGGTTTAAAGTGTATTATGTACGTATATACGTATATACAGCATATATAGGAGTAAACAAATAAAAGGAAATTTTATGCAATAAAATTTCATTTCCTTTTTTCTTTTTCTTTTTTTTGGAAGAACGAAGGATTAATTCATCTAAAATATAAATTTTATGGATAATTTTGTATTATAATTCATTTGTGTTGAATTATTTGCGAGTGTTTGGGAAGATATAGACACAAAGTAGTTCAATAGGTTTATTGCAATAAGGTCAATATGAATTAAGGATAAAATTAGGAATAGTATAGGAATGTGATTTGAAGTATATACCAACATTAATGATTTTAATATATGATTGAGTCAGTGCGGCGTAACTACAAATGTTGGGCCCCCCGCAAAACTTAATGTAGACTATCCTCCCTCTGCAGCTTGCATACCTTTCCCTTCAGAGTATCAATATTGATATTGGCACAATCCCTAATTAAAGTTTCTGTTTCCATGTCGGCCGCCGCTGTTGCTTCAATAGAGAGAATGGACAAATCGCTTAAACGATCTGCACCGATGGAGTTGCGCAAGTAATTTTTTATTATTTTCAATTTAGAAAACGAACGTTGCGCTGTTGCGATGCGACCGTAACAGGTAACGTAAGAAACAATAATAAACATGTTTTTAATTGCGAAACACTGGAAGCTATTGTAGAAAATTTTATTATTAAAATTTCAGCCAATTCTCATTTTGATGATATCCCCGAAATTTCCTCCTTAAGTATTGACTTTACCATCACCATTTGTAGCGAAAACTCTTGCGATAGGTCATCTTCATATTTTTCTTGTATCGCTCCTGCAGACTTCAAGAGATCATCGTCATTATTTTTCACAAATATATCTGGCTAAATACAGGAAAATTGTTTCGTTATTTCTCCCATAGCTTTAAATCTGTCATCCAGTTGTTGACAACGATATCTAAAACTTTCAAAAAAATATTAATTTGGAAAATTTCCTTACTACTATTGAAACGGTGATCTCTTCATAATGAATTTTAACAATTTTTCTTCTTTTTTGTGCGAATGGTGCAGTGATCCCCCATTTCTTTGCTATTTCTATTGCTGTTTTTGGATAAGGCTTTCATTATATCGACAAACCGAATTTTAATATTTAAAAGTGAAGTATACCGTCCTGCCTAGCGCGTTATTAGGTTGTTCTTGCTTGAGAAGGGCTTGAACACCTCTATATCTCCCGCTCATAAAATTCCCATCATCATATCCTTGACCCGTGCATTTGCTAAATTGTATATGATTTTTGCTTAATAGTTTAAATGTTTCTACGTAAAGACCAGTAACTAAATGATTGTGTATTTCAATGAACCCCAAAAATACTTTTCGAAATTTAGTTGATATACTGGCTCATCCTTCTCGTTTTTAATAATTTTTTCACATTTAAATATTTGACTTAGTTGATCTTTCTTTGTCATGTTTTGAGTTGTATCCATTGTAATTATATAAAAGTGTCATAATTTGACAGAAGTTGTACTTGTGTTAAGAAATTACCATTATATTCATCTTGGAGAGCTTCACGATTACTAACCTCTCTAAAACTTGTACTCAAAAAATTTGATTCATATCGAATTTGTTCTTTAACGTCATTATCAATTGTTACATGGTTCTTCCATTTTTCATAAATGCAACCGCACGAGAACAGTCAAAGCCAATTAACAGCTGGCTTTGACTGTTCTCGTGCGTTTTAATTTTTTTAGAGAAACCACGCCAATCTCTAATTCCATGTTAACGCCAATTATCCAGTCTATTTTCGGCAAAAAGCCAACAAGGCCCGAAATATACAGCATCAAGCTTCGGAGAATAGCATAACAACTTTCTTTTGGATCCCGTATAAAAGGCCCTTTTGGTCGACATGATTCAGTTAAAATTATCAGTTTCTTCATTTCATTTGATAGTATTTTTCCTTTCAAATTCGCCATGTCAGAGGAAAAAGATAAACACGGTTCTGGAAACACATTATGATTAAAAACTCACATATGGTCACATGACTTTATCACCCAAACGCGTCCAGACGGAAGTTAATTTTTCGAGCTCACCAAATATTTTAGAATTTTCAAGAGACAAGTACTCTCTGTCAATTGCAAATTTTTTTGAGCTGTTAAAACTAGCAATTCATACAAAATCCGGTTATATTATCTCGTTCAAATCCTTGTTAAACTCTTACGCATTTTTATAATAAAAACACTATGCAAATGATTATTAAACTAATAATTTTCATTATTGATCAAAAAATGTAGTATAGTGCTTATAAAAATACGTTTCATTTGATATATCACATGCCGTAATCCAAATTAAAAATGTTAATCCATCATCCAGCATCTATGTATATGGTCCAAGCGATTTTATCCAGAAATTTCTTTGCTCTGTTCTATTTCTACAAAACTCCACGAATTTTTGGTGAAAAAAAGTTTCAAATATTTTTTGTATGCTAAATCTTCAAAAAAAAAATTTGGTACTTGGAAGTTTTGTAAAAAATCATCTGGACCAAAGATGCTGGATGGTGGATCAAAATTTTTAATTTGAGTCATGTGACATATCAAATGAAACTTATTTTTATAACCAATCTATAGTGGTATAGATTTATTGATCAATTACAAAAATAATATAAAACAGCCTTTTCTAAATTACGTCCAGGTGGTTTTTAAGAAATTTAAATTATTCTAAATTGTTAATTTTGACGGCTCTAATAAATTTGCATTTGTCAGTGAGTAGCATTGTCCTGATATTTCTGAGATATTTGGTGAGCAACGGAAAATTAACTTTCTTGTAGACACGTATGTGTGCAGATAAAGTGTCATGTGGTGCACATATCAGAATTTTTTCATATATACCTTCATTAACGCCTTCCTTTTATTAAACACAAAAACTAGGGCGTTGGATTTGAAAATGCTAAAAATATTGTAGGTAATTGATGTTGTTCACATTACGTCTACTTCGCCCATCCCTGAACAGTTGGCGGTCCACAGCCTATCTAATCAAAATATGAAAGGTGTATGCATGAATTAACCAAGATTGAATTATTCTAACTTAATTTACTATGTTATTGTGGATTTAAGATCAGCATTACGCTGTTTACACTAGCAATTTCACCAGCTCAAAAGGTATAGTTCGTTTGAGCCTGCGTACAATATCTGTGCTGTTTAACAGCTTAGTTGCCTCAGTGTTAACATGTTGTTCGAGCCTTTGCCTATGTCTCACCGCATTTTTTTGGGTTTCCTTTGAAACAGTGTCCACTTTACGGTCCCTATGGAGATCTCTGTTTCTAACATTCCATGATGCATCAACGATGTTCCTTTATACTTTGTTTTGAAATCTTTTGATAATTTCCACGTTGCTCTGTTTGGTACAGCCCCAAAGTTGGATACCATAAGTCCAAACCGGTTTTAATATTTGTTTATATAATAGAAGTTTGTTGTATGTTGATAGAGCGGAGCTCCTTCCTATCAGCCTATACATCTTTCGATACTTAAGCCCCAGTTCTTCACTTTTCGTATTGACGTGTGCTTTCCATCGTAGTTTTGCATCTAGTGTCATGCCAAGATACTTAGCCGTGTTGGCATACGGTATTATTTTTTGATTAATTGTAACCGGAATATGTTCGAGTCGTTTGTTTGTAAAATTGATGTGAACTGATTTAGTTTCGTTAAGTTTAATTCGCCATCCGTGTCATCAGCAAATTTCGCCACTGTGTTGTTTTCTAATACAGGGAGATCATTAGTGGACAATAGGTATAGGACCGAACCTAATACACTGCCCTGTGGTACTCCTGCCTTGATTTCTGTCAATTCAGAATAGGAATCGTCTAATTTTACACTAAAGTATCTATCTTTCAAGTATGATTGTACTATTATAGTGAATTGCATTGGTAGTACACTTCGTAACTTATAGTTAAGTCCTTCGTGCCAAACTTTATCAAAGGCCTGTGCAACGTCTAAGAATATCGTTGAGCAGACTTTTTTCTCCTCTAATGCTCTTTCAATAATATTAGTTATTCTGTGTACTTGATCTAATGTTGAGTGTTGGTTGCGAAAACCGAACTGATGATTTGGAATCAGGTTTTTCCTCTCAATTATCGTATTTAGCCTTTTTACTAATAACTTCTCCAAGTGTTTAGACATACATAACTGGTAATAGTAATATTGGCCTGTATGATCCTTTCGTGTGGTGGTCTCCCAGGTTTAGGAATCATAATTACTTCTGCAATTTTCCACAGGATGGGTACATATTTCAATCGAAAGGCGGCATTTATAATATTGGTGAGCTTAAATAATGCTTTCCTTGGTAGTTCTTTTAAAATATCTGCTGTGATAAGGTCATAATCCGGCGCTTTTCTCGGATTCATATTTGTTTTTATCTCATACATGACTTCTTTTGGTGTTGCTCGTAGGATTCCTTCACTTTCCTGTACAACCTCTCCAGTTATTATTTCGGCTTCCAATGATTGGTCATCATATGTGGTTCAAATATTTTTTCCAGGTATTCACCAAAATTGAATCTGCATTATTGGCCTTTTAACTCTTCTGGTTGCTCTCCAGAGAGAATAATCATTACTCTAGTATCATTAGATAATTTTCTGAGGTAGTTACTGATAGATTCGTCTTTAAAATCTTTGATTTCCATTTTAAGTAGCTGAGTCAGATTGTTTAGCTTAGTTTTGTTTTGAGGGGCTCTAGTTTGTTGCCATATTCTCCTTGCCCTTCTTTTATCTGCCAAAAGCTCTCTAATTTCTCTAGGGTAGTTGTTTCCCTTAATTTTCTGCTGACTGCTGTATGTCACATATGAACTTGTGAACTTCTTTTTCTAATTGCTCCTTACTCCTTAGCGGAACCATTAAGTTAATTTTTCTTTCTAAGGACAGTCTAAAGAATTCCCAATTTGTGTGCTTATTTACTAAACTAGGATAGCTTTCTTTTTAAATGATCCTTTCACTTAATGTCAAAAGTATTGGGGAGTGATCGGAGCTTAAGTCAAGACTTTCATCTATACGTATATAAATTACAGATATATTTTTCACTATAAAGAAATCAATCAGATCTGGTATTTTATTTGGATCAGTTGGCCAGTAGGTCGGTTTACCATTTGATAAGACTTCACAACCGTATTTTCTGATAGCATTGAGGAGTTCTTTCCCTTTGGTTGTTGTTAGTCTAGAACCCCAGTGGATATTTTTTGCATTAAAATCTCCTCCAATTACATATCTTTTCCCTAGTTTACTGAAAAGTTCAAGATAATCTTTTTCTTTTAGAGAGTATTTCGGTGGGCAGTAAATTCCAATAACACTAATAGAGTTATTTTTGGTCTTGATATTAACAGCTGTTGCTAGTATTTGTTCTGTTTCATATTTTAATTCCTCGAAGTGATTAATTCCATTTCTAATTATAAAAGCACTACCTTCCTTGGCAGTATTTCCCGGGTGGATAGTGTGATATGTTTTATAATTTCTAAATTTAATAATTGATTGCCTAGTGAAGTTAGTTTCAGAGTTGAGGCAGATATCGATTTTCTCTGCGTCCAGAGCCATTTGCAATTCCTGTTGATGTTGCTGGAGTCCATTGGCATTCCAGCATAAAATTCTTAAGTCGTTAGACATGGTTTTGTTTAGGAATGGCTCCTTTAGTACTGTATTCTAGTTTCTGTAATCGTTGATCAAAAGTATTAAGTTTGCTTAATATCAGCTTAAGCGTTTCATTTATGTCGTCTGTTTGAGGAGTTTTTTGTTTGTTTTCGTTACTCATCATTACTTGAGCGTAAGTTTTTTTGCCAACTTCTTCTTGAGAGGCTATCAACCCTTTACGACTTAACTCTCCTTTAAATGAATGAGGCCTGTTTATTCCAACAGTTTGCTTCTTTATTACATTTGTATTTTTAGCATGTATGTATATAGGTTTTTATTTTTTATTCATTTATTTTATATTTTTATTTAGAGGTATGTATGTATGTCATACCTCTAGTATGGTGTTTACCTGGACATGTGACACACCTGGGTTCTTTGTTACAGTATTTTTAAGTATGTCCATATGCTTGACATTTTTTACATTGTGGTATAAGCCTATGTACTTGATTTGATGTATTTTTTCAATATCATCATCTGCGCTGAATGTCAGCATATACATGTTCAGAGGCTCCTTACTTCTCCGTTCTAGCTTAATTGATGCTTCAGTTGCATTAAAACCTTTTCCTTTCAGGTCCTCAATTATTTTTTCTGGTTTACATGTAGAGGGCAGATTTTTAGCCATTACCCTAATTGGTCTGATTTGTTTGTTTTCAAACGTATGCCAGGAATGTCCCTCGACGCTTAATAATTTTGTCATTTCTCTGTAGGATTCACCATCTGCTAAGTTTATTTTAATGTTGTTGCCACTCATCAATTTTGTATTAAACTTATCTGTTTTAGTTATTGTTTTAATTTTCTGATACAGTAGATCATAGTTTTTAACTCCATCTATAACTATTGGGGGTAGTGGAGGTAATTTTTTTGGATTGTTTTGGATTATTTTAGGAATTGTATCTTTTAGTTGAGGAGGAGTAGGTGTATCATTCCATCATCCGTATGGTATTCTTGTTCCATTACTTTTTGAGTAGGAGGAGTATCAACGTTTTCCTTTGCTTTAAGTGCTTTAACTTCGTTTTCAAGAATCCTTATAAGAATCCTGCATACATGCAATTCAATCATTTAATTGCTTATTTAAATTATTAGATTCAACCAATGCAGCATTGGCCTTACGCAATTCCTGATACAGCATTTCTTCTTTTTTAGAACAATTATTTTCCTCTGGAAATGCATTTCTCGGTAACTCCACAAGTTCTGTAGGTATTATTTTGTTAATCTTCGTGGTGAACGTGCTACAGGCTCTCGTAGGAGTCCTCGGTAGAACCAGACTCTCTTTTTTGGAAAGGATCGATATTATCCATTTCTGCTTCACTCATTCGGGTATTACGATTCCTCAACGTATCTTGGTATTTTTTCTGATTAGTGAGCCTATGGAATGAAAATGGTTCCATACCATAAATATGAAATTATAATGCTATTGTTTAAGTAATTTTTCATTTAGTTATTATATTTATGTATATATACATACACACAATTGAAACACTTTGGTTTATCTTATTTTTCCATGTTCTTCCGATTAATAATTCAGAAATGTGCGCAAACAAAGCAGAAGAAGACATCGTGCGTGCACGTAACACCGCGACAAACAAATGAAAATTGATACACACAACAAAAGCAAAAATGAGGAAAAATGGAGTTGAATACAAACCATCAAGCAATAATGAATTATTTTACTTTTTTTTTTTTTATAATTTTATCATTTAATTTTCCTTTTCATTTTCAGTATGAATTTATTATCATAACCACCAAAAAAATAAATAAATAATATTAACAATAATCATAATAATAATAATAATAATAATGATAATAATAGTAACAAAACAGCCAAGCGCACAACACACAACAACAAAAATTTTAAAACGTGATGTTGATTACTTTTTTGTTCGGTGGCAGAAGCGTACCACACAAAAAAAAAACCGAAAATTTTCCATCTTTTCCCGTAAAAGTTAATGTCTTTCTATTCTATTCCATTGTATTTCATTTTATTCTTTCTTCTTCTTCCCATCGTCATCATCATCATCTCTTTATTATTACTATTATTACAATAATATGCAGAATATGAAGACGAAAGATACAAATTTCCCGGTTCCTTTCATTTTCTTTATCTTTCGGAAAATTGTGTTTTTTTTTTTTGCGCTTTGTATTCCATATATAGTTCGTATGTATGTATATACGTGTCGAATACAACCTTTAAAATAATTACCGAAAAAATTCAGCAAGAAATCAAGAAGTTCAAGTATTTCTCGTTCTTCTTATTCAAGCATATCGCACGACGGTTGGAAGACAACAAAAACGTAGAATTATTGAATTTTTTTTGGCGGTGGTTGAGATAGTGATATGATTTACAATATATTTTTCGTGCGGTTGCGACGACGATGAAGACGTTGATATTCTGGGCATAGGGTGTATCAATACAATACACAGTATTTATTTCAGTACATGTACGAGTATATATACAGTAATTAACAATTATACGGATTGTTTTGTTTTATTGATACGAGTATGTATATAACATCGGAAGTATATACAATTTGTGTTTACACACGGCGTGCTCATAGATTTGATGGGGGAAGGAGGGAACTAAGAATTCCGTGCAATTTGTCTACTTGTCTCACACCACATGAAAACAAAAATATTGACTCGAGTTTTGACATCCTCTCATCTTATTGCAGATATTTAAACAATATTTCCCGATTTACGAGCTCACTCACCCTCCGTTCACTAAGCACGCCTTCCTCATTGAAAATTTATTAAATTCCTGCTCAGAGTGACGAGAATATGTTTTGTTTTGTGGATTATGGATGTTATGGTTGTGCAAAAAATCGATACAATGGAGCAGCTTGAATACCAAAACTCAATTGATGTGGTTGGTGTTCCTTTCGTGCCAATGAAAATACTGATGAAGTTGTGATGCGTATCTTAAATGATGGTTTGGGTTTGCGGATTCAGGCGACTGACATAAGCTTTTCATACCGCGGAAAAAGTAAGAATCCAGCTGCATGTGGAAAAATTTTTGTCAAGTTTCGTCGTCGCAACACTAAGTCCGAAGTGCTTCAATTCAAGTTAAAAAGAAATCTTAAGGGGACAGCATGCGGTTTTCAAACGAGTAACACTATATTCACCAACGAGTCATTCAGTTTCAAAATGCGGGAATTATACTATCAGGCTAAAATCTTGCAACTGGAAAAGGAGTATAAACATCTTTGGGTACGTAATTCTAAAATTTTTGTGAGGAAAATTGATGGGAGTGAGAGACTAGAAATCAAGGACAAAGAAGACGTGCTCAATTTATGAATTAAATAACTTAAATTTTCAATGTCTGTTGTAAATTGTATACGTCACGATCAAATGCTAAATCTCTCATCAAAAAAAAATTCCTCTATATCCAAAGATGGAAGTACCTTGTGGATAATCCACCAAAATTCCCGTAGCTTACGAAAAAATAGTGATAAAATATTTGCACATCTTAATTCATATCCCAACCTGCCGGATATTATATTTTTCTCAGAGAGTTGGATTGGAAGTAATGAGGTTTCTAGTTATAAGATTCCTAATTTTAATTTGGTTGATTGCTGTAACAATTCTTACTCATCCGGAGATATAATTGGCTATGTGAAATCTGGTCTAAATTTCAATTTTGTTACTAAAACATTAAAAACTGCTGACGTTTTTAGGTTAAATATTTTAATCGACTCTGAGAGCTTTTGTGTGGTTTGCGTATATCGTTTTCACTTTTGTTCAATCTTGGAGTTTGTTGATGAATTTTCGACTTATCTTAATGGTATCAGAAATAAAAATCTTATTATTATGGGTGGTTTAATATATTTCAGAGTGTAATCTTACGAATCCTCTTGTTAGTGTATATCTTCAAATGATGTCTTCCTTTGGGTTGACTTCGCTAGTCCAAGAGTTCAATAGAGTTACTGATACTACTTCGACCACTATTGATCACATGTTTTGTAGAACTAATGTTAACTCTAATCTGGTTACAAATGCGGAGGTTTTAGATTATAAATTATCTGACCATTGTTTGTTGTCGCTTAAAATCACAAAAAATAACCTTAAAAAATCGAATAGACAAACTAATATCCATTCTAGGCAAGTGATTGATCAGTCTAAGTTAAATGTGGTTTTGAGTAGGGAAAATTGGTTTCATGTTTTTATGCAAAAAAATCCAAATGAAGCGTACAACAGTTTTCTTCATATTTTGTCAACTCACATTATACACTGTTCTATATCGATAGTTCAACGTTTTCACAAGCAAAAAACTAAAAGAATTCGCCCTTGGATTTCGATTTCTTTGTTCAAAACGATTAATTTGAATAATAAACTCTACGTAAACACCCCAGAGATATTAAATTAATTGATAGAATAAAGAAGTTAGAGAGTAAAATAAGTGTGCAATTCCTATAGAAAAAGAACTTTATTACTACCAACGTTTTAATAACTGTAAAAACGATGTGAAATCTCAATGGCGACTTGTAAATGAACTTTTAAATGGATATAGTGAGAAAGCTATTATTGAAACCATCAGATCTCAGAATAATAATATTCTAAACGATGAACTAAATATTGCAAATGAATTTAATAAATATTTTGCCAACATTGCTGAAGATCTTAAAGATACTATTCCGTGTGCAAATCAAGTGGCATTAGAAGAATCCCAGTATTTATTCAAAAAGACACAAGAGAAAACTTTTTTCTTTAATCCAACTGACAGCTGTGAGGTATTTAATACCATTAATTCGTTAAATAATTCATTACCATGCGGATATGATAAAATAAGTAACTCTGTGATCAAATATGTTGGACCGCTTATTTCATCTGATCTTAGTTATATTTTGAATCTTAGTATGTCAACCAGTATTTTTCCTGATGTCTTAAAGAAAGCTGTGGTCATACCACTACATAAAAAGGGAGATACACTTAGTTTGGGTAGCTATCGACCAATTTCTCTGCTTTCCATTTTCTCTACACTATTTGAGAAAATAATTAAGAAAAGATTACTTTCCTTTTTGACAAAATTCAATTTTTTTTCAAATAGCCAGTTTGGTAAAAGTACTGAAGATGCTCTGCTAGAGCTCACAAACAAAATTATATTTTCTTTAAATAACGATGAATCTGTTGCAGTAAATTTTATATAGATGTTACAAAAGCGTTCGACACTGTTGATCACAGTTTATTATTATTGAAGCTAGATAAAGCAGGGATACGCGGCATTGCAAACGAATGGTTTCTATCTTACCTTTCTGATAGACAGCAGGCGGTAAAAATTGGGAATTGTACTGGCGAATTGAGAAAAATTAAGTGTGGAGTGCCACAGGGATCAGTCTTAGGACCTATCTTATTCTTAATTTATATTAATTATTTTTTCGAACTAAAGTTAGATGGGCATTCAGTTGGCCTTGCTGATGATGTAGGGATGGTATATAGCTCCAGGAATAGTGATACTAATGTCCAGAAGATTAATAACGATCTTCAAATTCTGAGACACTGGTTTGACCTACACTACATGGTTCTCAGTTCTAAAACGAATATTCGATATATTAAATTATCTGGAGTCGTGTCTAATCCAACTGATTTTGTATATCATTCCTCAGACTATTTAAATAATAGTGTTACATGTTCAGACTATTGTAAAGTTTTAGATGTAGTTGACCGTTAAATACTTAGGAGTCACGATCGACAAGCGTTTTAGTTTTAAGAGTCATGTTAAGTCGTTACAAAATTATTTGTTAGCATGTAATAGAAAATTGTACCTTCTACGTGCTATTTGTCCTGAACCCGTACTTAGATCAGTGTATTTTGGCATTGTGCAGTCAAAACTTCAGAATGGCTTAATTTGTTGGGGTGGAATTTAGTATTCCAATTTGAAGGCCCTAATAGTTGCACAAAATTTTATAATGAGAACGATATGTTGCAAACCACGATTAAGAAATATTGAAAGTGAGAACCTGGCCAAAAATTATTAAATTATAATTACACACAATTTTAAATTACGAATATTCCAAATATTTTTAATTTCAACAGCTACAACTTTTAATTCCAGGTCCTAAGAACTAAAAATCCGTCAGATCTTGGTTTAAATGGTTCAAATTTATTAAAATTAAAAAGTGTAGAAACTGTAAAGTTAAATTTAAATGTTATACGATGCTTATTCACGTGAAGTTTGTCCTAAAATTGTACTAACAAACCACAAGAACAATTTTCGCTTATATATTTTAGTGCGCAATGCAGGAAATCTACCAAGATATCTTAAGGTCTCAGCTATCTGAAAAATATTTCAAGTTTGGAAATAGTAGGGGATTAGGGGGTTTAGGACAATCAAGTTTGTTGTGACCTTATGTATTATATGATTTTTTTCACATTTTCTTGGGAAAGTTCTAGGAGGCCGACACCATAAAGACGCATGTACCAAAATGTCTTAAGATCTAAGCTACCCGAAATTTCAATTATGGAAAAAATAGGAGATTAGGGAGTTAAGGACAGCCAAGTTTGGTATGACTTCATGTATCTCGATTATATGATTTGCGTCATATGCGTCGGTATATGCGTCATTGTGGTGTCTGCTTTCTAGGATTTTCTCAAGACAATGCGGAAAAATCATAAATCGAGATACATGAGGTCATACCAAACTTGGTTGTCCTAAACCTCCTAAACTCGTTTTCCTTACCAAAATTGAAATATTTTTCGGATAGATTAGATTTTAGAACATCTTGGTACATGCGTCATTATGGTGTCCGCTTCCTAGGATTTTCCCAAGTAAATTAGGAAAAAACATATAGTCGAGATACGTAAGGTAATACCGTACTTGGTTGTCCTGAACCACCTAATCCCCTACTTTTTACAAAATTGAAATATTTCTCGGATTGCTTAGACCTTAAAATATCTTGGTACATGCAACATTATGGTGTCCGCTTCCTAGGATTTTCCCAAGCAAATTAGGAAAAAACATATAGTCGAGATACATGAAGTCATACCAAACTGGTTGTCCTTAACCCCCTAATCCCCTAATTTTTCCAAAATTTAAGCAATTTTTTGGGTAGCTTAGAACTTAAGATATCTTAATATATGCGTCATTAGGATTTTCCAAGAACTCCATACAATATGAGCAGCAAAAGCATTGGCTTTTTCTTCTACGCTTGCCATTTTAACTTTTTTGTTATACCTTTCACAAAGACTAATATGTCCTTTCGGTTGCCAAGAGTTCATTTAAATAATTCTGGACGCTCTAGTTTTCTTCTTCACGCAATGCAAATCTTAAAGTCTTAATAGCTCGATTTATTTTCCATTTCAACAACCATGATTTTGTCTCTTGCCATATCGGCGGCGAATTTTCCGCTTTTCCGGGATTAGTTCCTGTATAATACGTGGCAGTGTTTCTGTACTATTTAAGACAGCTTTTCAGCTGATAATGCCAGGACATCTTTTAGATTTTCTGCCGCCGCATCAATATCTGCTGGTGTGATAAGAGGGATATTCAGTACACAATTTTGTCCGACTAGCCTCTTATATTAATCGCAATTAGTTTGCTTGTTTGTAAGCCATTTTAGCGTTTCTATTCTTAGATCTATTCTCAGATCATAGCAACGGCGGCCTTAGCATATAAACGTGGTATGCCTTGTTACACAAAAGTCAATTAAATCACGAACTTTCTTTTTATCTGTGGGGCAGTACGTTGGGTGACCGGCAGATAAGTAATCCAGGGACTGTTCTCCTATAGCTTCATAAAGTTGTTTGCCTTTCGACGATGTTAATCTCGTACTCCATTGAGTGTGTTTGGTGTTGAAATCATTAGAAACCCTCTATAATATCCACGACAATTGCCGCATTTTCTCACTGATGCTTCCGTTTTTTCTTTGTTGCATGCATTTGAGTTATGGAGTTCACCACAGATAACACAAACATCGCTTAAAGTGCAATATACTAATGTGTCCATACTCTTGACACTTAACACACTGTACCGGTCCAGGTCTTTTTCTGGGTTCCTCAATGATAATTCTTCTATGCAGTAGAAAACTCTTTGACTTTTTTATTATCTGGTTCTAATTCCAGACGGAACAATGGCTGCGGCAACTTCTAACGATTAATAATATTGGAAATTGATTTGCATTGAAATCCTTTCTCAGCGAGTGCATTTTTGTTGAATTTTTACAATAATAAACAATGCATTTACAATATTCCGAAGTACTTTGTTTTGGAACGTCTGTATCATCTTGATGTTCGTTTTCTTGGTACAGCCCCAAAGCTGTATAGCATAGGTCCATACCGGTTTCAGTATTTGCCGGTATAAAAGCAATTTATTGTGTATAGATAGTTCAGAATGTCTACCTAAGAGCCAATACATCTTCCTATACTTCATGTTCAGCTCTTCCTTTTTCTTTTTGACATGTTCTTTCCACCTCAACTTAGCATCCAGCGTCATACCTAAATATTTCGCCGTATCTGCATAGGCAACTTGTTTAGAGTTGATTATAATTGGGATTCTATTAGAAATATTTTTATTAGTAAAGTTCACTGGTGGTATATCCATTGGTGGTATATGCCGAGTATACAGGAGGTACAAGACAGGGCCCAAAACGCTACCTTCTTCATATTTTACATGGAAGTGTCTATCGGTTATGTATGATTTCAGAGTTTCATAGTATTGTTGGGCAAGGTCTCGCTTGAGCTTGAACTCCAATCCTCTGGGCCAAACTCGGTCAAATGCTTGCGCTACATCCAGGAAAACGCTTGAACATATTTTATTTAGTTTCTAGTGTTCGCTCTATTATATCTGTGATTCTATGGACTTGTTCTATAGTCGAGTGGTTTTCTCTGAATCCAAACTGGTGGTTAGGAATGAGATTTCTCTCAACCATTATGGGTTTCATTCTCTTCAGGAGCAATTTTTCAAAAATCTTTGCTATAGTTGGGAGTATGGATATCGGTCTGAAGGACTTTTTATCGTTACATTGTTTGTTAGGTTTTAAGATCATGATTACCTCTGCCACCTTCCATTGCCTTGGAACGTATCTTAGTCTAAACACAGCGTTGATTATATGGAGAAGTTTACGTATCGCTTTATTTGGTAATTCTTTAATGATTTGGCCGGTTATGAGGTCGTACCAAGGAGATTCTTTCATGTTTAAATTTTGAAATTCATCTTTTAGCTCCTGTAGAGATACACTTTGTATTTCAAGCTCATCAGATCGTTTCAGTAGGTTAACATTTTCATCCGCAGTTTGCCTGGGTAATGGTTGAAACGTTTCTTCTAGGTGTGTCGCAAACAAGTCAGCTTTTTGTTTAGCGCTTCGAGCCCAGCTTCCATCCTCACTTCTAATTGGTGCCGTTGAATTTGTTGGTCTCTTAAGTACTTTCGTTGCTTTCCATAAGGAATATTCGGTATATTTTTGGCTAGTAAGTGACGAGAAATATGTACTTATTGATTCATTCTTAACTGTTCTGATCAGAGATTTCAACTTGTTACATAGGTTATTAAGGACGGTTTTATTTTCCTTGGCTCGATTTATTTGCCAAGACTTTCGAGCTTTTAGTTTCTTTGTCACAAGCTCTCTTACTTCAAGTGGATAGTTTTTACAGTTGTTGTTATTTGCGTATTTGAAAGATGCACTTTGCCACGCAGCTTGTTGTATGTTTTCTATCAGCCTTTCTACTTTCTCTTCGACTTGTATAATGTTTCTTATTGGTGCTTGAAGATTGATGTTTTGTTCTAATAATTCTTGAAAATTATTCCAATTGGTATTCTTATTGAACAGTCTCGCTGTGATTTCTTTTTCAATTATTGTTTCACTGACCGTCATAATAACAGGAGAGTGGTCCGATGTAAGCTCTTCATTATTTTCCAAACGAATATAGTTATCTAATATACCTTTTGTCACATAAAAGTCTATACGATCCGGTTTTGTGTTTAAATCTGTTGACCAGTAAGTTGCTGAGCCACCAGATTGAAAGTCACATTTTAATTTTTTTCCTGCTTCAAACAACTCTCTCCCTTTTGGTGTAGTAACTCTGGAGCCCCAGTAGGTGTTTTTCGCATTGAAGTTGCCACCAATGATAAAACAACCTTCCATGGTGTTAAAAAGTTCTTCATAATCGTCTCTTTTTAGATTATGTCGTGGTGGACAGTATATTGCTGATACATTTATTTCTTTGTACTTTGTGCGAGTTTTGACTTTGCCTAGATTCACTTTCAATTTTTAATTCTTCGTTGTGTTTTGTGTTCTCTTTAATAAGAATGGCAGATCCGCCTCTTGCTCTCTCTGATGGATGGATAGTATGGTAAAATCTGTACCCACGTATTCTGGCATATGAGGAGTTAGTAAAATGGGTTTCAGAGATTAGACAAATATCAATTTTTTGTTTAAATAGAAATATTTCCAGCTCGGGGATGTGTTGGATCAGCCCATTCGCATTCCAAATTACTATTCTGAGCGTTTGTAAATTTATTTTTATTTTCTAGTCGTGTTGGATGATGAAAAATGTCTCAACTGTTCAAATATGAGTTTATTGATCGCAGCCTGCTCATCAAGTTTTTTATTTAGAGCATCTATATGCATTTCACGACATCTATCAAAATTTGGCCGTCGTTGCTATCCTTCGCTTTTGCCTGTTGAGCTTGGGTCACCTGTGCATGTGATTCTTTTCCTCGTAATTTATATAAATCCCGATTTGTCTGTTGATTGGTCGGGGCTTCACTAGCAGGGTTTCTACGGTTTAGATCAGACTGTCTAGCGCGATTTCTTATAGTTTGTAACTCTTTAGCTACCGCACAGCCACGGTAATTAGCTGGATGTTGACCATTGCAATTAATGCATTTTGGAGCTGAGTTCTTATCTAATGTACACGTGCTCGTAAGTTGGTTACCAGCCCTAACGCATCCTGCCATACGTCCACAGTATCTCTACGTGTGATTGAAGCCCTGGCATTTTTTGCATTGGACTATCTGCAGAGACTTTTTCTTCACTGGGTCTATTCAGACTTTCATATTTTGAATGGCTCGAATATCATGAATTTTTTTAATATTTTCCTCTTTGCCAAACGTAAGCATGAATAGCGGTAGCCCGCGTTTTGTGACGACACTGTTGCCTTTCTCATCTTTGATGCATTTGCGATTTGTTGTCGTTTTGGACTCTGTTGCACATTTTGGTTAGTCACTGTTGTGGTCGTGGCGTGGAGCGACAAATCGCTTGCGGACATCGCTTCTTGCAGATTTGGCCCAGCCTTTCTTATTTGAGGTGGAGAATATTGGAACATCACGATTTCACATATTTTTCAAAAAAAGCTCAGATTATAAAACATAAATTTTAAAGTCCATTAATTTCAGAATTTGAGTGGTACAACTTAAAAAATTAAAGTGGTCGAATTTTAAACTATTAAATCAAAAAGATTAATTAAAATTTCTCAACAGCATTTTCGAATCGAAAATGATGATCGTCTTTGATTAAAAATCTATATTTAAAATATTTACAATTGAAACTGCAAATCATTGAATAAATAACAAACGATTTATTATGAAAATTAAATTTATAAGAAAATTAACTTAAATATGTCAATTCTTAATTAGACAAACAAAATATCCAAATTCACAAAAAATAATAATAATTTGATGAACTTAAAATAGGATATCGTTTTATTGCAATTCCGAGAATATTTAAGAACATCAATTCTTAGTTAGAGACTTTAATTTAAAAATTACTAGATTTAAACATTTTATTTGTAAAATGTAAAATTTCCAGACAACAATCCTAATTTTTGAATTAAATTTCAGAGGTTCCAAACTTGTAAATTTTAAACTCCTAGAATAAATGTTCGATATTATAGAATATTATTTCTCAAATTTTTAAAATATATATTAGAAAATTTCAATTTTTTTATACTCTAAACGAGTTAAAAAAAAATAAAGCTGCCAAAATTAAAAATTTAGGATTATAAAGATCCAAATTCAAAACACTAAATTTTAAATTATCGAGTTTAATTTAATAAAAATTATTTATTTTTAAAATATCGAAATTTTTAGTAAATTAAATACAATTAACAATACAAAAGATGAATACAATTTTTAGAAATTTAAACATAATATTAAAAGGCTGTTCATTTTTATAATTTTTTTAATTTTGTGTGTCCATAATTAATAAAAATTTATTTGTTAGAACCTAATTTGGAAATACAAATTGGACCAAATTCACTTCCCTAAATTTCTAATTTGATGAGTCAAACTCATGTGAGTCCTACCAGTTCTAACATTATTAAATTCATTTATTCATTATTAAATTTAAACATTTTAAACCCACAAAATATACAATTTATACACAAAAATTATTGTTTAAAGATTTTAAACTTATTTTAATTTCTAAACGTCCAGACTATCATTTAGGTAGGCTATTCTGAAATTACGTACTAAAAATTAAAATCTAAAATTTTTGAAACTGAACGTTTTCTAACGTTCTAAATTTTAAATTAAAAGTAAAATTAAAAAATTTAATTAAAAGTAAAAACTAAAAATTTTAATTAATTTAAAAATTAAAAATTTTCAAATTTATAGTTTACGAATATTTTAAATTCAGATGTTGTGGATTTTTAGTTTTAAAAGTTTTATAAAAATTTAATTTACAAACTCTAAATTTTACATAAGATTTAAAAATCCAGAGTTTCACATTTCAAATTCTCAATTAAAATAACCAGATTTTAAAAATAAACGAAATAAAAGGAATTTATTGGGTAAATTTTTCGGCCCCTGTGGTCGGGGGGCACCCACATGTCTCGTAAATCTAAATTGCACGAACATGTTTCCTAAGAATACCACCACAGTATCCTTTGCTTGTCGTAGGAGGCGACTAAACGGTTGGATCGCTGGGCTGACGACCCGCATCCGTAAAAAAAATCAACTGTTTATAAAATCAACAAAAAGAAAAATGGATACCGCCAAAACAACACCGGACCCCCGCTCAAGTACCCGGATACGAGATTTAGGATCGGCACGTGGAACGTGCAATCACTTAGAAAACCAGGAGCGTTGGAGGGTCTAATCACGTGCATGAAAGAGTATCGGCTGGAACTCGTTGCTCTTCAAGAAACTCGCTGGCCTCAAAGTGGAGACCATGTGTCCCAGGGCTATACGTTGTTCTACAGTGGAGATGACCTCGGAAATCTTGGAACTGGATTTCTTCTTGGGCCGCAGGTAAAGAAGGCTGTTTTGGATTTTCAAGCAGTCAATAACCGATTGTGTATGCTTCGCCTGCGCATGAAGTTAGCCAACCTGTCGATAATTTGTGTACATGCGCCCACAGAAGTCAGCCAGCCCCAAGATAAAGACTCATTTTACAATGACTTGGACGATCTGATGGGATCTATACCCGAACACGATGTTAGAATGGTAATTGGGGACTTTAATGCTAGAGCTGGCAGAAATCTGGCCGACTTGTGTGAAAACATAGGTCCATACTCCCGACACGAAACTGCGACCGATAATGGTGAGAGAATGATGTACTTTGCAATTGCTCATGATCTTAGAGTAGCGAGCACATTCTTTCCTCACAAACAGATACACCTAGAGACATGGACACATCCTCGCAAAACATCCCGGAGCCAAATTGACCACGTGTTAATTTCAAAAGGGCGAGCTCGGGTTGTGCAGGATGTGAGAATTTATCGGTCAGCAACCAAATACGTAGGCAGCGATCATAATTTGGTCGCTGCAAAGCTACGGTGGAAGTTTTCGTACAGGTCGGGGAACACAGCGAAACGGATGGAACGTTTCGACTGTGAAGGTCTGATAAATGAAGATCAAAAGAAACGATATCAGGATCTTGTCAGCGACAACATTGAGGGAGCTAATTACCAGTCTGACTGCGTGAACTCTGTCTGGGAGGTACTGAAAACTTCGGTTGTCAGTGCTGCTCAACAGACTTTAGGTATAGTGAAAGTCAGACCCAAGAATGATTGGTTTGATGACGAGTGTCGTCTTGCAGTTGAGCAACAAAATATAGCCCATAATGAAGTGCAACAACGTCTCACAATCGCAAGGAAAAACAAGGCAGCTCTTGCAAGAAGGGCAGCTAAGCGGATTTGTAGACGGAAGAAGCGAGAATGGTGGAAGGCCGAGGTTCTGAAAGTACAACAACTCAGCAATGAGCGTAGTTCACGTAATTTCTTTAAAGGAATTACTGGATTGCACCATACTTTCAGGCCTTCGTCAACCGCCATTCGGGACCGGGATGGAAACCTCTGTGTCAACATCGACGCGGTACTTGACGCATGGAGTGGACACTTTACTGAGCTGCTTGATGTTCATCATGCGGCCCAGACTGTTTTGAGCCACCTCTAAAACAGTCTGCGGAGATTTGCACTGAGGAGCCATCCCATGAGGAATTCACTAAGGCCATGCAGAGAATGAAACGAAACCGCTCACCTGGAGTGGACTGCATTAATTCGGAGCTCTTGTTATTCGGAGGGGATACTTTGTGGAACTGTCTTTTCGACCTTATTCGATTAGTATGGCGAACCGAAGTTATGCCTGATGAATGGAAAGTGGCCGCGATATGCCCCATCTTCAAGAAGGGAGACCGCTTGAAGTGTGAGAATTATCGCGGTATAGCTCTTCTTTGCACAGCATACAAGTTACTGTCATACATTTTATTGGATAGAATCACTCCTCTGGCGGAGGGCTTGGTTGGTGACTATCAGGGAGGATTTCGTCCGAATCGATCAGTCACCGATCAGGTCTTTTCGCTGCGGATGATTCTATCTAAATATTATGAGACATCCATCTCCGTACATCAGGTTTTCCTGGATTTCCGGCAGGCCTACGACTCGATCAATCGAGAGAGTTTGTGGTCTGCCCTGGAATACCTAGGAATGCCAACAAAATTGGTACGACTGTGTAGGATGACAGTGACGCAGTCTCAATGCTGTGTTAAAGTTGAGAACAGGCTATCGACAATTTTTGCAGTTAACTCGGGTGTTCGGCAGGGAGATGCTCTGTCCCCGATACTCTTTAATCTCATGTTGGAGTACATCTTTCATAAAACTGAAACACCTCAGCGCAACATCTTATATCGCCAGTCCAATCAAGTGCTTGCATATGCAGATGACATATGCGTGATTGGACTGAATAGCAACGGAGTGAAAGAAATACTTGATCCGCTTGTGGAGTTTTCAGCTTCTGTTGGACTCCAGATCAATGAGTCCAAAACGAAATACATGATCTCTGGTTTTAGAGACAATGGCACACCAGATTTTAGTAGTGGCCACCACACGTTTGAGGGAATGAGGAGGTTCAAATATTTGGGCTCTCTTATCACTCACGATAACAGTGTGGGTGAGGATATTAAAGTGCGGCTGGCAGCTGGCAGTCGTTCTTTATATCCTCTAAGGCCACTGCTAAAATCTAAACACTTATCAAGTGCCGTGAAGCTGAAGCTTTACAAAGCGTTGATCAGGCCCGTTGTTATGTTTGGATGTGAAAGTTGGGCGCTGACGGATGAGTACGAGAGATGGCTCCTTACATTTGAGAGAAGAATCATGCGTGTAATTTACGGCCCTAAACGCGAAATAGATGGTACATACCGAGCTCTTTACAATTTCGAGATCAGAGATCTGATGAAGATCCCCGATATTGTACATGAAGTTAGATCTCAGCGAGTACGCTGGCTCGGTCACGTTCTGCGTGCTGATCCGGAACGAATTGTGCAGCGATCTCGGGAAGGAGAGCCACCATATGGTAGGCGCAGAGGTCGTTACAGGCGACGATGGCTCCACGATGTAGAGAACGACTTGGCCTCTTCAGATTGTCTAAGACAGTATGAAGACCAAGCTCAGGATCGAAACCGTTGGAGCCAGATTGTTGATTCAGTAAGGGGCCAGTAATGGCCTTTAACACTGTTATTATTATTGGGTAAATTTTAAAAATTTGATTTCTAGAATAAATAGTTTTAATAATTTTTTAAAACAAAAGTTCTGAATTTGAATTTTATATTTTAAAATTGTAGATTTTTATTATTTAATAAAGTATTTTTTAAATTTTGAAATTCCAATTTGTGAGTCGAACAATAGAATTTCGTATCATCCAAATTTTGAAAACATTTGTTATAATAAAATTACTGGACCAAACTTATATTTAATTTGAGATCTGTGTATTATAAATTTAAAAAAAAAAATTAAAGTGCATACCGCCCCCTATAACGCCATTAGGCCTAGTAAAATAGTTCAGCCTATGCCTGGAAAGAGTGATTGGTCAATATTCATATTGCAATCTCAAATATAAATCAATTTAGATTGGAACATGTCAGTCAAAAAATTTCGATTTTATTGTTTGAAACAAACAATAGTAATTGCATAAACAATGACAAACAATGTTAACAATAAAAATACAATTCGTCAACCAAATGAACATAGTACAAATATTTCATTTAAAATTGCAACATTTTAAATAAAATTGAAACAATAAAATCGGCCAACAAAATAATAAAAAAATAAGAAAAAATGAAAATCCGTTTTCATTTTTCCAGCAAAACGTTTAATGAATATATAATTCAAATAAAATGTTGACGTTATTGTGCGAATTGAATGTTGCAATTTGGTGTTTTGTTCCACAGTCATCCGTCGACATGTATATGAATGAATACTGTATGTACTCGTATGTATGTACATATATAACAGAAATACATAAAAATTCATGCAATCAAAAAACAAAATAAAAATTGAATTTTGATTGATATTTGACGCCTTTTCCATTGTATTTTCACAATTTTCCACAACGCACACACACACACACGCACTCTTTGATTATATTATTTTTGATTATTGTGTATCCTTTTTTTGTTTGAAAATTATCCTGCAAATATAAAAGAATACAATTGAACAATGGAAAATAAAATGAAATCAAAAATAAAATAAAATTTGAAAACGTGACAAGATTTTTTCCACGATGTGAAAAATAATCAAAAATGGAAAATTTTGCTGTTTGTCCATATAAATTCGTCGGACCAAAAAAAAAAAAAATAAATACAAAAACATTTTTTGTAAATATTAAAATTGGTTGGGCGGAAAGGATGTTAAATTATCAATTCTACCGTTTTCGTTTTTATTTTTCAAAAATCAGAAAATTAGTTTTTTTTTTGTGTGTATTTTCGAAGGCAAAAGTAATTTTCAGATTTTTTTTTGGGGGAAACTTTATTTTAATTTTGGGAAAATGTATATTTTCCAGTCACTTAATTTTATGAGATTTTCCGTTTTTTTTATAAATCCTTATATCTAATTTTTTTTTGTATTCGTTATTATGGAGTGGATTTTTTTTAAGTGTAAATTGTTTTTTGTAATTTTATTAAATATAATTTTGTTAAGATTTTTTAAATTGAAAATTAATTGTTTACGTTTTAAAATCTGTTTTGATTAAAACCGAAGTTTGGCAAGTGCTGAAACTCGTAATTATTCGCATAATAATGTCGCTATCACCAAACACCTTTATTGCATTCATTTATTTTACCTCAGTAATTACAGTTGCCTGACCCTGCAAAAGAGATTTGAAAGAGTTAGCTATTCTGAAACTCATCGCCATGTATAATTTTTGGCTTGCTGCAATATTAATTCTTGTTTTTATTCACCGTTGGAGTTCAACCTAACAGCCTTCACATCACTTTACTACCACAACACGTCCAGCATCCGCGTTAAGTTCAAATTATTTCATTTGGGCGTACTTGACAACAACTTCGATGTTTATTATATCATTTCTGAGACGTGGCTTACTGATTTCTTTATTTTTTTTACCCTTCCTCCCACCCTATTTTATTTGACGATATATAGTGAAGATGGCCCCAGGCAAGGCCTATATCCATTCCCACAACGTCTTACATCGCTTTTTATTTGATTACAGATCGGTATGCTATAGGCCAGGTTTCCCTGTTCCCACCCCTGCCATGTGGAGGCGCACACTCGTTTACTATTACTAGACTTATGTATTACTACAGTTTAATTACTTAATACATAACGCTTATTTTATATTTATATCGCTTAGTACGGTATCACCAAATTTCTTGAAAGAGTTGAGGTTGCTATAGGCATCATCAAAACCAGTATACTTGCTGACCACTCAACTCTTATGTCAACACAAAGTTGATCTTCTTGCTTCTTGAGCAAGCTAACAGTCATAGAGTTTGTGTCCTCATTCACAGGTACTGGATTCTGCCGGACTCAGTCGGTGCATATAGAATGCCATTCTTCCTTTAAAGGAATCTTTATTTCAAAATTTTCTTCAATGTTTGGTAGCTAACCTTAGGTTACTCCACCATTCATTAAATTGTACCATCTATTTTGCCATATGGTCATTGACGTTTTTCTTGTTTGTCCCTTAAGTAATCTCAAATTGTTCGGCCGTATCTCGATTGCCCAGAATTTCTTCGTTTCCATAGATCTCATTTGGCATTTTTCTTATTTTATAGTTAAGTAAGTCTTTGAAGAGACCACGAGGTCTTCATACATTATAGACAGGGTACCTTGAAAAAAAGGACTTGCCATAGACACTTTTACGGTCCATAGCCTTACCTTACATTCACACAACATTCACTCAATCCATTCATTCATCCCATTCACACAAGTACAGTATACCATCTGCGCATTGCATAGCTCCATGTCACCCTGTACAGTGACATGGAAGATGGGTCGGCCCATGAGTTCTACATTCCAACAGAGGGTCATAGATGTTTTCAATTTAATCACCGATCGTAATCGGGAGATGAAAAATCCCTTTTGCATCCCGCCTCTTGTTGGGATTCGAACCCGGTACCTCCCGATCCAAACGTCGCAGCTTTAACCACTGCGCTATTTGCTCGGTAAGGGTACCTTGCTTGAGGCCCCGTCTTTCTTGTTAATTTTTTTTAACAAGGCGAAAACTTTCTTGCTATTTTCCGCAATTCTTTTAACATGTGAGGTGACACCCATGGCTTTTCTTTCAGAAAAATAATCATTTATGAGGATGTAAATATTTGCGGAGCAGTTAATTTTCTTTGACTCCAACATCATACTTGGCCACCACAAATTATCAAACGCGCCAGATACATCTAGAAAAACTCCCAGATTATACTTTTGGTTCGACTCTTTTACAATGCTGGTCATTGTGACCATTACCATAATTACCACTCTTTTAGAAGCTTATGATGCTGGGCCCTATATTATGCCAAGCACGTTGTATCCCTTCGACCTCGATGTTGTCTAGGCCTGGCGCTTTGTTTATTTTCATAAACATGATTGCCAAAGTGGTCTCTTCTTCACTGAAGTGGGGCTCACAATTGGGGTATCTGGTACAATGTTACGATGCGCGCGGATTGTTCTTTGCACATCTGAGTCACTTTCCTCACCACCCTCACTGTCACTGGGGTACTTAGTACCTCAGTAGTTTTCATTTTGCCTGTGCTAAATTTCGGGTTTCGTGGTGACAGTGAGGAAAGTGACTCAGGCGGGCAATTTGTTTTTGTAAGCACGTTTACGCAGCATAGTATCACAACAGACTTTTATGATTGAGCTTGATAATATTTGATCAATTTTATCGACATCATTTCCATCTGATATATTTAGGTCATTCACCAGGTTTTGCCAGGTGCTGTTTGGTAGGTGATAGAACTTCTCCCAATTTGCATGTTCAGTTGCAAATCGAGCAACTTTTTCTGAATTATCATTTACCGTGTTTTCCGAACCCAAGATGAGGACGATTGCTCTGTGGTCCCTTGTAGTCCAGTTTTGTTTGCCGACCAATTTACAACTTTTCTTAACCTTTTCCATGGGCTTTCAGAATTTCTTCTCGTTGATATCGTTTTTTCGAATCAGTCTATGAACCGTATCAGACACCAAATACCAAATCATTTAATCTTGGAAATAACCAGGCGGAAATATCCTTCATACGTCTCATATTTAAATCGGGTAAGCGAATCGTGATTATCAACTATCGCGATATTGGCGTGTACCAAGCGGAAGTGAGAAGGTCTTGACTTGGTTGACACATAATGTGATATTCTATGATTGATATTGCAATTTATGTGGACACTCAGGCAGAAATCAAGCCGCTGGAATCACTTTCTCTGACGTCAAGGGTGGCGTTGGGTTGCCACTCTTCTCTAAATGAGATTAGTGAACATTTCAAGATCCGGATAGTCTGGGTCTCCGGCCACTCGGGCGTCATAGGAAACTGCAGAGCGCTAGGCATGGTATAATTCTCCAACTGCTACTGGAACGGGCAATTCTTATGTCCGGCTTTAGCACCCAGAAGGCACCCACCTATGGGTAGGGTCATAATGAACATCCTCCCGGATCTCAAAAACTGTAAAGTCAGTTAGATATACACAAGTATACGCCGAGTTTACATATCGGCTTCAGTATTTGCCGATATAGCAGCAGCTTGTTGTGAATTGTATGCTCAGAGCCTATACCTATGAGCCAAGACATTTTTCTGAACTTTATGTTAAGTTCTGCTTTTTTCATTTTTACATGCACTCTGCTCTTAAGCTTGGCATCGAGGGCCTTGCCAAGATGATTAAATTGCTATCGGTGGTATATGGTAAACCTTTTATTATGTTAAATTAATAATTAACTTATTTGTCTCATTAAGCTTGATTTTCCAACGTTGTGTCCAGTTACAAACCGCATTGGTAATCTTCTGGAGTTTGCTCGTTACATCGACGACATTACTTTCAATCACCATAACTGCTGTGTCATCTGCAAAGGTGGCTATGATTCCTTCGTTTGTGGTTGGTAAATCCCTTGTATATAGTAAATACATTTTTGGTCCTAAAACATTCGCCTGCGGGAAACCGGAATAGATTTTCTTTAGTTCGGAGTATTCATTCTCACATTTCACACGAAAATGTCTATTGGATAAATAAGATCTTAGTATGGCTCGGCAGACCTCTATACAGCTTGTGTATTCCAGACCACTGTGCCAAACTTTATCGAATGCTTGGGCGACGTCCAGGAGTAGCCTTGAGAATACTTTTTTACGTTATAACATTCTTGCAATTATGTTTGTTATTCTATGCGCATCTGTTCAATTGTAGAATGATTTTCTCTAAATCCAAATGGAATTAGTTGTTGGCCCTCAATTATTGGTTTAAGTCGTTTTAGTAATAATTTTTCTTATTTTTTTGACATAATTGGCGGCAAAGAAATTGCCGTGTATGGTTATTTATCATTAGGTGGTTTAGCAGGTTTCGGTATCATGATTACTTCTGCTACTTTCCATTGCCGCGAAACATATTTTAGCTTGGTCATTGGGCCAGTATGTTGTAAAGTAAAATTCACATTTTGAAGTTTGCCATGCTTGAACCAATTTTTTACCCTTTGACGTCGTAAGTCTAGATCCCCAATGAACAGGGTGTAGTCCTCCCTTAAACTATTTAAATCGCCTATTTAAACTATTTTTTCAATTTCAATGACGTAAGATGTAAGCTTTTTATATTCTTTCCATATACATTTAAGACACAACACATTCAGTGAAACCATCACGAAACAATCAATTAAAAATCAAAACCCATTCCGCTAGTTCAATTTTTTAGTTTAGCATCCGATATCGTGTTATGCTGAACTTTTACTTTCCTTTGACCAATAACAGTGAAATTAAATTTAAGTTGGTAACCAAACTGAGATTGTGTTCTCTGTTTTAATTGTAAATCGTCGGATGAAATAAAATAATTAAATAAAAATAAATAGAATCATTAAAATTTTTGATTCGAACAATAAAAAATTCTGGATTCGAACTCGGTCCCATCGGAGGCAACATAAGTTTTTTATTTCAATAATTTTAATAAATTTCAGTAAAAAGTTATGGTATGATTATATTGGTCGGGCTGGCACTGGGATTTCACTCCGAAACGCTATCCCACTACTGCTCACCACGGGGACTTTTGGCTGCTGGTTTTCACCCCTGGCCCTTTGCGCCCCTCCTTAGCTAACCTGTTTACCTTGGACTCCTCCATGGCAACCATATTGATGGCGAGCTTAGTGCGGACGTCCCGTCAACATGATCTCATCAATACACAGAACTCCCAACCTCAAATCAGTCCACAACTTGACCTCCGAGAAGCCGGATTACAGGAGATGCCACCTCCCAGTCGAAACTTCAACCTATAATTGTCAATCATGTGTTATTTAATTTAATCGAATGTTACAAAATAATTCATGAGATGTCACTATTTAAAAACATATTCCGGCAGCTCACCATAAGCAATCAACGAAACCAATAATATTCTAATTTATAAAATTTAATGATCAATTATAAGCCACTTTTCGTTTACATGTTCAATTTGCTTTGTTAGAATTGGATCACGGATTCGAATTTTTACTTCTAATTTACCGCCAACTTTCTTTCGGCCGTCCATTAACTGAAAATCGTAAATATTTTTTATTGATGGGTCGCTTGAACTTTGCGAATATCTTACCTCAAATGAATCATGAATTTCAACAACAGTTTCCAATTGACATTTGGCGCGTATTTAATGGTGCTATTATAACAGCACATCTTGAAATTTTGGCCGCGCTTACTTGAATTTCTTCACGTTGACATTCAGAGCACTGGCCAGAAATCACATTGTGTCATGACCCGCTAGGGCCATCACAATGCTTTGTTTTAATTACCTACTGTTATATATTACATATATATACTCGCCCATATGTAATCTTACTTGTAATCTTACTAAACGGCTACTCAATTTATAATAAATTAATTGTAATTCCATCTAATCCAGTTTTGTGAACTAGAATTACCATTATATGGGCAAATTACAGTCGAAAGTGATATTTCAGAAAATAATTTAAATGGTGAACTTAAAATACTGTACAGTAAACTTTAGTTATTATTTTATGTCGAAGTGGTTAGATAGTAATCGTTTAATATACTTGACTTGCATAAATAAATTAGTTTGAACAATTTTGTGATATGAGTATCAGTGCATTTAAGTGAAAATTAGATAGTTTGCCATACATAAAATAAGTGCAGTCCAATACATAACAGTGAATGTTATCGAATCCAAGTAATCTTAGTGATATCCGTTGGAGTAATTTGATTTTGCACAATGGTGTTAACACCTGAAGATCAATCAAAACTAAAGGAATATATTGCCCGGTGAGGACAATCAGAGGCAGCTATTACGCGCACTAAAAAGTGTTGCACTGAATTGAATGCCGGACATGCGTTAGAGGATGTGAACATACGGCTGGAAGCATTAGAGAAATCATTTTCAGAGTTTAAGGATTATGATTTCCAAATAGCAGCATTACCTCAGTCTTCGGAGTTAGAAGATCACGGTATTTTACAATTAAAGCTATAAGCTTCGCCAAGCTGCTACTGAACGCAACACCGTTATCAAGGACTTACAGCAGCAGTTCTACCAGTCAATGTTAGCTTTTCGTGATCAACAACGTGGCTATTTGGAAGCTTTGTCTACAAGTTTCACAACGCCCAATTACCATAAGGATGTCAAATTGGCCTAATTAAATTTACCTCAGTTTGGTGATGATTACGTAGAATTTCCGGCCTTTCGTGATTTATTTGAGTCACTTGTGCATAGTAGAAACTCGTTGGCAAATGCGCCAAAGTTTCAGTATTTAAAGGGTGTTGAGAGGTTGGGAGGCATTGGGGTATAACGCTAACAAGCGGGACTCTTGGCTGATCCATTGGATGCTAGAGAAATCAGGCAAGGAGACAAGAACTGCATGGGCGAAATTAGCATCGGAAAAGGAGTTTCCTTCAATCGAAGAATTCATAAAGTTCTTAGGAAAAGAATGCGATGAGATTGAAATGTTAGCTGGACCATCAGCACCAATTTTCAATACACCGGTGGTCCAAAAACAAAGAAATTTCATAACCTACCGACCCACTCAAGTTAATATCTCTACGTTTGAGGCACCTCCATGCAATTGTTGTAACGAGAAACATCTTTTGGCGACCTGTCAAAAATTTATGTCGTTGGCTACCAATTCAAGGCGGGACTTTGTTCAGCACCATCAAGTTTGCTACAACTGCCTCTCGCGTAACCATTGAGTTACGTCATGCTCATCAAAGTTTGGATGTAAGCAATGTAGGAGACGACATCTTACACTATTGCACGATGATGCATATACCCCTTATAATCCTACTAATAATCAAGTAAAACCTAAATTCACAAATACTGGTCAAACAATAAAATTAAACAATGCACAAATGGACGATCAAACAACGGAACTGAAAATAGACCAAAAATAATTTGATGTGCATGCTAATGTAGTTAGAAATCTGAATTGCTTTTTCACTATATTACCAACTGCACTAGCTGAAGTGAAAGACAACTCTGAATAATTAAGACTATGTCGAATTTTATTGGACTATGGGTCCCAGGCATCTTTCATTTCGGAATCGTGTATGAAGAAACTAGGTCTACCCTGATCAAATGCCAAATTGACTGTATCGGGTATTGCAACGGCTAATAAATTCACCAAGCGAATGACTTCGTTAACTATAAAATCTCGATTAGATTCGGAAAGGACTTTTGAAAGGAGTGAGTTCATTCTAAATAAATTGACTACGATATCGCCAGTAGCAAGTTTCAACATAAAAAACTATGATTACCTGACAAATCTGCAATTAGCCGATCCTAACTACAATAAAGTTAACGAAATTGATAGTGTTTTAGGATCTAACAAATTTTTTGAAATACTCGAAAAAGGCCAACTAAAAGGATGATGAGAAACCCGATAGCACAAACTGACTCGACATTAAGGAAGTTTTTCGAGTGTGAAGAATTGGATGACTCTAATAATACCATGTCCAGAGAAGAAGAAGCAGTGGAAGAACATTACAAAGCAAACTTTACCAGAGAGCCAGATGGGAAATATAAAGTTGCACTACCATTTAAAGCAGTCCTACCAGCACTTGGCCAATCTGTATCTATAGCAGTTAACAGGCTGAAATCGGTTGAGCGACGAATGCAGAAAGATCCTCAATATAAAATGTTATATTCGGAATTCATGAATACATATGTACAACTAGACCACATGGAAAAAATTCATGAAGATCAGATCACACTTCATGCAGTTCTCAAGACCTCCAGCACTACAACCAAGTTAAGAACAGTATTCGACGGTTCATGTAAAACTTCAAATGGAATGTCGTTAAATGAAAACTTAATGGTTGGTCCTACGATTCAACCAACACTTTGGTCAATATTAATGCGATTCCAGATACACATTTTCAACGGATAGTTTGGCGAAAATCACCTGATTTACCAATAGAATATTTGTGGGCTGAAAACGGTGACCTATGGTACTTCAGCAGCATCTTTTCTAGCTATTCGGACATTATTCTAATTAGCAAATTAGCAACGAACTAACATATCCAGAATTGGCCAATATCATAAAAAATTACTTCTGCGTGAATGATCTATTATCGGGTGCACGAACAATCGAAGAAGCAATCTATCTCAAAAAAAAATTAACTACTATACTGAGTTCCGGTGCCTTTCCCTTGAGGAAATGGGTCTCTAACTTACCTGATATCCGCAATGCAATGAATCCAATAAGTATTGATGATAATGAAGCTACAATTAAGGTTCTCGGACTAGCATGGGATCCAAAAGGCGACGTGTTTGAGTTCAACGTCAAATTATCTAACATAAAATACACGAAACGGACGCTGCTCTCAAAGGAATCTTCAAAGGTGTCTGACCCGCTTGGATGGCTAGCACCCTCAATAATAATAATAATAATAATAAAAATATTGTTTCAAGAACTTTGGTTCCGAAAATTGGGGTGGGATGACGAACTTCCTTGTGAAATCGCAAATCAAAGGCAACGACTTCGCAAAAACTTTTGACACCTCCAGCTGATTAAAATTCCGAGGCATATACCATGGATCATTGAAACCATACAGTTTCATGGATTTTGTGATGCAAGTGAATCAGCCTATATGCACCCGTTATTTATGTTAGAACTGAAGATGGAAATGGAAACATTCATGTCAATCTGGATTCAACTTAACTGACATTTCGAAACTCCCAACGAAACTATAGAAATGTTATTCGGGAGAATTTCATCATGGCGAAAAAATCGTCGAGTACTCAGCTACTGTATACGGTTCATCAAAAATGCGAATCAAAAAATCCTTCAGAAAAGGGAGTTTGGTGCACTCACAGTCAACGAGTTACAGTCCGCAGAACTATAACCTGTATACTATGGTGTCATCATAAACATTATGCGGAAGAGATAGAAAATCTAAAAACTAATAATTCTCCATCATAATATAAGGGTAAATTAAGGGTTGGCGGCCGGTTGCGTCCATTTAAAATATTTCCAACCTGGTCCCTCCCTATTATTCTCTCTTTTCAAACTAAAATACTGGATAGTAACTGGTAGAAGCATGACAAGAGGAATTGCACACAAATGTCAAGTGTGTGTACGGCAACGAGCGGCTACAAGCTATCAATTAATGGGTACATTACCGAGATCTCAAGTCACTATGGCAAGGCCCTTCAGTAGAGTTGGTGTGGACTTCTGTGGACCAATTTCAATTGCTACTAGAAGAGGAAGAGGGGCAAGATCGGTAAAGGCATACATATCGGTGGTTGTATGCATGATGACCAAAGCAATACATTTAGAAGTTGTATCGGATTTAACAGCTGATGCATTTTTGGCTGCTTTAAAACGTGTTATTGCTCAAAGAGGTCGGCCTACCGAAATCAATTGTGGCAATGGCACAAACTTCGTTGGGACTGCTAAAAAACTAAACCAATTTTTTCTGCTGTATATAAGCAAAATTAATAACGTCAGTACCATTTCAGATTATCTAAGCGACAATGTTATTGTTTGGAAGTTTATTCCAGCAGCCAGTCCAAATTTCGGAGGACTATGGCACATCTCGTTCGAGGAGATCGCCACACTAGTTTGCCAAATTGAAGCGATATTAAATTCACGCCCATTATGTCAACTCAAATCAGACGATCTAAGCAACATAGATGTATTAACACCTGGCCATTTTTTGATAATGGCATCACTAACAGCATTACCAGAACCTGATATAGAAGCAGTATCAAGTAATTGACGTTCGAGGTGGGAACAAATCACCAAGCGTATGGGCAGTTTCTGGAAGCGATATTCACAAGATTATGTCCATACATTGCAACAAAGGAGTAAATGGGAACAAACGAAGAAGAATTTAGCAATAGATGACATCGTTCTTGTCAAAGAAAATAACCTACCTCCGTGTGAATGGTTAAAGGCTAGAATTACTGAAGCACATCCTGGGAAGGACGATCTTGTGCGAGTAGTTACACTTCGGACATCAAAATCAACATTAAAAAGACCAGTTACAAAAATCGTCCAACTTCAAAATAATTGAACTTTATCATGTTCAATGGGGGGAGAATCATAAAAATTATAGTTATTTTCAGAATCCATATATTTGGTTGAACCCAAACCTTTCACTATATCTGAGCAAATGTTCTTCTTTGCCCTGCGTTGTTTGGTTGTGGATTTTAATCCATCTGATTTGATGTTTGAATTCTTTGATTTTCGTGATTTTGCGGTTGACTTCTTAGTTTATCTCTTAATTTTTGTAGTTGTTTAGCAACCTCACAGCCTCGATAATTAGCCAAATGTACTCCCCTATACAATTTATACACTTGGCTGGCACAACTCTTGTACATGTTTGCTTGCTCAGGTATTACTGAAAGTTTGGATTCGTTTCTGGTTTTCTGTTCCCTCTTTTTTAACAATATTCACAGCATCTATAGAATTCGAAGACCTTTATTTTGTCAGTTTTCCATTATTTCTTTGCTTGAGCAAGTGTGATGTAAACCGCTTGCCATAACCTTTATAGGTCGAGCCTGCTTGTCCTCATAGGTAAACCACGGATACTTTTCAGCATTCAACTTCATAGATAATGTTCTATGCGTATTTGAGTCCAGAGAATTAATTTTTACGTAATTGTTTAGCGCTGCTACCTTATACTCTTTGTCGGTAGATAATTTCATCATATAGTGACTGAATTTCTGGGTATAACTGGTACGCCCACAATATTTATTGGTAGGGTGGTTTTTCTTTCGGGTTAAAGAACTTTTGGTTCGGTACTTGTACTTCCGCTACCATTTAATTGTTCAGCCTCAGGAGACAATTCTGGTTTTCTTTTTTTACTTCAGGATTACTCTTTTCTTTTATTCTTGATCGTCCAATATTTGGTCTTCTTTGGAACGGATTTGATGATCCGTGATTATACCACGGAAATTTGTAATTTACCGAATATACTCTCTTTTTCAGTTCGTAATAGCTCATTTACACCTTCTTTCCCTGTCGCAGTATATCTACTGTACTGGCCAGGTGGTATAGTACAGCATTACGATCGTTAAATTTCGACGATTGGGAGCCCAGTCGCTCACCCCTGACAGTCGCCGGGCTGACTAGGCTTCCGAGTCGCTGCTCCTTAAAATTTTCCACTTCACCACCGTTTGACCGTTCATGTTGGATTTATTTTATCGAGGTATCCTACCTAGGTTGGAACCTACAGAGGTTCCGCACTCAATGCCACAATGGGCCCACGGTGCAACAGCCGCCGCTTACATGAGGAACAGACGCAAAATTTATTCAAAATTATCAGATTTTGTTAATTAAAATTAAAATTATATTCTCGAAATTTTATATTTTTCAATTTTAAATTTTTTAACATTTAGAACCTTCAGTTAGATGATCATGGAATTTAGACACTGTGGAGATTTCTTGCCAGAATAAACATAACGATCAAAAGCCTCATGACTAATGATAACACTGTTCTTAACTATTAATCTCACCTTAGAATTACAATATATACTAAATTCCTCCCCTAACAAAACAAAAAAAATACTTATCTAAGTACATCATAGAAGCATAAAAATCACACCCCTTTGAATAAAAAAAATGATTAAAATAATCATATCCATTTTATGTTTTGTATATATATGTATTGTATGTATATGTATATGTATATGAAATTCTTATGGTTTTTTTTTTCTTGATATTCTTGAAGAATAACATAAAACACAAAAGACAATACACATTCGTATATAGCTAATATAATACAAATTAACAATACATATTATGTTTCTATGCTTGCTTATCACTGAAGAAACATACAAAACATTATTAGAGATTTAAAGTTTTTTTTATGTTTTTGTTGTAGCAAAAATTTAAATTTTTTTTTTATGTTTTTGTAAATATGTATTCTGTATCTGGTTTATTCATTTTTGCGTCTTCTCATGTACATATAATGACACCACACACACACACACACACAATATTATAATAAAGGGTATAAGATTTTGTCTGTTCTCGTCTTAACAGTATATATATTTTTCCATCGGGATTTAGCGCCAGGCAAAATAAAAATTTGATCTAATTTTAATGTGTTATCGTGTGTGGTGTTGCGTATTCTACATATATAAGGTGTGTTTTGTCGATCAATTCTCACCCTATTTTTTATGGGTTGCAAATTTTTTTTGTTTCCATTCTTATTTCGTATAGACGAAATCACTTATACACAATAATCATATATAATCTTATCAATACCAATGGCAAAACTAAATGTTGAGGTATAGCTTACTTGCACCGATATGTGTGTATATAGTGAATACAATTAATTTACTTTATAATTGTTTGTGAATTTTGCAATTTAGATCGTTATCAGTTTTCAATTCCATTGTATACAATGTTATGAAACTTTTATGAATATTTTAAACTGTTATAATAAGTCACGGTGGTCTGGTGCGAAGCTGTCTTGGGGGAATCAAGTTGGTACTTGTTACCAGCTCCGTATCTTGCAGCTTCCACAAGTGTGCGTGTTACCTCCCCGTGGTGACCACTGGCCAACTAGTACACCATGTTTTATGTGGTGTACTAGGCGAAACCACAGCATTAACTGGGCCGGGTTAAGATGTTAACCGTACACCGTGCTGATAACCGGTCAGGCTGGGGCCCAGTCTAAAAACTAGCCCAGTCTCTAACGGTGTATCCGGATACTTGTCGACCTGCATGTTTTTCAAGCTGATCTTATCGCGATAATGGAAGTCCTGGCCTGCTTATAGTATATTATATTATCTACGAGGGATATTCGCATTTTTACGGACAGCCTGGCTGCTATTAAAGCGCTACAATCATACTCCCTGACGTCGAAGGTAGCCCAGAACTGTCTGGCATCTTTAAATGAGATGGCTGATCAGTTCGACTTCCGCTTGACGTGGGTGCCAAGTCACTTCAATATCACAGGGAATGAAAACGCAGATGAGCTGGCCCGCAAGGGCACAGCAAGCCTAATAACCCGAAGTAGGTGGAATATAAAGATACCGCTTTCTTCATGTAAACTGCTGCTTCAGGAAGAAACCATAAAAGAAACGAACGTCGGATGGTCTAACGCCAGTTCGTGTGAAATAACCAGGCAGATCTGGCCTTTATATAACCATATTGGTATGGTCGTGGGAGCTATAACGGGACACTGTCTCATTGGGATACATGCGAGCAGACTAGGTGTCCCTGCCCATGATTTTTGCCGCAGCTGCGTTGTTGAGGAGGAGGAGAAAAGTGTGTTCCATCTGCTCTGTACCTGTGCTATTCTAGCGTACAGCAGAACAAAATTTATGGGAACTTCCCCATTAAACGACCTCACGGATCATAGTAAGATCGAGATCCGGGACTTTAAACGCTTCTTGATAAGCTAAGGATGGTTTAACGAGTGAGAGGATGCAGCTCGAGTGTGATATAGCTACGGACCAATTTTGTATGCTAGTCATTTAGGACGGCTACCCTTACCTTACCTAAGCTAACCTATAATAAGTCACAGTCCACCAAATATCAATCATGCCGTTAGTGCAATACAATATAGGAATGTTCATAATACGGAATCGCGATTATATAAATTAAAGAATATTAACACTTGGTGCCATCAAGGCACCACTTATCGCATCCACCATTCTTCTTTTCTCTATTTCCATATATTTTTGGATAGGTCGAAATCGGTCAGCTTAGATCCTCTGAAATAACATTGGTTGGATTAGTTCCTTTATAGGTTCTTAAGAACACAGCTTCGAACAGGAACATTAAACCGTAATTAACCGAAATATTTTCCGAATTGTAATAGATTTAATAAACAGAAACATCTTTTTTAACTTTCTATCGCGGGCACAAACTTTTTTGTTGATTATTAAGGCTTGTGTTCCAAAAACATTATAATGAACCTGTTTTGTTACAATTTTGCATTAATCTTAATTTTTAAGAGCAAAATAATAGATGTAACGAAAAATGATAACCGGTTTTAACCCGGTTCAGTCCTGGAACTAAACAGGAACAAAAAAAATTTTACTAAAACCGGCGCAGGAAACCGGAGCAAAATACCTTTTGGAACTGAATCTAAAACCAGAACGATTAAAAATCTGTTCCATGCTTTAGAGTAGTGTAACTATAGCTTAATCAGAGACAAAATAAGTTTCTGTCGTCATTCTTTTAAGTACACATTCGATATATAGCTTTTAACCTTTTGTTTCAAATCCAATTTCACGTACCTTTCGTCATCCATCAAAACAGATTCCCAAAATTTTGTCAAAACTTGGTAATAGAACACCGACACACACACGCCACACAAGTTCTGGTTATCTAATCGATTTATAGCTTTTTAATAACTAACTCGGTAATTCTTATAACCTTCTTGAACTCGAATTCGTCTTATCATGGAACGGGATGTACTCAATTTTATGGTACCGTCATAATCAGAGATCCTTGGATTATTTTTAAGGCCAAGGTCAACTAAAACTTGGTAACGAAATGTTATTCTTAATAAAATTTAAATAATATTTCAAATAAAATAATTCTCGACGCCATGCTCACATAGTAAATCACACGAAATTTTGTCTTGGATCAGCGCTGGCCAATTTTTCGTGTGTTTTACTAGGTGAGGGCTTGGCAAATTCGATAAAATTTTGGTATCGGGAATTTTTATCATTTTTTACTCCACAAATTCAGCCATTGAATTTCTCTAATTTGGTTATTGTTACAGTTTCGAATATCAGTAAGTCGTGATATTTCAGCTGGTACATGACTCGCAGACGGAAAACCAAAAAATTTGAGGTAGCATACTATTCAAATCGGACGGTTTTATATCAATTCGTGACTGATATTTGGTTAGCTGAATTGACAATACCGTACACTGGTGTTAATGAACCGTTCGCGATTGATTGTTGTTTGTCTCTAATTCTGACAAAAATTGCTTGCGTATGCGGCGTCTAACCTTGTATGATCCATCGTATGAACTTTTTAATCCAGTTCGAATTATATTAACCCTGACCATGGCGTAAAACGGCTGTTACTCCTAATTAATTGTGTTGCCTCGAACCTTGAGAGCAGATTTGATCTATCGGTGTGAGCTTTAGCCCATGACATTGCCTTATGGATGGTAAACCGTTGAATGTACCCGAAGTTAGCCCAGGAGTTTCGTTAGCTCTGAAAAAGTTTCGAAAACTTACTTTTGATTTTTGACAGGATAAATGTCGGTTTCGTTGTTAATCTGCAACAACGTTATCGGTACTTTGAAAATGCTGGATATCCGTGTTAAATTGACTAATATAATCCAAGTGGCGTGATTGCCTTGGATTACGTTTAGTTTTAGACTGAATTGCTCGTTGAATGCAGAGTATTTGTTTTCGGAACCCGAGAGTTCTTGTAACCGAATATAGTTCAAAAGTTATGACCCTCTGGCAGACTAGACAGACGAACAATGAGTGAAACTGAAAGCACAGTAAATATAGTGTCCTAGCTTTGGTAGTTTGGTAATCGAAGGGTCTCGAGTTCAATTCCCGATGTTGAAATCAAGGTTGTGTGTTTTTAATGTGTACGTATGTGTGTTTTTCCGGTTCTTGCATCGTTGGCCCATTGGTGGCATTGAGTCCTGGAGTGATACGCCCAACTCTAATTGGTTTTTAAATATGAGCGCTCTTTTTGGAAAAACTTAAAATGCATTGAAAAAAATTCTTTAAAATTGTCACAAACCCGTATCGCATTGATCCTAAAAAAATTGGTCTCCGTAGTTTAGAACTAATTCTCAAAATCACTCTAGGAATTGTCTACATTGTCGATGTTGTCTACAGACTGTCGACACGTCCCCGTAGAAAATAATAGATGACGCGTAAAAGGCCACCTCTGATTACGAACAAATTTTTTATAATTTCATGACTATTTGTAACGCAATTCTTTATGCCTGCTGCAAAATATTCAACAAACCATATACTATAGCCAATCAAAACTAGCCATTTAGTAAAGAAATTTGCCAATTTACAACAACAATGATGCATATTGAATTTGGAATTCGTCGAATTCCTTATGTATTGGTGGTATTGCAACTCCAGTTTCATTTTGTAGTTACTGTGTTTGTCACCAGAGTTTTCGTATTTTATTTTTTTGTTTTAAATGTTGTCACCTTGTATATTTTGTTTTGATGTCATTTAGATATACATTTGCAGAGCATTGCTGAGATATTCTCAGCAATATAACTCTACCAGTAGCTCAAGCTCGTCAGATAAGTCCACATCAACAAGTTCTTCGTGTTTTAAAGTAGTGAGGCTGAAAGAGACTGTTTTGAATACCACAAAGTTGATCATTTTATATAACGAACAATTACAGACATTATAATAGATGCTTTGATTTTTATTTATTTTCTTAATACATATATTCATCAGACGTGCGTATGCAACATACAAGAGTGGACGTGAAAACGTGGAGAGTGTAAAGGAAATTTATATATTTTTGTGGTATATCGCAAACACTGTAACATACAGGCAATTAGGAAACCTGTTCGGTATTTGCGATAAAACGGCATGGTTTATTGTGAACCGAATATCCTCGTGGCTTGCTTCAATTAGCCATCGATTTATTAAGTAACCGAGAACTTCGGAGAAAGTTATCGGTATCTCTGGAGTTCTTGGTGCGATTGATGGTACTCATATAAAATTAAGAGCACCAACTGGCAAAATCAATTATTCGGCAATCGAAAAAAATATTGCAGTATCATAATGCCAGCCGTAGTGGACAATAGGAAGAAGCTCCACGATGTACATTTTAGAGAGCGCGGGTTCTACGCCGATCATTTTTATATCGAAAGGCTACAGAAAGAAAATTATTAATTATTGTATTTGCAACGTACCGACACCCGACAAGATGTTATATCTTATTCCAGTTGCGACAATAGTAATCACTCCAGAAGCGAGAATGTTACTAGATAACGGGGAACAAGTGTTCCTCTGGTTTGGACCACGTTGCACTGAAGTTGAAATAAAACTCGCATATGAATCGGCCCAAGTCTATATACAGCACATGTAAAATAAACAACCAGATCGTTCTCGGAAATATACAAAATGTTTGTTTAAATTTTTAAGTTGTAATATTTTATGTTTTTTACTCAGAAATTATCTAATTTAATAAATTAATTAAAATTAAAATAATTCTACAAAATGCAACTACATATTGCCTCTCGATAGTTTTCAACAATTTAAATATGAAGGTTTATGCAACGAATTTTGCAACAGTAATATTATATCAGATACATACATATATCACAATTTTGTGTGATATGACAACAACAAATTGAGCAAAAAACCATGAACCAACATACTAGAATAAAAACTCCTTTAAAAGCGGCTAACTTCACTCTGTCTTGCAGACAATTTTGCAGCAGGCAAAGAATGCATAAATTCACTCTTATATATAGTAAAAACCGAATACTATGTGCGGGCCTGTGATTTATAAATGCATGAATGCTAACCTAGCTGCAATAAAAACCAACTCCAAAAATATATTGTTTAACGGAAATACTGTAACACTGTACAACAGTGGCCCATATTTCTGATGAAAGTCTTGCAAATTTCAGAGTACATCAGAAGCAAAACTAGTGCACAAAATAGATCATACGTGACACTATATGAGGAAAGTTTTAAATTCAAATTGTACTAATTGAACCTGCTGTTTCCTTACCGACCTGGTACAACGACATTTTAATGGCGTTTATACTAAAATTCGACTCATCAATGTCCAAAACCCAAAGTTCTCAAAGTTCTCTTGAAGGATACATTTACCAGAAATGTTCCCAAAATGTTAAAATTACTTGATATTTTCAATTTTGCTTGATGGAATTCTACAGGCTCTGGGATGAGCATTTGAAATTTAGAGCGATAACTTAATAATGGAATTATTCGCTAAAATTAAAGACCATTGATATATTTCATGAGGTATATACGCTCAGAATAATATGAAGTTTCCGATGTCGGTGGCCAATCACTGTTACGCCATTGTTCTGTACAGCTTTAACTTAAAAATCTTTATTTGTTTGTTTTTGAATTACCAAAACAGAAATCTCATCATCAGATATGTAAGAGTCCATTAAAAAATTGTTGCGGCAAAATTTGGCATCGAAAAACTATGATAACTATACTTCAACCGATTATTTAGAAGTTTTTGATGTAGTTTTATTCTCTGATATCGTGAATAGAAATTTTTGGGGTCTTATGAAAAAAATTTGCAAGATATTTCGACATTTCATTCCGTTTGCACGATACTTTCTCCTCTAAAAGTTCTTAAAGTGTAGCTGGTTGGTAGCAACCAAAATTCATATATCGGGTGGCTATACGTTAATTATTACTGATTCGCTGGATAGCCCTTTTCTCATTCACATAATTCCAAGGTTCTACCTTGTCACCTACTCTGTTGTTAGTCTACATCAATAGCCTATTGGTTTTGTCGTCTTCATTATGTAATGTTCATTATCTCTGTCAGTGAAGTAGAACATAATAGGTTAGAATTTAATCCACCTAAATTCCAAGCTTGTCTATTTTCAAACAGAACAATTCAGCCTATTATATAAGTAAATATTCATCAGAGATTAGATCATGTCAATTCTATAGACAACATAAAGTTTTGCTCTTAAATTATTCACCTCTAGCTAGAACCAGTGACTTTCTTCTGTTTTCTTTAGAAAAAAAAGACTATACATATGTATATTGGCGAAGATATATTGGCTAAATGTCTTTAAAAAAATATTGGAAAAAATGGCTTTCAAAATGCAGTTACACTGTTCTATACAATAAAAAGCTTCATAGGGTGTGCAAATGCTTTGTCTTCCTTCAACTATTTTTTTTAAATATTAATAAGCTAGCCAAATTGTTAAAATTATATACAATGGCACGTATTAACCGTCTTAGATTTATCGATTATTATCCTTCAAATGCTCATTTTCCAGTTTTTTCCAGTAATAATCGCATACTTTAGAACTTGTGAATTTAATCTCATCTGCTGCGAAATAACTTGGTACTGGCAGTACCCGCAACAGAGTGGGAGGCCATGAATGTCAAGATACTTCAAATGTCAGGAGACTTTCCTGATTTTCAGATTAGATCTAAATCGATAGTTCTGTTGTTAGCCTATAGTTACAGTACAACTATACTTAATATTTGTTGTGAAATTCAAAATCAAATGGAAGCAAAATATGGGCTAAGCTTTGGTACTCACTAATTTTTGTCCTAAAAATGCATTGTTACAATCCTACGTCACCCGGACTTTGTTTGCTTCTAGGGTGTGAATGGTATAGTAAACGTATTTAAAAAATATATTCAAAATATTTAGAATTTAAATAATAAAGGTTAATTAAGTTTTGAGATTAAAATCTTTCAAAATCTCTTTAAACATTACGAAAAGGTACTAGAACTCAAAAGGCTTATCTCAATTAATGAAATGTGATAAATGAATAAAACATATCGCATTAAAAGTTGATTCGAGGGGGAAAGGTGACGAAGGAGGTGACGATGGAGGTAGAATAGAGATGGAGGTAACGATGGAAGTGATGATGGCAGTGACGATGGAAGTGACGATGGTGGTGACGATGGAAGTACGATGGAGATGACAATCAAGATGACGATGAAGGTGACGATGTAGATGACGATGGAGGTGACGATGGAGGGGACGATGGAGGTGACGATGGAGGTGACGATGGAGGTGACGATGGAGGTGACGATGGAGGAGGCGATGGAGGTGACGATGCAGGCAATGAGAGGAGAAAGTGACGACCGTGACGATGGATGTGGCACTGGATGTGACGATAGAGTATATTCATGGATGAAACACTCAATTTCAAGTTCCTCGTAACAAAAACAAGAGTTTTAAGTTCCTCGTTAATGTTACGGTAACGGTTGGATACATACATTTTAATATTTTAGAATGACAAACGAGTATATTAGATTTTAAAAATTGATCAGTAAATATAGATGTTCACCTGTAGTTAGCACATATAAATTTGATTCGTGTTTTTTTCGATTCGTTCCAAAAAAATTCCAAACACTCAACCATATGCTTAAGAAACCTTCCCTAATATTTTGTATAATTAAATTTTTTTTATTTAATTGTCTGTGTATAGTACGACGCGTGCCAATTCTTCCAAATAAATTATGTTTCAATTGTTTGTATACTAATTTTATGCTCTTCAACATTAAAAAGTATGTACACGATTTTTTTTTTACATTTGTTAAATCCTTTTCGTATAAATGTAAAATGAATAAAAGATGAGTGTACAAGTTAAATAAAGTTTCCTGCTGGGTACCTACACATATATATTCATATACACACTCCCATCAAATATCATGTTTTTGAAAATTTTATAGCCTCTAATCAATATTCATAAACCATTTTATCGGATCCATAATATATAAGAAACAAATAAGTGATTGACTTTTGTGCGTGTGTGTATCCCAGACCCAATGATATTTAGGGTGGAGATATGGTAAATATATTTGCGTACTAAATTTCCATACTCAAACCGTACATTTCAAACAACTCAATTCAGTTTTTTTTTTTTTTTTGATTGGTAAAACTTAAAAGGACAATCAAGATGAACTTTTCTGAATATGGTATTTGGATCTATAAAAAACCGACAAACAAACAACAATAAAGTTCTCTGTGTCTATATATACAGAAAAACCAAAAAAACCTTTTTTGTGTTTTTTTTATTTGATTTTTTTTTTTTTCAATTTTAAGTCTGTTGACCGGATATCGAATAGATCCTATCACAGCTAACCAAAATAAAAAAAAAATTGGAAAATAGAATTGAAAATAATACCCATGGAAATGGAAAGGAAAAAAGTGGAGTACAACATGGCCACAACACAATAATATAATTTATTTTTTTTTATGTCCTGTTTTTGTTGTTGTATTCGTTATTATTTATACATATAACGGTATTGTTGTGTGCACTCAAGAAAATAGAAAAGAAAATTGAAAATTAGTTTTCAGTTTTTTTGCTGTTGTTGTTGTTGTTGTTGTGTAATATTTTATATCTTGTTTAGTGTTGTTGATGTTGCTAAAGCTATGTGGTGTTATGTTATGGAAAATAGAAGGAGAATTGAATATTTATTTGAATTTGTGATAATGATGATATTAAGAAAAGCAAAAAAAAAAAAAACATGAAAAGGAAACAGAGTATCGTGTATCATTTAAATGGATATAATTTTTCTTATTAGCAAGTAAGCAGAAAATTACTTTTTTTTTGTGTATAGCTACTAGGGAGGGTCGTCTTATAGGCTCAAATTCAATTCTCGAAATTATTTAAATTCATCGGAAATGGATTAGAGTATGTTTTAAGCTGAAATTAAAAATACAACAAAATGAAAAAAAATTTGCTAAATTGTTAAACATAATATAATACATATGTACTGTTTCATTATACTACTAGGGATCCACCCGTATAGCCTATGGAATCTACAGCACAAAATTGTTATACAGTAATTTACACTAAAACTTTCCTAATTTTTAAGAAATATTGTGGTGACACGTGCGCTTTTTCCCAGTACTTCTTTCGGCCTTCCTTAATCAGTTTGAGAACTTCCAACAGGCGTCGTTCAGTCTTTCTATTTTTCTGTCACTAACCGAAATTACCTGGACGGTCAAAATTGTTAGCACAACCCCAAATTTCACAGCAAAATATGTACAAGTAATTCAGGCAAGGCCTATATCCAACCCCACAACGTCTTACATCGCTTTGATTTGATTACAGATCGGTATGCTTGTCCAGGTTTCCCTGTTTCCTTCCCATATTTGAATACAATTTAATTATTTATTACTCGCTTATTTTATAACAATACTTGGAGGACGAAGTCTTTTCACTACCTGAGGTTGTTTGACAACATCAAAGCAAGTTTACTTGCTTCCCACCCAACTATTATGTCAACGCGAAGTTGTTCTCTTTAGCTCACAGTCATAGAGGATAGCTCACAGGATATGGTCAATTATGTCCCCGCCCTGTCCACATTCACAGGTACTGGATTCGGTTAGACTCAGTTGGTGCATATAGGATGCCATTCTTCCATGCCTTAGTCAGCATTTGCGTGAACCACGCACACAATGGTATCTTTCTTTCAACTGTTTCTTCAATGTTTGATAGGTAACCGTAGGTTACTCTACCATCCATTGAATTGGACCATTTATTTTGCCATTACGCTTTTCTTGTTTGTCTCTTGAGTGATCCCAAGTGGTTCGGTCGCATTTGATTGCCCAGAACTTTGACGTTTCCGTAACTCACGATTTTCCTTTTTCTTCGAGCAACACACTTCTTTGAGCACTGATTAAGGTTCGCTGGTGGTGACAGTTCAGTGTGTCAGCCCAACCAGTGCGTAGGTAGGTTATTGAGGAGACCGCGAGGCTTTCATTTATGATAGACAGGGTACCTTGATTGAGGCCCCATGTTTCTTTTACTACTCTTTTTAACACGGCGAAAACTTTCTTGCTATTCTCAGTAGTCCTTTTAACATGTGAGGTGACACCGAACCTTTCATCGACGTCCAATCCAGACCGTTTGGCACTTTTTACCATCTTAATTCGTTGACCGTTTATTGAGATCAACGGAGGTCTTCTGATGTCCAGTGATCCCTTTAATGGGTTCATAACTACCTTGGCGGAGAACAACTGTATCTTGTAACCATTGCACCAGTAACCGAGCAAATAGCGCAGTGGTTAAAGCTGCGACGTTTGGAACGGGAGGTACCGGGTTCGAATCCCAACAGAGGCGGGATGCAAAAGGGATTTTTCATCTCCCGATTACGATCGGTGATTAAATTGAAAACATCTATGACCCTCTGTTGGAATGTAGAACTCATGGGCCGACCCATCTTTCATGTCACTGTACAGGGTGACATGGAGCTATGCAATGCGCAGGTGGTATACTGTACTTGTGTGAATGGGATGAATGAATGGATTGAATGAATGTTGTGTGAATGTAAGGTAAGGCTATGGCCCGTAAAAGTGTCTATGCCAAGTCCTTTTTAAAAAAAAAAAAAAAAAAAACATTGCACCAGTATACTATCGTGTCTATGGCCAGTTGCGCTTTTTCTTGAATACTTAGTCTAGAGTTTCCATCAAATACCATTACCTTATCGTCACATATGCTACATCGTGGACTTCATGGTTCATACTACTAATGAAGACAATATTCCATAGATGTGGGCCTTGAATGGAGCCTTGTCGGCACCCCTTATTTACACCGTTTTGGAGGTAATCGTGACTTGTGGTTACAGTGGCTTTTCTTTCATAAAAATAATCGTTTATATGAGGTTGTAAATATTTGCGGAGCAGTTTATTTTCTATAACTCCAACATTATACTTATGGCCACCACAAATTATCAAACGTGTCAAATACATCTAGAAAAACTCCATTTTTCCAAGATTTCCGAAAAATTGCTTTACCCAGACATGTATTCATTAAGCTTGTGATACTGGGCCCTATAATAGACCAAGCATGTTATATCACTTCGACCTCGATGTTGTCTAGACCTGGCGCTTTGTTTATTGTCATAGACATGATTTCCGAAGTGGCCTCTTCATCTCTAAAGTGGGTCACATTTTAGGGTATCTAGTCTGGTACAATGTTACGATGTGCGCGGATTGCTCTGTGTACATCCGAGTCACTTTCCTCCCTGTCATCCGGTAGCAAGGAATCTAGTAAGCATTTTGTGGTGTCCTCCCAACAGATTGTTGATTGTCCACCACCGCTTACCAGGGTACATAGTACCTCATTAATTTTCATTTTGCCAGTGGCAAACAAAACCCCTAAGTCACCTGTTATTATATAATCGATGACTAGGGGTTTTGTTTGTCCGAATCGATCAGTCACCGATCAGGTCTTTTCGCTGCGGATGATCCTATCTAAATATTATGAGACATCCATCCCCGTACATCAGGTGTTCCTGGATTTCCAGCAGGCCTATGACTCGATCAATCGAGAGAGTTTGTGGTCTGCCCTGGAATACCTATAGGAATGCCAACAAAACTGGTACCACTATGTATGATGACAGTGACGCAGTCTTAATGCTGTGTTAAAGTTGAGAACAGGATATCGACAATTTTTGTAGTTAACTCGGGTGTTCGGCAGGGAGATGCTCTGTCCCCGATACTCTTTAATCTCATGTTGGAGTACATCTTTCGTAAAACTGAAACACCGCAGCGTAACATCTTATAGCGCCAGTTTAATCAGGTGGTTGCATATGCAGATGACATATGCGTGATTGGACTGAATAGCAACGGAGTGAAAGAAATACTTGATCCGCTTGTAGAGTTTTCAGCTTCAGTTAGACCTCAGATCAATGAGTCCAAAACGAAATACCTGATCTCTGGTTTTACGGACAATGGCACACCAGATTTTAGTAGTGACTACCACACGTTTGAGGGAGTGAGGAGGTTCAAGTATTTGGGTTCTCTTATCACTCACGATAACAGTGTGGGTGAGGATATTAAAGTGCGGCTGGCAGCTGGCAGTCGTTCTTCGTATCCTCTAAGGCCGCTGATAAAATCTAAGTACTTATCAAGTTCCGTGAAGCTGAAGCTTTACAAAGCGTTGATCAGGCCCGTTGTTATGTTTGGATGTGAAAGTTGGGCGCTGACGGATGAGTATACGAGAGATGGCTCCTAACATTTGAGAGAAGAGTCATGCGTGTGATTTACGGCCCAAAACGCGAAGTAGATGGTACCTACCGAGCTCTGTACAATATCGAGATCAGAGATCTGATGAAGATCCCCGATATTGTACATGAAGTAAGATCTCAGCGAGTACGCTGGCTCGGGCGCGTTCTGCGTGCTGATCCGGAACGAATTGTTCAGCGATCTCGGAAAGGAGAGCCACCATATGGTAGGCGAAGAGGTCGTTGCAGGCGACGATGGCTCCACGGTGTAGAGAACGACTTGGCCTCTTCAGATTGTCTAAGACAGTATGAAGACCATGCTCGGGATCGAAACCGCTGGAGCCAAATTGTTGACTCAGTAAGGGGCCAGTAATGGCCTTTAAAACTGTTTTAATTAATTAACTTATTATATAATCGGATGGTTTTTTAGGCCATCCATAATTTTTTCTACCTTCTGTACATATTCGTCTGGCTCGTCTGAATACTGTAAGAAGATACTGGCTAGAAAGAAACTACCAAATACGATCTTATTTCTACACACACTTAATGACTTCTAGATCATTACTGAGGATACCAATGGCTGCTGTAACGTTATCATCATTCCATCATCACGATAACTCTTGAAGATGTTGCCAAATTGCGTATTTTACCTTTAACCGCGTATGGTTCCTGCATGCAGAGTATATCAATTGCTTCTGTATCAATGCAATATCTAATTTCATTGCTTTTTTGCATTCTGCATATTCAGTTAAACAATTTTCAATCGACAAGTATTTTTATCTTTCACTGTCATAAACAGTTTTCTTTATTATTAGGTTCAAGGCGGTCTTTCTTGAGCAGGTCTTTATTTCGTTACCACTTTCACAGCAATGCCCGCATATACGGTCTGGTTCTTTGCAGTGTTTTGCAACATATCCAAATGCATAGCATATATAGCACCTTGTAACCCTAACAAAGTCTGTTACTCTACATGAGGACCAGCCCAGATACAATCTGCGGTTCCTAATCAAGGTATTTCTAGCCGAAACATTTGCTACAGCGAGATTGACAATTTCCCGTAGCTGCTTTCGCACTACCTCCCTATTTGTGAATGAAGTCTGCTCTTTTACAGTGACAACTTTGGGCGGTTGCCACTGGGTCTTTCATTTTCTATTTGCCGCCACTAGGACAGGCGCCTATACTTTTTGGTTGGATGATAGTGTTGCCACTATCTCCGAACGTTTTACAACCAGACCCTTGAGGCCGGCAACTTCAAAGCTCATCAGATGGCCAACGTCTACTACTGCGTTTAGGTAGTCTTGGATCTTAGCTCTTTCAGTAATATTTACTTTAGAGATCAATTTGAGCTCTTTTTACGCTTCTATGGAATCTCTACTACAGCCGGCTGAATCGAATTCCTCCGACTGTGCAGCAGTTGATTGTGAGACAGCACTCACATCATCATCACTCACATCAACGATCGCATCGTCACTGATTTTTTGAGTGATCTTTCAATCCCCATTTCTCCTCGCCCTCTATCTACACTGAATTCCTTCCTGAAGGTTTGCCGTAAAGTGGATTTTTATTGCCCCTTTTAGATGTGACCACAATTTCGTTACCTCCCTCAACCTCGTTAATGATTACAGAACCAAATTATCAAGCGTAATAAAATTGTAATAAATTATGGGCTAGATTTCGTTCTGGCGGGCTGATTTGGCTGGTGCGGCTTCAAGGCATTCTCGTTTTGCTTAGATTCTTGTTGCTTGTTTTATTTAAATTTTTATCGGCCGCTATGACAAAATTGATGGTACGTTCGGGTTGAGAATTAATAATTATTGGATGCACCGAAACTAAATTGGTAACTACTCTTGCTGGTTGTTCTTTATGAGCAGTTGTGACGATTGAATGGAGATTTGAGGAGTGACCGGGCGTGATCTAGCCGAATTCATCAAGTCCGGAACATTGTTTCCCAGCAGTCTGGTCTGGCATGTGGAACAGTTCGGTTTTAATACCCCGGTTTTACCACATCCAAAGCAAAATACGCCTCGCAATGGTGATGGACAATCCTGATATCGGTGACTGATATCTTTACAGTTCCAGCATATTAAATATTCTGTTTATCGTGTACCCGATTAACCTTGTGAAACGTTTTTGGCGTTCGACGAACAATTAAACAGGGCATCGTCATGCATATTGTGAGAATTGGCTTCGAAGGAATCTGTATCGACTGTAGTTCGACGTAATCCTAAATTACGAGAAAATTTTCAAAATATTCGTTTGATTTTGGTTTAGTTGTCTCAATTGCTCTACGGGTTTCTCGATCGGTATGACTACTGAATCGGTTGATTACAGCTGCTTGAAGGTGATCATACGTAGAGTCGGGGTACTTTCTCGCATATATCCAATTTCTCAGCCGGTTATTTCAGAAATTGCGGCAGAATAGAACTAAGCTCTGCTTGCGGTATACGGCCTCTCTTGTAATAACATTCAAGTCTGAATAAAAATTCAATTATTTCAAGATCGGTAATTTTAGTTAATCCTGAGAAACCTATATAGGTATATTCAACTTTGGGAGCGATCTGAAATTCACGGCTTGTGATAGGCACTGAGATCCTATCCTATGATATTCAGGTACGGAGCGATTACCCGTACTTTCTGACTGTCTCTAGAGTGACGGCAAATTATATGTTAAATACGCGTTAGAAACTGAAATAGGAGGTATCGGAGGCGGCATCATTGATGGAATTATCCCTAGGTATTGTTGGACATATGGATTTAACATGGTGGAATTCAACGTTGAATTGTAACAGGCGGATAAAATCCCTGCGCTCCCGAATAATTAATATTTCCTAATACATCACTTCTAGCCCAAGTTACTTCCGTTTGATTTTCGAAATTTTTACTTGGTTGTCACTGCGGTTGAACTGTTGTTCTTAATTCCTCCAGCCTGTTGCGTATTTCTTGATTCTTTCAACGGAATTTGAAAATCCAGTTTGTGACGTTCGCTTTTTAAGCCTCTGTAGGCGATTTTTCCAGAGAAGACATTTTCATAGATTTGATTCCAATTCTGAAGTCGAACATATCTGTTTAGGATCAATAATCATCTCAAACTTGTCGTAAATTTCTCGGGCCTGATCATACTAACAATCAGATTCGATGTATACACAAATCAGGGCATGATAGTGTGATTAAAAATAATTACTGTTACCACAGCATGACATTTCCATAATGTTGAATGGATCATCTTCGTTTAGTGATGTTTTATAAAACACTTTTAGCGGTTCGGTTTTAAATAATCGCTTTTACAAAAAGTTGCGAGACATTGTTGTGCGTAAAACGATAACACCGTCATATTCGCATCATTTCCTCAAGATTCCCCAGATTTTTCTGTTGTTCCAATATTTCGCTCTTGTCTTTTTCGTCTGCGTCGGTGAGCCTGATTTTTAATTCGTCACAAGTTTGGCATGTATCCTTCTTTGGATTTTTTATAGAATAATTTGATTTGCGAAACATTTTCGAATATATTGATAGACTAACAGGAGGATCTCATCTTCTTTGCGACAGTTTCATAGCTATATGTGCTCCTTCGCTTCATTTAACTTCGACGCACTTAATTTATTAGGCAGTTCGTGGTGGCCTCTTTTGTCTGGGGTCGAATTGCTGGTACGGCATATTTTATTTTGTTGAAATAAAATCCAGAGAAATTTCGGTGTTTCGTCGAATCTTTGGAAAAACCATTTTTTACAAACTAAAATCGTTGCTTTTCAGACGAATTTCATATTTTCCTTGAAACGCTAGGATGACGAAAACTTATAAAATCTGTAATGTAAGATGCTCTTCTGTCACGAGACTCCATACTTCAGTATGCTTCAAATAACTCGGATTGTACTCCCTCACTAATTTTGAAGCACATTTCATCCGATTGTTGTTCATCATTTCATCCCTTGTGATTTTTGACTTTCTGACTTGTCTCAACAAATTGGCACATGACCTTAACATCTGAGCCGGCAATCTACTCTTAACCACATGAACAAGCCATCGTATTTTCGGGGCTAGGTTGTTACATTAAAATTTTATTATGTTGAATCTCAAGCGGAGCCACAAAATTAAATATCAACGGTTTACATTAAGATTGTATATACGTCCTTCATAAGTAAGTCCTTCATAAAAGAATTCATACTGAGCTTCCTGTACCAAAATTTCGACGTAATTTGTGAATAAATTTCAGTTTCTTCGTTATCTCGTTTTTTTCTTTTAATTTCCAAGTTGAGGTGGTTTTTTGATTTTTTGAGAATTAACCAAAGTCGATTGTAAGCAACAATAAATATTCCACAACATTTAGGTGGTGGTAATTTCGACAGAGATGCCAGTCTCTTCTATCATGTTTTGGTGTAAACTGAAACATTTGGGACCGTCCACTGTGTTAACTATAGACCGTGAACTAATCCAAATGTTGACAAAGTACCTGCGATTGCCAAAACGAGCTTCAACGTTTTTGCTCTCCAAACTATCCGTGATGTCAAAGTACAATCTCGCGGATGGATTGATTCGAAATTAGATTTGCACGACAATCTTGATTTAATGCTATTTGTTGGCGCAGTTGTAAGTAGTTTATTCGCAGACCGCGTCATTTATACATTTTGACTCAACCATTTCCAAAGTTTCATTATACCTGTTACAATTTTTTGATCGACTATACCATATACAATATATAAAAGTATAATATATAAAAAATATTTTCCATTTTCACAATTCGTCATGCTCAATTAATTTAAAATGTAATTTTCATGTTTCATTTTCACACCTTTTTTGTTCTCTCATTTTACTTCGATTCGACTTTCAATTTTCATTGTAGCACCAATAATTGATATATGTATACACATTGTACGTAATAGGTGAATGTTATACGTATATACACACAGAAGAGGAGTAAGTTGATTTCATTTTTGAAGGAAAATGGAAGAAAATAGGTTTTTCCAACTGAGTGACGAATATTCATATACACATCCATATATGTATATATACGAAGCGTCTCTTAAATTTTATATACCGCAGTATACAGATTTTTGGTTGGTGAAAAACTTGTTTGAATGTTTTAAATATTTTTAGCGGCTGCGATACACCGTATCAGGGGGCCTCAAATTTTACAACTCAATTATAAATAAATAAACGAAATAAAAAATGGCAGATAAAAAAAAAACTTACAAGCGTATCATTCAGTTTTCAATATTTATAATTAAATAACAAGCTTCAGGGAAATTACCATTTTCCATTTCCCATTCCTCGACAACTCGACAAAATATGGAGAGAAAAAACCCAGATGATGATGATGATGGAAATTTCAATTTCATTATTTTATAACGAAATAAAAACAATTAAGTTGTTATTTTTTATTTGTAAAATTTTTAATGAAAATTCTGATGTTCTGAAAATTGAATACCAATTCAGATGAAATGCTAAATTTGTTCATTTGTATAGCCGCTTATGTTGCTAGCAAAATTGATACAAATTAGCTGACCGAAACAAAACGATAAAATGAATATGGAATGCATTCATTAAGCCACAAAACTGTTTGGACAACTGTTTGGCCATTCGGCGGTTGATAGGTTCATTCTCACCATACACTGTGCGATGTTGGTCCAATTGTATTAATTTACTCTGACGTGTAATTTTGGTAGGGACATGAAGGGAGATATGGTCCAGGACATACGGTAAGTCAATGTGTCCCAGCAGCATCCAGTTTCCTATGATTGAAGCACTCAGTTGTTTTCTTCGGTTATTCAATGTTGATGCGAGTGAAGTTAGAACTAAATGAAAAAAAAAAATTGTTTTAACTTAGTACAAACTTCAGACGCCATATATGACTTGTGAAGTTTATACTAAAACCAAATATTTGTGAATGTATTAGTCAAATAATAATGTATTATAAAATACAGTCATCATTTAGGCAAATAATAAAACATTTAAAAAGGTAACATTGAATAATTAATTTACTTCCTTTTAACATAAAAATTTATGAAATAAATAAAGCAAGAGATTCAATATTTACCACAAATCTCACTATATCTCACTAAAATTTTCAGGACTGAACTAATACTACAATCTTGCCTAACCGTTTGAGAAGCTAATAGCTTTCACATGGTCAAATTGAGGTTCTAATTCTAATTTAGGATAAACTTCACAAGCGTGGTTAGCCCTATAATTTTGAAAGCTCGTACAGACATTAAGAACATTTTAATAAATCTAACACAAAAAACCGCATTAAAATTCATTAATTAGAACGAAAGTTATGAAAAAAAGTCTTGTAACAAATATGCTATAGACCTTCCAATTTGGAGCCGTCGTATTTGTTTTGTGTATTGTGGACATACCTATAGGATCGACGTTTTAAATTTTAACAATCGTTCAAGGCAATACATACTGGAAAACCTCATGGAATTCCGCAAGAACCACAAATTAGCCAAAAAACATTTCATATCAATTACCCAACCGGAAAGCAATAAAACATCAGCTATATCAGCACGCTCAAATTCTGTGTCAAGTGTCAATGGGTTTGCGGTGATCGTACAATCAGTGCCAATCAATAGCATTGAATTAGGTCTCCAAGCTGATTTTAAATCAGAAATCACGATTATTTTCGAGTTGATGGTGATGAAACATATTGGTAGGCCGCATTTACCAAATCAAACTTTCACACCACGGACAAGAGCAAACGGGAAATTACACCTTAGTTCCAAAATGATATTAGTTTGACAGTCATCAGGTGATCGTTATGCGTCCGGCAAAGGACACTTCCAAAGTTTTAAATTTACATCCCAATTCCTCTTTTTCGACCAAAATGACTAGTGGTTTTTGTGGGACTCATATACCTCTTATCAATGACGAACAAGACAGCATTGGACTGCACCAATTATGACTAACTGAAAAGTAAGGGGTAAAAATTATCGCGAATGCTACGATTTTTAGTGCGGTTGAAGTAATTTCCAACATACCATCACCTCTAACAGATCAGACAACAGTCAAATCAGATATTGCCATCTGAGGGGCTATAAATATTATTGCCACTCGATTTACTCAAAAGCATTTCAAAATATTTAAAAAGAATTTTACACCTGATCTCTTCTTGCCAAATAAGAATCCTCTGGTGAGAGCCACATCGAGAGAAGGAAGCACTTGGTTTTTTTTTTGTTCCACTCATATTTTTCGTTCTGAAAAAAAAGAGTGTCAAACATCTGGGCCAGAAAGGTCCGAGCAGAGAAAACGTACAATTGTTTTGTTTTGCTGATCTTAATTGACTTAATAATTGAATTGATTGGTGATATACATACGCTGTATAGTAGTAATAAGATTTTACTGAATAGATACAGTAGTTTCTAGAATAATCCAATGCACTGACTGATAAATTTGCATTCCAATCAAAGTTACCAAATTCAGTTGAATAAAAATCAAAAATTGCAAAAAATAAATTTTTTGTTTCTTTAAATTTGTAAATCTAAATTAAATTAATTGTATTAACTTATTACTATTCATTTTATTAAAATTATTTCAAATATTAATTAAATTAATGGAGTCAAAGTGCCCACCAGACCCGTGTCGCCCAGATCCATGCAGAGCGCTCCGAAAAAAAATTAAAAAATGTGGTAAGAAACCTAGAGATGCTCCTACCGTGGGTGATAAGTGGGCAATGTGCTTCCCGCAAAATGGAATAAAAGTTGAAGATTGCGACGATCAGGGTTCAAGTCAACAAGATTTTAATGGCGAAGAACCAGAAGAAGACCCTCGTGGCCCCGAAATATGTGACGAAGAAGGCGATAATTCACCATGCAGCGATACGATTAACGAGTTTAGTACAGCATCCGATACTGACAGCTTTCCGGTCGGTTCTTGGGCCCCAGGCAACCAATCTGCCTCATCGGGGCCACTTGCTAAATCTGGTTCATCGGGGCCATTAGCTAATTCGTTGTCGTCCGCCCAATCTGACAATTCTGGAGCAAGCGGGAAATTTCAAATGGGAAATTTAAAATGTGTGATCGAACAATTTAATGAGCAAAAGAGGAAACTTATCCAACAAATAAAGCAGGAAGATCCAATATTATTTGCAGAATATTGTAAGTGCCCAGAAGTAGTAAAGCGACCACCGCGATGCAGCCCACATCCACCTCCGCCACCACCTGTCCCATTGCGCCGTCCTCCACCACGTCGTAATGTAAATTGTCCACAAAAAAAAACACCGAATCCGCCTCCAAGCATACCTGCATGTATACTACGGGCGTACCCAATCCCCGACCCTAGAATGAATGCTCGGTTTGAGGGGCCGTACGATCCCAATAGACCGCGCATCAGACCACCCCACCGAGGACCAGTTCATATCAAAGGTTTTCCGGAAAAACGCAGCCCAACGCCTGTACACATAGAACCACCACCGCCACCACCTGCTTGTCCACCATCAGCGCCTTGTGATATAAAACCCAATAAAAACCCAAAACCATGCATACCTAAAACCGTTGCCCCTAAAATAACTGGCGATCAAAAAAAAGACACCGAGGCAAAACAAACATTTGAAAAAATCAAAAAAATCGAATTAGACACAGTCTTGGATCGAAATGTTCATGATTTATCGTTGGACACGCCCGATCGTGATCCAACATTAATTGCCGATTTAATGAACAGCAATTTTCACTTAGATGATGATCCAACGGATGCGTATACCGCGTTAGTACATCCAATCGGGCGAAATAAATTAAGCGCCACCGATGTCCATCATACGGATCCCGGTTCGATGGTACCAAAACAAATTCCAGTTTGTAATCTAAATCAGCTCAGTACCCAAGTCTTGGATGAACTGGAAGCTATATTTAAATCACAAGGGATTGCATATCCACCGGAAGATCTAGCGACAGCTGAAACACGTAGTATGGACGTATCAAAACCAGAGCCTGATCCACCAAAACCGAAACCGCCTCCGGCACCAGCATTATTTAAATGTCCGCTTGAATTGCAACCATTACGTGTAGAAAATTTTTTCCAACTAAGAGGTTCAAATTCACCCGCTTGGTATCCCGGTATGATGGCCTCGTTTCCAGATGGACGTAGCACGTTACGTGTGATTGGAAGCCCAAGTGGTTTAATTAAGACTGCGTATACGTTTTGTAAACCTTGAATTATTATTTGAAGCACAAAAATTGATTTTGTTCGAAAGTAAATTTGAATAAATGTTTTAAATTGTACGCTTAACTGTTTTGACCATATATCACTATCAATGAACAGTATACAGATCAAAGATCGTCTTCTAATACCACCCTGATGTTCAGTTTTTAAAATTGGTTTTGCATACAAGTAAAAACAAAACTGGAAGTTTGGAGTACCATTAAAGCTGCAATGATTTCCTAGCCGTACTGATTATGAGAATGATATCTATATGTACAAGTTATTAGAAGACACCAATTATATAAGGAGTCATTTGTAGAATTTGCGCCGTGCATACAAATTTCGCGATTACAAAATCGTTTATCAGAAGGAGAGCTGAGGTATAACGTCCTTTCCAGAGTATATGAGTCCGGCTTTAAAAATGTCACCATCTTGTGTCAAAATTCCATAAGGACCGTCGATGAACTTCGCATACTGTGTCAACGTTACGTGAACATATGTGATAAGAACCCATCCAAATATGGTTGACAGAGCGTGGGTACGGCCATCTGTAACGATTTTATCTGGATTAAAATAACAAAAAATGAGTTCCCTGTCAAAGGCTGAGTACATTACTAACTTGAGTGTACATTACTAATGAGTACATTACTAATGAGTATTACTGTTGGCGAGATCTCCTAATTATCACAATACAGTTTCTTTCGATGTTCTAGGTATAAGTTATTACTCCAAATTCTTGAGTGACAATAACGCCTGAATCGCTTACGATATACTTAAATTGTGGTGGACAGAGCTACGGTTGGTTTTTTCCAATAATTCCGCGTTATTGCTCCTCGTTGAATCCTGAACACATAATCAGTTGTCGACGTGTATCGTCTAAGTCTCCTGCCCAATCTGACTCAGCATACGCTATATAACTAATAAATCATCACAACTAAATTCCAGCCTAGCATCAACTGTTCCCTTATCTAAAAACTCATTGTGCTGCTGCTCAGTGCGCTTTTCCCCGATTACTATTAAATCTACTGAGCAAAGCTGCTGCATAACAATTGTCGAGCCTCCATACCTGTGCTACAAACATTAAGCTTCCAATTGCTTTCTGATAGGGTATATTCCTCATTTCTTTTCTGTGCCATTCGTTTTAGGGGGACATGTTTTTCGTTAGCGTTTGATTTAGGTCCAAAACGGTGTTGAATCGTTTTAATATCTGATTCATAAATCGACCGCTTGATTTAAACAAAGCATTCCACGACGTCTGTGACGTTGACTAATATATATGCCCAAAATATAATTGGCTTCACCCATTTTTGGAATCCTGTTCGTTTAACAGGATTAGTAAATCGCCAGCATAATTTACGGCAAATTATTTCTGATTTTTTTAATCTAATATCTCTCAGAACTTTGTCTAGTTTCCCATTCCACACTCCGCTAGCCTGTGTCATTCGTACAGAGATGGACTTTTTACTCTCGCCTTTGATATACATACATATATCCTTCTGGTTGCAGAATTTGACTAACCTAACCTAACTGGTGAGTATATAGGTCCTCATAGTCGATGCCCTTCTTCTGCGCGTATCCTTTGATTACTAATTGTATATCGGACAACTCGAACTTCGTCATCTATTTTGTTCTTAAAAACCCACTTTCAAGCGATCGGTTTAGTTTGGGCAGGCAGTTAAAGCAGTTAAAAGCGTCATACTCCTCTTTTCCAGAGATGTTACTGTTGGTAATAATTCAGTTGAGTCAATCTTCAGTTCTTGCATCTTGTGCTTTATCAATAATGGTTTCAGTCATCCATTCTTCGACGCCATTTTGTTTCCGTGAATAGGGTGCATATGTTTGATGTTGTATTACACATATTTTCAAAAAACTAAGCAAATCACTGTTCAAACACTCAGTCACTTTATCCGTACGAAGAATTTTCATTATCATCAAGTATCCTCCTGAGGACCCCATGTATACACAAGCAGGCGGTTCTTTGAATCTTCTTTCATCAATAGTTTCTGGTTAGTCATAATTTTTAATTTTTAATTCCACCAAACGACAACCCCATACAGTAGTATAGGTTTGACCACTGAGACGTAAAGCCAGTGTACTATATGGAGCTCCTGTAACATTGGTAAAAATTACCAATTATTAATCTTGCCTTTGTCTAGATGCCAGGAAATTGAATAACGTTACGAAGAAAGATGTCTATATCTTTCCCCTCTAATAAATGGATTACTAGGAAGATTGTCAATCACGAAGTATATTACTGCTTTTGATCTCAAGGATGCCTTTTGGCAGATTCCCTTTAACTTAACCAGCAAAGGAAAATACTACATTTACTATACTGCTGGCTGGCCCCTCTATACCAGATCAAAGTGATGCCTGCCATTTGGGGTGTATAACACAGTCAATGTGTTGAGTGGCATTGAGTTGTTAAAGGAGGTCGCCCATCTCCCCTGTAAGGCTGGTTTATCTATAAATATACAAAACAGTAGTTTTGTCATGAAGGAGATAAAATACTTAGGGTATTTAGTGGGAGTCAAATATCGGCCAAATAATTGTTGAGTCATTTGTGCTGTGCGTCTAATACTTACCGGAAAATGGATGAATTTTATAGGCAATACAATTGAATATGGCCGAATTAGTATTTTAAAATCCGATTAAAACTTTTAATTTACAATTTTCAGCCAAGAGGAGTTGGAAACTGTTGGTTTTCTGTAAGAAATGTCTATAATCCAAAAAAATATCTTCGGTTTGGGATGATCTTCTGCCAGTCAGTTCTGTATTCCCATAAATTATCAAATTTCCGTAAACAAATTTTGGTTTTTCCGACCAACAATATATACGATCATTAGAGCTGTAAATTTGAATTCCTATACAAATAAAATTTACAGTAGACTTTCGTATAATCTACATACAGGATGTGGCCGAATTAGCATTTCACGACTCGATTTACACTTGTGAATTAATATTAGCAGTTGAACAATGTTGGTCTTTTGTTGGTCATTTTTGTATTCCAATTAATAGACAAAATTTTACATACATTTAGTATAGTAAAACGATAGCCGTCGAAAATATTCGACGGATTCCATATAGTAGGGCCTCCGAATACAATTGGGAAAAAAATATCACCAAAATCTTTTTAAAGTTGCGATTTCAATCGACGATTAAGACATATTTTATTAGAGAATGTATAGGGCACTTTCCAAAATAGAGGCTTAGTGTTTCGAAATGGCATACTAGTTAGGAACACTTTCGTCTGGAAAAGAATGGTACAAAAAAAAACGACTATCAAATGAAATTTCAAATACAAACTTGAAAAGAATTTTGCTATGTTATGGAATTTCATATATAGGCAATTTAAGATCGTATCCGACTTAAAATTGTTGGATACGTGAACTTATGAGTGCAAGTCAAATCTTACTGCTAAGTGGAAGAAAGAAATGGCGGACAAAAGGGCATCAGTTTTCAACTCCGATAACTTGGCCACCTTTTCCCGGTCGATTGCGATAGTCAACTCTAAAGCTATAAACAGAATAAGAGCGACCACGATGACAATCCGACGAATAAATAAAAAATATCGCTAAAAAAACGACATAACCTAAAATATTTAATCTGGGCCAAAATTGATTCTGTGAGCGTACTCGAATAATAAAGATTTGTAAAATTATCAAAATTAGACGTTGATGGGTTAGACTAGTAAATTTTACATGAAACCAACACGGGTCTTTTCGACAACACGAATGGGTGTTGCTCATTTTAAAATGTTGTTCAATCTTAACATGAACTTAATCGTGTATATGTGTCAAAGCCAAACAATGCGGAGTGATTTAAAATTGCCCATGATTTTGAAACCAAAACTGGTATGCCGAATTGGTTGGGTTCTCTCGACGGCAAACATACTAATATCTGGTGCCCACCAAAGAACGGAGCATTATAAATATAAATTTAAACTACAGAGGATACGATAGCGTCGTGGTCTTAGGTGTATGTGACACCAATTATTGTTTTACAGGTTGGCTACCGTAACAAAGTGGTTCTGGAATTTTCCAAAATAGTGAGTTTGGAAAACAATTGGAAGATGGTACAATTGATATGTTAGTAAAACGCTATCTAATTCCATAATTGATTTCCAGTTTTATTTTTTATTTAAAACCCCTATAATGTTCCTCTATTTTGGAAGGCCTAGATTCCGTATTGAAAACAATTTTTCCGCATTTTACCGAAATTTCCAGATTGTTGGTGTTACACTGTACACTCTAGCTGGATTAACTGGAGGTGAGTCCGATACAACCGTGGTGGAAGGCAGCTTAGGATGCTAAAGCTTATGCAAATTAACCTCAACCACTGCACAGCAGCCTCGGATGCTTTCCTGCTCAAAATAGAAGCTGAGAGATAGATGTTACTTTGATCCAGAACAGTGCCCGAAGAGCATTTGTTTTCTAACCATTGATATCTTCAGTATGTGTTGGTTACCAAATATACTAGAAAACCAATTTTCAGAAACAGATGGAAAAGCGATGGGGATACTTCAGCCACCCTGGTGGTCGAAGGAACTCCAAAGCACTCGTTTGAAATGTAAAAGATTGAAAAATGCCAAGAAAACAAAAACTGCTACGGATTGGAACTGTTATAAATATCTCCTTAGAACATATAAATATCAATTAAGAAGTAATAAGACGAGACCTTGGAGGCTCTACTATGATAAAGTACAGGAGTCCTCAGCGAATGTACTGGGCTTTCTCAAATACACAGAAAACTGAGTTAGCCCTATTTACTAGAAGGCACAGACTTCGTCAGATCGACCCGCCTACATTAAATGCCAACTTGACCTTTATAGACAAAGCGAAATACCTTATCCTTATTTTGGACTGCAAATCGAGCTGGAAAACATTTTAGAAAGAGTAAAGAAAGCTATTATAGCGCCCTATTCCTGTAAAAATGCCATTTTGATTAGAAGGTTATGATTAGAACCCCACATTGTACACTGACCCTATGTTTCAGTAGTCAGAGCCATACTACTAATATGGGCTGTCGTCCAGTGGCCAGCTCTAACAGTTTTGGTCAAACTTCGTTCAAAGAACGAAACTCATTAATGACACTCATTAATTATATACAACAGGGATATCCTTGATATTTCCGACAACCCTATTCCATCGCTTTCATTTTCTAGGTAAAGTTCCTAACTGAGGTTCCCAGTTATGAACAAGGAGGTTCTGAGCTTCTTTACAGCTGGTCCAAAACGGAATGGAAGAGTCAGGTATGGTGTTTTCTCTTCTCGTCTTCCCAACTTTTACCATTACTGTCAGGCTGAACTCGTCGCGATAATGAAAGTGTCGGACTAGTTGAGATATTATCTGCAAAGGATATTCGCATTTTTGGGACAGTGAGGATTCCAATAACCCGATACAATCACACTTCCTTACGTCGAAGGTAGCGCAGAATTGTCCCTCATTTATAAATGAGATGGCTCAATAGTCCAACATCCACTTGACGGGGGTGCCAGGGTATTTCAACATTGCACACTGTCTCATAGGTAAATTTGCGGGTAGACTGGGAGTTTCCGCTTATGAATACTGTCATAGTTGCGGAGATGAGGAGGAGAAAGAAACACTTCTCCACCTGCTTTGCAACTGTCCACGTTTAACACAAAATTTTATGGCGCAGTTCTAAACGCATGAAATGGACACTTAACCGATCTGCTTGGTGTCTTTCATGCGTCACAGACTGTTGTTTAGTCACCTCAAATACAGAATGCAGTGATTTGCATTTAGGATCCATCCCATGAGGAATTCACTAGAGCCATGTAGACACTTAAACGAAACCGTTCAGGGGGGGAGGGGGTGCTGTATTAATTCGGAGTTCTTCATATTCGGAAGGTATATTTTGTTCTTCATATTCGGAAGGTATCTCTCTTGGCCCCTGTGGTCGGGGGGCACTCACATGTCTCGTAAATCAAAATTGCACGAACATGTTTCCCAAGAATACCACCACAGTACCCTTTGCTTGTCGTAGGAGGCGACTTAACGGTTGGATCGCTGGGCTGACGACCCGCATCCGTAAAAAAAATATAGTGTTTATAAAGTCAACAAAAAGAAAAATGGATACCGCCAAAAAGACACCGGACCCCCGCTCAAGTACCCGGACACGAGATTTAGGATCGGCACGTGGAACGTGCAATCACTAAGGAAACCAGGAGCGTTAGAGGGCCTAATCACGTGCATGAAGGAGTATCGGCTGGAACTCGTTGCTCTTCAAGAAACTCGCTGGCCTAAAAGTGGAGACCATGTGTCCCAGGGCTATACGTTGTTCTACAGTGGAGATGACCTCGGAAATCTTGGAGCTGGATTTCTTCTTGGGCCGCAGGTAAAGAAGGCTGTTTTGGATTTCCAAGCAGTCAATAACCGATTGTGTAAGCTTCGCTTGCGCATGAAGTTAGCTAACCTGTCGATAATTTGTGTACATGCGCCCACAGAAGTCAGCCAGCCCCAAGAAAAAGACTCATTTTACAATGACTTGGACGATCTGATGGGATCTATACCCGAACACGATGTTAGAATGGTAATTGGGGACTTTAATGCTATAGAGCTGGCAGAAATCAGACCGACTTGTGTGAAAACATAGGCCCGTACTCCCGACACGAAACTGCGACCGATAATGGTGAGAGAATGATGTACTTTGCGGTTGCTCATGATCTTAGAGTAGCAAGCACATTCTTCCCTCACAAACACATACATCTTGAGACATGGACACATCCTCGCGGAACTTCCCGGAGCCAAATTGACCATGTGTTAGTTTCTAAAGGACGGGCTCAGGTTGTGCAGGATGTGAGAACTTATCGGTCAGCAACCAAATACGTAGGCAGCGATCATCATTTGGTCGCTGCAAAGCTACGATGGAAGTTTTCGTACAAGTCTGGGAACACAGCGAAACGCATGGTACGTTTCGACTGTGAAGGTCTGATAAATGTAGATCAAAAGAAACGATATCAGGATCTTGTCAGCGACAACATTAATGAAGCTAATTACCAGTCTGACTGCGTGAACTCTGTCTGGGGGGTACTGAAAACTTCGGTTGTCAGTGCTGCTCAACAGACTTTAGGTATAGTGAAAGTCAGACCCAAGAATGATTGGTTTGATGACGAGTGTCGTCTTGCAGTTGAGCAACAAAATATAGCCCATAATGAAGTGCAACAACGTCTCACAATCGCGAGGAAAAACAAGGCTGCTCTTGCAAGAAGGGCAGCTAAGCGGATTTGTAGACGGAAGAAGCGAGAATGGTGGAAGGCCGAGGTTCTGAAAGTACAACAACTCAGTAATGAGCGCAGTTCGCGTAATTTCTTTAAAGGAATTACTGGACTGAACCATACTTTCAGGCCTACGTCAACCGCCATTCGGGACCGGGATGGAAACCTCTGTGTCAACATCGACGCAGTACTTGACGCATGGAGTGGACACTTTACTGACCTGCTTGATGTCCATCATGCGTCACAGACTGTTGTTGAGCCACCTCTAATACAGACTGCGGAGATTTGCACTGAGGAGCCATCCCATGAGGAATTCACTAAAGCCATGCAGAGATTGAAACGAAACCGTGCACCTGGAGTGGACTGCATTAATTCGGAGCTCTTGATATTCGGAGGGGATACTTTGTGGAACTGTCTTTTCGACCTTATTCGATTAGTATGGCGAACCGAAGTTATGCCTGACGAATGGAAAGTGGCCGCGATATGCCCCATCTTCAAGAAGGGAGACCGCTTGAAGTGTGAGAATTATCGCGGTATAGCTCTCCTTTGCACTGTTTACAAGTTACTGTCATACATTGTATTGGATAGAATCACTCCTCTAGCGGAGGGCTTGGTTGGTGACTATCAAGGAGGATTTCGTCCGAATCGATCAGTCACCGATCAGGTCTTTTCGCTGCGGATGATTCTATCTAAATATTATGAGACATCCATCCCCGTACATCAGGTGTTCCTGGATTTCCGGCAGGCCTATGACTCGATCAATCGAGAGAGTTTATGGTCTGCCCTGGAATACCTAGGAATGCCAACAAAACTGGTACGACTATGTAGGATGACAGTGACGCAGTCTCAATGCTGTGTTAAAGTTGAGAACAGGCTATCGACAAGTTTTGTAGTTAACTCGGGTGTTCGGCAGGGAGATGCTCTGTCCCCGATACTCTTTAATCTCATGTTGGAGTACATCTTTCGTAAAACTGAAACACCGCAGCGTAACATCTTATATAGCCAGTCCAATCAGGTGCTTGCATATTCAGATGACATATGCGTGATTGGACTGAATAGCAACGGAGTGAAAGAAATACTTGATCCGCTTGTAGAGTTTTCAGCTTCAGTTGGACTTCAGATCAATGAGTCCAAAACGAAATACCTGATCTCTGGTTTTAGGGACAGTGGTACACCAGATTTTAGTAGTGGCCACCACACGTTTGAGGGAGTGAGGAGGTTCAAATATTTGGGCTCTCTTATCACTCACGATAACAGTGTGGGTGAGGATATTAAAGTGCGGCTGGCAGCTGGCAGTCGTTCTTTATATCCTCTAAGGCCACTGCTAAAATCTAAACACTTATCAAGTGCCGTGAAGCTGAAGCTTTACAAAGCGTTGATCAGGCCCGTTGTTATGTTTGGATGTGAAAGTTGGGCGCTGACGGATGAGTACGAGAGATGGCTCCTTACATTTGAGAGAAGAATCATGCGTGTGATTTACGGCCCAAAACGCGAAATAGATGGTACATACCGAGCTCTGTACAATATCGAGATCAGAGATCTGATGAAGATCCCCGATATTGTACATGAAATAAGATCTCAGCGAGTACGCTGGCTCGGTCACGTTCTGCGTGCTGATCCGGAACGAATTGTGCAGCGATCTCTGAAAGGAGAGCCACCATATGGTAGGCGCAGAGGTCGTTGCCGGCGACGATGGCTCCACGATGTAGAGAACGACTTGGCCTCTTCAGATTGTCTTAGACAGTATGAAGACCATGCTCAGGATCGAAACCGTTGGAGCCAGGTTGTTGACTCAGTAAGGGGCCAGTAATGGCCTTTAATACTGTTTATTATTATTATTATTATCTCTCGTAAAACGGAAACACCTCAGCGCAACATCTTACATCGTCAATCCAATCAGGTGCTCGCATATGCAGATTACTTATACTGGAATGGACTGCATAGCAACGGAGTGAAGGACATTCTTGATCCGTTTCTAGAGTTTTCAGCTTCTGTTCACGTCCAAAACAAAATAAATGATTTTTGGTTATAGGGACTATGGCACAACAGATTTTAGTATTGGCCACTTCAGGTTTGAGTTAGTGAGAAGGTTCCAATATTTGGGCTCTCTTATTATCACTCACGATAACAGTGTGGGTGAGGATATTAATGTGCGACTGGCAGCAGGCCATTCTCTAAGGCCACAGCTAAAATCGTAAAACTGAAGCTTTACAAAGCATTGATCAGGTTATGTTTGTATGTGAAAGTTTGGCGCTGACGGATAAGTATTTCAGAGAAGAATGATCCGTTTGATTTATGGCCCAAAACGCGAAGTAGATGGCCCATTCCGAGCTCTGTACAATATCGAGATCAGAGATCTGATGAAGATCTCCGATATTGTACATGAAATAAGATCTCAGCGAGTGCGCTGGCTTATCCGAAAGGAGAGCCACCATACGGTAGCCGCAAACATCGTTACAGGCGACGATAGCTTTACGGTGTAGAGAACAATATGGCTTTTTCAGGTTGCCCAAGACAGTATGAAGACCAAGCCAGACCGTTGGAGCCAGATTGTTGACAGATTAAGGGGCAACGGCCTTTAAACACTGTTTTTTATTATAGATATACATGAATTAACTTCAATATGTAATTGTTGTAATGATTTACAAATTGGTGGTCCATGTAATTTGGAAGCTAGTTTGATTAGAGTTTTATTGTTGATTTGATTATAAAAAAAAGACTAATAAATAATTCCTTGAACATTAGGATTACAAATTTGATTATGTAACTGCGTCCTCTAATCCCAATTCACAGTTGATTTTATCTGCATGGTGTCGCGGTCCATTAACAATGGCTTTCAAAATTTAACACAAACATCAAAATATAATTCAAGACGGAGTCATCAATTTAAATTTATTTTTATTAAATTATACAATATTTTGTTTGTCACTAATCACAATTTAAGAAACACCATCATATAGTTTTGGAGGTATGTATGCTCTAGGGAGCACACATTCTCCACGCAGTATTAATTAAAGCACTTGGTGTATTAATCAATTTTATAGAACTTCTACCATCTGGGAAGGCGGTAAACATTCCTGGATACCATAATGGTACATTTGCACCGCGTAATTGAAAAAATGTTTCTACCCGAAATGGATGTAATTCTATGACGCATTTATAATTATCGGGCGGTTCTTCATCTTCTTCGTTTTCCTCCACCTCCGGCTTGACGACAGTTACCTCTTTTATTTCTTCTGTTGCTATATTATCGGTCGGATAAATATATTCATTTGATTTAATTATTGCTTCGACACCTTCCATTACATGGGTATTCATTAAATTTAAGGCTTGGACTGGAATTGTTCTTGGAACCATTGAACCCGGCGCCGTATGGCGGACATCGGTTGCAAATAATCGCTTGTGTAAAGGATATGGCGTTACTAATTCAGACATAACCAATGGATCGATCCATAGAGGGATTCGCTCATTCATTAGTAATGCAATTACTTCGGGATCGCGATCAGGAAGATCCATAGCCAAATCTAAAACGTTTCGTTGCAAAACCGTATCCAATTCAATTTTTTTCATTTCCACAAATGTTTGTACTAGTTCGTCAGATTCGGATTTTTTTGTTGGTGGACAGATCGGAACAGTAATTTTGCATGTACCATTTATGTAACTATAAAAAAATTCTTCAAATTCATTTGGCCGTTCGAAAAATGTACTATCATTTCCCCTGTCCGAATATTGTCGCCGAAATAATACGTACGCGTCACGTTCTGCCATATATAGTGTTTGATCATTTTTTGGTATCTCGGATATATCTGGGAAACATCGTTTTCCATTCACCATCCGACTAAATAGCGGCGGTCTGGGTGTTATGCGTGGCTTATCAGCGTTTGCCTTAGCAAATTTTTCTTTACATTCTCTAATGCAATCCTCCAATGTAGGTGGTTTTTTTTGTGGTGGTGGAGGTGGCGGACTTTGTTGTGGTTGTGGCGCTTTCCTTGGAGCTGCTGGTGGTGGTGTTTTTTTCTGCTGACATACTGGAGATGGGGAACCAGAAGAATTACTAAATTGTTTATCACATTCATCCAAGCACAGCTGTAATGGAGATGAACCACTTATTCTATTCTGTGCTCTATTCCGTGGACATGCAGGCGGTGGATTGTTCTGCTGACCAGCTTTAGATGGGGAACCCGCTCTATTTTGAGCTGAAGCATTACCAAATTTTTGACCACAATCATCCATGCACTGCTGCAATGGAGATGAAGCACGTTTATTCGGTGTTTGTGGCTTATTACATGCTGGCTGAGGACTATTTGATGCTGGTAATCTACCTTGCTGTGCTACCGGTCTACTCTGTGGTGCTGCTTGGCCTGGGGATTGTGCCCTATTTTTACCAAAATTTGTGTCACAATCTTTCATACAATCCTCCAATGTAGCTGGAGGCCGACGTTTATTCTGGCATTGTGGTGAGCCGACCGCCGGTTGGCCACCTTGCGGTCTTTGTGGCGTTTTGTTTTGCTGTGGTTGTGGACATGCCTGCACAGGATTATGTTGTGCTGCTGGTCTAGGGCTCTGTGGTGGACATACCGGTGATTGTGGTCCACCAGGAGATGCAGGACTATGTGCTTGTTGTCTATTTGGAGAAGGTGATGGGCATGGCCTGGATTGTGATTGTTGTGGATTACCAAATTGTCGTTCACAATCATTTATGCAATTGGCTAAATTATTATCTTGGCCAGCGCTGCTTTCACTACTGGTACTTACACTACATGGCGAGGATGAAACACTTTGGGCTTGCGGTTGTTGTCCCCTAGAGCCCGCTTGTGGATTCTCTTGTGGTTCATCACAGTCGGTTACACTGCTACTACTTTCACTACATGGTGGAGCAGATGGATTTTGAACTGCAGGTGGCTGTGGAAACTTTTCCGCACAACTTTCATAACAATCCTCCAACTCGCTTGCAGTACTTAAGTCAATGCATGGCGAGCTTCCTCCAGCCGGTTGCGGCGCCCTATTCGGCTGCGGTTCGCATGATTTTTGCTGTACATTTTGCCTAGCTTTATCACGTTCTAATTTTTCGAATTCATCTTTACAAAATTGTTTACAAATTTCTTTTAGATCACCTTTTGATCGACCTATTTTTGGGGACTTTTTAGATTTATCACTATCGGATGGTATAGTGATACCAGATTCGCTGTATATTTTAAAAATTAAATTTTGAATTGATGGAACAAGTAATAAATCTAGATCTTCGGACTCCGTTATAATTGCATCTTCGATCGCTTCATCGCCTATTTCGAGGACATATATAGTATTAATATCAAATCAACAAACTAATTAATTTTTTTTAACCTTTAATATTCAATTTTTCCAGCTCAGCATCCAGTTCAGCCATTCTTAATTCATTTTGAGCGAGCGAAGCGTCTAACTCATCCATCTCATCACATTTACAATTCAATTCTTTGTTAAGAGTTTCCATTTTAGCGTTAAACCCACTATCGTCATTGTCGAAATAATAAATTTTCGTTCCGACGCGTGTTGTCGTTAGGCCCGGTACAGTTTGTTTTTCTTCGATGGCTCGTTCGTAAACTTTGTTACCTCTACGCGATTGACTAACATTCCGTTTCAGCTCCACACTCTGTACGATTGATCCCCCCACACCTTTTGGAGGAGTTTTTACTTTCGCACAAAATCCTTTGACTGTTTTTTCCTGCAGCTTCGGAGGCATATCGGAACGTATTTTTTTTTTTTTTTAATTTTTTTAAGTTTACTTAAATAAATTTACAAACAAAAAGTTATTTAACAAATATAAAAATTATTGACTTAATAATTTAGAAATAAAATTACAGAAATTTTTATTAAGAGCAAATTGACTAATCTAAAATTTATAAGTTGAACACAAAACCGAAAAATATTTTATCTATTTTCATGTTTCGAAAACAAAACGGAAAAGATTGCCCACTTAGATTTGGAATTGAAAATTTGCTTGTTTTCTCAACTACTGCTCGAGCACGGTATTAATTATAAATTCGTAAATCACTGACCAAAAACACTGGCCTTTTTTTTGTGATAAATTCATAATTTATTATTGGTAAAATTATTAATTTAATTTAATTTTTGCTATATATGTAGTTGTTGAACGACAAGATGAGGTATCGAATTCAAAATTTAACCGAAATTCAGTATTTTGAAACAAAGTTTAAATTTAGGAAAGTTAATATTCAGAATTTGTATTAATCACAAATTTTCTAGAATTCTCAATGTAAATACGCAGAAGTCCTGAAAATTCGAAATACATTTATTAAAAAATTAGAATTTGGCAAATTAGGGTTTCAATTTATAAAATAATTAGGAAAATGTATTTAAGAAATTTTGGAACCATAAAATTTGTGCCTGAATCTGAAATCTCTATCGCAACGCAAAATAACTATAATGGAAACAATAGAAACGGAACAGAATATACAATGCATTAAATGCCAAAAATATGGGCACATCCAAGCTGACTCTGATTGAAATTTTTGTTATTTATGGTGAACTTCATGATTCGAAACAGAGTACTACAATAAAACGTAAAAGATTTCATCAGTGGAATGTTCTAGTATAAGTGGCTGTGCCAGAAATCGCGATGATATATAACATATAAAGGTTTATGCATTCAACTGTAATTGATCTGGAAATTTTATCAGTCATCACAACATGTCATATTACTTTACCCAGTTACATAATACAGAATTTGTTCAACATGGCGCTCGAGATTAACTTTATGAAGCGATTAACGAAAAAAGTCAAGTAAATGTCTTATCCTCCTAACATTTTACATACTGGCCTACGACTAGAATGAACATATAATGTGTTAATATATTTCTATTTATAACAAGAATAATTGTTCGATCGACAACTCAACATACAGTGATCTGTTACCAGATCATCCATCGATAATAATAAATTCTCAAACCTCTCAAGTCTAGTAAATTTGGCGTGCAAAAATTCTAGTTTTTATTTCGTCAGAATAGAGCTTTGAAGGAAGAAAAAAAACCAAGCAATTTAGAACTACCTATGTGAACTCTCGTCAAATAGAAAATTACAAGGTGTAGCAATATTCAGCCGAATAATTTGGCAATGAAATATGGGCAACCAATATGGAAACCAAAAAATAGTTTAATTTTGAAACTTCAATGCAAAAATGGCACCAGACAACACCGATCTAATAACGACGCTATGCGAAGCAATCGGGCACAACGTCATCTGTATCACAAACCTAAGATTAATTTATGGCAGTAGATTTTAGCACAGAAATATACATAAATACACGTGAATATCATGTGTTATCAGGTCTGCTACAATAAATTTCTCACACCAATGACGTCAGGACAATGAAGCACGCAGACATAATACACAGTAACAATCAACTAAGTTCAAAATCAAGCCTACATAGCCGCTGCGCAATCCACAAACATATCTCGTAGAAAATTAAAAACTCAAACTCAAATTACAAATGTGCGAACATGACGTAATTTAGACACAAACGCGAACACGCACAAGGGATGATTGCAATAAATGCAGAGAAGACATTCTCACTACTGCAGAAGAGGCAGCGGTAAATGAACATGCTCACATTGGATTTATGTATAAGAAAATTCACAGGAACATTCACCAATAAATATTCCACCAACATAGGACGCATCTGGTTAACTAATAACTGAGACGAATCACAATTAAAGATGTGGAAGAATATTTTCAGAAACTACACTCATCCGTACGAATGGAATTGCAACTTAAAAGTGTTATAGTAAAGTTGAACAATAGCATTATCAAGGCCGCTGGAACACTCAAACAAATATTCAACAACCATCCCCAACAAAAATAAACTGAAAATGAACATCACAAATAAAATAATCGAACTCCTATATACCAAGAAGCCAAGAGTCAAGTTCTGTACAAGTGTCCTACTGTTCCTTGTAGTATTATATGGTGGGGCGCAAAAATTGAACAACATCCAGCGGGAACTTACAGAAAAATTCAACAATTTGGAATACATAGATGATGAGATGCTTAAGAAAATGAAAGGGGATTCAAATATGAATTGCCTAGTCATTGAAGAAAGCAAAGCGGCTATATGAAGTTCCTCCAGCTCAACTTTAACCATTGTGAGGTTGGACAGGACGTATTTGTCCATGAAGCTAGAGTTGATCTCCCTATTCTGTGCGAGCCTTACAAAAATATGGAAAGTTATAGCTGGGGTACCAACGCAACAAGTAAAGCCGCCAAATGGGCCTGTGGCAGACGAATCATTGCGGAGATGGGTAATATCCCAAATGTTTAAGTTTAAGCACTACATGGAACGATTGATTGCTGATGCTCGATTTGCAGCTCTTGCCAATGCAAAAGCGGCACAGATATGATGAGTGTGATCACTGATGCCTACTGTAAAACTATATCGTAGAACGACCACTATAGATAGTCATCGTCGTGTTTTTATTTATTCAGTATTGTTTGCCATTTCATCATGGAAAGACTGAGCCCGACATAGCGTCTACAAATTGTTCAGCTTTATTACGAAAATCAGCGTTCTGTAAGGGTTGGGTTTCGTGCGCTTAGACCAAATTACGGTTGGTATAATCGGCCTGTCGAAACCACTGTTTGGATTACCATCGAAAAGATTTAATCCCAGGTTACAGTATTGGATCTTACGCTACTAAATAGAAGGTTTGTTTATGGGCCTGTGAAATCATCAATTTATTTAGCAATTAATTTCACGGTTCGGATCGTTGAATTGGATATTTAGCTCGTGTGATACCTCTATACTCTTTTGTTTGGGGTACGAAAAGTGCAAAGTCTATGTGAATAAACCAGCTTTAAAAAATAAATGGCAAGAAATGTTGTTTCGAATGATAATAAAGTTTCTATACGATTAAATTAAATTTTTTGAGTTTTTTTAACTTTTGCACAAATTGCCTCTATAGATTTCGTTATTACGGATAAAATCACGCACATGTTGTTTGATGCTTCCTGTTTCTGGCATAACTGCCGGTATGACTTTTGCACTTCAGCACTCTTTCCACTACACCCCAACATTTTTCGATACATCGAAAACCTGTGGACTCTTTGAGATAACATTGATTTGATTAATCTCGTGCAAATTTATTGCTTCTGTTGGAAGTAGAATCGTGTGAACGACTAAACCTGGTGACAAAAACCTGGCTCCACAACTGAAAATTACTGGCCAAATTTTGTTGAAAATGTATCTAACTTGAATTTTTTCAAAACCAGTTTCATGTACGTTTCATCCATGTGTTTTGATGGATGACAAGTAAAAATGTCTATCTTTGTTCAGCACCAATACGCCGGTGGTCGAGTAAGCAGAGTCAATGATATTGAAATTGTGGACTCGAGTTCAAGACTCGTCAGCGCCAATAATTTTTTAATTTAATTTCTGTTGTAAAATTGGTTCAACATACAGCTTCTGTTGAAATTAACATCCAATTTCTGCAAGTACAAGAGCCGTCTCTTGGGTATGACCGTAATGAAAATATAATATTCAATTATAAATTTTCAATTTTCTCTATTGAATTGGCAAATATAAAAGATTTGTATATCATTCAAGATTTGTATATATTCCTCCTTATATTCTTAAAAATTTTAAAACTTCCGTTCCAGTCAATGATGCGTGATGCGATTTTCTTGGCGAGCCGCAATATTGACCACTGACCATACAAGTTTTAAGTTTAGGTCAGTACATGAATAACGTCCAAATAAAAAATTTCCCTATACAAACTGCAAGTATAACAAATAGGTATAGCTGAGTTTAAGTCTCGATTAAAAGTAAAAACAAATTTAATTTAATTTCTTACAAATTAATTCAATTCAGATTCTGTTAAATTTTCATTTTTCTCAATTCAAATGGTGAGTATAAAAGATGGGTTTATCAGTAATGAAGTTGTACGGCAGTGGTGAAGTAAGCGAAGTAATGGGCGTTTGATTAGTGAACGTGAGTTCAAGCGGGATTCGGCACAACGTTTTTTCAATTTAATTTCTCTTACAAATGTTGAACTAAACTCAGCTTTTATAAAAATTTTCAAATTTTTCCGATTGATTGCCAAGTATAAAAGAGGGATGTAGCAGCAATGAAAATGTACGGCACAAATAAGCAGAGAATACTTTTGGTTAAAAATTCGATGTTGCAGGTATTTTTATTGGGTCAGTTGGCTTATGTTGGTTTTTGTTTGAAATGGATTCACTTCCATTTTATTTAATGGCAACCAGTAAACTTTTCCTTTAATTGTAGTTATCTAGAACCCCAGTGAGTATTCTTCGCATTGAAGTCACCACCTATTATGAACCTTTTTCCCAGACGCTTGAAGAACTCTGAGTGTTGTTTGATTTTAATAGAATGTCTTGATGGACATAAACACACTAGGAATTGTCTACATTATCGACGTTGTTTACGTTGTTGACATTATCTACAGGTTGTCGACACGTCATTTTAGAAAATAACAGATGACGCGTAAACGCTCATCCCTGATTGTAATGGTAGCGAAAACCATATAGAGGAAACAATGGAGGAATGCAGGTTGGCCATAATAATTATTAAAAGATAGCTGATATCATTCGGACTCCAGCTGGCCGACCATAAAACCGAAGCAGTCGTAATTACCAGTATGAAGGTAGTAGAAACTGTAAATATTGATGTTGGCGGGATCTTAATCTCCTCTCAGCCTTCACTACGATACCTCGGTGTTGAAATTGATACACGCCTTAATTTCAAGGAGCACCTAAGAATAGGGAGCAGATAAGCTGTCAATGTATCTGCAGCTCTCTCTCGCATTATGCCCAACACTGGAGAGATCTAGACAGAGTCGTAGGATGCTACTGGCAAATGTGAGTGATGTGGCTTTCGCACAACATCCGATGACGAAGCTCTCGTAATTTCACGGATGATTCCCGTCGAACTACTTGCAAGGGAAAGGAAGAAATGGTATCTACATCAAGAACCACCAGTCAGCACAGGTAGTGGACGGATCGGCGAAGTTAATTACTACCTGACAGAGTTTCTAAGTGATTATGGCTGTTTTGGTGCACACATTTACAGATTTAAACATGCTGACACTCTATGTCCTGCCTGCAAAGAATCGCAAGAGGACGTAGAGCACATTTTTTTCAAGAATCATATATTGGGAGTAGATAGCGGTGGCAATCTCAATCTTACGTTGATACGCTGAAGAGAATTACGAGTTTAAGGACAAGTCACCTCCATGCGAATTAATACCTAACGATAGATCAGCATGGAGGATGGATGGAAAGGAGTGTGGTTTTAGATGGTAAAAACCATCACTGTTGCTGAGATGTTTTCACATCTTCTTCAAGATTCTCCTCGCTTTACCCGATAAAAGAACAAAACATAATCACATAAAGTATAATAGCTGGTTTCAAAATAAACAACGAAAAAATCAAGACTATGATATTTGACACGGAGATGTAAATGATTTCATATACCTTGGAAATTTATTCAAAGTTCAACTCAGTCGCAACTATTTCATCCTCTGGATATTGAAAACCCCTTGAACCAAATGGAGCCTCTAACTCGTTCAGTATGTATGTTTCTAATTTGTTTATGTGGTTTATAGTAATATTCTTTGGAACCAATAAAACCGTTCCACGAGAGTACCAAAGTATAAATATTTAACAGTTTTTACTAGATCATATCTTAAGCCCTTTATAAATTTCAATTAGATCAATGCCAAATTTTGAGCAAAACACAATTTTAAGCGAAAAATTGAAATAAAACACAATTGCTTTACGTAACCAAAATATATATACTTCCGAAGTATTTTTTCTTAAATATTTATATTCAGGAAATTTAGCACAAAATATGTATAAAATTCACAAAACCTTTAATAACTTATAACATATAGTTGACCTAGATAGTACAGAATAACATATCACCACCATAATTACGCTAGAGTTGCCCGTTTCGCCACGAAATTAAAATCATCCAAATTTTTATCCTTGTTGGTAAATTTAAAATAAATTCTCTTGTATTTCTCGATATCCTTTGGCGCAAGAGACGGTCGTGTTGTATTGAACGCATCCAGAATGTGATGTTGGTGTATCGTTATTGTGTCCGGTATATTCTGTAAATAATAAATAAAACGATTAGCCTACAAATAAATAACGTTTCTTTATAATTTCATTGATAACTTACGTCAGGATCACGTATAAGACACTCTTTCACAGCACTCATATTAGCGGTAGTCAGCATACTTTGAATATCGGCACCAGTGAAATTTTTCATTTTATTTGCAAGCGCTTTAATATCCACCAATGGGTCAACATTTAATGATTTTACCAAATTTTCGAAAATCTTTTCTCGTGCCACTTCATCAGGAAGTTTACACTCAACCAAACGATCGATGCGGCCCGATCTTAAAAGCGCCGGATCAAGTAGTTCGGGTCTCGATGTTGCCGCCACCACTGTCACCCCACTAAGTCCCTCCACACCGTCTAATTCCGTAAGTAACTGATTTACAACACGATCTGTTACACCGGTAGAATCGTGGCCTCGCCGAGGTGCTAAACTATCAAATTCATCGAAAAACAAAACACAAGGCTTTGCTGACCGAGCTCTGTAATTAAACAAAATTCATAAAATTCCGGAGAAAACAAATGTAAGAATTGAATTAACTAACTTGCTGAACAAATTTCGAACATTTTCTTCACTTTGTCCAATATACTTAGCAAGTAATTCAGGTCCTTTGACGGAAATCATTCGTAAATTCCATGCTTTAGCTATATGCGAAATTAAATAAGTTTTACCAGTTCCGGGTGGCCCAAATAGTAATACACCGGCTTGATTTCGTAACGGCGAATTTTGATATAAATTTGGAAACTTTGATGGCCACACCAGAACTTCCTCTAATATTTCTATAACCTTATCCATACCGGCAATGTTACTTAGATCTCCAACCTCCTCGTCATCCTCAAATTCACCATTTTTCGTAACTTTATTAAACTGCTCGTTATTTTCTATACCGGTCAGACAATAATTATTCGTTGTTTTTAACGATTCCAGAAATACGCTATTCGTTAGCATTGGAGAATTTGTATTGTTCCGTAGGGCATAAAATAGCGCCCGATCATAAAACTGTAACAAATCACCGATTTTATAACCTTCTGTCAAACTCGCTAATTTTTTCAAATTCATTTTTTTCCCAATATTTGTACTTTTATTACACAACTCCTTAATTATAAATTCTCGATCGCCCGCCTCTAAATTCGGTATCGTATTAATGGTTTGAAATAGATGCCGACCCCGTGATACATAAATATTTTTATTTAAATTTTTTATATTTGTAATGGTTGCAATCACAGATATGGAAGCATTTGTTGTAAATTCAATTATTAGATTTTGAATCATATTTGAAATTTTATTGCAGTTCTCATTCTCGTTGTTTTGTTCGTTTGTGGTGTGTGTTAATACGTCCAGGTTTTCGAGAAGTACAATCGATGGACAATAATTCATGCATTGTACAAATATTTGTCGTAAATCTTTTTGTATCGAGTCAGCTTTGCGGCCTTTGTTGCGGGAACAGAAAAATATATCGAAATAACAATTGAATGGCGGTTTGGAGAGTTCTTGTAGTATTTTAGAGCAAAGTGTTGTCTTTCCGGAATTGTATGGCCCTGAAAATGAATGACAAAAAACCATATTAGTTAAATTGCTAACTTAAGGAGTCTGCTATATTAATCGATACGCAACTGGACCAATAAATTACTAATACAATTGAATAGAAAACATAATTTCGGACGTTCCGATGTTCGTTTAAATTATTAGAATTAGTGCATTTCGATATTTGAGGACCTATTGAGGATCAATGATTTCCTTCAGAAGGCTGAAGCTAAGCTGAACATGATAATCTAATGTTATTTTTAATTGGAGATCACGAATAAAGGACCATTGAAATTATAAATGCGATTAAACAGAACATTTTAAGCGTTGAACTTTTTAAATATGTATTTTATGTTTTAACGATCGACGGGATCAGTATATTCGCGAATTGCGATCATTATATTTTACTGAACCCTCATTTTTTTCCGATCATCTATTTATAAATAAACTAAATGTACATACCAATAAGTAAAATATTTTCCTGCTGTCGGAATTGATTTTGCTGATTCAGACACAAGCTAAATTTAAGCTTCCGTAATAGTTCCTTGCCAATGTCCTCAAAATTCTTGAGTTTAATATAAGTCTCTTCATTATACAAACTAATCTCTTCAACCGCTGATTCTTTCCCCTTCAAAATATTATCAATATCTTTACAGGTGTCCATAACTTGTATTCTTGCTTCGCGCAATACATTCGAATCGATCATACAAAATTTTAATGTTTCCGGTACTAAATTCACCGTCACATAATAATTCGAATTCAATTTAACGATTTGGTTTTGATTCAGCAGTAACGGAAATAGTTTTGTATTATCTATAATAAATTTCTTAAATAATTCTTCAACATCTTTTAATTCGCGATACGGTAATTTTTGATGTGGCATTAATTCAATTTTTTCGAGAAAATTAATCACAGAGTTTTTAGGTCGTAACTTAATCCGTTCGAATTGATTTACTTTAATTAAATTCATTAGGATTGAATTCATTTCGATTGTCGGATACACCGAATTCGGAAAATATTTATTATTATTCATTGTTTTAACGTTAACGTAGTATTCGATCGGAGATGTGGCCGATGTTAATACGAATAATTGATTGTAATTGAATTCTTTATCAAATTCACCGCCATGCTCTACAAATAAATCGGCAATTTGTGATTTTTCATCCCATTTTGTTTTGACAATACGAAATTCATATGATCGGGGCGCTTCTTTTTTAAACATTTTGGTCATCTCGTTTAATTGATCTAATCGCATTTTCATTATATCATCGGTTTTCAATGATTTTCTACTATGCTCAACTGGACGAATTATTTCAGTTTTACTATGAGCTAATTTATAGTTTGAATTGGTTGCATCGTCGGCTATAAATGAGTTTGGTCGATTCGATCGCCTATTATCAGATTTTTCAATAGCTTGCGAGGTTTTAAACGGTGCTATAATTACTTCCGTGTTATTTTCTATTTTGCCAAAACTTAAATTTGGCGATAATTTTTCTATTTTAAGCGTAATAAAAATTGAACTATTTATCCAAATCACTAACGATTTTCCCTCATTCACAATTTTAGTTTGATCTAGTAGTGTTGCCTGTATTCGATTGCTACTCATTGAAAGCAATTCCCAATCGTCTTTATTTTGTGCCGATGCCGTTACCGAATATAAACCAATTACGTCAGCGACTAGGCAAGATTTTATCAGTGTCCCCTCTTTCAAACCAATCGCCTGGGCGACTTGTCCATTAATTCCGATTTCATAATCTGGCATATTAGTACTGTACGGTGCCCATGAAATATAATGACTTTGGTTGGCGAACGATAAATTTAGGCACCCCTTTTCCTAAAAATAAATTAAAACAAAATGAAAATATTAAAATTAAATTCTATATTTAGTGAAGGTTACAAATTTTGGATTTTATTAAAATATGAGTTTAGTAAACCCACATTAAATAAATTGATTGTAAAAAAAAAAAACTAAAATTCTCTTGAAATGAATCATCTGTTTGAAATTCCAATAAAACCTATTGTTAAGTCATAGTAAATGAAAGATGTAATGGTTTAGGTAAACCTGCTATGCTGCAAAACACTTTATAATTTTTAAAATTTATTTTATTTGAAATTAAACTTTGCACGATCTTAATAAATTTAGATTTTATATTCCAGAATTTATCTGGGTTCGGAGTTCGTTAACCGTCACTCTAAAATTGCCTACGATTAAAACATTTCAGTAGCATAACATTTATTCAGAGAATATTATCTCTGGGTTTTAACAAGCTTGGAATTTATCAAATTCTAAAATGATACGATTATGGAGATTTAGAAACTCGGAAAATTTAATAAATTTTTAAACAATATACAAACGTTTGTACAATAATAATAATAAACAATGTTTAAAGGCCATTACTGGTCAGGCCATTACAGACAACCTGTTGACAAATTCAAAATATAATATAATATAAATAATAATATAAAATTTCGAAAAACTCTAAACTTTTCCATCAATTTACATTTCAGAATAAGGCAAATCAGAATTTTAAAAAATTTAACTAATTGTTTTGTTGACAGATTCTAATTAAAAAATTTGATGGAATTTATCAAATTAAAATTTCACGATTTACAAATTTTATATTCCAAAGGATATGGCAAAACTAATAATGTAATCACAGGCTTTTTTGGAATTTCCAAAGAATTCGGATAAATCAGTAGAAATTCGGCTCCATTGGCACTTATAGTTTCAAAAAATTTCAATCAATTATTTTCAGCCGTAAGTATTTCGATAAAAAGCTAATTAATTGGCTAAATTACAAATTTTTATAATACCAATGACGTGATTTAGACTTTCTTCAATAAGATACTACGTGTGTTTTCTCCAATACGAGTTGAAAATATTTCAGTGAACTTTAGAGCAGTTTGAAAAATATAGGAAATATGTATAACCAATTTTAAAAACGGTGGTCGAACAACAGATTTAATATTAGAATATTTTATTCAAATTAGGTTAAGTTTAGCGTAGCAAAGTGTCCGAAATTTAAAAAAAAAAATTGTACATGATCATTAAAATTAGAAAATTCGATAAAATTTAATTTGAACAATAATGGCAACTAACGATAATTAGCACAAACTATAGAGTTCACACCAAGGCGTGGACATTTATCCTATTCATCCAGACTATTTGCAGATAAACATATTTTTCTAAAATTTCCAATTTCAATCGGTGATGTTCCAGATTAATAATAAAGATTCGTAATTTTATTATGCTGACTTCCCAGAAGTATCCAAATTTACAAAATAGATAGAAGAATTTGAATAAATAAGTTAATAAGATTATTCGTAAAAGTTTGTAATAAGGTTTTTATGATGCTTGATTGAAGAGCAATTGTGTTTAGTGCGGTTATTGAAATACTCTTTTAACCATAGCTTGTACTTGGCGATTGGGATTTCTCGGCGAAATCTAATTCACGGAAAAATTTAAAACTTAAAAAATCTCTTGAGGTTTATGTAATATTACTTATGTTAAGCCGATTTTTAACTGGAGAATCGTTAGATTGTGCACTCTCGCATACAACACATATTTAAACACAATACCTACCCAACGTTGAGTTTATTAAAAATAATGAACAATTTCCAAAAACTTTAAAAACTAACTTCATTTACAGACAATCTATAGTTCTATTTGTGGGCTCTAAATTACTTCGAATTGCGCTAATTTTATATACTCGTCTAGAGCTGGACGATCGTATTTGGCTTTCAGAACCCTGGAAGGTTTTATCGCTTTTTCTAATGTTTTGTTTCAAGTTGTTTATGCAGGATAAACTATCTGTATATGTTATCGTATCATTGCCGTGCCGTTATGGTGATCATCATCTTGATCTTCATTTCCAATTTTATTGCCAATTTTTTCATAAATAGTTTACCGGTTTTAAAAATTTCGTTCATGGACGTAGATTTAACTAGCTCGGTATTAATTGAAAATTGTAATAGAAGTGTTTTAAAAAGGAAATGTAGTATCCCCTTAATGATGATCATATGATCTTCTATACATTTACTTCGTATCGCGATCCGCCACCACTGCAAGTTTTAAAAAAGCTCATCACTTCGAGGATATATTTTGCAATATCCGAGTCATTGCTTTTAAAGTCATTTTTGCAAATTATGTGGAAATCAGTTACTTTCAATAGATCATTAATATGGTGCGAATTAGAATTCATCGAAATAATGGCTACGGAGGTGGCGAGAGTCACAACACTGATGCAAGAGGGGGAAAATTCACGTTTCGTAGCGAGGTTAATTATTTACTACGTAACGTTTAGTTAAGTTTTCGCGAGACGGGATCGTAAGAAACTTCAAATCAACGCATGGTATTTCTTCTTCGGCTTTTCTGAGAGACAGCAAACGGACCGCCAAATCGATGTCACATGAATTCCACACTCTACTAAACGGCAGGGAGATGCTCTGTCCCTGAAACTGTTTAATCTCATGTTGGAGTACATTTTCCGTAAAACTGAAACACCTCAGCGCAATATCTTATATCGCCAGTCCAATCAAGTTGCGTATACAGATGATATATGCGTGATTGAACTGAATATCAAGGGAGTGAAGGAAATACTTGATCAGCTTGTAGAGTTTCGGCTTCTGTTGGGCTCCAGATCAATGAGTTCAAAACAAAATCCATGATCTCTGGATATAGGGTAATGGCACACCAGATTTCAGTAGTGGCCACGACACGTTTAAGGGAATGAGGAGGTTCAAATATTTGGGCTCTCTTATCACTCACGATAATAGTGTGGGTGAGGATATAAAAGTGCGCCTGGCAGCTAGCGGCCGTGCTTTGTATCTAAGGCCACTGCTAACTTCTAAACACCTGTCAAGTGCTGTGAAGCTGAAGCTTTACAAGGCCCGTTGTTATGTTTGGATGTGAAAGTTGGGCGCTGACGGATGAGAACAAGAGATGGCTCCTGACATTTAAGAGAAGAACCATGCGAGCTCTGTACAGTGAAAAGAGACCAGAGATCTGAGAAAAATCTCCGACATTGTACAAAAAATAAGATCTCAGCGAGTAAACTGGCTCGGCCACGTTCTACGTGCTGATCCGTAACGAATTGTGCAGCGATCTTTGAAAGAAGAGACACCATATGGTAGGCGCAGAGGTCAGGTGGTCTAAGACAGTATGAAGACCAAGGCCAGGATTTTTTGCACCGGGGTCCATTAGTGGCATTGAGTGCTGGAGTAATCTGCCCAATTAAAAAAAAAAAAAAACAGCCCAGTATCGGAAACCTTTGGAGTCGGATTGTTATGTCTCATTTTTCTCCCTAGACATCGTGCAGGAAGACCGGAATTTTGTCAAAAACATAGGAGTTAATAATTGAAGCACGATTTGGATTAAGCATCGCAGTGACAGAATCAGATCTATAGGCGCATTGGAGGGCAATTTACTACATTACTTAACTGCTGTATCTAAGAACTCAATCGTTTTGATGGAATTCAATAATGGTTTGGGGTAGCATCAGTTCGGGAGGAAAAACAGAGTTCATCGTGATTGATAGGTGAAAGATATGTGAACTCGATTTTTATACCCCACGTCAAAGTCGTTGCGGATATGTATGGTTTATTTTAACTTAATGCATGATAATGCGAGGCCTTATAGAGACAACTCTTTAAAAAAAATCATTAGAACTCAAAATATTGTGAAAATGAACTGGCCAGAGAATACTGATAGACTGATTCGCGCGATGGTAAACCCTCCATTAACCATGCCTGCGCTGGTTGGTTGGTTGGAAACCTGGTTTAAGACACATGCATTAACGTGAGCAAAACATGGCATCATTAGTTTTGGTAAATTTAATCTGCCAAAAAGTTATAAGCCTATCATGGCTGATAAAATTCAAAATGGGAAGATGTACGACAAAAAATTGATCGTAGGTCGAATCGATAACGATGGCCTAGATATAGAGCTAGAAGGAATAATCTAAGTTCATCACTTATCCTATCCAATATCCTCTAAACCTGAATACAGCACTTATTTCGTTGTGAATAATGTGATCAAGGGTATTATGTACAACTATTATTTACTACATTTTTGACTACATAACGATTTGAATAAAAACCAATTGTTACTCTTACGTCAGTTATGACATTCATAACTTGTATAGTATTGTATCTGTTGCCAGAAAATTTTCGTCTACATAAATTTGTTGGAATTTAAATAAATGTCAAACAGAAAATTTACGCAAGCATCTCTGACAGACCCGAGTTCATGTACGTAAAGTAAAATTCAAAATTGCAAATGCGAACAACTTGTTTCGGTCGGTCTTTTGGCAAAACTAAAAAGTAAATAAAAGAATTTGCAGAAATGTGCAAATACACATCTCAAAAAGCAGCTGTGTGCGCGCCTAAAAATACACTATCAGAATGACTGGCGATTAACAAGATAAATAGACGCCAGTATAGTAAATTTCTGTTTCGTATACATTTATTGACTTTCAAAAACGTTAACTTCCGATTGATTCTAAAAATAATCACAGTCAAAATACATACAATAAAATGTTTAAAATTAGAATAACACTTGAATTATATGTGAGGTTATATCTGTTGTCTATCAATTACCGAGCGTAATGTATCCCACATTGTTAATTTAATTCACGAATTTAATAAAAATTTGTGAGATATAGATTATCCATCCACAAGCAAAATAACTTACATAAGAATTAACTAACTTGAAATATGTTTCCGGTAATAACACATAATTATTTTTAGCTGGTTTATAAACCACTGTAAATGTACGACGATACATTATTTATATTCACTTTATATTTTTATTATTATTAGTGATTATTTTAAATTAAAAATATAACAAATTTGTAATCAACTAACATTTTTGCACCACCTCAAGAGGATACAAATTCCAAAGTAAAAATAAAATAATGACATTTCTATTAAACTGAAAAACCAATGTTTTTTTATTTTTACGAAAATTCCCTGTATTATCACCATATCGATCAGGAGTTAAGTATATGTAACATTTTAATCATCGGATAATCTAAACGAGCCTTTCGGATTTCGGACATAAAAATTCAAAGATTTTCTAGTATATTTTTTGACGAAATCGTTAGCTGGTTATCTTTGAGAAACATTACTTTGCGAGTGTTATCGTACTTGACAGTGTACTACAAATTACCCTGTATTTTTACTGATTTAATTCCCTGTATAAAATGTAAACAATAAAATGACAAATCAAAAATGTCAAATAAATTTTGTTTTCTTTGAATTTAATAAAAAAGCTGGAATTTCTCGCTAATTTAAAAACCAACTTGTATTAAATGTATTATTCGGATGGATACAAATATTGGCTGGCATACAGGAAAAACAAAACCGAGTAATTACAGGCAAATATAGTGTGAATAGTGTGTTTTTATTACAGTACTTGTTTTTTTATTTTTGTTGTAGCTACTATCGATGCTCGCGATACAAAAATCAATGTCATGGACGTCTTGTAATTGAAAATGGAAAGGTTCGAGCTACCACACAACACAATCATACGCCCGAGCCTGATCGAGCGCTCGTCGACCGATTTAGAAAAGTGTTGACGCAACGGGCCGCATCTGAGAATTTAGAATTGTATTCGATATATTGGGATGAGGCGACACACAGACATTCCGAAGCTGCTCTGCTCTATACATTTACGCAGGCCGAATCAGCAATGCGAAAAGCCCGACGTAAACAATTGCCTGCTGTTCCCGCCACCGTTCAAGAATTAGGTGATATTTTATCTGTATCAGATCTATTCCGAATTCATACGGGAAACAATCGAGATCAATTTTATCAGACTGCAGTCACATTGGAAGATGTAACATTTATTGTGTTTATGCACAAAAAAACAATTGAGTTAGTTGGCCGCGTCGATGAGATTCATGTGAACTCGAGTTACTTTATTCAAACGATGGCCCCGCCATCGTACTATATATTCACAGCACATTCAATACATTCCGATAAAAGTAGCCCAATTCTGTACGCAATCACAACAAATAAAAATCAAAATTTTTTCACGTCGATTTTTTCCTATTTACGGGAACAATTAGCAAATTTCATAGCCCCAAATCTTATCATATCTGAATTTGATTACACTATGCAACAGACGCTGAATTATACGTTCCCCGAGGCTAATATAAAAGGGAATTGGTTCCAATATGCCGAAAATATTGTAAAACAAATGAAGTATTTTGGTTTGGAGCGTGAGACAATGAAAGGGCATGGTGCTAGTGCTTTACGAATGTTAATGGTGTTGCCTTTACTACCGGCCGAGTATATTACACCAGGGTTAGAGGCATTGAAAAAGTGGATGCAAGAGAAATTAATTTTAACCCAAAGCTTTCAAAATTTGTGTCAACACATCGAAATAAATTGGCTACGCGGGATTGGAGTCGAGAAAATGTCAATTTTTGGACTAACTCACGGAATGAATAATCATCTGCAGAATTTTAATAAGGAATTAAAGACTTTGATTAACATTAATAATCCGACTGTGTGGCACGTACTGGAATGTCTAACTGTGGTTGCAACAAAAAACTATGTGAGGCTTTCGAAAAAAATAAAATCCGGGAATAATACATCGACTAGTTCGAGTACAACACAGACGGTCCAACCAAAAAAAGGAAAATTTGTTGTCGATACTGTAATAAAAAATGCGACACAATTATGGATTAGAACGGCGGTACATTTACGACATCCGTTACAGTTCTTGCAGCTGTGTAGTCATTGTATTAAAGATATTAACACGTTCGTGTCATCGGACGAAATGACCGGTAATTCTGGTACTTCGAAGTCTTGTGTAAAAGTAGTATCATCTATACCGTCTGGTAGTAATACAATACCAGCATCAACACCGTACTATCAGCATACGATAAATCAACAGTTTAGTAATTTTCCTCCATATCAAAATTACTCGCAGCCATCAAATGTTTCGTGTAACTACCAAACGCCGTCCAATACTGTTAAAGACACACGAAGTATTTATCAAATGCAGACACAAGTCACATTACCAGTGCAGCCGCAATCCCAACAGCTTCCAGCCCAAACAAATCATGTCGTTAATATTCATAACGCCAGTAGTAGTATTAGCAGTAATACTGCAGTTAATTCCTCAAGCCCCCCACCACTTGCATTTTTTGCAAAACCACCGAAAAAGATCGTGGTTAATCGAAGCATAGTGTTAAGAGAGCCACCGCCTCTGGTCCCGATCGGAAGTGGTAAAAGAAAAACTACTTTGTAAATAAATTTTAGTTTTAAACAATTTGATGTTTCTGTAATTGACTGTAACAAAGGCCTCTTGTAACATGACTAAATCCTGAGTTCCAACATTGTTTCTCAAAGTACCGAAATGGAAAAATAGGAACTGTTTTAAACAATAAATTTATTTCTTTAAAACACAGGACACTCATAAAAACTAAAATAAATCAATAATCTCGATAAAACTTAAAAAAAATCAACTCGTGTATCAGTGCGGCATCGCATTATTGCTTTTACTTTCTGAACTATGCACCTTAAGTAATTGTGTCAGTCTTTGTATTTCATTTTCTTTTGATTTCAATTGATTTGATTCCTTCACCTCCAGCCGCAAGATTCGTTCCTTTAGCTCAAAAATTTCTAAATCTTTTTTCTTTAAAATTTCATCCTTCATCTCGATCTGCGTCACACTTCGATTCTTTAGTAGATTTATCTCGACCTCCTGATCCGACAACCGCTTCTGTAAATCGAATATTAAATTATCTTTGGTTGAATTAAGCCGATTCATAATTTCGACAAGTTGAAAAGTATCGGGTCGCTTCCTATGATGCGACAACAATCGTTTTAATAAATTTGAGTAGGTTTCGTTCACTTGTTTCGGGAAATTACCGGAACGGATTTTTTTAATCGTATGCACTCGTTCCATATCAGTTTGGAATGGTAACAATAGTTCGAGCAGAATTATGCCCAAACTATAGATATCCGATTTAGGATTGCATTCACCGTTTAATTGTTCGGGCGCCGCATATAAAGGTGTCCCGAATCCCTGAGTTGAGTGTGAGGTATTTTGTAATGGACATGCTAGTCCAAAATCACCAAGTTGTACGGTCATTTTGCCGTTATGTTCGAGCGCTACAAATATGTTACTCGGTTTAATGTCGTGATGTACAATTCCACGGGAATGGATGTAGTGCAAACCATTCAGCATTTGTGAAAATATATCGGACACGATAGTCAAATGTGTGGGATGATTTTGATAACTATCGATATCATTATCATCTCCATACTCGGTCGGTATACCTTCATCGGACGATGACGACGAAACCGGATGATCTACAACCTTCTTCTTCTTGATGTCAATTGTACTAGAGGTATGATGAAACAGATTCGAAAAATTTCGTTCATGATTCGTCTGGTTGTGATATTTGGCCTTATTGGAAGGATCTTGCAGAAAATTCTCATAAAACTCATCAAATCGATTGTGCTTGTTTCGTGAATCTAGCCATTCGCGTAATGTCAATTGACACAGTGTCATTTGTATATAGAGTGTGGCCCATTTTAATTTTAAATGTGGTTGACTTTTTTCAATACTTATTTGTGGTTTAAATTTGGCTAAAATTTTATTTGCGCTTATCTGCGTTGTGCTGGTTTCCGTATCAGAGACGTACGACGATTTTTGTGTGTCGGTGGTACCAAGCTCATCGTTGCTATTACGGAATTCAATAAAATCGGATGAAGATGACGAAGATGAGTCCGATTTCATTGGATAGTCTTCTTCATCGTCATCCTCCTCGTCAGATTCACTACTCTCGGTTTTTTTGATTTGATTGACTTGCGAATTGTTTGCGATCAAAGGCTCCAACCAAGCCGCTTTATATGGCACGATGTTCACATGATTTAATCCGGCCAACGTTTTAACTTCACTCAAATGATGTAATACATGATTTATTGTAGTCGACTTTATCGTGATTTTCTTCACCGCATATTCAATACCATCCAGTTTGTGACGAGCCTTGTAGACCTTACCAAATCCCCCACCTGCAATAAAATCTACCTCATCGAATTCTCGATAGTATCGCGACCAATCCATAATTCCTAGTGCGGGTGCTTGTGAATTAAGCGGCCACACACTTTGTAATGCAATTGGTAATTCTTGGCCACGGGCTACACTCACTAATTGGTAGAGAGCCTTTTGGTATTGACTTCGCATCATTTCAAATTCGCCCATCGAAAAGGTTTCATCAATTAAATTCATCTGATGCAATTGTTCACATATAGAGTTATATAATTTAGTCGATCGCAATCGATCAGGTTCCAGCATCGAGCACAATTGTTGCACCAAACTTTCCACCAATAGACTAACGGGTGTTGTTGCCTTGGCTGCAATCGCGTCCAGTATTCCCCCATTTAATAAACGATTGGTTGCTGTTTTGGTTACATTATTATTAATATTATACTTCGTTGATAATTTTTTGCTATTATCATCCACTATAAATAAACAATCATACAAATTAAACACTGTAGAATATTCTCGAATATGTGTATATGCAAAAAACTCCTCGACCATATTTTCTATGTTTTCCCAACACTTACATCCATCAAATGTTGTTATGGTTTTTAAATTATCCCAATTAATATCATCATCGTTATCATCATCATTTAACTCGTTTGAGAACATTTTAATAAGATATCAACGAACTTAATCGATTAATTGTGGTTTTAAGTTTATTTCTTGTTTATTTGTAATTTTTTTTTTAAATCGATAAAAAGAAATATTCATACAGAAGAAATGAAATAAAATTTTGACGTTTACGAAAATGACAGTAATATACTTTTCTGTGGTAACTAGCGAACCAAGTGTTGCGCACATAAAACATTACCAAATCAAATTTTGTAAAGCGATAGGGCAATTATTTAGTTCAAGTATTGGCCGGTTGTTTGAATTTTGTGAAATTTGAATCCAAATATGATTATTTATTTTATTTTTATTTTTTAGAGTTGAGTACGACATATTACGTGACTAAGGAATATTTAAAAAGTCTAGACTAATCATAAGTTTAAATCCCGAAAACTTGACCATCGCGAATGAATTATTTTTTTAGGTAATTCACTATGAATCTTCACTGAAAATAACTGTAACCTTCAGAGGAAACCAAACTGGTGAGGTAAAACAAGCTCAATCAGAATGAGAAATGCGAATTATTTTAACGGAAGCTTCAAATATTAGAATTGTGCAACAGATTATCAAAGGTTTTCTCAACATTCCTACCTACCTAAGCTTATTAATTTAAATTCAAGTACCGTTTGGAAGAGTATTAGATATCTTGGTGCACGAAATGCACCTTTATCACATATGCTCCGAAGCCAGTATTTCCAGCCTCAACGATATTCTACATATATCTTGGGACTCGGCAGCCAGTGGAAAGTAACCCATATTGAATCCGGGTTGAACTAACCCAGCGACTTTAATACAGCCTATTTGATTGATAATTAACGAGAGACGATTGAAAAATGCTTCCTAGTATAAGGTATCTGAATATTGTTCAGTAGACAGTCGAAATTAACAAATACTTTATCGAGTTCTTACAAAAGTTGAGAGAACGTGAGAATTATGAGCCTTGGAAGTTTACTATGTAGTGTTACTTACAGAGCTGGGCGTTTACGCGTCATCTATTATTTTCTACATTGACGTGTCGACAACTCGTAGATAACGTGAACAACGTAGACAGTGGCGATAATGTAGACAATTCCTAGAGTGGTTTTGTCAATTATGTAGTTCTAAACTAAAGGATGACCAAATTTCTTTAGGAACAATGCGTTATTGGTGATAGTTTTATAGAATGTCCCTCAATGCATTTAAATCTCCTTTCAAAATGAGCGAAATTTAAAACTAATCGTGCTCAAATATCATGAATCTACTTCATCCATTTAAAATCCATTATAAAACGGAACGGTATAGAACAGCTCGCAGAAAAATCGGAAAAAACGACTCACAAAAAATCAGACAAAATAATTATAACTTTCATTAAAAATAATCCGGGGAACTTTAGCTATGACCGTGCCATAAAATTTAACACACCCCACTCCATGATAAAACGAATTCGAGTTCAAGAAGGTGCTACCGAGTTATTAAAAAGCCAAATCGTTCAGATAACCAACACTTCATTTATATGAAAACTAACAACTTTCCTATTATTGTGGCAGGATTGTACTGTCCACCAACTCATTCTATTAAAAACAAACAATACTCAGTTCTTCAAGCGTCTGGGAAAAAGGTTCACAATAGGTGGTGACTTCAATGCGAAGAATACTCTCTGGGGTTCTAGATAAACTACAACTATAAAGCAAAAGAATTACTGATTGCCATGACCCAGGCAAAATACCTGGCCTGATCGATTTTTTTAGAACCAAACTCTAATCGAGACTAAACTCAGCTATAACTATTTGTTATACCTTCAGTTTGTATAGGGAAATTTTTTATTTGGATATTATTCATAAACTGACTTAAACTTAAAACTTGTATTAGTGGTAAATATTTTGACGCTGACGAGAATTGAACTCGAGTCCACGAATCCAAAAACAATGTGTTAACTGCACCACCGCCGTTCTTAATAATGTTGCTAAACAAATCTTTTATGATTGCTAATTCAATTGAGAAAATTGAAAATTTTAGAATTTGGAATGGACTATGCTTATAATTGACCCATCACCGTATATTTTCATTACGGTCATAACACAAGAGATGGCTCTTATACTTTCAGAAATTGAATGTAGATTTCAACAGAAGCTGTGCTGAATCAATTTTACAGCAGAAATTAAATTAAAAAATAATTGGCGCTGACGAGTCTTGAACTCGAGTCCACGATTTCAATAGCATTGACTCTGCTTACTCGACCATCGACGTATTATAAATTGGTGCTGAATAACGATAGAAATTTACATGGCACAACTGATAGAAATCTTTACAAAAAGGTTATAACAAGCAATGTACTTATTGATCATATGTACAATGTACTTATCACTCATGTTGGCGAACAGTTAATTTCACGGTTCGGATCGTTGAATTGGCTATTTAGATCGTGTGATACCTCTATAGACTCTTTTTTTTGGGGGGTTACGCAAAGTCCAAAGTCTATGTAAATAAACCAGCTAGAATTGAGGCATTGGAAGCCAACATTACTCGTATCATTCGCCAAATAACATTTGATATTCTCGAACGCGTCATCAAAAATTGGACTTTGAGAAAGAACCATCGCAGTTGCGGCCATCATTTGAAAGAAGTAATCTTTAAAAAATAAATGGGAAGAAATGTTCTTTCGAATGATAGTAAAGTTTCCAAACGATTAAATTGAATTTTTTGAGTTTGTTTAATTTCTACACAAATCTCCTCTATAGATTTCGTTATTACGGATAAAATCACGCACATGTTGTTTGATGCTCCCTGTTTCTGGCATAAATGCCGGTGTGAATTTTGCAACTTCAGTAATCTTTCCAATATAGCCCAACATTTTTCGATACATCGAAAACCTGTGGACTCTGAGATAATATTGATTTGATTAATCTCGTGCAGATTTATTGCTTCTGTTGGAATTAGAGTCGTGTTCGAGCTGTTCTATACCGTTCCACCGTTATAAAGAGGGCCCCACTCTATATAACGCTATATATTGTTGTTTTGGGTCAATTTAATAATTTTGTGATGGATAAACTTGACGCTGAATTCATGGTATTTGAGCACGATTAGTTTTAAATTCCGCTCTTTTTAAAAAGAGATTTAAATGCGTTGACGGAAATTCTATAAAACTATCACCAATAACGCATTGTTCCTAAAGAAATTTGGTTACCCTTTAGTTTAGAACTAATTGACAAGACCACTCTAGGAATTGTCTACATTGTCGACGTTGTCTACGTTGTTGGCATTATCTACGGGTTGTCGACACGTTACAGTAGAAAATAATAGATGACGCGTAAACGCCCATCCCTGGGAGTATGTATCGGTCACAACAGTAACAAAACGTAACTTGTCACACTGTATTCTACTTTCCAGCGCGATTTGCTTTCGTGTAAAGTCTGCTGATACTGCTCTTTTTGCTTCCGGATATCTATTACCATCATCTTGATCTAATTGGTGTAGAGCTCTTGTGGGTAGATATGTGGCCGCGCCTGTCCCATACGTGACTGTTATCAGCTGGTGTGTACTGATTGTACCATTGTAAAGGGGTTTCCAATAAGAGGTTTCAGTTGAATATCCTGCTATTTGTGCAGCTGTCAATTTTGCAGCTGCCATCGTTTGACATTTGACAAGTAAAAACTATGCCATTACTAAAAATGGTACGATACACGCTTCAATAATGTATTGAAATTGTTAAAATTCACTACAAAAATGTTGAAAATTTTCGTCTTCGTCACAGTTCGCAAAACTAAAGCACTTTTTGATAGTCGTGAAGCACTCTCTCGGCCGGCAATAGTGAAACTGGTGGAAAAATTTGAGCTGTTGGGACAAGTTAGTGATGTGAAGAATCGAAACCGTATGCATCGCTCAAGAACAACTAAGAATATTGCTTCTGTAGCCCGTAGTGTTGAAGAAAACCCAGGTTTGTCGATTCCTCGTCGATCTTTGGAATTAGACTTTCCACAAACGACATTACATCGTATTTTGCATAAAGACTTAGGTCTTAACGCTTTTAAAGTTCAGTTAACACATGAACTCAAGCCGGTCGATCACCATAAACGTCGTATCTTCGCTGATTGGCCGATTGGGTCCTTCAAATGCATCAAAATGATCCGGATTTTCATCGAAAAATCATCTTCTGTGATGAGGCCCATTTTCACCTCGGAGGCTATTTTAATAAGCAGAATTGTCGCATTTATTTGGGGCTCAGAAAATCCAAGAATGATTTTTGAAAAGCCTCTCCATCCTCAACGTGTCACTGTTTGGTGCGGTTTTTGGGCTGGCGGTGTGATTCCTTATTTTTTTGAAAATGAGGCTGGTGCAACTGCTACGGTGAATGGATTGCACTACCGAGCTATGATTAATGATTTGTATATGGTCGGAATTAGAAGATATTGATTTTCATTTATTTTCAGCAAGACGGCGCTACAAGCAACGAAACAATCGCAATTTTGCAAGAAATGTTTCATGACCGTGTTATTTCTCGAAGAGGTGATCACAATAGGCCACCAAGATCTTGCGATCTAACACCTTTAGACTATTATCTTTGAAACCACGTGAAAGATAAGTTCTGTGCCAAAGCTCCACAATCGATTCAATACCTTAAAAATGGAATTCGTGAAGCTATCAAGGACATACAGCCGCAAATGTGCGAATTGGTCATGGAAAATTTCATGAAAAGGATATGGTGCTGCAAGCGTAGCCATGGCGGCCATTTGGCTGATATTGTTTTCAAATGTTAATGGCATACCTTCCTCTTTACAATGAAATACACATTCTTTGATTTCTCTTAAAAAATACTCGTTTCTTTTTAAATATCAAAATGAAACCTCTTATTGGAAAACACTTTACATTCTGACACCGTTTTTCTAAGGTCAGACAGAAACTTTTGGTTCCAGTGAGAAAAACATTAAAGTTACCGTTAACCTTTTCGGGACTAAGAATTTGTCCACCACATGGTTCGATAGCGGAAAGGATAGTCACATCTAGAATCCCTAGATAAAATTGAAGCATACTCTTTTTCGCTCTCTCAAGTGAAAAACCAACAACAATTTAATTTTTTAAATTTAATTAATTTTTAATTATTTTAGATTTTTCATTCTTTTTAAATATTTCATTTTTCTTTTTATTTATTATTTATTTACGTAAATATTTACATGTTTTTTGTTTTTTTTTTTTGTGTATGTTTTTGATTTTTAATTTAAATTAATTTTTGTTTTTTGTGTAAATTCAAATTAATAAATTTAATTTTTATTTTATTTCGGTAACTATAATTATTTATTCAACTTAATTTTTTTTATGTAATATATTCGATATGTATATATTAATAAAATTTGTTAATTTTAAATCAATTTCATTTTTTTGGAAAAATATTTTTATTTTTTTAACTTTCATTATAATTAAAATATATATTAATATATAATTAGGTAATTAAAAATGTAATTTATATATTTAAAAAAAAAACGAATTGCACAATTTTTTTAGTTTTTAGTTTAGTTACACATATTTTATGTAAATAAATTATAAATTAATTAAAAACGTGTGTGTTTGTAATTGTTTTTGATAAATTTACTTAAGAATTAATTTTATGAATATGTTTATAGATTTTATTAATTTATATTGACTATATAATTCTTGATTTAGTTATTAATTTTAAAAATAAAATTTTAAATTAATTTTTTAGTTTACCTAGGTTTTGTGTAATGTTGAACAGTAATTAGTGATTTTGTAGGTACATATATATGGTTTTTAATTGTGATTGCTTCACAGCCTATAAAATAAACAAATTTGCGTTGATGGGACTCTAACATAATTACCTGAATAAATTTTCCGAAAAATTCCACATCTGCGTGGTCCAACATAACACAACCATTCCGAATTAAAATTTCACTTTGATTCTTGTTTTTTTTTGTATTTTATATGATTTTTGTTTTATTTATAGTTTGGCATGGCACTTATCAATTTACTTAAAACAATAATAATTACTACTTATTTAATAAAACAATTAGAAAAGAAAAAAAAACTAAGACTACATTAAAATAAAAAGAAGTATTTCCAAAACATTAAATTATAAAAAGCGCCCTACATTTATGTTTTTATATTTTTCATAATTTAGAATTATATTTTTGATAAAAATATTTTTAATTAAATTTGTTTTCCTTTTTTTTGCCACATAATTTTCGAGAATCGCATAAAATTACACAATATATATATATACTTTGTTAATATAATCTTGAACAGGACTAGAATATTACACACATAAGAGATTATTCGTTAATTAATTTTTTAATTTAAAAATTTAATTATCAAAATAAATTTATCAAAATTATAATTCTCTTTGTTAAATTTTAATTTTATAATTTAATATTTAATTCATAAAAAATATATTCATATACATATATATTTAATTTAATTTAATTTTTAATTTAAATATAACAACAAAATAGCTAACAGTGAATGATAATATAATAGAAAATATACTCTCTCTCTTTCTCTCTATATATATATATATCTCCTTCTTTCTATCAAAAATTATTAATATTAGCAATTATATAATATGATACAATTCTGAAGAGGGGGGGGGGGGGGGGGGGCTGAGGGATGGGGGGGGGGCGAAAGGTTTCCTTTTCCTAATTGTGAGTCTGTATTCTATATATTAGGCATGTTCTATGGCACATTAGTTTTATATACTCGTTCGTACAAATAAAATCTTTTCAAATTCAAATCAAGATATTTTTATTGTATTCAAACCGAGGAGGGGGAGGACTGCTTATGTTCAGGAATCATATAAAATTTAATATTTACAATTATCCTAAAAATTGTTATTTTATGGATTATCCAATAGATTAGAAAGTGGTCGATTTGAAAATGATTTATTTGAACTTAAGGTTCCATAATGGGGTAATGGGGATGGGGGGTACTATAATATAATAAATTGAGTAAACAAGCGATGGCACACAATTTTCTTCATCCACATTATATGTAAAACAAAAAATAAAAACAAAAATAATTAAAATTTCCTACTTATTATCAAAAAAAACTTAATAAAATTGATGCTATACAATACTTTCTTTTTCCGGTGGCGGTGATAATTCACTAAAACCGGCCACACCAAGTACCCCACTTTGCATAACGCTAATTTTGGCATCACTCGAACGGAAACCATTCCCTTGAAATATGCCGGTTATAAAATTGGTCAATGGTTGTGTAAAATTTGATTTTTTTGTCGAGCTACCGCCATCCACACCACCACCACCGCATTGATTCCCACCAACAACATCATTATTATCACCTCGATTCGAGGTCGACGATACTTGATTTAATTGTAGACCAACCATTTCAAGTGATCGCCATCGTTTTTTATTATTTATTAAGATTTCATCTTGTGGACTAGTAAGTGAACCTTGCCGATATAATAGCGGACAATTGGGATCTTCAATACCAATCGAACCGTTACAATTATTATTGAGGTTATGTTTATTATGTATCGCACCATCATGCTGCTGCTGATTATGATGATGATGATGATCATGACATCGATCACCATCATCATTATGATAATTATTATTATCTATTCTACTATTTAAATTATTATTATTTACTTTATTATTACGATCATTATTATTTATCACGGATACTGTAGCATCGAACGAAATTGAACCGTGCCGCGATGTACGACGTCCCGGTTTACTATTACAACGGCTACTAATGTTTAAATCTTTTTTAATTGGTTTAGCGATTTTTGTATCGGGTCGATTTGTTAGTGTTTGACTAGGAAATGGATCTAATGATTTGCTTTCGCCTAAACGATAATTTAAATCGACGCGCGTATAATCATCCGACGATATGGCCGATCGTAATTTTTGTTGAGGTTTAACTAATGTTTTTTTACAATTGATGGGATCGATCAGGGATTCACATTCGGAATTTTCTAGTGTCGAATTTGAACCGACTTCGCTTAGGTATAATGGGATTTGGGCGATGCGGCGAGGGCGCGGCGATTCTCGATGAAAACCATGGCATGAACCTTGAAGACTATATGAACTGTCGATGTCCGTGCGTGGAATACTTGAATGACGTCGGCTACCACCACCTGTAAAAATATACAAACGAGATCGATGAAAATGAGAAATTTATAAACAATAAAAAATATAAAATCGCGCTTACCAAAATTAATCAGGCTCGGCTGCCGTGATGTTGAATTAAGCATGGGGCTTCGCCTCGGTCGACAAAATAGTGGCGGTGGCAAATCTCCAATGTCCACATATTTCTTTTGAATGGCATCTTCATTTGCCCCGACTAGCCAGTATGTCATAACGTCCCCCTTCCCCTTCATGGGAATTAGTCCCCGCTTCTCAATAATGTATCCGCCTAGTTTTTCAAGCGCCCGCTTCACCGCCTCCGACACATGTATCTTCAGGGCCTCACCATTCGATTCCATACGCGACGCTGTATTCACCGTATCACCAAATAAACAATATCTAGGCATTGTTAGTCCGACGACACCGGCCACAACGGGTCCCGTGTGCACACCAATCCTCAATTTTAACGTTTCATTTGGCCGATGCGATATTTTATGCGATCGTACCGCCTGCAACAATTCCAAACTCATTGATGCAATTTCGCCTACATGTCGATCGCCATTTGAAATTGGTAACCCCGAAACAACCATATAGGCATCGCCAATAGTTTCAACTTTATAAACATCGTACCCCTTGATGATACGATCGAATACTGTATACAAATCGTTTAAAAAGTTAACTACTTGAAGCGGTGTACTCTCAGCTGACATCGCTGTAAAACCAACAATATCACTGAAATAAATTGTCACTGAATCATAAGAGACTGGCTCAACACCGTGCCCCTTGGTTAATTTTTCAGCAACCGTTTGTGGTAACATTCGATTTAATAAATCCTCTGTTTTCTTTTTCTCTTCGCACAACAGGCGTGTCCTCTCGTTCACAATGTCCTCCAAATTATTGGCATACTTTTCCATCATTTCCATCATTTGGTCCATAATATTTTTGGATTTGCCGCCACGCATTTTTTTCAAGCGCGTCCGAATCGATGGAAAATCGGGTCGCAATTCCGGTGTCTCGTCCCAACAATCTTTTATGCACAATAGTACATAATCTGGACAAATACCCGTATCAATAACACATTCGACATCGGGACGAAATGGTTCCTCGTCCATGTCCGGCTTATGCCTAACCAAATCGATAATTTCCTTTGGTTCGCATATCGTTTGCCCGAACGGACCTTTTCGACCAATAATCTCGTACAGAATTATGGCAAACGCGTAAACATCACCTTTTTGGCTGCCAAATACATTTGGATTTCGCAGCAACTCGGGTGCTTTCCAAAATTGATCTGAAATCAATTTTCAATTAGTTTTAATCACAAAATATGTTGCATGAGTCGCTCGCTACTTACTTCGATAATGTTGATGTTCGCCAATTGAACCACTTTCGGCACAGTGTCGCAAATCGTGTAGACCAAAATCCGTCACTTGCAGCATCCACCGGGATGTGACCACACAATTGGATGATTTTAAATTACCATGAAAAATTAAAGCTGAGGTATGTATATAAATCATTGCCTAAATATCCGGGGACGACATATTGTTTCAGTGTGGAATAAATTCTTACGAGCATTGAATTAATTTTCTCACCTTGATTAGATCATGAATAAGTGATGCTATAAATAAATCATCTAATTTTATATCCTCATTCTCGATAATATCGTATAAGCTTCCTTTGGCACAGTAATCGGTGACCAATAGAATTCGCATCGGTTCGACGCACGCACCAATAAAACTATTGATATTATCGTGCCGTATGTCGCGCAACAAACGCATCTCCTTCATTATATCGCGCGAAATATCCTTTTTGCGTGAAAATTTTAGCTCCTTAATTCGGACGACAACGCCACGAAATCGTGCGGTCGCTGTAAATACTTGGTTTGAGCATCGTGACCCAAATGAAGCAGCACTCGCCAAACTTAACTGAAATCGGATATGAAATAGAGCAGAAAAAAATCGGGCATTAATTGGTTTCCCGCAATACTTATCTGGATTATATTGATTTTTAATATTAACAGTTACATTAATTAATTTAATTTTTTGATTTATTTTTTTGTTTTTTAATTATAGGAAAAAAATAAATTAAAAAAAAAAAAAATGTATTTGATTTTTAATTACTTTACTCGGTGATGAAACAATATCATTGTTAAAATAACCTTTAATTTCGTACGAATCAATTTTCCACAAAAGACCTTCGATTTCTAATTCGATTTTCCATTTACGATAAATGCTCATGGTTATGACACCGGCACAGAATAATATTAATGCCAGTACACCAGCCGCAACCATTGATGTGATATGGGATCCATCCTTGCCGCACAATTCATATTGATAGCCACACGATGGTATATCAACTGGTTTATCAATTCCGGCCCAATCAACCCGGTTCGATGCATTTATGATTTTGTATTCCTGGAAAATTTGATATTACGAAAAAAATTTAAAAATTTTTACCGTTTAATTTTAAAGAAAATGGTTTGTTTTTTAAATACTAATTTAATTTATATGTACATAGAAAGAATTCGCCTAAATGTTGTTTCGCGTCATTTATATTGATTGTTGTTGTTGTCAAATTGTTGTCGTCAGATTTTTTTTTTAATTTTTTTTTTTATAAAAAGATAAAATTTTATATTTTTGGTTGGTTTTAGAATAAATTAAACAATTAAAAAATATATATTTATGCATATTGTTGTTAATAAATTGAATAGGCATTAGATTTAATGGCGGGAAAGCAACACACGTGGCACAAAAAATTTCTTATTCCAACTAATACCACTACTTGTCTGTGAAAATCTCTAAACTTTCTTAATTTTCATTCAGAAAATTTTCTAAAATTTGTACACTATCTTGAACAATAATTGATTTGAATCTATAAATTCTACTCAAACTTGATAAACGTAAAATGAATTTGAATTTTTCAGCAATTTCCGATTGGATTTGCTCAATTCTTATCAAACTGTTTTCAAATGGTATTCAAACTGCTAAATTGTTTAATTGAATGTCATTGGTATCAAATTTAATTAGAATTTCACGCAAAAATCAATTCTGATCAAATCACAATCCAAACCAATCCCGTTCCAATACTTATTGCGGGACCAAAAAAAAGTTAGCTACGAGGGGAGTTCAATAAGATCGGTAAATCGATATGAAATAACGATAAATTTTATTCAAAACTATTTCAAAACTAGTGCACTTATTGTAATTCAAGTTCCGGACGTTCGGTGAACAGCCATCTGCCTATACGGATATCTTCCGATTTTATTAACGTGTTTCTAACTGTTTCATAGTTCTGAGCAATTGAATCTGGTAAAATGTCATCCCAGTCTATTCCCAGTAACCATAACTGCTGAAATACAATTTATATTTTTATGGTCGTTGGAGACAATCGGATCAAAAATCTTTGACGCTTCTGATAACATATTTCTTTTAGTAATGTTTGGGTTCCTAGCGTGACTTTAAATTGGAAGGCGTCAGCTACGGTAGAATACCTTACACCAAGAACTGATACTTCTTGAGCTTCATCGTCAAAATCGATGATAGAGACCTTTCTGTTGGCTTCTGGAATGTTTTGAAGGAGCTCGGAACTGTTGGATGATTCAAATCGTTGACAAATTCTTCGAGCACGTCATTTATATCATTAGTCCCAACGTAGAAATCGCCTCTTACTATTTCTGCAGCCTCTGGGTATTCAGCTTGATAATCTGCTGCCAATTGATTTAGAGTTTGTGTTGCCAAGAATGGGCCGCTCGTTGTGCCATATGTAACAGTCAGCAGCTTGTAGACTTCCAGCTTATCTTTTGACTGCTTCCTCCATACAATCTTTCGGTAATTTTTGCCCTTGGTACTGACCCAGATTTGCCGAAACATCTTCTCGATATCGGCTGTAAATACTATCTTGTGTCTGCGAAATCTGAGTAATAACTCTACCAAACTTGATTGCACAACTGGTCCTACTACTACCGCATTAAGCGATTTTCCATGAGTTGTTTTGGCTGATCCATCAAATACAACACGTAATTTGGTGGTTGTACTGCATTCTTTCACAACTCCGGGATGCGGTAAGTAATATTTATCTATAGCAGAATCTTTCGATCGCTCATGTGTCCTAGTTCTAGATATTCTTCTAGAAATTCTGTGTATTGCCGCTTTACAGATTCGTGTTGTGATCTACTAATTTTAATCTTGCAATATATCAAACCATTAAAATAAAATGATGACCTCACTGGAAAATCTTAGCCCCTTTAATTTTTTCTTCAAATTTGTCAAAAAGAAATAATCACTTTGGGCCAGATCTGGACTGTAAGGTGGATGCGGTATTTCATTGAACTTGCAATCTCGTAAGGCTTGTTGTGCCACATTCGCCTTATGACGCAATATGTTTTGCTTGATTTGACCTCGTTGTTTTACCCTGAGAGCATTTTTCCATTTATTCAAAAGCCTCGCATAATAAGCCCCTATTATTGTGCTCTTATGAGGTGGTTGTCTTATGGTTGAACCTTAAACTTTTTCGGTACTATATTTCGCTGCGCTATCCATTGCATGGATTCCTGTTTCGACTCTGGATTATCCACGATTTATCACCGGTGCCTGTTTGGTTTATAAATTGTGCTGACACTGCTAATTTGTCCTGTCTCGTAAAGCAAACATGTTTTCCAAGAATACCAATCCAGTATCCTTTTTTTGTCGAAGGAGGCGACTAAACGGTTGGATCGCTAGAGGGTTCGTTAGAGGGCCTAATCACATGCATGAAGGAGTATTGACTGGAACTGGTTGTTCTTCAAGAACCTAGCTGGCCTAAAAGTGGAGACCATATGCCCCAGGGCTATACGTTGATACAGTGAAGATAAACCTCGAAAATTTTGGAGCTAGATTTCTTCTTGTGCCCCGGGTCAAGAAGGCTATTTTAAATTTCCAAGCAGTCAATAACCGATTGTGTAAGCTTATTGCTTGCGCATGAAGTTAACTAACCTGTCGATAATTTATGTACATTCGCCCACAGAAGGTAGTTAGCCCCAAGATAAAGACTCATTTTACAATGACTTGGACCATCTGATGGAATCTATAAATTTTTTCAAATACGTAGGCAGCGATCATTATTTGGTTGCTGCAAAGCTACGATGGAAATTTTCGTACAAGAGAATATAGCGAAACTCATGGAATGTTTCGACTGTAAAGGTCTGATAAATGAAGACGAAACGAAACGATATCAGGATCTTGTCAGCGATAGCATTGAGGAAACTAATTGACAGTCTGACTTTGTGAACTCTTTCTCGGAGGTACTGAAAACTTCGGTTGTCAGTGCTGCTCAATAGACTTTAGGTGTATTGAAAGTCAGACCCAAGTATGATTGGTTTGATGACGAGTGTCGTTTTGCAGTTGAGCAACAAAATATAGCCGATAGTGAAGTGCAAAAACGTCTTACAATCGCGAGGAAAAGAGCGCTACGCTTACTAGGACAGCAGCTAAGCGGATTTCTAAGCCGAGGTTCTGAAAGTACAACAGCTTACTAGGCAATGAGCGAAGTTCGCATAATTTCTTTAAAGGAATTACTGGATAGTACCATACTTTCAGGCCTGCGTCAACTAACTGCCATTCGTGAGCGGGATGGAAACATCTGTGTCAACATTAAAGCAGTACTCGACGCATGGAATGCACACTTTACCGACCTGCTTGATGTTCATCATGCGATATAGACTGTAGTTGAGTCACCTCAAATACAGACTGCGGAGATTTGCATTGAGGATTCATCCCATGAGGAATTAACTAGAGCTATGCAGAGACTAAAACCAAATCGCTCACCTGGAGTGGACTGCATTAATTCGGAGTTCTTGATATTCGAAGGGAATACTTTGTGGAATTGTTTTTTCGACCTTATTCGATTAGTATGGCGAACCGATGTAATGCCTGACGAATGGCAAGCTGTGCCCTATCTTCAAAAAGGGAGACCGCTTGAAGTGTGACTCCTTTGCACGGCTTAACTTGTAAGTAACTTGCCCTACATTATATTGGATAGGTCAATCAGGTCTTTTCGGTGCGGACGATTCTCTCTAAATATTATGAGATTTCCTTCTTTCAATCGAGAGGGTTTGTGGTCTGCTCTGGAATACCAAGGTATGACAGTGACGCAGACTCAATGCTGTGTTAAAGTTGAGAAAAGGCTATCAAGAATTTTTGCAGTTAACTCGAGTGCTCGGCAGGGAGATGCTCTGTCCCCGATACTCTTTAATCTGATGTTAGAGTACATCTTTCTTAAAACTGAAACACCTTAGCGCAACCATCTTATATCGCCAGTCCAATCAGGTGCTTGCATATGCAGATGACATATGCGTGATTGGACTGAATAGCAATGGAGTGAAGGAAATACTTGATCCGCTTGTAGAGTTTTTAGCTTCTGTTTGACTCCAGATCTATTAGTCCCTCCTAGGGAGCGAGGAGGTTCAAATATTAGGGCTCTCTTATCACTGATGATAACAATGGGGGTGAGGATATTAAAGTGCGGCTGGCATCATGCAATCGTGCTTTGTATTATCTAAGGCCACTTGTAAAATCTTGGATGTGAAAATTGGGCGCTGACGGATGAGTACGAGAGATGTCTCCATACATTTGTGAGAAGAGTCATGCGAGTGATTTACGACCCAAAACGGGAAGTAGATGGCACATACCGAGCTCTGTACAATATCGAGATCAGAGATCTAATGAAGATCCCCGATATTGTACATGAAATCATATCTCAGCGAGTACACTGGCTCGGTCACGTTGTGCGTGTGAATCCGGAACAAATGGTGCAGTGATCTCTGAAAGGAGAGCCACCATATGGTAGGTACAGATATCTTTGCCGGCCACGATGTCTCCATAGTGTAGAGAACGGCTTGACTTCTTCAGGTTGTCTAAGACAGTATGAAGTCTAAGCCCAGGATCGAAACCGTTGGAGCCAGATTGTTGACACAGTAAGGGGGCAACACTATTTTATTATTATTATTTATTTCAGATAGATTTACCGAACTTATTGAATTACCCTAGTATGTCCGAAATTGGTTGGCGATGTGGTTTTTCGCTTTTATGATTAAAAAAAATTAATAGACCTATAGGCACTAATTTTCTGTATCTAACTTCAAGTTTGTGAATGAAATCAGCCCCTAGAAATTAACTTTATTTTTTAGAGCATTAACGCAACGGGCCTTAATTCACAGCACCAGTTTGGAACACATAATTTTGGATCTTCAAATAAATTATTTTAAATTTTCATAAAGTGTAAAGTTTTTGGAGTGGAAAACAATTTGAGCACAAAAGTTATGTACTACTATAAATAATCTGCTCCTAATTAGAATACATTTTTAAAAAACTCTAAATTCTTTCAAATTCTCTGATTTTTAACGAACTAAATTTAAATATTTTAATTATTTACTAATTTGTGAAACCGCTTTGAGTTCCTAAAAATTTTCCAACTAGTAAGGCTAAATTAAAATAATTCGTTGAATTTTAAGTCTAAAAATTCATTTTTACAGGCTTTGTACATAAATTAACTATTAAATTTTGAGAATTAATAAAATTCAGATAAAAATAAAATCAAATTTTGAAATTTAAAAAAATGTAGAAAGTGAAATTCAGTAGATGGCGAGCGTGTGAAGAAAGTAAGATCAATTAGAGATTTTAAAAATTAATTTTTATTAGAATTTTTGTCTGTCATAATTTGGTTCCTATATTTTCATATTTGAATTCAAACGTAAGTACAACGTTCATTTCACCATCCATCCACTTCAAACGAAATATTCGCCTTCATAAATAATAGTAAATGGATATTTATAAGAAAAAAAATAAATTCCGATACCAAATTTAAGTTGACCTTGCCAAGTACTCACATAGTAGAACACACGAAAAATTGTCTGGCATTGATGCAAGATAAATTTCATGCGTTTTACTATGTGAGTGCTTGGAAAAGTCGACTAAAATTTGGTTTCGAGAAAATTGTAATATTTTAGTTGTACATCATTTTGGCTACTATTATTCAGACGATACTATACAGTTAAAACACTTTTTCATTAACTGATTGAAAAAATCGATAGTTTTATTGCACCGGTAATTTTTGTGGATAGCCCACTTCTTCGTCATCATATTTAAATTGTTTGCAAAAATCTGGGCACAATTTTAATACTGAGTGTTAAAATTCAAAATGTATGTATGTACATATCTGTGTTTTTTTTGATAAACTGGTTAACTGAATTTTTGAAGATTTTGAGATAGGAATGAAAATAATCCTGAAATTAGATAGTATTTCTAAATTTTCAAAATTTCTATAAATTTAAAAAATTTGAAAGTACGATAAACGATTTTTTTTATATTAACTTTTTTAAAACTAGTTATCTTTACTTAAAATTTAAATAAAACTACCTAATTTGAAAGATGGCAGAAATCCGTTTTATTAAAATCGATAAATATTTCTAAATTATTTCAATGACCGTCATTTTTGCGTTTTAAATGCGATTTCCCAAAAATAATGTTTTTGCAGTTAACTAGTTTCTAAAACAAAACCAACAGACATCTAACATCCACCAACAGTTTTAACAGCTAATATTGAAATTAGGCAGCTACTGTTTGAATTGTTGAGTAATCGAGTATCCTCTATAAATTGTATATGGATGGCAAATGATTTTAAAATTAATTCTCTGACGTTGTGTCCTTCTAAATTAGTTAAATTTTCGGAATTCAATCAAATGTCCAAAAAAAAAAATTTTATATGTTATTTTAATCTTTGCGAATTATTAAATTCAAAACTATAATCTAAATTGCGAGAAACTTGTAAATTTCACAATTCGCTGAACTAAAACCTACATTTATTGAGATCAAATTTCATGGATTAAAATTGTATTTGGTAATTTTATAGTATAATGGATGTAAATGTAAATAATTAAATTAAAGAACAATTATTAAATACGACGAACTCACTCACTGGAAAATCGTTCCCTTGTTGAAAATATGCCACAGGTACCATATGAAATTTGCATGTAAAATTTTCCTCCCGAAATACAAACGGTTTGAGTGCTAGCACAGAAAAATTACCTTCTGAATCACCATTCCCATCAATTTTAATTGTTGCCCCGGTAATACCTGCCAATTATTATGGAATACAAATATAACGAAACTAAATTAGTTATAAATTAGAGTTAAATAGTAATTTGACGCCACCCCCATAATATATGAGTCGGTACTCTGTATCTACTTACTTTTGTACGTATGATTTTTTATAATCGTTTCAATAATCCGTGTACCATTACTCGCAATCTCGAAGATGACATTTTCGGTAAGGGGCCTCTGTTCACCGCGTAACAATTCGTCGAGCGCCCAAACGTACAGCATTACAGAATCATACAAATAGGCGGCATAGATTGAGACAAATTGTTTGATTTGATTTTTTAAAAATATATCGGGCATTTGAAAAAAGAACGGTTCCTTGTTATTGTAATCCCGTACTTTGGTTGTAAAATTTTCATAATTTTCGGTCGGCGGTGTCGAGACCACGACCAATAAGCTACGCGCCCGATTTTCAAAATTATCAATTTCCGAACAATCACTGACTTTGTTCAAAATTTCCGTACGATATAAATATTTGGATGCTTCACGTGGCGAATACGTTAACATATCAACGTATATGACCAAGTATTCACCTTTTTCAAACAGCTGTTGTGCCTCCATCGATAGCATCATGTCGACGAGCGATGATGATGTGCCCAAAAATACATAAATTCGGGTACGATTCATGGTTTCTTGGATTATTTTATACCAATACGCTGTGTTACAGCATGACATATTCTCAACACAGCATTTATGATGATCCACAATTTCGATACAATGGTTTATTTCCATTTTGCGATGGGTTGCTTGCTGTTTTAACGATACGGCCACGGTTGCCCATAATTCTTCGTGGATGATCGAAAATTTGGTCCAACCATAATAAACTAGTAGGGAAATCACAGATTTTGTTACCTAGAAATGAGAACAAAAGTATTTTATTAAAAGATAATTTATGGAACCTTTAACTCTACTTCTGAATTTATCGTTTTGATTGTATCAATTTAGATTTAACAAAATAATGAATTTTCAAAACATTCCAATTAGTCATACAAATTCAAGTAGGACGTTTTTGGCAGATCACCATAATACATATTTATGTCAATTCGCATATTGTAAAATCGCCATTTAACTCAATCAATATTTCTAACAAAGAATTTGTTGCGCAAGACATTAAACACGTTTACTGAATCTATCCAGTTGGCTGTCAAATGAACTTGAAGTCATTCAACATTGGAAAATTGGAAAACAGCAGAAATACTTCCCAAAAGTTTAAGATAGACTGAAATAGACAAGAGTTGGCGACTGACCCTAATGAATAATAAGACGGTTTATGTACAAAAAATAAAATTACAAACACCAAACAGCAGAGTCCACTCCACACAAGAGCAAGAATAAAGAAATGAAACAAACGAGATCCAAATAACTAAACTACCAATTGCCAAACGAGAAACCACCACCACCGATAAACACAATAGGATTTACTATAGCTTCTTCGAAATCCAGGTTATTATGAACTCTGTAACAGACGAGGAATATAAAATCTCTGCCTTGAACAATATCGTATAGAAGATGAATACATGAAACTTGAATGAGTACACACATCTAACAATGAAACTGATACACATAGAAAAATATAAATGGTCGCCCTGTCAAAGTTATAACTACACAGATCCTTGATGACCTTCCAGATCAAGGATTCAAAATTCTGAATTCCACTTTACTATAGAACCTCATATACAGGAATTCGTGGATATATCTGTTACAATGCCCCACACGGTACACTCAGCGGATCGAGAAGCGATATATGCATTTGTTGCGATATATGCATTTGTTCAGGACAATATAGGAGATAACTTCATTATTGGGGAGTATTTCAATGCAAAAAAACATTTTGGTGTTCAAGACTAACTACTACAATGGGTAACGAGCTAGTTGCAGCGACACAAATATTGTGAATTTCAGTGAGGAATAAATCTGACACATCAAAATAGCAGATTATAACAGTTTTTGTTAGTGCAGGCTAGCATAGAGCTATGTAGTGTGCAAATGGCCAATTGAGCCGTGTACAAAATATGGGCTACTGTTCATTTTTCAAAGGACAATAAATCCACTATGTATAGGTCGCAGAAACATTCCAATCGTTAAACAGATAAACGCAGGTCGCATGACAATATTTCCAATATTCAATATAGGGGATATAATTCTCAGGATTAAGGCCTGTTGTGCAACACTGAAAGGACTAAAAACTCAACAACGATCCAACTTTTACAACTTGATAACAGGACAAATAATTAAGGGGTTGCCCAAAAAAATGCTGTTCGTTCTTAAACTATTACACATCACCAATGTAGGTTTCATAACAAAATATTGTTACGTTTAAGCCATGATAAAATTTGGTTCGAGTGTTGGCGACTGGAATTGTTATTTGGCAGTATTTTATTATTGTACCTACATATAATGGTTAAAAATTTCGGCTATAGACCATTTTCACCTGTCTCGTGAGCCCTGGCAAATAGTCTTTCAAAATATTCCGACGTTAAAGATTCCGATTGGTTAAAGCAACAAACAATGTACATCTGCCTTTCATTTAAAGAAAAATTTTCGTAAGTAAAATTATTACACATCTAGCTGCTGTAATTATATTTGGTTGCATACAAAATGCTGTCATAATTATTACAGTAAAAATAATTATCACAGAATCGGAAACGGCCTAACTCTATCACAGTTAAAACATAACTAACTCACTCCTATCATTGCATCTCGTTTATACCAAATACTATGGTTCTAGAATATACCTGAATGTGTATCGGGACTATTGAACAGTCAAGAAACTTATTTAGTACATATTACATTCAAGGTACTTCCCCTACTCAAATAAAGATGTCGCCGCAAACATAACAATATGGTTATGATTAAACCGACGTCTCAATTTGAGTAGAGTACGTAAAATGTACTAAATATCTATCTAGACTGTTCATGACCAGTTGAGACACCTAAAGACATACATACGGGAATATTTGAAAACTATAATAGTTGGTATAAATACGAGATGAAATGATAGGAATGAGTTAAGTGCTAACAAAGTCAATAATTTCAACCGACCAAACAGATAGACATGAAAGGATGAAGACGCAGTGGTTCAGGATATGCAAGAACAAACAGGAAGTTTCAATATGGCACAGTTAATGGCTGTTATTAAACAGTCAAACGATCAATTAAATCAGAATATGGATCAAGAAATGCAAGAGATTAAACAGCCAAATCAGTAAACTAAACAGTCAATAGGCGAGATCAATAATAAATTGGACGATGTATTCCAAGGGGCACCACTATACATGGAGAACGTTCTAGGCTTTGAGAAGAAGTGGTATGTATCAAAATACAGGGAAAATCGTCACAAGTAGGCCAACTAGGACACGCGATGGTGTTTAAGCCACCGATATTTGATGGAAAAACATCTTTTGCGATTTTCAAATTTCATTTTGGTCATTACTAAATGAGACTGCGTAGACCATCATTAATCCGTCTGTTAAAGTGGGACGTCGATACCAAGATTCAGTGAAGGTATGGTGGTAACAGAATATGATATTGGACAGGACGAGTTACTTCACACGAGATTGCCGTGATGTAAGATGGAGACGACCAACATGGTGATCTCCTATGCAGCCAACATCAAGTTTTGGCCAAGGAAGAAGGAAAATGCTATGTTGGGTATGTGACAGAACGGGTCACATATCACGAGATTGTCGGGAAATATGATAGTGGCGTGCGGGATCACGATCGGATTTGGATCGTGTTTCGTTCAGAAGGCGGAGCAGGATTAAGGATCGAATTAAGGCAAAAATACCGGTAGGTTGAAATTTTGAACGGCTACAGAGTGCCAACATAATGGGCAACAATATTGCAATGATAAGGATTGGCAATACTCAGTCCCAACACGAAATACTGGTCGCAAATATTTTGGATGACGGAAATGGCTTTGTGAGGGATGTTGCGGACAAGGAGTATTGTACTGCAATAGTTTCGATTTGCCAGAATTAGCTATGTCGGTTGTCGAAATTGAAGATCTCATTTTCTTCTCCATTTCAATTTGTTTGAGTAGAGCTCTATACAATCCCGTAATAAGCTTTTACATTCACGATTCAACAAGGCTTAATCTGTGAAAAGTTAGCATTTTTTCTCGAAGCAATATAATTTGGAGAGTAAAAGGTCTGAAATTAGTTGAAATTGAACTCCAAACCGATCAATTGAATTTTCTTGATCATTTGTAACGCCTAAGCGTTTAGTTAAAATGGAATGCCCTTACTAATGTAGAATTGCTGTCACTGCGTATCGATTTCTCTTGCTAAATTATCCACCAACATCGAATTTGTTTGCAGATGACCAACTCTAGGTCAGACCAATGATGATTATAGAAAATCCAGCTTATTTGAGAGAAACAAATTATGATGTGATTGCTCTGTTCCAAAACGTCGGAGGAAATTAATCTTGGCTTATCGCAGAGAAGCAGAAAAAATCTACCTTGACATTTTGCAAAGCATGGATTTTCGCAACATATTTTCTTCTTGTAAAGTTCTCGTGAAATTGCTGTCCCGCCATAGTTTTATCCGGGATTGCAGCAACATCTATGAAAAGTGGCGGTACTGCTCAATATCCAGAAAAATTTCTCTGCAATATTTCAAAGCAATGCAAAGTTGCTAGGATTCTTCGAGATTGTTGAGATGAGTGCACCATGCAACACAAACAAGCTATTGAAGATCTTAACTGAATCATGGAATCCATATTACAGAAAACTGTTTATTCGCCAGAGTTTCAAGCATCTTCAATATTACTAGTCACAAGACTAACAAACAATTTCCTGAATACCACATTCAATCTGTTTTTATAATGAGACTAACCTAGAGTATTTGAAATTAGTTTTAATTTAATTAAACGACCTTTGGGTTATCTTCCAGTTCGCCCAGTAAAGAATGTAGCATTCAATAGATATATGAGTTAGAAGAATAAGCATATCAACGTAATCGACGAAACCAAAGACACTCTTTGATTCTCTAATTCTCAATGGTTCTCTATCCACCAGAATGCTCTTTGTTATCATGGATGAATACTAATCAGAAACGAGGTTAATAAGTGAGTCATTAAGAATTCGAAATGCGTATATATTTATAAAGTTTTTTAATTTTAAGTTTGAAATATTCTAATTTAGAGTAAGCTTTTTGAGCTTTCAAAATAAAATTGAATTTTGTGTAAAAAAAAAAAGCGTTAGAAGCTTTTTATATACACTATAAAACTGATTTACAAGTGTGCTTTCACCATTAAAACAAATAAAAAGTTCAACCTAAGCTTTACCAAACTTGGAGAAAGCTAATTCTGTATAGTTAAGCCCTGCTAACCCAAAGGTCGTTTAATTAAGTTAAAATAAATAGCGAGTTTCTGGAAGAGCAACGAGTTCCGGCCGATACTTGGTTTCGTAAGTGACTCCACATTTCACGTGCCGATCCTTAATCTCGTCCGGGTACTTGAGCGGGGATCTGATGCGTTTTTGGCTGTGTCCATTTTTCCTTTTATTGACATTACAAACCGATGTTTTTTACAGATACGGGTCGTCAGCCCAGCGATCCAACGGCTTAATCGCCTGTTCTTGGAAATCATGTTCGTGCAAGTTAGGGTTATGAGTCACTTTGAGTTGGCAACATTGCTTTATTTGACAACCGATTTAACAGCTGATAGTTGCTTTTTGTATAGTTTGGTTTGACATTTTATTATGGATAGACTTAGATCAGCGCAACGCTTGCAAATTGTTGAAATTTTTATCAAAATAATTGTTCTGTTCGTTAAACTTATCGTGCACTTTCACACCATTTTATGGCGTATATAATCGTCCTTCAGAGCGGCTAGTTCGAAAGCATTGAAGAAGATCCAAATCAATCAATTCGTCGCCGTTCTCAGCAACTGGGGTTGTGTCCTTCCACTTTATGGAAAAAACTGGGGTTGTGTCCTTCCACTTTATGGAAGATTTTACGAAAGGATCTTGGTTGAAAAGCTTTCAAGATTCAACTTGTGCAGGAATTAAAGACAAACGACCATCGTATACGCCGCCAATTCGGCGAATGGGATGAAGCACAAATTGATATTGATGTTGAATTTCTATTCAAAATTTTGTTCTCTTATGAAGCCCATTTTTGGTTGAATGGTTACGTAAATAAGCAGAATTGTCACATTTGGTGTGAGGATAATCCACAAGCTTTTGTCGAAACACCATTACATCAACAGAAAATTACTGTTTGGTGCGCTTTATGGGCTGGCGGAGTCATTGGTCCATATGTCTTCAAAAACGATGATGGCCAGCATGTTACTGTCAACGGTGAGCGGTATAGGGACATGATTAGAAATTTTTTCATACCTTGATTAGCTGGCATTAATCTTGCTGACATGTGGTTCCAACAGGTCAGAGCCACATGCCACACAGCGCTCACTACAATTGATTTACTCATAAAGAAACTTTTGATGAAAGAATAATTTCGCGTAATGGTCACCAAGATCGTGTGATTAATTGGCCACCAAGATCGTGTGATTTAACCCCATTGGATTATTTTCTTGGGGGTTAAGTCACTTGTCTACGTCGATAAACCAGAGACAATTTGGTGTTCCAGGTTGCGCCTTGTACGCGCCAGCCGAAACCATATTGAAACATTAATGTCATAAGATTTTCTATCCAATAAAGCACGTTTCATTGATATTAAAAATATATTTCTTTGTTTTATTATGATTTAAACTTGTGTAACTCTATCAAAAACACCCTTTATGTGCCGCCCGACCACAGAAACCAGGAAATAATCCAACTCCTGGCAATAATGAATCCTATAAATACAAATTTAGGGGTGTGAGAGTTTAAAATTGCACATAACGCCGTATTAGCCTAAACCGGGCCTGCTCTGATCTGTACTTACCCAATAAGTTAACATCTATTTCGTACGAGAGCTTTATTTGTTCAGGAGGATTCTCAACTATAGGCTCCACAGCATCTACCGGAGACCAACACCTCTATGGTCTCCTCGACCCCCTCTAACACGATTATTTGCGTATAACAAATACTTTGTACTAATCAAAAATATCTTCCACTATACTGCATTTTGTAATTTAAACCACAAAAATAAATATTCTGCTTCCCATCAATTTCCACCTAGTTCCCGGGTTTATATTTAGAGCAAAAAAAAAAAAAAAAGAAGCAAATTACGACATCAAAGATATTTTTTTGGTTTTTTGGTTAATTTACACAAGACAACACAACGTGCGTGTGCAGATGAATTAAAACAACACACGATACGAGAGAAACCAAAAAATGAAAATCAATAAATTTTCTTGGCTTTTGAACATTTTTTGTATTTTATATAAATTAAATTTAGAAAATAGATTTAAAAAGAAGCATTTTAATCTGACCGCACATACTCGTATATATACAAAAATTAAAGAAAGAAATTTTCCAAATTACAAAATTTAATCTGTTCTGTGGTTCGGACGTATTAGACACACCCTCGACTCGTTACTTTTTGACAAACAATATTAAAACTTTTATCCGTAACTTTAACTATAACTGTAAACGAAATTAGTCACCCAAACTTACTCACACTTAAATCGGTTCAATATATGTACATACATAAATATGACAAAACAATTAAGTATTGATGATGATGATAATCCTACAGTTTATACATAGTTTGTTGTGTTTTGTGCCTGACTTCGTTTTACAGTTGGTATTCTTATTTGCGCATTAGAGCTGATAATGGCGGAATATTTATTCTATTTTTAAATAAAAAACAACATTTCGCGTTCTTAAATTATCAATAAAAATAATTTATGCATTAATTTAACTTCTTCTTCTTCTTCATCTTCTTCGACTTCGAGTTCGTACATTTGATATTAAAATTCTAATTTTAGAATTCACACATGTGTGTTTCTAAATACATAATATGTATTCTATTATGTATTTATGTACATATGTACGAGTATATATGTACAAATTTATTTTTGTTTATTTAAGACAATTTTCTTTTTTTTTTTTTACTTTTTTTTTTTTTAACTAAAGATTGCGAATATCGCCGCGATATGTACAACTCAACTCAATTACACGTAGTTTTTGTTGTTTATAATTTAAATAGAAAAAATATGACTTTACAATAATAAATTTGCGTGTCGCGGTTAAGAAAAATTTTGCTTTTTGTATATATAGAAATATAGAGACAAGATGAAGATGATTTTTAGCAAGTTGGGAAATTAGCGTTGGTGTCTTATACTTTAATGTATATTGAAATAAAGATTTAATTCCGCTGTTAATAAATTAATCTATACATGCAAATACTTATAGCATCAAGGCTGGCACAATATTTGCGACACACCTAAAGATACCATCCGTTCATATTTATTTCAGTTTATATCAAATCTTGATAACATGGCGAACATATTACTCGAAAACACGAAACTTGAATTGGGCGATAACAATAGAATTGCGATCGAATTTATTGCAAAAAAACAACCTGCATAATTATGAACGATTTGGTTTTGAATTTAGAATCTGGTCTAACTTTCAAATTTAGTTTAACTAGGCTGATAAGTCAAAAAAAAAAATCAGTTTTTAAAGGCCATTACTGGCCCCTTACTGAGTCAACTATTTGGTTCCAACAATTTCGATTCTGAGCATGGTCTTCATACTGTCGAAGACAATCTGAAGAGGCCAAGTGGAGTTCTCTATACAACGTGGAGCCATCGTCGCCTGCAACGATCTCTGCGCCTACTATATGATGGCCCTCCTTTCAGATATCGCTAGACAATTCGTTCTGGATCAGCACGCAGAACGTGACCGAGGCAGCATACTCGGTGAAATCTTATTTCATGTACAATATCGGAGATCTTCATCCGTTCTCTGATCTCGATATTGTACAGAGCTCGGTATATATCATCTATTTCGCGTTTTGAGTTGTAAATTACACACACCATTCTTCTCTCAAATGTAAGAAGCCATCACACTTGTCGCGGACTTTATTGAGGAGAGGGCGTTGAACTGGAAAGTGTCCGAAGACCATTCCTTTTCTGACCATTGTTATCTCCAGTACGAAGTGGATACAAAACCCACTAGCAAACCACCCTTCAGAAATAGGAGGAAAACTGATTGGGATTGTTTCAGGACCATTCTGGGTAACTTATTACCGGTATCGGTTCCAAACCCTCCTGCATCTACACAGGAGCTTGATGCTCTAGTAACCAAGCTATCTGATGCTTTTAGCAAGGCCATGTTATGTGCATGCCCTATCCGTAGGCCCTTGGGTAAACCTCGGCCGCCCTGGTGGTTGAGAAAACTCCAAGGTATTCGTATGAAATGCAGGAGACTGTTCAAGAAAGCGAGGAACACAAATGCTGCTGCAGATTGGGACAGTTATAAGGAAGTCCTCAAAACCTACAAGTACCAGCTGAGAGCAGCCAAAACGAGGGCCTGGAAGCTCTACTGTGGCAATATACAGGAATCCTCGGAGGCGGCCAGGCTACGCAAAGTACTATGTTCTAGTCCTTCCATTCCGGGTTATTTACAACGACCGGATGGTTCATGGACAACATGTAGTGAGGAATCCCTGGAGTTATTACTAGAAACGCATTTCCCGGAGTGCTTGGTACTAGCTCCAGAGAGACCCATGATAAATAGGGGTTTAGACTCCGTAAGTCATATAGTACATAAAAAGGCGGAATATCCATACACGTCGGCAGGACCTGATGGCATTATCCCTGCGGATATCCAGCGAACTATTGACTTAACCCTACCCTGGCTGAAAGTTATCTTCAAAGGCAGCCTAGAACTCTGTCACATCCCTAGAAAATGGGCTGAAGTAAAAGTAATATTTATACCTAAGGCGGGAAAAAGATCTCACTGCTACCCCAAAGACTTTAGGCATATAAGCTTATCTTCTTTCCTGTTGAAAACACTAGAAAGACTAATAGAGGCTAACATTAGAGGCTCAATCAAGCCGGGCGAGCTGTCGGGATCTCAACATGCATACTGTAAGGAACGATCGGTAGAAACAGCTCTCCACTCCTTTATAGGCCCGATTGAGAAATCACTTGAATATAAGGAATATTCCATGGTAACCTTCTTCGATATAGAGGGGGCCTTTAGCAACGTCAAACCGGGGGCAATCACTCGGGCCCTTGCGTGTCTGGGCGTAGACGGGTCACTCAGAGGCTGGATAGATCATATGCTTAGAGGCAGGATCGTGACAGCTTATCTAGGTGGGACGTCTGCCGGCAGATACGCGAGCAGAGGGACACCTCAAGGTGGGGTTCTATTCCCCCTTCTTTCGAACTTGGTCATATATGACCTGTTACTAAACCTGGAAGGGCAAGGCTTCAAGGTAGTTGCTTACGCGGATGACGTTGCTATTGCGGTCTTCGGTAAATATCCTAGTACGCTGAGTGAGCGCATGCAGTGCGCGCTTGGCTGCCTTTCTGAGTGGGCACGTGGCTGCGGACTGAACGCAAACCAACAGAAAACGGAGCTAAATGTATTATTGATTTTAATTAGTGGTTCTCAAGAACCTTCAAAACGCAATTTACAGTTCTGAATTCTAAATTTTAATTTTAATTATCGGAATTTGAAAAAATTTGCATTTTCTCAAATCATAAATTTTGATGTACATACATTAAGATAATAAGTTAATTTGAATCAATTTAGAGCTTAAGAATTAACCAATTTAAAAAATTTAGGATTTTCGAAATGTTATGGATTTAACAAAATTTTAAGGTAATTTTATCAGTTCGGAATTTAAAATGTCAATTTAATTCAATCGTATTCCGAATTTTAAAACCAATGATTTTCTCCTAGGTTTGAGTTAACCGTGGTGATTTACCGAAAACGACAATTCAACGATAATGAAAATACATGGGAACTACCATAACCCGATTATTATGTATACGAATTATTTGATGGAAACAGGGTAGGAATATGGTCAATCCACTAAGGAGGGCTGAATAATTCTTAAGATTGATTGGAGCAAAGCCATATACAAATTTTCAGTTATTTTATTGGAAACAAAAAGCAAATTAAGAGCGTCCTAATATGAAATTGCAAGCATACCATAACTCCTGCTTTTTAGGAGACATGATTGCGGGTCCAAAAGCGTTCTTCCTTTCGAATATCATACAAAATAATTGTAGCCATAGTGAGTGAAAACCTATAGAATTGTTAACAGTGTCACCGAATTTATCTAATTTGAATATCAGCGAAAAAGTTTATGAATGGTTCATTCGCAAAGTTTATGATGGAAGCGTCGATATGCAATCAACAAGGAGCTGATTATCTACATACTGCATTGAAGAAGTTGAAAATGCAGCTATCCTCTAAAGATATATCAGCAGTGCTTTCATGCAGCAGAATGGTTAGCTATAATTCGAAAGTTTTTGTCGCAGCCAAATTACAATTGTTCGGAGAGATCAAACCGTTTTCTCATACCTGAGCTATTAATTCGTAACCATTTGATTATACAGTCTTTACTTATACGAAAGAGAAGATAACGTGGCAGATGGATTTCCTCATTTGGCTTTGCCATATGAAAGTAGCAAAACTTAAGATTAATTTTATTGAGAACAAAGGTCTAGTTATCCATAAAGATTCATTTTAAGTTAGGAATCTCAAAAAGGCCACAATTGTTCTTGATTATTCCTGAATCTCCTGAAATAAATTCAGAATTTCAAAATATAAAAATCAGAGTGCAAACCTAACTTGCGGCAATATACGATACGATATTTTGTGTGAGTTGAAGACCAAAATAAGGTTTAAATTCGGCAATTGAATCAAATAATTCAGAGTGTTTTGTTAAATATATAGTTTATAAAACTTACCTGGGTATCAGGTGGTTCGGTTCGAGCAAACGTTGGTATAGATGATGCTGTATAATCTGCACATTTCTAAAAATAAATACAATAAACAAAAATATAAATTGCGGACGATATATTTATCCATGGTATGCGTGTGTAAAACTAAAAATAGCGAAACTCTAAATTTATCCACCAAAACGATTAATTAATTTCAATGTCATTTCAATAAACATACATATATAGTGTTTTTTTTTTAATTATCTCCAAAAAAACTATTTTAAATTAATGACAAATTAATAAAATTATGGTACACGCAAACGTTGCGTCGATATTCTATTTTAGTATTAACGTATCTCATTCCAGATATAAAATTGTTTAAATAGTTTTGTACCAACATTTATGTTTGGTTTATTATTCCGTATAAATTCCAAAAACCGATAAAATTTTTAGTTACGTTAAAACATTCGACCTTTAACCAAAAAAAAAAACTTTAATCGTTTGAACTTTGATTCGTAAAGTCATCATCCATCCGCAAAATAATGTAATAAAACAATTTATTTTTTATGGAAAATTATTAAAAAAAAAAAGATTGGAAAATGTTTGTTTATTTTTATTGCTAAGAGATAAAAATGATTTCCTTTGGAAACGAAAAATATCAAGATTATGCATGATAATTGTGTTGAAAAACAAAGTAATAAAATTTTTTTTTTGTTAAGATTAATAAATGGCGGAATGCACAGTGCAGTTTTATTGATTTTATATTGCATTTAAGTTCAATGTCCAGAATACTGGCCAAATTTGGGAGTTCTCCATATACATACATAGGAAATAAAGAAAGGCAACTGTTATTTCAAGTCATGGAACATTTGAAAAAATGGTCAACAAAGGTTGTCCGCAAGGTTCCATCCTTGGTCCACATCTCTGGAATATAGTCTTCAACGGAAGCATGAACCAGGAAGCCCAAGAAGTAGCATTCGCGGATGATAAGGTAATGCTTTTTGCGGGAAATTCAAGACAAAGTATTCAAGAAAAAGCGCAACTTGCCATAGACAGGATGGTGGACTGGTGCAAAAGCTACAAAATGGGGCTTTCCTCAGAAAAGACAGTCATGATCCAACTTAAAGGTTCACTGGACATTAGGAGACCACCATTGGTTTCCGTAAATGGCCAAAGAATTAAGATGGTTAAAACTGTCAAATGGCTGGGAGTTGACTTAGATGAACGACTTGGAGTCACTTCACATGTCAAAAGAGTCGCGGAAAATAGTAAAAAGGTTTTCGCTGTGCTAAAAAGAGTTGCTAAAGAGAACTGGGGCCTCAAGCAACAAACACTATCCATAATATATGAAGGCCTTGTGGTATCTTCATTAACATATGCGTGCGCGGCATGGGCAGACCGAATGAACTGCCACCATCGGCGTACACTAGTTAGTGCCCAAAGAAGTATCTTGCTCGGAATAACCAAGGCTTACAGAACGGTGTCAACTGACGCCGTTCCTGTCTTGGCCGGCATGATACCTATTGATATACTGTTAAATGAAAGAATTGCCAACCACAAAATTAGGAAAAGACAAAATGTGAGTTATGGAAACGTGATAATAGAAGGCGATCAAATTCGGCCGAACCTCGTGGGCTTGCTCAAGAGGAAAACGAGAAAAGCGTCAATAGCAATATGGCAGGACAGATGGTCGCACTCAGTGGATGGCAGAATAACATATAGTTATCTGCCTAACATTGCGGCGAGATTAGAGACAAAGATTCCTCTAAGCGTATGGTTCACCCAAATGTTAACAGGACATGGTGGAATGGCTTCCTATATGCACTTACTGAATCTAGCGGACTCAAGCACCTGTGAATGTGGACAGGGCGAGGATACAATAGAACACATCCTCTATGACTGTGATCTAGCTCAAGAAGCTAGAGAACAACTTGTTGGATTAATATTCCAATTAATTAATTTAATCCGGACTTTTCGATTAAATAAAAACACAATTACACAAAATAAATATTCATTTGTTTATAATCGTTTACAATTTATTTTGTTATTTATTTATTATTTATATGAACTATATTATTTTTTATATACCACAAATTTATTTTATTTTATTTTTACAATTATTATTATTATTTTTAAACTATATTTATTTTTAATTTTCACCACCATTAATGAGACGCGTTGTCAAGTGTTGTTATTCGAAAGTAATGGACGACTGAATTGTTGTTTGAGTTGTGACGTCGCCTTCGTCTTCCAAAATACGTGTCGTATTTTGGAGAGGGAACAGATGCGCCGGCGGCGGTCAACATTGCACTTTTGTTAAGTGTTGCATCACCGAATTATTATTGCGTGGTGATGTTGTTAGATGGCGACATGCTTTACTATAAATGTTTTATAGTAATGGTTCGGCTATTGGATATGTGATGGGGTTAGTGAACGCTTAATTCAAATAAGTTGATTTATATTTGAATTTCACTAATTGTTTTGTTTGTGGCAGAATCGAATATCCGTGAGTCGAATATTCGAGCTGCTACAAACTAATAATAGACACAAGAGTTGAGTGGCCAGCAAGTAAACTAACTCTAATGCTGCCAATCAACCTCAACTCTTTCAAGAAGTTCTGTGATACCGTTTTAAGCGGTAGATAGACAGAGAATAGTACACCAGATTTTTATCTCAAGTAAATTAATGTTAAATGCTAGTTATAAGTAGACGAGTATGCGCCTCCTCGATGGCAGGGACGGTAACAGGGCAAACCTGGCTAAGCATACCGATTTAGTAGTTTTATAATAAAAATTGTAAGTCCGCGTTGGAGTTGTTAAAGGCACGACCTCCTGGGAACAGCTTCTTCGATCAAAGCGACATAATGAATGAAATGAAAATGAAATACATACATATATTCCCCTCGGAGATAAGTATCTAGTGTTGTCTGTTTACTTATAAGCGTTCATTAAATCGAAATAAATAAATCCTAAACGAATTAAAATTAAATCATTTAGTGGTGGGAGGAAATGGTGGTCGATAGATCACCTATTGCATCAACTTCGGGCCGCAGCAGACCTGCTCGAACTGATGACAACGAGGGTGTGGAGGATGGGTTTCGGCATCCCACCAAACAGCCTGTAGTCGCTGACTCGGTCGGTGCACTAAAGGAGGCTGTCAAAACACTGGAACTGGAGATAAAGCAGATCTCCAAGATTAACAATGGGGAAAGGAAAAACTTATGGATTGCCTAGGCGCCATTGTAGACGCAGGCCATTTGATGAGCCTTGAAATTGCTGGCATTAAAGGCCGACTTCTCGAAAGATCCGAGATAGTAGAAGCAATCAAAACACTCAGGTCCTCCCGTCTTTTTAACGGGAGTAAAAAGAAAGACCCAGTGGCAACCATCAAAGGTTGTTACTGTAAAAGCCATGGCGAGTAGGGAAACCTCCTTCACTAATAGTGAGGAGGTCAAAAACAAACTGCGGGAAATAATAAACCCGGCAGTGGTTAACGTTTCGGTTAGAAAGGTTACCAACATCAAGGATTGCGTTCTAATCGAAAGAGGAAGAAAGGAAGATCTGGATTTCTTCCTAGCCAATAAGGAGCTAAGATTGAGGCAATCAAAGAAGCCTTAGTAAAACAATGTAGCTCTGAATCAATAAATATTGGGGACTTGAAACGAAGTTTCATGACTGGACCAAAAGATGCCAAGTCAGTCCATTGGGTAATAGAGGTGTCGCCAGCTGCGAGGAATATCCTCATAAAAAACCGCCGTGTTTATCTAGGCTGCTCCTCATGCAGAGTAACAGACTTCATCAGGTTGACAAAATGTTACAAATGCCAGGCATTTGGACACATTGCCAAGTTCTGTAAAGAACAAGAACTGCGGCGACAATATGGGCATGACCAACAATCATGCACAAAAAAGAGTGAAGACGCAAAATGCGGTTCTTGCCGTAAGGCAAACAGGGCTTTTGACCATTCGTCACGTAGTAAAGTTTGTACCTCATACAAAACGGCTTTGAACCTAATGACGAAACGAACTGTTTATGACAATTAAAACCAAAAATAATTGTCGATTGAAGATCGCCCAACTGAATATGCAAAATGCTAAAGCAGTTGGGTACGAGATTAGACAATATATTGAAGAAAAAAACAATCGATATACTGTGCATGCACGAACCTTACGCGGTTAAAGGAGTCATAGGGGGAATGACCACGTCCACAAGGATAATCAGTGGAAGCAACGAAAACACTAAAGCAGCAATTGGCATTTTTTTTTTTTTTTTTAATTGGGCGGATTTTACTCCAGCACCCAATGCCAATAATGGGCCCACGGTGCAATACCCACATTCACACTAACATTCATTTAACCTATTCATCCCATTAACACAAGTACAGTATACCACCTGCGCATTGCATAGCTCCCCTGTACAGTGACATAGAAGATGGGTCGGCCCATGAGTTCTACATTCCAACAGAGGGTCATAGATGTTTTCAATTTGATCACCGATCGTAATCGGGAGATGAAAACTCCCTGTTGCATCCCGCCTCTGTTGGGATTAGAACCTTGTACCTCCCGATCCAAACGTCGCAGCTTTAACCACTGTGCTATTTGCTCGGTGCACTGCGCAGTTTGCTCGGCAATTGGCATACTCAATAACGATCTTAAGTTTCTTAAAATTTCACAGTACTGCGACTCACATTGTGTGTCTGTCGAGGTGAGATCTAATATAAGAAAGTTTTACTTGGTCAGTATTTATTTCCAATATTCAGACGATCCAGTGGAATATGTTAATAAACTCGACAAAACCATGGATGGTCTAAAAGATCATCCTATTATTATTACTGGCGACTTCCTCGTTGAAGAATTCATTGCAAGAAGTAACCTATTCGTTATAAACGAAGAAGGGTAATCAAGTACATATTCCCACAATGGAGAGTCAAATATTGATCTCACTCTCATGACGGGCGGTCTATTAAGAAAAATTTTAAGTTGGTCCGTCCATAAAAATTGGACATCAAGTGACCACAGAGTAATTGTCTCGATCTTGGGCTCGAAGAACACACATAATGATTCCCCAGCATTCAAGAAAGTTCATCGATATGCCCTACGGCATGCCAATTGGGAGGATTTCTACAGCCAGCTAAGTAGCATCTGGCAAATCCTGGCAAAAGACCTGAAGGTTTCATCAAAAGCGATATCGATCGAGTTGAACAAACAAAAACAAGTTCAATCATCAATGTCTGTAGCGCTACTATTCCACGAAAACGTGGTCGCAAATTCAAAATTGTCCTGGTGGCCTCCTGAGCATATAAATGCTGAACCGTGGGGCTTTTGTCTATAAATTTACCAAATTGAAAACGAATGAGGTACTAAATACCCTGGTGAGCGGTAGTGGACTCAACACCTTACTACCCGGAGACTACGAGGAAAATAACTCTGAGAGGCAAAGAGATATCCGCGCCGATCCGCGCGCTCTGCACCAACCGCACCAGACGTGAGCCACTTCAGTGATGAAGAGGCCACTATGGCTATCATGTCTATGAAAGATGGTAAGGCGCCAGGCCTAGACAACATCGAGGTCGAAGTGATATCACGAACTTTATGAATACTTGTCTTAGTAAAGGAAATATTCCCTCAAACCATGGAAAAATGGTAAATTAGTTATCATTAGAAAAACTGGAGATAAGTGTCAAACCGATCCCAAATCTTATCAACAAATCATGCTGTTGCCTGTCCTTGGTAAACTACTCGAAAAGTTAATTGCCGGCAGGTTAATGGACATATTTCAAAGAAGTGGTACCTATAGTGACAAACAGTTTGGCTTCAGAGAAAATAGATCCACAGAGGACGCAATGATCAAATTGTTCAATATGGTCAAAGAGTCGGACCAAAAGTACAATCTGGGAGTATTCCTAGATGTTTCTGGCACGTTCAACAACCTGTGGTGGCCCAGCATTGTGTTGGACCTAAAGAGATTCAATTGCCCACGCAATCTCTATAACATACTAAACAACTATTTTTCTGAAAGGAAAGCCACTGTTATTTCAAGTTATGCTTGCACACTTGAAAAAATGGTCAACAAAGGATGTCTGCAAGGTTCCATCCTTGGTCCACATCTTTGGAATATTATCTTCAACGGAAGCACGAACCAGGAAGTCCAAGAAGTAGCATTCGTGGATGTAATGCTTTTTGCTGGGAATTCAAGATAAAGTATTCAAGAAAAAGCGCAGCGTTGTTGAACTGGTGCAAAAGCTCAGAAAAGACAGTCATGATCCAACTTAAAGGTTCACTGGACATTAGGAGACCACCATTGGTTTCCGTAAATGGCCACAGAATTAAGATCGTGAAAACTGTCAAATGGCTGGGAGTTGACTTCGATGAACGACTTGGAGTCACTTCACATGTCAAAAGAGTCGCGGAAAATAGTAAGAAGGTTTTCGCTGTGCTAAAACGAGTTGCTAAAGAGAACTTGGGCCTCAAGCAACGAATACTATCAATAATATATGAAGGCATAATGGTATCTTAATTAACATACGCGTGCGCGGCATTGGCAGACCGAATGAACTGCTACCATGCTCGGAATTACCAAGGCGTACAGAACGGCGTCAACTGACGCCGTTCCAGAATTGGACGGCATGATTCCTATTGATATACTTTTAAATGAGAAAATTGCCAACTACAAGATACGGAAAAGACAAAATGTGAGGTACGGAAACGTGATAGTAGAAGGCGATCAAATTCGCCCAACCTCATGGGCTTGCTCAAGAGGAAAACGAGAAAAGCGTCAATAGCAATATGGGAAGACAGATGGTGGCACTCAGTGGATGGCAGAATAACATATAGTTATCTGCCAAACATTGTGGCGAAATTAGATCTAAGCGTATGGTTCACCAGGACATGGTAGAATGGCCTCCTAGCGGACTCAAGTACCTGTGGATGTGGACAGGGCGAGGATACAATAGAACACATCCTCTATGACTGTGATCTAGCTCAAGAAACTAGAGATCAATTAATTATCGACTCAAGAATCGAGTAACTCCAATGCTGCCAAACAACCTCAACTCTTTTAAGAAGTTTTGTAATACCGTCTTGAGCGGTAGATAGACCATAGAATAAGTACACAAGATTCTCATCTTAAGAAAATTATATTTAAAAAAAAAAGAAGCTAGTTTTGCGGTAACAGGGCAACCTGGCTAAGCATACCGATATAGTAGTAAATTCATCAAAAATTGTAAGTCCACGTTGGAGTTGTTAAAGGCACGACCTTCTGGGAACAGCTTCTTCGTATCAAAGCGACAGTTTATATGATTAAAATGAACTGATTAAATACATACAGATATATATATATACAGGCGACGTACCAGAAATATATACAAAACATAATTATCTTCAACAAAAATATATAAAAAATCAATTAGGCTTATTTGATTCCAGATTACAATTCACCAAACCAATACTCCATCAACGAAATTAAAAATAACCAGAAAATTCCAAAATAATTTAGAAATATTTTGATTAATGGATAAGTGGATGATAACACGAATACTAATTATTAATACAAAAACATTTTATAATATCGATAAAAATTACAACAACAAAAGCCATCCCTAATTTTGAATTCAATTCAGACATTATTGGAAAATTAAAATTATCATCGTGATAAGAAATCTTCTATAAATAGGGACGTCGTCACATATATACATTACCCAAAGTTGTGCTTTTATGCCTTACGACTTGATAACATAAATAATAAAAATAATTTAAAATCTAATATCTTGGTTGAATGGTTTCTTGATGTGAATAAATATTTTTTTTTATTTTAGTCTCGTAATTGAAGTGACTTATCGAAATTCGCTCAATGCGCACACATCAAATAAACATATACAATTCTCATAAAAGAACCTCGTATTGTAAAAAGGGTTAGAGCCTTCATGAACACAACACTGTAGCTATTAATAAATAATTATGGTGTGGCGATCGATACAATTAATTTGGCAATCGCCTTAAATTCGCCTGTTTTACGCGCTCGAGGTGCTGATATTTGATCAGACGAGGCTAGTATTCCGTAAGCTGGCTTTTTATCTTTGATCGAGATAATGAAATGTTTTCGGAGGTGTCCAACGTTTTAGGGACAAATATTGTGTTTTGATTAGTTGTTCGAGTTGCTGTAGGAACAAGATTATTCATGGTGTTTCGTAATTGGTCGACAACTGTGCCTGCGGTTGGTAAAGATGGAAAAGGATTTTCGACGAAAAACTTACCGGGTAGCTTTATAGTTTGGCCATAGACCATTTCCGCTGGTGAGCACTTCAGATCTTCGTTCATTGCAGCTCTAATGCCAAGTAAAACAAAGGGAATCTCAGAGCTCCAACTACTGGTTGCTGATTTAAGCTGGCGGTGAAAACGTTCAACGATGCCATTAGCTTGAGGTGGATAGTTTCGTTAACTTAGCAAAAAGTTTGGACTCAAATTGTGTTCCTTGATCTGTAGTAATATTTAGTGGAACCCCAAATCGGGATACGTATAGTTAGATACAAACGTAGAAGCGATTGTAGCTGCAGACATATTGTTCATGCAGTAAGATTCCGGCCATCTAGTAAAGCGATCGACACAGGTAAGTATAACTAAATGGATATGCTCGAATCGACCTGGTGAAACTCCTAGACAGTTTCGTGCCCAATGGATCACATCAATTATTAATGCTAGGCCAAAAATATCGAGCAGTAATCAATTTACGAGTAGCACGGATACCAGGATATATTGTGTAATGCGTCGAAAATGGTTGAGTGACCCAGTGATTCTACGATGTACGGGCGATTTGCACCCGTATATGTTTCGCAGTAAATTTCTAAGCCAGGTAATTTGAGAAGCTCTAATTGCTGTGATGAACTAGTGTGACAAAGAGAATCAAAATATAAATTCTGAAGTTCGAGGTCGGCTTCTTGAGTTTGGTTAATTTTACTTAAGTCGAAGTGAGTCTCGACTGAGGCAGTTTCGGTGGTGCGTGATAAGGTGTCAGCGACCATGTTGTTTTTGCCTGTCACATGTTGGATATCCGTAGTGAATTGCGAAATGAAATCCAAATGACGAGATTGTCTCGGATTTCGCTCAGTTTTCGATTGAATTGCTCGAGTTAGAGGTTGATGGTCGGTATATATAGTAAATTCCCGATCTTCAACAAAATAACTAGATAAATTGCTAGTAATTCCCGATAGAATGCAAAGTATTTTTTCTCGGCATCCGATAGCTTCTTAAAGAAAAATCCCAATGGTTCCCAAATATTATTATTTCAATGCATCAGTCGTAATACTGAACTTTGAAGCGGATGTACTAATAGATTAATGTTAGACTAATCACTCTTCAATGAGGCAAATGCATTTTGGCATTCCGCGGGCCAAGAAAAGTTCTTGGGCTTCTTGGGCTTTTTAACAAGAGCAGCCAAGTGTGAGTGAATCGGGGCAAGTGTTTCAACAAGTTTCAGAATAAATCTGTGTTAGTAGTTGATCATCCCAATGAAACGCTGAATGCCCTTAATTGAATTGGGAGACGGGAAATTCCTAATGGCATTAATCCTTTCTTCAGCCGGTAGAATACCATTAGGTGTAATTTTATGACTGAGGAAGTCAAGTGTGCTGGCGCCAAATACGCATTTAGCACTATTAATGGGTACGTCAAACTCTACTAACTTATGGAATAGATGATCCAAGTGAAGTTTGTGTTGTTCCTCAGATTTTGAAGCAATAAAAATGTCGTCATTATAGACGAAAACGAAGTCTAAACCATGAGTGACTTCGTTCATATATCGCCGAAACGTTTGAGCGGCATTGCGTAATCCAAATGGCATTCGGGTGGGTGTATGCGAATAGGCCAAATGGGGTAGTGATTGCCGTTTTAAAATCGTCGTCAGGGACAACGGGAAAATGGTGATAACCTCTAATAAGATCGATCTTGGAGATGATTTTGCATCCATGCTAGTGCATGGAGAAATTTTGTATGTGGGGAATAAGACAACGTTCCGGCGTAGTAACAATGTTAAGTCGCCGGTAATCCCCACATGGTCTCCAATCATTGTGTTTTTTCCTGACCATACGTAATGGACAAGAAACGCTAGATGCCGATGGCTGGCAAATTCTTGAAACTGGTATATGTCATTCAGTGACATTATGATGTACCACAGAATGCTTAACTGGTAAATTATAATTTGGCTCGGAAATTAGGGCCGGATACTTTTTGAGTATCGTGCCATAGGCGTTGTCGATGATAAAATGGATTGGTGAAGGTATGTCAAAGCAATCCATTTTGGCAAGGGTTGACAGCTGAGTCACTGAATCAACTATAGCGTTTTATTTTTAACATCGACTAATAGGCCAAATTTACACAGAAAATCGGCGGCAATTATTGGACGATTCACAGCAGCAATCAAAAAGGTATGCGTGAAAGTTTGTCTAAGCCCGTTGGCGGCTACTCATACTCTTCTTATGTATATAGAAAGTAAATAATTGCAATGTTAACGCGTTGCCTCGTCGATATGGAAAATGAGCAAACGCGAATTCTTAATTTCCTACGCCATGCTACAATTAAAGCACTGTTCGTGCAAGGTATTTTCTCGCAAGCGTAAAACAACGAGAGTTTTCTATTTCATTTTGTATTACGTTATATGTTAAGTCAGAAATCAATTACCTGATTAAATTGGATGACCTAGTAGTATACAAACCAAATTTAACTCTATAATCCAATATTCAAACATTACAGCTCTAAAGTTCCATTTTCCTGACTTCTGAATTTTGGAGTTTTTAAAACTTAAGAAAGTTTATAACTTTAGAATTTGACAATTAAAGCTATATATAATACCAGCCTATAAATTTCCAAATTAATTGAGGCACCAACCGACTAAATTCTTCAAATACTCCATTCCCAAAACCATAAATTTCCAAATTTTTTAATCCCTTCATTTGAAAGATTTTAGATTCATAATTAAATTTTTTAACTGATAAACTTCTACATGTCCTCATCAACACGTCTAGATACGTGAATGCAACATACTCATAGTTCTTAAATTTTTAAGCTGAACTACTTAAACGTTTTTATAAAACACAAACCTCTTAAACCATCAATTAAACGACATACTTCACAATTTACTTTAATATACAAACGTTACAGGAAAAACTATTGCTGCCAAAGTGGTAATTACCAAAAAGGATTGATTGAATAAATGTAAATATTTTGGTGACCAAAAAGTTACCGATAAAGAACGCCAGGATCAGTTTAACTACAAATAAGGGTACATTCCCGTCTTGCTTTTCAACTCCAAAATGCTATAAACTGCCAGAAAGCAGTAATAGGCTCAATGTCTTATTTCTTGAAATTAAATATTTACAATTTAACAGCATGTTTAAGTAGTACAAAGAAAAGCTAGATTGCTCCATTTGGACAGAATGTACGGCTACTGATGACGGCTACTGATTTCATGGATTTTGCAAGCTACGGAAAATTATCTCTCGATTTTTCCAAAACTGCACACAATAAGTTCAAAAATTTGAAATATACTTGGAGATGTTACGAGGTTCAATTCTGCTTATCTCATCTACAGCATAAGACGCGTTGAAAGATGCAGAAAATCTATTTCGGTTGTACAATGAACTTCAAATGGTAAAAAATATACCAGAATTAGCTCAAACAAAAAATACATATCCCCAAGCAATGTTTCAGTAATTGTCGGCAAATGATATAAAGAATTTTCATCTAACATTTTTAAATAATTTGCTACAACTAGAGAAATTCATATTTCAAAATTTCTAATAAACTTTTAGGTATTAAAAAATTGTTTGGAATTGGAACCTGCAATACAAACGTTCGCCACTGCATTGTAAAATTAAATTCGAAATTTAAAATCTGTTATATTTGTCACATTGTTAAATAATTTAATGACGCTTTGTGGTGGCGTCAGTTATTTTGTTTCAGGTTCCTTTAAGGGAAAAACAGATATGAATATATCATCATGCCTAAACTCAATTCCACTGGAAAAAACTTCCATTGGACAATTTGCTACTCTGTATCTCGTTTCGTTGGTAAAATTCAAACGCCGAAGAACTTTAACTCCGAATTTAATTTAGTTGGAATTTTGTTATTCTGTAACTCGATTCCATTGGAATTTTTGATTATTTTTGTGGAAAAATGTCCGTCAAAGAACTGTGGTGCAGTTTTTTGGTAAATTTTAAGGAAATGCATTTTACGTGAAAAACATATGGTTTGCTTTAACAATATATGATATTATGTGCTTTGGCGATTTGTATTGTCGTTTGGTGGTAAATTTTTATTGTATAAATTTGAAAATAAAAAATATTCCGAGATATGTATGTGTGTGTGGTGAAAACCTCATTTTAACAGTCTTCAATTGCCGGCTGATAAAGTGAATTTCTCACGTTGGGATATGTTGAAAGATTCTAGGGACAATAAAATTCGTAATAGTGGACATTTTTTAAACATTATACGTATATATTACCAGTCGCCCACAGACGGTGATTTGAACATAGAGCATGATCGAGTAAAATTTGTTAGCCGTGATCACGATTTTCTGAAATTTTGTTATTTTTTATCCCTTTCAATTTTTTGTTTGTTTTTTTTATGTTGCAAACATACCTAAAAATTGTACCGGGTAAAAATAGATGACAAAAATTCAAAAAATCGTTAATTTCTCTCGATGAATTGGCCATTAAACAGTATACGGTATTTTAGTTGTTCTATTACATGGAAAATGGAAAATTTGAAATGGAAATGGCGCAATTTTTTAAGTTTTGGTGTTGTTCGTTGAAAATGAAAGGTGATCGGTCAACAGTATTTTCTTGGACCTGTATTTGAGCACAATTATTTTCCAATTATGTCCATCTTTAATGTCAAGTTGTGAATATCACTCATCGCGTAAGCCAACTTATTGGCCTACAGACATCAACAAAGTTGATGATTTGATTGACTTGTATATCTCGAAAGGAATTGCCTCGAATTACATTGAAGTTGAATGTATTGAAGAGCCTACTTCCGATCACATACTCCTGATGACTCTGAGTACATTAGTAATTAAAAAGAAAAGGAAACTTAACAATGCCAATCTAATTGAGTTAAAGGTTTGTTTCAAAACTAAACAAGAACTTGAAACACAGGCTGGACATTTTATTAACACTATGCGTGAAGCAGCTAAAGAGGATACACCCGTATTAGGTGAGAAAATTGTACAAGAGAGCAACTATCACCTGGAGATTCGAGAACTGATAAAAGAAAGGCATAGAACCAGAAGTATTATTAACAAAAGAGAATTTAATCGAGTAAGTAATAAAGTTAACCGATTAGTTAAAGAACATAAGTAGTTTTTTACTGAAAATTATCTGGCAGGACTGAGTCCTGCAGCTGACAAAAACTATTTTCTTTGGAAAGCTACTACAAGTTATAAGAGACCAATAATCCAAGTGCCACCTATAAGGACCACAAATCGAGAATGGGTGCGACATAACGATGAAAAAGCCGAAGTGTTTGCACAACACCTGGCATCAGTATTTCAACCACTTAAAAAGTCACCTGAAATTGACGAAATTTCGCCAAGGCTGTTTAAGGAGTTATCAAAGAGAACAGTTAATATGTTAACATATATATGTATATAATGCCTGCTTCCGACTTACATATGTGCCTGAATGTTTCAATGCTGCATAAATAGTCCTATGATAAAAAAAAACAAACTAATCCGATGAGCAAATGACATCATACAGGCCGATCTCTTTGTTACCAACTATCTCAAAGTTGTTTTTGAAACGACGAAAACCAATGTTCATTAGACCTGATTTCCAGTTTGGATTCAGTGATAAACATTCGACCATTGATCAAAGTTCATCGCGTGACCGCAAATATAGAACAAGCATTCGAAGAGCAAAAATATGGCCCTGCCGTATTTCTAGATCACAGGCTTTCGATAGAGAGTGGCATGAGGCAAGATGTGGCAAGATTGAACTGGAAACACCACGTTAGACAAAAAGATGGACAAATTAAAATAAAACAAATTTAAATGTACTGGTTGATAGGAAAACATTCTAAGCTTAGCCTGTACTGTAAACGTCTTATCTATATGAAGGTTGATTTACATTTGCGACGTGTGACGTGTGACGGCCGCTTGTAGCCTATCAGAGACGAATATTTTGACATTCTTCACACGGCACACGCTACACGACGAGACATGAACCAACTTTATCTTTTTCGTACACATACACACAAAAAAATTTATTAAAAAACATTTTTGGCAGATACATATGGTGGTTATGTTTTTGGTGTCTGTAATAAATTATAATAAACAATATTATAAATTTTATAATTAGTACACTTTGATAGTTATGTAAAACTTTTTATAGGTTATGGCTCAAAATATCAACAAAACGTATGTATGCGTGGCTATATCCGTCGCATATGTAAATTGCTGTCAAAAAAGCATCACGGTTTTTCCACATGCCACACGTCACACGTCGCAAATGTAAATCAACCTTGAATCGCTTATTAAACTAATTTGGACGTATAGTATCCAACTCTGAAGCTGTACTAAACAATCAAATCGTTTAATCATTCAACATTCAACCATTCAATCATTCAAGACGCCTTAAAAAAGTTAAACCGCATGAGCTGGGAGCAGAATATTGATTCCTTGTAATTTCCGACATAATTTGAACTATTCTTTAGTTTACAACCTAGTTTAGTAACAAATACAGTAAATTTCAAATATAGATCTTTTACAACGAACGCAATAAAAATACTTCACTGCATTACAAATGCTCCGCGTGGTACGAGGGCGGAGTGAGAAGTCTGGTAAAAATGAAACAAGGAATAATATTTTCGGCCAAAAAAAAAATGTATATTTCAACGTAGTCGCCTTTTAGTTCGATACACTTAGTCCAAGGTTTTTCCAATTTTTCGATCCCTTCCGAATAATACGATTTCTCCAACCCTTCAAAATAGGCGTTTGTCGAGCCGAATCTCTTTCCCCCGAGCCATTTCTTCAAATTTGGAAACAGGAAAATGTCGCAGGGAGCTAAGTCTGGAGAATATGGCGGATGTGAAAGGAATTCGAAGCGTAATTCATGGATTTTCGCCATGGCAACTACACACGTGTGCATTGTTTTGGTGGAAGAGAACTTTTTTCTTCGCCAAATGCGGTCGGTCGTTTTTCTTTCAAAACATCGTTGAAACGTTCCAATAGGTTAGGTTAGGTGACCTTGCTGGCCATCGGCAAACCTCCCTCTGAAGTTGTTACACGTGTGCGTTTATGGTCGATTGTAAGCAAACGTCGATTGTACTATCTCCAGCTATCTCGCGCACTTTCACTCTGCGGTCTTGTAATACCGTATCATGGATTTTGTCAACCATTTTTGGTGTGGTGACTTCATTTGGGCGTCCTGAACGTTCGGCATCAGTTGTGTGCTTGTACGACCAGAACGAAAATCAGTAAACCATTTGTGAATCATTTTAATCGATGGTAAAGAGTCCCCATACTATTTATCAAGCTCTGTTTTGGTTTGCGTAATGGTTTTTCCACGCAAAAAATAATGTCTATTTAGTACACGAAATTCACTTTTTTCCTTGTTTGCAAAAAAACAATGGGTTGTCTGTTTTCAATGGAAACAGACAATCCAAACTGGAAACTCACCCCAATGAATTAGCAAGGCAACTATTAAGGTGACCGAAATATAGACGGCTTCGCAGAGTAGATCCACTAGATCTAATTTATTGATATAGTGTATAAGCTTTTGATTGTAAGCTTTGCACACTTCTTGTTAGTTTCGTATAAAGACAGATTTAAGAATAAAGCCATTGGCCATTAAAAAAAAAAAGAAAAAATTATACCACCTCCAAATTTCATTCATTAATATTCGGTTAAAAATATTCGCGGTCTCGAAAATTTTTTAAATACAATTAAATTCGATTTAAAAAAGATTCGATCTTTTTTGAATTTATTGATACAACAGTTTGAATAAGATTCCAACACTTTAAAACTTAATTGCTATAGCCGTAAGTTCTAAATGTCTTACATATAGTTAAAATCGTAAATTTTAAAAAATTCAAAACATTCAAATGTCACCGCAAAATATGTCGTGTTTATGTAGATTTTTACTAAGCCTTAGTCATCTTTGATATTTGGCAACAATTAGCAACAGTAAAATTATTAAATAAACAATTTAAATATTTTATGTGTTCCGCCTCCAGGAAGAAAGTAAATTTCTATTTTAAATCGTTCGCCTATGTATGTATAGAACATACAAATTAAAAATGCAAGTCAACACATTCAAATTGGTAATAAAAAAAAAAATTCTTTAAGACGATAAAAATCTCTTTCGGATAAGAACAAACAAACAAACCATATATATGGCAAATACCCGTCAAAAGCATTAAACTTTGCCTACACACATTTCACTAATCAACATTAATTTAAATTAATTTTTTGTTTGATTTTAATTTTTTTCGTTTATCAAATTGTTTGTAATACAAATTTATTAAAGAAATAATAAAAAAGAATATTCTAATTATTTAATTTAAAAGAAAATGAAACAAAATATTTAAAAAAAAATGGAATTTTTAATTAATTAATTAATGTGTGTGTGTGTGTGCAAATATAAAAAATAAATTGTGTACTTACATAAGAGATCATTGGAATATTACGACTTTGCGATACAATCGCTTCGACATGGCATAATCCCTCGGGCCCAAAAAATGCCGCTACATTATCGCATATCATTTCCGTAATTGCTCTGGTGGCTATAACTGTATCACCTTTTGTATCATTCCATCGTAATGCTAGTGACACATTTGGCAGTAAGCTTTCGTTATTGTTAATCTAAATAAATGTATGTGTGTGTGTATGTATGTATGTATGTATGTGTGGAACGAATAAATAAAAAAAACTTTGTAATCGCATTATATTTGGCAGAATTTACGCATTAATACAATATTTACCTCGTCTAAAGCCATTGTTAGGGCACCCGAAATTGCTAGACCTTGTTTATCTTTTAGATCACCTTTGATCGCTGTTAGATAACCAATTGTTAGTACAGTCTTTTTATAATTAATTTTTGTTGTTGTTGTTGGTGTTATTGTTTGTGTTGTTGCATTTATTGTTGAATTTAAACTCATCGATCCATCGCTGTATGGTAGATTTATGATAAAAATAACTGCCGCCACCGAGAGCAGTTTATAAATAAATAAGGGCCAACGCGTCATGGCCCCTTTGAACGGGGCCGATCGGCGCGACACCACTCAATTGTATCCACCGGCTGAAAATAGAACAAAACAAAAATAATTAGAAACAAGTTGTAATTGTAATTGAATAAGTTTACTGGCAAGCTTTATAAATTTGAAATATGATCGACAGTAGTACGACGATCACTTGTCGAGGTTTACTATATTCACATTATACTATAGGTAGATCGCAGATTATTTTTATAGGTGTGTCTTTGAGTAATGACTAACAACTAACGTCAAAACTAATTAGTGTTCATCGTATCGTTAGACATCATGTTGAACTTAAAAAAAAGAGTAGGAGGAGTTATAAAACAGAAAAAAATTACCGTCGTTTTGAAGGTACGAACAAAAAAATGTTTTTCTTATGCGAGACACCCTGTCGACAAGTCCTTAATAAAATCAGCCCCTTCTCAATTAATATCGTAATTTGAACAAATTACCATCTAGAATAGAAAAGTATTATGAAAAGTCTAAGCATCTTTCAAAATTTTATAAAAATAAATTCGAAGTTTTGGAACAATACGTTACATGAATTTGGAACTAGTATTTGGATTTTAGAACGCTGTATAAATTTAAAAACTATTTTAAAATATAGAAATTAATTTTTACAGTGAATCTCAGAATTTCACAATTAAAGTTAATTTTGATGTGGCACACTATTGTCTATTAGTGGAAAAGAAATCATTTTTGACAATTTTCGTGATATAATTGATACCACAGGATCTTTCTTCCCTATTACCTTTATTGGAACCAGCTAGAGCTACTTATGTAACGTGATATATCCTGTACTTAACAGTGTTCGAGATCAAAGAGGTTGTCCATTAAGAACCTACCCAAATGTTTATGCCTTCTGTGTGCTAAAGCCGGCCATGAGTAGTGGACGTGGACGAAGGAAGTCTCTTCCTTCTCCTCGTCTATACAACTTCTGTAAAAATCATTTGCTTCTAAACCTAGCCTAATCGCATCTTCTCCAAACAGGTGGTGTCCTGTGAGTATCCCCACGATCATTTCTAATTCACGTCTACGTAGGGAGATTAGTGTATTTGAGCGTTTCCAGTCCAGCTTTGGCCAAACTTGTCTTGCTACACTACTTGTGAGAGTGTTAGTCCACCATTCGTGCACTGAGGCTAGTACCTCCCTAAATTTGCCCTTTCCGGTAGCAGTTGGAGAATTGTACCATGCCTATTTACTGTAGAAGACTACAGCTCCTACTCTAGCGACCCTCTTCTCCAAGATCCTCTTGAAGGGCACGTAGTTTATAACCAATTCTGGAAGCATAATGTTGAAGTACCGTAGTCTACATTCGCCAGTTCCATCCTTCCTAGTCGGGTGGCCGTATTCGTTGCCATCTGCTTACCATAAATATCGACAGGGAGAAGGTAAACATAACCTCTAAGGCGCGTGTTGGTTTTGCCCTTAGTGCCCCGCTTATAAGCATGGAGGCCGTTCTTTTAACCTTCTCGATTCCATTTCTGTAGGTTACTTTTTCTACACCTGGCCATCACACAGTCACCACATACCTAAGTATAGGTCTTACTATGGCAGTGTTGAGCCAGTGTATCAGCTCCTGCTTTAGGCCCGTTCTCATATTAGCCTTGTTTACTCTTTACAAGATGTTAGGCTTCCAACTGTCCGATATTACGCCCAGAAATCTAGTCTTATCAGTAAAAGCTAGTCCTATGCCGTTTAAGGAAGGTGGGTCTACTACCGGGATTTCATATTTCCTGGTAAAGAATACCAGTTCAGTTTTGGACGAGCTGATCGCCAGTCCATATCTGATGGCTCACCTTGTAATGATTAGGAGGGCATTTTTGGTTACCTCCTTAACCGTGTTTAAATATTTTCCAGAGATAGCTATCGCTTCGTCATCTGCGTAAGCAATCACTCCAAGCCTTTCTCTCTCCAGCTCTAACACCAACCCATTTATTGTTATGTTCCAGAGAAGAGAGGACAGGACACCTCCGTGCAGGGTTCCCTTAATCACCCGCTTCCTAATGTTGGATTCCCACATCCCCAAGTTAACCATTCTGCTCACCAGCATATGATTGATTAACACACCCTTAGAAAATCCACCCCAAGGAGCGACAATTCCTCAAGAATTGCGTTCATCTTTACATTATTAAAGGCGCCCTCAATATCAAGGAACGCCACCATACAAAACTCATGCGAGAATATTGATTTCTCAATCGTACGGATCAGGGCATGCAGAGCTGTGTCCACCCATTTCCCTTTACAGTACGCATGTAGAAACTGTGCCAAGTCACTAGGCTTTATTTTTGATCGTATATAAACATCTATCAGCCTTTCCAATGTTTCCAACAGAAAAGGATGAGTCTTAAGTCCTTTGGGTCGCCATGTGAGCTTTTTCCCGCTTTCGGAATAAAGATCACCCTGACCTCTGTCCACCGCTTCGGAAATATCTATCGCTCACATAGCAACAAAACGTTTATCGTTGACCAGGGCAAAGTCGATACTTTAAGACAATTTAAGAGAAATTTCTTCACAGACAACGACATGCTATAAATCAGCTATTCTTAAACAGTGGGTCGCGTCCCAAAAAGGTCGAACACAGTTTCAGAATACTTTACGACAATGTAAAATTTTAAATAATTTAAAAAAATGTAAAAGTTCAAAAATTATCAAAGCCCGAATTCTAAATTCTGAAATTTGACATTTAATAAATTAGAAATGTCAATTTGAAAAATACCATTTTGTAATAATTAAAGAAGATGTTCAAAACCTCGTTCAAGTATTGAGCGAGTGAACGAAATTTCTAAAAAATAATTTTAAATTTCAAAATTTTGTTAAACTTTATAAATTTGAATTAAATATTTATTGGTTTTAAAAATTTATCGAAATTTGATTTTGATAAATTTCATCAAACTTTAGCATTTCAAATATTATTCGATAATTCGAATAAAAAATTCAAATTTATTGGAATTTATTTTTTGAAAATTTTGGCATAGTTCCTTAAGCCAGTAGAATTACGAAATTTCAAAATTTAAAAATATAAAATAATTCTGATTTGGAGTTTGACGATTTAATTTTGAAATGTAAACGGAAAAAATTTTGATTTAGATTCACAAAATTTTAATTTTAAAATAAGTACAAAAATTATCAAAGGTCTAATTAAATTACTCAATGCCACAATAACTCCTAGGTGCAAATAGAACATCAAAATATCTAATAAAATACCAGCAAATCCAAAATTAGAAAAAATTAAATTCGAAGAACAAAATTTGAAAATCCACAAATTTTCAAAATTCAATCAAATCGAATTTTGAAATGTATAGGAAAATGGGTTACAAAAGTTCAAGTTCTACGTATGGAAAAATGTTCCTAAAAATTCTTCATTTGGAAATTCGATAATTTAAATCAAAATGGAATAATACGAATTGAAATTTCTTATTAATTAAGCCGATAAACTTTGTAAATTTGAATTAAAATTTAAATTAAATTTAAATTTAAATTTAAATTTAAATTTTAATTGGTTTTAAAATTTTTCGAAATTTGATTTTGCAAAATTTCATCGAACATAAGCATTTCAAATAGTATTCGATAATTAAAATAAAAGTTTCATAAAAAAATCAAATCTTAATAATTATTTTCGAAATTGAAAAGTTTGACATTTGCTTAAGTCATGAACAATTTCAAAAATAAATTGCAATCGAAGGGATTAATTGCGCATTTAGTCATAATGCTTCAAATTTTAAAAATCTAAAATAAAATTGCCAGAATTTAGGAAATTCTTAATAACATAAAATTCATTCTTAAGTACAAAAGTTATTAAAGCCTGAATTCTGAAATTAGACATTTAATAAATTAGAAACGTTAATTTAAATATTTTTAATTACGTTTAAAACAAATTTTTAAATTCGATAAACTATAAACATTTGAATTGAAGTTTTATTAGTTTTGATATTTATGGAACTTTGATTTTGAAATTTTTATCAAACTTTACACATTTCAAATAGTTTTCGATAATACGAATAAAAACTTCAAATTAAGGATTAGGAAACTCTAAAGAATTTATGAATAAAATTTTGTTTTTTAATAATAATTTCAAAGTTAAAATATTTAGAAGTTTTCAATCAAAATTATCAATTTTTAAAATTTGTTAATTTTTTACGGATTATTTAATTTACTTTTGAAAGTTTCGGAGCTTTCTATAGTTTCTGGTCATTCTCGAATTTTACAATTCTGATATAGTTATAAAAATTTTGAAAATTTTAATTTTCTCAAAAGTTAAATTTTCAAACGTGATTTAGCATTACGTCGCTGTAGTTTTGTATATCTTGCCGTAAGGGCCAACATTACAGTTTTGAGAAAATCAATTGAAGTTTAAATACTTAGATCAGTTAAATTTTGCATAGTTAGTTAATAAGTTGCATAGTTTTTTAAATTATTTGGAGTTTAGGGCTATTTTAGTGTATATCCCACACTTATTTTTCTTTTAGCGATGTAGAACAAAATTATGGATTTACCAATTTTCTTATCAAGCCTATATATTTTTGAAAGTCACAAGTAATTTTCAATTGTGCTATGAACGGTATCAATTTCGTGCACTTGAGATTGTGAGTAGTTATAGGGTCACCTGAGTCAAGGTCATCGTGACGTAATATGAACTTGGACTGAGGTCCAGAAGTAGGTCAACCAGGAAGTGGGTCAATGACCCCAACCAGAAGTGATTCAACCACCCCGGAAGTAGGTCTATAACTCTAGATGGAAGTAGGTCAACCATCTCGGAACTAGGCCAATAACCCCATTGAACCAAAAGTAGGTCAACAACCCCGGAAGTAGGTCAACGGAAGTAGTTTAGCGACCCCGGAAGTTCACGTGACATCATATGGCCACTCAGGTGACGCTATAACTACTAGTAGCCAGGCGGTTGAGATTCTGCGGAATGCAAGAATCGGATCAAAGGATGATTTTTTGAATCGTAGGATTATCGATTGATAAAATTGTTCCAATATTTTAATTAATGATGATGCCAGGTCATTGATTGATCTTCCACTCATGGCTTTATGCCATATAACACAATAGGTAATTTTATTTACATTAGAATGCGCCGTTAAGTTCTACACAGAAAACTTGCGCCTGTTGAAGAAATTAAATACTTCAGCCCGAGATAAATTAAACACGATTTGTAGATCATAGCAAAGATCGGCGTTCTTATGTGCTTTTGTCATCTGGTTCAAGATAGAACTATACAGCGACATAGTTAACGTCTTAAATACTTGACCTAAAACATGGTTAAAACCTATACCGAAAAATGGAGAGTTAATAAAAAATTCTTGGAGACAATTTAATGGTTGGGATATTGCAGTTAATGTTGCTGCGGAATGTGATAAGTTCATCACCAGACACCAGATCAGCGTACTCTGAGAAATTATTTTGTTTTTCAAAATATTCGTTCATTCAGAAACGAGCCAGGTCGGGCAAGTAACGCATTATTGAACATCCATTGAAACGATTAATGCGTAGTTTCGAACTCGCAGGCCTCACTCTAAAAATACTCGTTGCCCATCATTTCATATTGATCTGCCCATTCGATTAAAATATTGGAATCTAAGACAATTACCAAATAAATTATGCAAAAGATGTTCAAAATAATTAACTAAAAAGCATACATAAATCAAATTAAAATTGATTAGATTAGATTAAATTTTTTTATTTAATATTCATATACCATATAGCAGACGTATGTACGCTGTTTATAAAAATATAAAATATAATAAACAAATTGTCTGGTAAATTTTTTTTTTTAAATCAAGCCAAATCATAAATTAAGTGAGAATATCTGTATGTTATATACAACACAAAAAGTTATCGCAACTAATTTAATTGTCTGTTTGATCTTGGACTCGGTAAAGTAAATTGAAATGATTTTATTAATATTAGAAGTGTGTTCAATTCAAATCAATTAACATTTAAATTTATTGTGTATAGCGTAAGTAATAAATCGATAGATTGTCTAGTTAATTGTCTTAATAAATAACCGCCAAAGACATAATATGCAGCACACAGTGGCGCATTTTACAATCTGCGAGACCGACGCATATATATATTCTCTTTATTGCATTATTAACGTGAAAGTGTTAATGTATCATTTTACCACGTGAAAAAATCTAAATTTATTAAAATTTGATAAAATTTAACATGCTAATTTGATAAAATTTAACAAACAATTCCTAAAAATTCAAAATTAAGATTTCATCCAATTTCGACGAGTTTCTTAATTTTTATAATTTTAAAATTAGAAATCTTGAGACGCGGTGGAGATGGATCACCGACGCACTGACGAAAACCCCAAATGATATAACAAGAATGCCATTGGAATGGCATACATACTAAGAAGAGATTGGTCCTCACAAAAGCAAGACAACTCTGTTTAGAAAGTAAAAGCATTACATTTAGTGTCACTCAATCTGTCTCTCAAATTCTTAGAAAAATTTCCCTAATCTCGCAGGATTTAATAAGAAAATAAAAATTGATGTTGCTACAGAAGAGAAACTCAGTATTGAAATATAGCAACGTTATGGTGAAAAATTCTTCAACTCACAAATTGAATATATGGGACCGGAAGTCGTATCAACATATTTAATTTTTATTGTTTTTGGTGCGCGAGATACAGGGTGTATGGTAATGTATTTGTGGCTGCAAATAAAAAAAGGTTTTCGGATTGTGATGATAGATAGCCCAATTGTTTGGTATAGGTTTGCCAATTTAGAATTTAATTTAATTCACTACACAAATGTTAAATACGATACCACTAGTTGGAAACATCCTGTATAAAAAGGCTGTCCTGATCGTACTTAAATTAGTTGTCCAAGAATAGAAAAATTAAGGATTGTCTGGTTTTTTGGTATATGTATAAGAATTGAAGTTGGAGCCAGATTGTTGATTCAGTAAGGGGCCAGTAATGGCCTTTAACACTGTTATTATTATTATTATAAGAATTGAAGAATGCTCAATTTTATATAATTTGTTAAATTTTCAAAATTTCATCATTTTCAAAATTTAAAATATATAATGTTTTCTTCACAAATACAGGGTAGGCCATCTGTTGGTTCTTTTTTCAATCAATGAATTTTAGTACTAAACGTTATCTGTTATAAAAACCTCTTTGACATATGAAAAGTCAAAAATATGCCATTTATCATCATGGAGTCGCTAAAACACAACAACGCATTTTGATTGTCCAAATTTATTATGAAAATAATGCTTCAAAAACAACAACATTTCTTAAATTACCTGAGCGTGCAATTGGCAAAAGTATTGATCGTTTTGAAGATACTGGTTCAGTGGAAGGTCGTAGACCGTATCAATATATTAATCCAGTTCGTACTGCTGATGCAGGGGCAGCTGTTCGTGAAAGTGTTTGGAGGCAATGGATGCACAAGAACTAAATATTTCACGAACCACATTACGACGCATTTTGCATGTTGATTTTAAAATCCAACTAACTCAAAAATTGAAGCCACAAGACCATTTAAATCGTAGTCGTTTTGTTAATTGAATGCTTGAACTAAATGAAGCTTTTTCATCAAAAATCATCTTGAAATTGAGGTCATTGGTTCACTTTTATTGGAAAAAGTCATCGATAATTTTGATGTTCGGATGCAGGGCTGTAGACGAAGCCGTGGTGGGCCTATTAACGATAATTTTTTCATTCTTAAATGTCGTAGAACCACTTTTCGTTATCAATAAAAAATTTTAACTTTTCATGCCAAAATATGGATTTTATTTACAAATACAATAGAAAAAGGAGTAACAGCTAGCCCACCCTGTACGTGAATCCTCTAATTTATACATATGCTTGAACCACCGATTATTTTTTAAAACAAATCTAAACATAAATTTCAAAGAAGTTTACAAAATGTTCAATTTACAAGTTAACAAAAATTAATTAAAATTTGTTGTATGATGGTTAGGTTATAAGGTTAGGGTAGGGTGGCCGTTCCTAATGGACTAGCATAGACACAAATTGGTCCATTTGATTCCATACACCACGTTTGAGTTTCCTTCACCTCACTCTTCGAACCATCCTGAGCTTTCCAAGAAGCGTTGAAAATCTTTGACGTCGATTTTACTGAGATCCGTCAGGCCGTCCAGATAGGGAGTTCCCATACATTTTATTCTGCAGTACGCTAGGCGAGGACAGGAGCAAAGTAGGTGAAACACTGTTTCTTCCTCCTCCTCATCACCGCAGCTACGGCATAAATCTGCTCGCATCTATCCGTATGAGGCAATATTTAAGGTCCCCGGCACCCACTTCTAGCGGATATTGAACTGATCTGTCATCTCATTTGACGTGCAGGGTCTGCACGTTTTGGGTGGGAGACCGATTGCTAAATGTGACCACGTCAAGCACCTTGTTGTCTCGGATAGTAAACTTTCTATTGTGTGACATAGACAAATTTTTAAAAATTATTCTTAATGTTTACCAGAAGACAATATGGTTAATGACAGACTTCTGACCGACTACTTCCATTTCTCAAATTTTTTTTCGGTGGCTTATTCTTCGAGAGATTTGTGGAGTTCGCAGGATTTTTCAACATATTAGATGAGTCCATAGTCTTTTTATCTGATGGCTCTCGTTCCAAACCTCGGTGCAGGTTTTGAAATCTACTGTCCGTGGACTGATCTGACACTTTTCGGCAGTATTGTTTTTAAGGCGGAACCAATAGGGCTGACACGTAGTGTTATTGGGACTTTGAATTTTGCTGTTAAAAACAAAAGTATTCTACTGTGTACAGATAATAACGCTATTTCTAAACTGGAAACTGTTCTTTTCACTGTTTCCAAAGTCGTCAATGAACCATCTTTGTTTTAATAATAAAGTTACGGGCAAGGGGGTACCGGCTCATTATAATAACATCTTAGGCAATGAGATCACAGATTGTTTAGCCAAATCTGATTCCCGATTAACTTTAATTGGTCCTGATCCGGCGGTTCCTTTATCTTTCAACTACTTCAAAGTACTTCATTAGGGAGCCCAATTTGAGGTCAACGTGGTATGCTTTATCTTTAAAAATGAACCAATTAAGAATCTTGGTAGCGATTCTTACTTATTTGCGAGGACTGCCTTCACTTCGTGAGTAGTAGTAGTTCAGCCTTCAGTTCGATTCGGCTTCAGGTATTCAACTTTAGGTCTTTAAATTTAGATCAATAAATACACTTTTGTTACGATTGACGTGTTGACGTTCCAATTAAAAATTTCTAGTAAACAGTTTTCTTGTTGAATAGAATCCGCGTCCATTTGTGTCTTTGTGTACCGCGATATTCTAGAATCATCCAATAAACTACTATATGTACCGACGTACATACATACAAATTAAAATTCATCACTGCTGCACGGCAAGAAAAAAAAATTATTTCCCAGAAGACATTAAAATATACGTATTTCGTTGATGACACTTTACTTGTATGCTGAAATTAAAGTGCAGTAAATTTTAATTTAAACTTTTAACCTTTTGTTGTGTTTGATTTCAATATATGTTCATGTACATCATTATAACACAATCAAATTTATTTAATATTTTTTTATGAATTCAAATGAATTTGATCATTTAATTATAGGTTTGTGTATATGCTAAACATATATAGTTTATTTACTTACTTATATATATCACTGTATGTAGTTAATAATGAAATGATCGTGTATGACATTGAAAAATTATATTAAATTAAATTGGTTTGATTGTAAAGTGATACGAGAATATATTAAAAATTTATTTTTAGATTTTTTTTTGGATTAAAACTTTTCAATAGTTAGATACTTAATTTTTGTTACTTTTCTGACATGAAGGTTGAATTACATATATACTCGGAAATTTATCGTATAAATGTTTAGATAAGAAAACAGAGTTCCGGAGTTTTGTTGAAGGTAACGAATCATATGTTCAATATATAGGGTTGTGAGATCGCGTTCCAACGAATTTAGAATGGTGATTCCATTAGACACTGATATTACATCAGCTTTCTCTGTAGAAATTATCAAAGCACAAATTTAGTGAAAGGTGCAGGTTGCTTAAATACCTCATGGCCTAAACAAACTCGACGTACATGACGTTTGGATTAGTTTGGATTATGGAAGCGTACCAGAAAAGCTATTTTTGTGAAAAAGCCATAGATTTACACTAATATTAGAAATAATTTCATTGAGTAACAATAGTCACTACAATCATGTTTTTTATTTCTACATTCCTATACAAATTAAAGCCATAGTGAATTCATTGAATTCAGTCATTGCCCTAAAAGTAATCAAACTGTAGCGAATTACATCGAAATCCAACGGAAAATCATTTCTAATTTTAACTTTCGAGTTTGCAAAATCACAGAAAATAACTTTCAAAACTAAACCACAATAAACTGTTAAACATATCAATAATTAATCAGTTTAAACATTCATTTATAAAAATCAAACATTAAAATACATTAGCCAAAGCGATATAAAAAATACAATCAATAAAAAAAATATTAAAAAAGGTTCGATACCAAATTTTAGTCAACCTATCAAAGCACTCAGTCATAGCAAAACACACGAATAATTGTCTTGCATCTCGACTAAAATTTGGAATTTTTTTTTTTTTGTTTTGTAAAATTCCAATTACTATAAATTATAAATAATATTACACGACCTTTCCCAGTACTCACATAATAAAACTGTCTGCCATAGTATCATATCACGCAAAAAATTACCAGCTAACCAATATACAATACACTATATGGCTTGTTTGATGCCAATGGATCTATTTTTATAAATAATTTTATCTTGGATGATGAAATTTCTTGCTTGATTTTAGCAAGGGTGCTCATCAACCATAGGATTCAAAATTTGGAAAATTTTGGACAAACCATTAAAGCTGGTTAAAAATTGTTAAACTAGACTAATTCAATAACCAAACACAATAAGCGGTACTGGACAGTAGAGTTTAAGTTTATAGAATTATGAAGAGTATTATTAGAAAATGTTGTTAAAATAATGAAATACAAATTATAATTCTAAGGACCCAAATTCACTAAATTCTTATTGCCTAATTATACATTTAGAATGAAAAATTTAAATTCGATTTGATAAAATTATAAATTTCAAAAATTAGTTTAAACAAATATTTATTAAAATCTCCAGATCAAAATTTTAGTTAAAAAAAATTTTCAAAACTTAAAATTAACTTATCTTAAGAAGCGAATTTGGAGATTATTTTACGAAAATTTTAAATTTACCTAATTTATACATTCTTTAAACTCTTTAAATATCAAAATTTAAATTACTGAGATTCAAGACGATGTGAAAATTTGAAATTACGAGCCAACATTCTTAATTTTGAATTTGAATTTGGTTCAAGTTTAAGCATAATTAAATATTTAAATTTTAATTATAATTTCTATAAGCGATTTTCTTCTAAATTTCAAATTAAATTTTAAAATTATTAAATTTAAAATTTAATTTAATTTTATTTTATTATGAAATTTTAAATTCTAAATTTTAAAATATAATTTCTTGCAGCTCCAGAAATTTTTTCTGGAGTCTTCTACTCAGAATAGTAAGGTTTCAAATTTTAAAATTTATTTTTTATTAATTTACATTTTTCAGATTCAAAATTGTAAAAAATAATTTTAATTAAATAAGTTAATTGTTAATTTTAAAAATTTATTTAATTTAAAAAGATTTAAAACGAGAAAATTTAACAAATCAGAAAATTTTCACTGAAATCACTAAAGAAGATAACTAACTTTTGAATTTGAATTTGGTTCAAGATTAAGCATAATTAAATATTTAAATTTTAATTATAATTTCTATAAGCGATTTTCTTCTAAATTTCAAATTAAATTTAAAAATTATTAAATTTAAAATTTAATTTAATTTTATTTTATTATGAAATTTTAAATTCTAAATTTTAAAATATAATTTCTTGCAGCTCCAGAAATTTTTTGTGGAGTCTTCTACCCAGAATAGTAAGGTTTCAAATTTTAAAATTTATTTTTTATTAATTTATATTTTTCAGATTCAAAATTGTAAAAAATAATTTAAATTAAATAAGTTAATTGTTAATTTTAAAAATTTATTTAATTTAAAAAGATTTAAAACGAGAAAATTTAACAAATCAGAAAATTTTCACTGAAATCACTAAAGAAGATAACTAACTTTTGAATTTGAATTTGGTTCAAGATTAAGCATAATTAAATATTTAAATTTTAATTATAATTTCTATAAGCGATTTTCTTCTAAATTTCAAATTAAATTTAAAAATTATTAAATTTAAAATTTAATTTAATTTTATTTTATTATGAAATTTTAAATTCTAAATTTTAAAATATAATTTCTTGCAGCTCCAGAAATTGTTTGTGGAGTCTTCTACCCAGAATAGTAAGGTTTCAAATTTTAAAATTTATTTTTTATTAATTTACATTTTTCAGATTCAAAATTGTAAAAAATAATTTAAATTAAATAAGTTAATTGTTAATTTTAAAAATTTATTTAATTTAAAAAGATTTAAAACGAGAAAATTTAACAAATCAGAAAATTTTCACTGAAATTACTAAAGAAGATAACTAACTTTTGAATTTGAATTTGGTTCAAGATTAAGCATAATTAAATATTTAAATTTTAATTATAATTTCTATAAGCGATTTTCTTCTAAATTTCAAATTAAATTTAAAAATTATTAAATTTAAAATATAATTTAATTTTATTTTATTATGAAATTTTAAATTCTAAATTTTAAAATATAATTTCTTGGAGCTCCAGAAATTTTTTGTGGAGTCTTCTACCCAGAATAGTAAGGTTTCAAATTTTAAAATTTATTTTTTATTAATTTACATTTTTCAGATTCAAAATTGTAAAAAATAATTTAAATTAAATAAGTTAATTGTTAATTTTAAAAATTTATTTAATTTAAAAAGATTTAAAACGAGAAAATTTAACAAATCAGAAAATTTTCACTGAAATCACTAAAGAAGATAACTAACTTTTGAATTTGAATTTGGTTCAAGATTAAGCATAATTAAATATTTAAATTTTAATTATAATTTCTATAAGCGATTTTCTTCTAAATTTCAAATTAAATTTAAAAATTATTAAATTTAAAATTTAATTTAATTTTATTTTATTATGAAATTTTAAATTCTAAATTTTAAAATATAATTTCTTGCAGCTCCAGAAATTGTTTGTGGAGTCTTCTACCCAGAATAGTAAGGTTTCAAATTTTAAAATTTATTTTTTATTAATTTACATTTTTCAGATTCAAAATTGTAAAAAATAATTTAAATTAAATAAGTTAATTGTTAATTTTAAAAATTTATTTAATTTAAAAAGATTTAAAACGAGAAAATTTAACAAATCAGAAAATTTTCACTGAAATTACTAAAGAAGATAACTAACTTTTGAATTTGAATTTGGTTCAAGATTAAGCATAATTAAATATTTAAATTTTAATTATAATTTCTATAAGCGATTTTCTTCTAAATTTCAAATTAAATTTAAAAATTATTAAATTTAAAATATAATTTAATTTTATTTTATTATGAAATTTTAAATTCTAAATTTTAAAATATAATTTCTTGGAGCTCCAGAAATTTTTTGTGGAGTCTTCTACCCAGAATAGTAAGGTTTCAAATTTTAAAATTTATTTTTTATTAATTTACATTTTTCAGATTCAAAATTGTAAAAAATAATTTAAATTAAATAAGTTAATTGTTAATTTTAAAAATTTATTTAATTTAAAAAGATTTAAAACGAGAAAATTTAACAAATCAGAAAATTTTCACTGAAATCACTAAAGAAAATAACTAACTTTTGAATTTGAATTTGGTTCAAGATTAAGCATAATTAAATATTTACATTTTAATTATAATTTCTATAAGCGATTTTCTTCTAAATTTCAAATTAAATTTTAAAATTATTAAATTTAAAATTTAATTTTATTTTATTTTATTATGAAATTTTAAATTCAAAATTTTAAAATATAATGTCTTGCAGCTCCAGAAATTTTTTGTGGAGTCTTCTACCCAGAATAGTAAGTTTTCAAATTTTAAAATTTATTTTTTATTAATTTACATTTTTCAGATTCAAAATTGTAAAAAATAATTTTAATTAAATAAGTTAATTGTTAATTTTAAAAATTTATTTAATTTAAAAAGATTTAAAACGAGAAAATTTAACAAATCAGAAGATTTTCACTGAAATCACTAAAGAAGATAACTAACTTTTGAATTTGAATTTGGTTCAAGATTAAGCACAATGAAATATTTAAATTTTAATTATAATTTCTATAAGCGATTTTCTTCTAAATTTCAAATTAAATTTAAAAATTATTAAATTTAAAATTTAATTTAATTTTATTTTATTATGAAATTTTAAATTCTAAATTTTAAAATATAATTTCTTGGAGCTCCAGAAATTTTTTGTGGAGTCTTCTACCCAGAATAGTAGGTTAGGTTTCAAATTTTAAAATTTATTTTTTATTAATTTACATTTTTCAGATTCAAAATTGTAAAAAATAATTTAAATTAAATAAGTTAATTGTTAATTTTAAAAATTTATTTAATTTAAAAAGATTTAAAACGAGAAAATTTAACAAATCAGAAAATTTTCACTGAAATCACTAAAGAAGATAACTAACTTTTGAATTTGAATTTGGTTCATTAATTAAAATTAAATTTAAAATTTAATTTAATTTTATTTTATTATGAAATTTTAAATTCTAAATTTTAAAATATAATTTCTTGCAGCTCCAGAAATTTTTTGTGGAGTCTTCTACCCAGAATAGTAAGGTTTCAAATTTTAAAATTTATTTTTTATTAATTTACATTTTTCAGATTCAAAATTGTAAAAAATAATTTAAATTAAATAAGTTAGTTGTTAATTTTAAAAATTTATTTAATTTAAAAAGATTTAAAACGAGAAAATTTAACAAATCAGAAAATTTTAAAACTTTTGAAATATTTTGAATTTTTGAATGTAAATAAACAAATGAAATAAATTAAATTTTAATTCGAGTTTTAAAATACTTTCGTACAATGTCGCATCTATAATTCTAAAATTTCAATCCGTTCAACTTTTTTACATCCTCATGTGCTTGAAGAAACACCACTTCATCCGCAAAAAATAACTGTATGGTGTGGTTTTGGTGGTACGGTCTAACAATCGACTTATTGAAATCTAAATTCGATGAACGTGTTATATCCAGAAATGGTTCTGTCGATTGGCCGCTTAGATCATGTGATTTAACACCTCTAGACTTTTTTTTATGGGGATACCTGAAACCACCGGTCTTTGCCAAAAAACCGGCGACTTTATAGGAGCTCAGAGCCAATATTGAACGGATGATAGAGATGGCGGCCGTTTCCGTCGAAATGTGTGGCCGAGTCATCGAAAATTGGGTTCAACGAATCGACACCTGCAAACGGGCCCGTGATGGACATATGAACGATGTCGAATTTCATACATAAATGTTTTAATTGTACTTCAAGCCAATAATAAAATTTTCGAGATATCTAAAATGATTTGCGTTTTATTTAAAAGAAAAAGTTGTCAAGTCCTTATTGGAAAACCCTTTATGATGACAAGATTGGTCAGATCATAAAAATAACAGAAAAGTTTCGAATTCTGCAAACAAGTTACATAAACACATATTCAGAAGGTCAGGAGTAGATTCCAAATTGACTTTATATTAGTGAAATGACACTAATATAGATTTCCGACAGAATTAGGATCACAAGACGCAAAGTTAAATTATTCAACAAATTCAACAATAAGCCGCGAGGGGATTACAATATAAAGAGACTTAAGATGATGATTAAGAAAATAAATATAAGAAGATAAATCTATAAACGATTAAAGAACATGGATAGATACCCTGAGATCGAATAATGGAGTTCCCTTTTAGGTTACATCAACCTCTGAAATACATGCCTGGAAGCAAAGGTCCAGGGTCTGGAAGCATTTAAAATGTACAAAACATGAAAAAATATGTGAAAATAGAACCAACAAAAATAGTTATTGGAAAATCAAAGTTACCAAGAACCGGAAGAAATATGATATTGGAGACTTACACACGTACTTACTGCCCAAAATCGCTTATTCTTCTAAACCTTTAAAAAAATTAACTAGACCTTTACATGAATTTTCAATTTCATATAAGAGCGAGACTATATAGGGTGCATGATTTATGTATGCTTTATTCAATTCAGAATTGAATTCGACTGAGATCACTAAAGAAGATACCTAACTTTAAACATAACGAGTCAGTGTAATACCAATTCAAGTGTTTGGCCTTATCATCATACAACAACTGTATATATGCCGCTTTCTACAAAAAATATTCACATTCACATGAATTTTGTCCTACATCTAAATCTGCCCTAAACAGAAAAAAAAAATTTATGATTTTTTTAACACAAAAATTACAGTTCTACGAGTATATAGACGGGTAAAGTTTACCCTAAACCCTAAAAATTCGGATAAACTGATAAATCTTACCACCATAATGACGTATATTTCAAGGTGTCATTGGGATAAAGGCTAAATCTATCCGAAATATATTTCAATTTTGATAAAAGTAGGCGATAAGGGGGTTTAAGCCAACCTAGTTTGGTATGACCTCATCCATTATATTATTTTTCCAAATTTAGTTGCAAAAATTATAGAAAGCTAACACCATCATGACGTTGTCCTAAGGTCTAAGCTATCCGAAAAAATTTCAATTTTGTAAAGAAATAGGGGATTATCGGGTTTAGGCCAATGTACGCCGGCTACATGATTTTCCCGAATTTTTTCGACAAAATCCTAGAAAAATAATGACGTACACATAACCAAGATGCTTTTGGATCTAGACTATCCGAAATATATTTCAATTTTAGGAAACGGAATTCTGGGGTTTATACCAACCAAGTTTGGTATGAGCCCATGTATTCCGAATTTCCGATTACATGATTTTTCTGAGTTTTTTGAATTTTTTCTGACAACCAAGTTTGGTTTGGCCTCATGTATGCCGATTATATTTAAATAGCACTACACGTTTGAGGGGGTGAGCAGGTTCAAATAGTTGGGGCCTCTTATCACTCAAAATAACAGTGTAGGAGAGAATATGTAAGAGAGGCTGGTAGCAGGCAGTCGTGCTTTGTATCTTTACGACTGCTAAATTCTATCCAATGCTGAAGCTTTATACAGCTTTGATCGAGCCTGTTGTTATGTATGGCTATGAAAGTTGGACGCTGACGGACGAGTACCAGAGATGGCACAATGGTGTAGAAAACGACTTGGTTTCTTCAGATTGCCTAAGACAAGACCAAGCTCAGGATCGAAACCGATGCAGCCACATTGTTGGTGCAGCGTTTAGTGGCCAGTAAACGCTGTTTTAATAATAATTTATTTTTTGAATCCGTTGACATTCTTTGATACTCAATTAATTAAAAAATCTCATATTTTAAATTTACACATTAGGTCGTCTGGCATAAATACAAGGTTCCCATTAAACTTCATTTTGAGCTGGAAAGTTATACAAATTTATGGAAGTGCATGCTGTTCCACCCAAGAGGAGGCGTTAATTGTTTTAAAGGAGAAAGGTGGTCGAGTGATATCTCATTTGAGAGATATTTCAATTCTGCTCACAACGCAAGTTATGAGTAAACCACAAACTATCCATTTGAAAAAAATTTGGAATGTGGCAAACTGCATTCGGTTTCTAAATTCTTTTTCTAAAGTTATGCCTGATGAATGGATAGTGGCCGCGCTTTGTTCCATATTCAAGAAAGAAGACTACTTGAAGTGTTAGAATATTCACGGCATAGCTCTCCTTTGCTCAGCATACAAGTTTCTGTCCTACATTATATTAGATAAAATGACCTCTATATCGGAGGGCTTAGTTAGTGACTATCAAGGAGAATTTCGTCCGAAACCGAATCGATCTGTCACTAATCAGGTCTTTTCGCTGGGGATGGTTGTATCTAAATATTATGAGACATCTATCATCGTACATCAGATGTTCCTTGATTTCCGGCAGGCCTATGACTCGATTGGCTACACATCTCGATCAATCGAGAGAGTTTGTGGTTTGCCCTGGAGTACCTAGGAATACTTCAAAATTGGTACAATTGTGTAGAATAGAAAGATAGTATCAATATTGTGATCAATACTCTGAGAACAGACTATCAAAAATTTTCGCAGCTAACATGGGTGTTCGGCAGGGAGATTCTCTGTCCCCAATACTCTTTAATCTCATGTTGGAGAACATCTTTCGTAAAACTGAAACACCTCAGCACAACATCTCCAGTCCAATCAGGTGCTTGCATATGCAGATGATATATGCGTGATTGGACTTAATAGCAACGGAGTGAAGGAAATACTTGATCCGCTTGTAGAGTTTTCAGCTTCTGTTGTACTCTAGAGCAATGGCATAGGGACAGTGGCACACCAGTTTTTAGAAATGGCCACCACAAGTTTAAGGGAGTGAGGAGGTTCAAATATTGGGCCTCAGTTAGCGGCTGGTAGTCATACTTTCTGGCTTTAAGGCCACTACTAAAATCTAAACATCTATCAAGTGCCGTGAGGCTGAAACTTTACAAAGCGTTGTTCAGGCCCGTTTTAATGTATGGATGTGTAAGTTTGGCGCTGACGGATGAGTACGAGAGATGGCTCCATATATTTGAGAGAAGAATGATGCGGGTGAGTTACAAGTTGTCAAACACAGTATGAAGACCAAGCCCAGGATCAAATCCGTTGGAGCCGGAGTGTTGACTCAGTAAGGGGCTAGTAATGGCCTTTAGAAACTTATTATTATTTGTATTAAATGGAAACTCACACCTAGTTAAATAGTGTGAGGGAATGGTTTTGAAATGAAAGTACCTAATGCCAAATTAAGAACACGAATATATAGTTCTGTGTATTCGAGAATGTTGCGTAAAATTAAAAAACATTATGCTAGAATTTGGGTCAGATTATTTATTAATAAAATTATATGCAAGGGATCAAATTCTATTTTCAGGTTTTATAAAATTATTGGATATTTTTGGATTTAGTGTTGAACTAAAAATATCAAAACATGATTTCAGAGGGGGGTCAAAATTTGTATTCGAAACGACAAACAACAAAAAAATGTTGATACGATAGAATATTACTATGGATATCTTCTCAAGTTGACCTTTTATGGTTGATGAATCATATATTTATTTTATTAGAATATATTCTGTGTATCCTATTCTGGTCAATTAAACCAAACTAACCAAAACAATTTGTCCATAAGTATAGTAGATATGCCAAAATAAGAAAAAAAAATGATGTCAAATTGGCTAAAACTAAAGATGATATATTTAATTATATATTGAATTAAAATTATGATTATATATTGAATTAAAATATATTGAATTAAAATTATGTTTTCTTATATATTTATTTATTATCCAAGAATAATTAAGTATATTTAACATATATTTTGATAGTAGCACCGACATGTTTTACCTGTATTTCCATAAAAATATGAAAATTTAATTTATTCGCAAGTAGCGCTCGCGCTCAATGTGTTGTGTAGGGGTGCAAATTTTACACAGATTTTGGTTTAAATTTTGGATGAAATTTAAGTCTTTTTGTAAAAATATACTCCTTTTTAAATGCAAAAAGCTGCCACGATGTTTTAAATTTACATAATTTGATTTAAATTTATCACTTTTTTTATGACGTTATTCGTATATTTACTCAATTTTTTACAAATTATTATGGAAATTTACGGTTTAATACGTAACTTTACAGTGATTGTTACTTAACTTTTTGTTTAATATTACACCCAGAAGTTTATTTTTAATTTACGAAAGAATGCGTAATTTTTCTTATTCATACCATTAGTGTAAATTTACATTTATAATATGAGGCATTCAGTTGCCTCATATTATAAATGTAAAATTACTCCTTTTTTTTTTAGAGTGTATCGTACCATGCTTAAAGTCACATAAATAGAACGTTGACACACAAATTGCATAATTGTTAAGGCTTAAGTCATAAAGATACCCGTTTTGAAATTAAATCTTTATCTCACATGTCGTTAATAAAAAATATTATCAATAACTTGAGAATTTTTACTTGTATAGCCTCAGGACACGAAAATAAATTAAAAACATATAAGTTATCGTTGTTTCGCTGCAACATTGTAAGTAATAGCATAATTTCGGAATTAATGGTACATATATTATAGTTGCCATTATACAACGTTCATTTTGAAATCGCTGTATGCATTCTTCATTTCTTTTTTGCGTATCTTATCATTGTTGTTAGTTCCTAGCGAATCAACATTAATGGTGGTGAAAGAATGGTTAATGAAAATTGATCGCAATGTTTAAACCAGTGGGTCCTTAACTGGAGAATTTTAGATATATGTTGCTTTTCAAACTCCATTCAAACTGGCCTCAATTTTTCAAACAAATAATTTCATTTCCGTTTAATTTCAACTTCTTCAAATTTTGATAAGTTCCAAATCAACTGAAATCCTATTACATAATTTCAAATTCAATATAAATTATAGACTGGGATTTGGTATGTTCAAAATACTGTCAAACTCTTTATACTTTCAAATAAGACTAAAATGAATATGAATATGAATACTACATACGTAAGACTTGAATGTTGATTTGGCAAATATTGCCGAACGCAAACTATAAGATCCATTTTATATTTTTATTACATTTAACAAACGAAAAGCTTGATTTGAAAGCAAACCTTGTTTTGACTGCTTATAACCGTTTGTGCGCCATATTTCTAATTTCTTCAAATGGGACTTTCAAATTTGTTCAAACTGGCGCGGTACTCTGTAAATTGGATTCTAACAAAAAACTATTCGAATTTTATAGATCTAATGGACTATGTCATATCAGGCCTTTACGGCCGCTTAAAGCTGTCTTGTTTGACTCCCTGAAGTTACCCCAGACATTTTTATCAACAATAAAATGTACAGTTGGTACCAAAATACTCATCCCAGACTTTTCTAATATGTAAAATTTATTTGGTGGATAATAAACATTTCTGGGCAACTCGTTAAAAGAAAAAAAAAAAACGTCATAAGGATTGAGTTTGGGACCTTATTGGCCACCACTGTGCCAGCGTTGATATTTGTTTGACCATTGGAATTTCCGCAATATAAAAAAATGTGGCGCCTTTGCCAATTTTTCTAAGAAAGCTAGATCTGAAAAAAAAACGTTTTGCAAGCTTTTGTAGGACCGGGTATTTTCTAATAAGGATTGAATTTGGGACGCTATTGGCCACCACTGTGCAATTTCCTCAATATAAAAAAATGTGGCGCCTTGGCCAACTTTTCTAAGAAAGCTTGAACCGAAGAAAATTTAGATTAATCAAGATCTAATCAAATTTAATAGTGAACATTTCAATAAACGTCAAGTTTGATTTAGCCGGAAAAAAAATGATTTAGTCTCAATCTTACATCTGCTTTTTGACTCAATATTTGAATTAAACTTTGGCTTACAATTTTATTTGAAATTTAATTTCTAAATTTAAATTTTAAATTAACTATTGCGGACTTATTAGTTCAGGGTCCAGATAGCAATTAATACTTGTTAGTAAAATCTTTAAACTTTCCTCGTCTTGAAAATTTGCCATTATATAAATTGTCTGCGATTTGGTGACGTGAGAAGAGAGCTTTTCTCACTAGAAAAGTTCAAACCTTCCAAAAAAATAAAACATGTACTCAAGTAAATAATTTAAGATACAATTTTATTATAAAAGCTACGATGAACAGAAGCTTTTACACTTAAAATTATAAAGCTCACCAAAGCTTTTAGAACTAACATAACGTTATGAAATTCAGGATACAACGTTTTAAATTCTTTTGGAGCATATACAGCTTAAAGCTCATTCGATAAGTCAATTAATTTAGAGCTTTTGCCATTTAAAAGTATTCTGGTTATTTCGCTAGGTTTGTACAGCGGGTTTCGTTGAGACATAAAGTTTGAGAAATGTTTAACATTTTAATCATCATTAAGCTTAACATTTGTTGGTGTTCCATAGTTTGGAGACGTAGGTTTAAAATTAATTAAATAATTAATTTTATTTATGGATATTTGTATATATTGAAAATCTTATAATAGCATTCTTGTACACATATATCTTCGAATTGTATATTTATATAGAAATAACAGTATAATCTATACAATTATAGCGATTACATGAACAAGAAGCCGCAATTATTTTTGTTAATTTACGATCACTGACGTACGATTCGATCCGCAAATTATCGCCTAATGTTCTAAAACATGAAATTTAATTATCTAAACTTTGTGTATCGGGGTGGTCTAGGTGTGAAGCTGTCTTGGGGGAATCAAGTTGGTACTTGTTGCCAGCTCCGTATCTTGCAGCTTCCACAAGTGTGCGTGTTACCTCCCCGTGGTGACCACCGGGCAACTATTACACCATGTGGTGTACTAGGCGAAAACACGGCGCTAAATAACTGGGCCGGGTTAAGGTGTCAACCGTACCGTGCTGATAACCGGCCAGGCTGGGGGCCCAGTATAAAAACTAGCCCAGCCTCTAACGGTGTATCCGGATACTTGGCGCCCTCCGGATCATGTAGCCTTACCTGTGTATTGCGGATCTCTGCACAGGTGGACCTCCTTTCTCCGCTACTCGTGGGACCTATTATGGCAGAAAATTTAAAAACAAAAGAGACCGGTGCTCTTAAAAAACCGGAAACCAGTGCTGTGGAGACATCGGCCTTTAGGCCCGGTCTCCAAAGTGCATTTAGGGGCTTAAGACCAAATGAGGCTGGCCCCTCGAAACCAAAGGGCAAAGGCACGAATGCTGGCCCTCCAGTGTCAGCGAACTATCAGACCAGGAAGAGAGCCTGGCGGATGATCTCCAAGATCAGCAACATTCCGTTGGAGCAGAGAACGGATAGGGACAGGGATACGCTTGCGTGGGCAAGGCGTATCACTGAGCCACATCAGGAGGGTTCCGAGATCTCACAGCCGAAAAGGCAGAGATCTGATGATGAACCGCCTACGGAGGCTAAAAAGAAGCGGGTTCCGGATGTCACCAGGCCCTTCAACGAGGTGCTAAAGGAGCACCTGATCATGGCAGTCGTGGACCGGGCTCAAGAAGATGGGAGCATTACGACCCTTAACTGGAGGAAGGTGGAGAAGGCCTTAGCCGCCATCTTCCTAAAAATTATGAGGGAGAACCCAGGACCTGCTCCGTCTTGCCGAGACGGAGGATGGCACCGGAATCACGTCAAACTGACTGCCTGTGCCGATGAAAGGTCGGTGACCCTCTACAAAAAGGCGATCGGCAGCCTGGGGGAAGTCTGGCCGGGGGCCAAATTAGAAGTGGTGACTAGGGAAGAAATTCCCTGCAGGCCAAGGGCGCGAGCCTGGATCCCTGCTGAGCCTAGTGATCCAAGGGAGATCTTGGAAATGTTGAAACTCAGCAATCCGGATCTACCAACGGCCACCTGGAAGGTTGCCAGGTTAGAAGAGGTAAAGGCGGAAGCAGATCACAGATCGGCCGTCATTATCATCGACAGAGAATCCGTGGGTGCTTTGGCGAAATCTGGAGGCCTGATCAGCTATGGATTTGGAGCAATTACGCTCAAAATTTATAAGCGCGATGAGGTTGACAGATCTGGGGCGCCCGCAGCAGGGGGGGAAACCACTTGTGGTGTCCCGCCTGGTGTTGGTGACCCAGAAGTCCGCAGCATCCCGGAGGATGCACAGGAGACACTATCCCTGGACTCGGAGATTTCGAGATCATTGGGACTAAGCTGTGCGCTCCTAACGGACGAATCAATGTCAGAGGAGTCTGACTCAACAGTGGTGGAGGGAAGCAATAACTAATGCTTAAGATCCTTCAGATCAACCTCCATCACTGTAAAGCCGCCTCGGCGGCCCTTCTTCTAAAAATGGAATCTGAGTCCATTGATGTGGTTCTGGTCCAGGAACCTTGGGTCAATGATGACCGGGTGCTGGGTCTCAGAACTCCCAAATATAAAATACTACATGCGAAAAATGAAGGTAAGATACGTTCTTGCATTCTCGCTAAAAATAATCTGAATATTTTTATACTACTGAATTACAGCAACGCTGATGTAGTGGTGACTAGCATCGAGATGGATGGGCAAAATCTCTGGCTAATATCGGCCTACCTACCATACGAGGAGGAAAATATACCACCAGGTAGGTTGGGCAGTGCAATAATGGAGGCTCGAAAACGAAAGATAGGAGTCATCATGGGTAGTGATGCTAATGCGCATCACTCAATTTGGGGGAGTACAGACATAAACAGGCGAGGTGAGTTACTCCTTGATTTTATTTTAAGTACTAACCTAAATATATGTAATGTCGGGTGTAAGCCAACCTTCATTACTAAAAATAGACAGGAAGTGTTGGACATCACACTTGTCTCGGATTTTATTAAGGAGAGGGTATTGAACTGGAAAGTGTCCGAAGACCATTCCTTTTCTGACCATTGTTATCTCCAGTACGAAGTGGATACAAAACCCACTAGCAAACCACCCTTCAGAAATAGGAGGAAAACTGATTGGGATTGTTTCAGAACCATTCTAGGTAACTTATTACCGGTATCGGTTCCAAACCCTCCTGCATCTACACAGGAGCTTGATGCTCTAGTAACCAAGCTATCTGATGCTTTTAACAAGGCCATGTTAGGTGCATGTCCTATCAGTAGACCCTTGGGTAAATCTCGGCCACCCTGGTGGTCGAAAGAACTCCAAGGTACTCGTATGAAATGCAGGAGACTGTTCAAGAAAGCGAGGAACACAAATGCTGCTGCAGATTGGGACTGTTATAAACAAGTCCTCAAAACCTATAAGTACGAGCTGAGAGCAGCCAAAACGAGGGCCTGGAAGCTCTACTGTGGCAATATTCAGGAGTCCTCGGAGGCGGCCAGGCTACGCAAAGTACTATGTTCTAGTCCTTCCATCCCGAGTTATCTACAACGACCGGATGGTTCATGGACTACATGTAGTGAGGAATCCCTGGAGCTATTACTAGAAACGCATTTTCCAGAGTGCTCGGTACTAGCTCCGGAGAGACCCATGATAAATAGGGGTATAGACTCCGTAAGTCATATAGTAAAAAGGCGGAGTATCCTATGGGCAATAAACAGCTTTAAGCCATACAAGTCGCCAGGACCTGATGGCATTATCCCAGCGGATATCCAGCGAACTATTGACTTAACCCTACCCTGGCTGGAAGTTATCTTCAAAGGCAGCCTAGAACTTTGTCACATTCCTAGAAAGTGGACTGAAGTAAAAGTTATATTTATACCTAAGGCGGGAAAAAGCTCTCATTGCTATCCCAAAGACTTTAGGCCCATAAGCTTATCTTCTTTTCTGTTGAAAACACTGGAAAGGCTAATAGAGGCTTACATTAGAGGCTCAATAAAGCCGGGCGAGCTGTCGGGATCTCAACACGCGTACTGTAAGGGACGATCGGTGGAAACAGCTCTCCACTCCCTTATAGGCCCGATTGAGAAATCACTTGAATATAAGGAATATTCAATGGTGACCTTCTTGGATATAGAGGGGGCCTTTAGCAACGTCAGACCGGGGGCAATCACTCGGGCCCTTGCGTGTCTGGGGGTAGACGTGTCACTCAGGGGCTGGATAGATCATATGCTTAGAAGCAGGATCGTGACAGCTTATCTGGGTGGGGCGTCCGCCGGCAGATACGTGAGCAGAGGGACACCTCAAGGTGGGGTTCTATCCCCCCTTCTTTGGAACTTGGTCATAAATGACCTGTTACTAAACCTGGAAGGGCAAGGCTTCAAGGTGGTTGCTTACGCGGATGACGTTGCTATTGCGGTCTTCGGTAAATATCCTAGTACGCTGAGTGAGCGCATGCAGTGCGCGCTTGGCTACCTCTCTGAGTGGGCACGCGGCTGCGGACTGAACGCAAACCCACAGAAAACGGAGCTGGTCCTCTTTACCAGGAAGCACAAACTTCCACAGTGTGACCCGCCGACATTAAATGGTACTCGCTTGATCTTTACGGATAGAGCAAAATACCTCGGACTACTTGTGGACAGCAAGCTAAGCTGGAAACCAAACATCGTAGAGAGAGTAAAGAAAGCTACTATAGCGCTCTACTCCTGCAAAAATGCCATTGGAAAAAGATGGGGTATGGAGCCCCACATAGTACACTGGCTCTACGTCTCAGTGGTCAAACCTATACTGCTGTATGGGGTTGTCGTCTGGTGGCCAGCGTTAAAAGTTATGGCCAACCTGAAACTATTGATGAAAGTTCAAAGAACGGCCTGCTTGTGTATAAGTGGGGCTCTCAGGAGCACACCTACTCAAGCTCTGGAGATTCTCTTTCATCTTACTCCATTGGATATTGCGGCCGAGCAGCTTGCATCTTGCACAGCCATTCGGCTCAAATCCATATCTATGTGGACCTGTAATAATGCAGGGCACTCATCTATCCTATGCAACAGGGGTATTCCGGAAGCTACCGACTACGCTATCCCTTTGCCATCTGTTGAGATTAAATTCCAAACTGAGTTTCCCACCAGAGAGGACTGGGTGAACGAAACGGTTATGGACAATGAGGCCTTAAGCTTCTTCACGGATGGCTCAAAAAGGGATGGAGGGGTTGGCTGCGGGGTATTCTGTGAGGCACTAGGGGTTAACCTCTCTTTTCGTCTTCCCGACTTTTGCAGCGTTTTTCAAGCTGAACTGACCGCGATAATGGAAGTCATGGACTGGTTGAAGTATAATGTAATATCTACGAGGGATATTCGCATTTTTACGGACAGCCTGGCTGCTATTAAAACGCTACAATCATACTCCCTGACGTCGAAGGTAGCCCAGAACTGTCTGGCATCTTTAAATGAGATGGCTGATCAGTTCAACATCCGCTTGACGTGGGTGCCAGGGCATTTCAATATCGCAGGGAATGAAATGGCAGATGAGTTGGCCCGCAAGGGTACAGCACGCCTAATAATCCAAAGCAGGCGGGATATACAGATACCGCTTGCTTCATGTAAACTGCTGCTTCAAGAAGAAGCCATAAAAGAAACGAACGTCAGATGGTCTAAAGCCAGTTCGTGTGTAACAACCAGGCAGATCTGGCCTGGACTTGACCGGTCCAGATCAGGCCAACTGATATCGCTTCGACGGCAACATATTGGTATGGTCGTGGGAGCTATAACGGGACATTGTCTCATTGGGATACATGCGAGCAGACTGGGTGTCCCAGCCCACGATTTCTGCCGCAGCTGTGGTGATGAGGAGGAGGAGGAAAATGTGCTCCATCTGCTCTGCACCTGCCCTAGTCTAGCGTACAGCAGAACAAAATTTATGGGAACTTCCCCCTTGAACGACCTCTCGGATCTTAGTAAAATCGAGATCCGGGACTTTAAACGCTTCTTGGTAAGCTCAGGATGGTTTAGCGAGTGAAGAGGAGGAAACTCGAATGTGGTACAGCTACGGACCAATTTTGTGTCTATGCTAGTCCTTTAGGACAGCCACCCTTACCTAACCTTGTGTATCAACATGCACAGGTATATCTTGTATAGTTGCGCAATAATAGTCTCATAATTATCCAAACTTAGTTTGAAAATTGCTAGATTAGGTTCTAGTAATGTTGGACAAACCCCGTATCTGAATTTAAAGCAAATATTGCACGAAATATTGTGTAGTTTTACATGGAAATTATGTTTTTTGGTTTCTAATCTAATTATTATTTTGAAATTGAATTCGAACAGAAGCAGAACCCATTAAATTTTGTATGATTATTATGTTGCCATGCGAAAGACAGACGCACTTGTTCATTCCAAGAAAGTTGTTGGTCCCACCACTAATCAGGTTCTAAATCGTATTGGAAATTCGGCATAATATTTCCGGAAGCTTAAGATGAAAGAAGATATCGATATTTTTAAAATCGACCTAGCAAATATAGTCACGATATAAATTCGACATTGTTGTTTTTCATGAAGAAAGATGGACCGAACGAACGACTGTTCTAAGATTGTGTAATCTGTATAAGCTTCGGAGATTAGATTAAACCCATCTGTTAGGTCAAACATACCTGAAGATCGCCAAACGGGTCGTGCTTTTATACAAATTGACTCTCAAGCATCCAGAAGAGAGTATCAATAGCGCCAATTGGCATCACCAAAAATGGCAGAAACTTCTGAATAAAAAGTATTCATCGCATAAGACAAAACCAAGAACTCGTACAAAGTGTAAAAGCTGGCATCGAAGAACTGTGTAAACTATACATGTATGCAAAAGCATTATAAAAAGAGTTAATGCTTCTCAGAAAAGCTTTTGAGACACATATTGGAAAATCTTGTGCGAGTTTGGCTTTAATAATAAAATTTTCAATTCATTAGGATAATTGTTGAATTAGTCCCTGTTTAGATGTGCAAGTAAGGGGCTATTGCTTATATATAATATAATAAAATGATACTATCTTATAAAGACGCCAATCGACTGAGACAAGGTGTGGTTATCGAATACGCAACCAAGTGTCAAAAATAATAGAATGGGTCACTTCAATCGTTATTACAGGTTTGCGTCATGTCTTTAAGAAATTTGATAAATGTATCTGACCTACATCCAGGTTAAAAGATGCTAAAAATCAACATTTACTTTGTGTTCGATATGTCCTAAATGATTCGGATGAACATCTTTTTAGTCTTAACTATTGTTCACCACTCACTTTGTGGGTTACATATTGACAGAGTAAACATTTCAAAATTGTTAAAGGATCACTTGATCCAGGATAGCTTCCCAAATAAAAAAACATTTTACATAATATGTTCTAGAGCCGATACTCATATTTTGCAGGGAGCGGGAATAAACATGTAAAGTTGCATCACTATAGCTGCAGAACGATTTAAATAAACGCCCAATGGTTTTGACAGCAATATCATTTAAACTAAAAAAGAAGTTAAGAGTTTGTCAAGAGTTGATAAGTTTGGTAAGTTGATAATTTTTTTATTAGGACAAATTAGGGACAAATTTCACGTGAATATATTTTGATAATAATTGTGCTCCAGAGGTTTTACAATTTAGTTTCACATTTCTTAACAACTATCACATCGCTTTAGATTAGTTTTAATCTTAAGTAAATTATTCTGTTAATTTTAAATAGTTTTGGGTGACGACTTAAGTTAAATTTTGACTGAGGTTCGAAGTTAGCCTTGAATTTGGAGAATGATTAACTTTAAATGTGAGAGTGGTACGTAATAAGATCAATTCTAAACTTAAGAATAAATTTTAACGGTTCATTGTGGTCTAAGATGTTTATCAAAAGTATAAACATCAAGTTTGGAGTATAGTCTCCCATAGATTGCTATTTAGATTCAGGTCTATAATGTAAGGGAAGCCAAACGTTATAGCCATTAGAACTCACTCTAGATATCGATTGACAAAATGTTAGTTATACACATCTAAAATCATAAATACATTACCGATCAAATACCAACATCAAAAATATCTTTGTAAATTAAAATATTTTTGTAAATTGTAATTATAGCTACACTACCGATCGAATACCAACATTGTTGATACATTACCAATTAAATACCAACATAACATGAAAAATGTCTTTCGAATTTATCCGTTTTTGATAAGCTCAAATTGTAGATACATTACCGATCGATGCCCACATCAAAAATATCTTTGAGTAAATCCGTTTTTTAGCAATTCAAATTGCAGATTTAGTACCAATTGAATGCCAACATCAAATATTTCTTTGAGTTGATCCGTTTTTGATAAACTTAAATTGTAATTATAAATACACTACCGATCGATTACCAACATTAAAGACATTTTTAAGTTTAAATGTTTGTGACCAGTAGACAAAATAAATTGTAGATACATTACCGATCGAATACCAACCTCTAAAACTCTTTGAGTTGATCCGATTTTGATAAGATCAAGTTGTAGACACATTACCGATCGAATAAAACATTGAGTTTATCCGTTTGTGACAAGCTCAAATTATTGATACATTACCGATCAAATATCAACATCACAAATATCTTTAACTCGAGTAGATCCGTTTTTGATAAGATCAAATTGTAGATACATTACCGATCGAATGCTAACATCAAAAATATTTATGAGTTTATCCGTTTTCGATAAGCTCCCATTGTAGATACAGTACCGATCGAATACCAACAGCAAAATTATTTTTTTTTTAGTTTATCCAATTTTGTAAGCTCAAGTTGTAGATACATTACCGATCGAATGCCCACATCAAAAATCTCTTTGAGTTTATTCAAATTGCAGATACAGTACTAATCGAATACCAACATCAAACATTTCTTTGAGTTGACCCGTTTTGGATAAAATTACATTGTAATTATAAATACACTGCCGATGGATTATCAACATTTAAGACATTTTTAACTTTATCCGGTTGTGAGAAGCTCAAATTGTAGATACATTACCGATCGAATACCAACATTGAGTTTATCCATTTGTGCGAGATGCTCAAATTGTTGATACATTACCGATCAAATACCCCACAAATATTTTTAAATTTATCTATTTTTGATAAGATCAAATTGTGGATACATTACCGATCGAATACCAACATCTAAAATCTCTTTGATTTACTCGGTTTTTGATAAGCTTCAATTGAAGATACATTACCGATCGAATACCAACATCCAACATATTTTTGAGTTTATCCATTTCTGATAAGCTTAAATTGTAGATACATTACCGATCGAATACCATCATCAACAATCTCTTTGAGTTGTTCCGTTTTTGGTAAACCTATATTGTAATTATAAAAACACTCCCGATCGATAACCATCAAAACATTTTTAAGTTTATCCGGTTGTGAAAAGCTCAAATTGTAGTTACATTACCGATCGAATACCAATTGCCAATATCTAAAACTATTTGAGTCGATCCGATTTTGATAAGGTCAAATTGTGGGTACATTACCGATCGAATACCAACATCAAACAGTTCGTTGAGTTTATCCGTTTTTGCTAAACCTTAATTGTAATTATAAATACACTACCGATCAATTACAACATTAAATACATTTTTAAGTTTGTCCGTTTATGACAAGCGCAAATTGTGGATACATTAACGATCGAAAACCCACAAAAAAAATATTTTTGAGTTTATCCATTTTTGATAAGTTCAAATAGTAGTTACATTACCGATCCAATACCAACATCAAAATGACCTTTGAGTTGATCTGGTTTAAATAAGCTCAAATTGTAGATAGATTACCGATCGAAAACCAACATCTAAAACTCTTTGAGTAGATCCGTTTTTGAATAACGTCACATTTTAGATACAGTACCGATCGAAAACCAACATCTAAAACACTTTGAGTAGATCCGTTTTTGAATAACGTCACATTTTAGATACAGTACCGATCGAATACCAACATCAAAATTTTTTTTTTTTTTTTGTTTATCCGATTTTGTAAGCCAAATTGTAGATACATAACAGATCGAATACTCAGTGACGGTTTTAGCATGTGCGAGGTCAAGGCAACTATACTCTTACGAAATTTTATAAAAAAATTAAATTTCAATAATAAATTTTGGTCGACCTTGCCAAGCGCTCACATAGTAAAACGCGCAAAAAATGGTCTAGCACTAATGCAAGACAAGTTTTCGTGTGTTTTACTATGTGAGTGTTTGAAAAAGTCGGCTTAAATTTGTTGTCGGGAAATATTTCTATAAGTCGTTTTGGCTACTGCGTATTCCTGATATTCTAATTAAAAATTTCCGCTAAACCATGTTTAGTCGTTTCATGAGCGCTAAAGTGAGCTGTAGGTTCGCGATTTTGGACATTTACATCCGATCAGAAGATACAAATATTTTAACTTGAAACAGATGAAATGGATGAATTTTTTTTGATAAATTTATTAGTTTAGGGCTCGGATGTAAATAGCTAGGCTTATCCGTCATGCTACTTGAACGTCTTGAACTTACACATTTTAATTTATTAATTTATTGTTCTCTACTCAACGGATATACAACCAAACAAAACTAAAAAGAAAAAGATATGTTCAATAAGTTCAATGTAGCGAGGGTCCCCAAAAGCGTTAGGCCACAATGCTTAGAACCGCCACTGCGATTTTTTTGCTAGCCATATGTGTTACTATAATTGATGTTTCTGAGGTATGGACAAAAACGGTGGTACTGGAGAAAGCAACGCTATATGGGAAGCAATGAAAGAAAAATAAGGCGATCTTGAACCGAACAGGAAACGACTAAAGTGGGAGTGTAATAAGTCGACCAAGGGGGCAAATGGCAATCCTCGAAACCTTCAGCCCCTATGTCCACATATATACGCGTATTCGTTCTGTATCTATAATTGTACACATTATATAACCTTGTCGTGACATTGATTTTGTGAATAGAATTCAACAAAAATAACAAATTTAATTTTACCAACAAAACATAATTCTTTTGACCAAGATACATTGATCTTAGGATTTGTTTCACTATTTTTGTGTCTTATGTACACAAACACTATAAAAGTGTCAATTATAATTACAAAAAAGAAAACGTATATAGTGTCAATGTTACCCATACCGCCGCGCTACATAACATTGATTTCTTTGAATCATTGCCAAGATTATTTAGTCTAGTTTAGGTTGTATATATGTACATAAATAAAATATATCAAAAATTTTAAAACACTAAATTAAGAAACCTGTCTCAAATGTATAAGAAAATATATAGTTTAATTAAATTTTTATTAAATGGTCGATCAATCATCGCACACAGAGGTTATGCATATATGAAGAAACGCCACAAGACAAAAAACAAATAAACAATATCCCCTAAACACAGCACATAATTTATGTATATATATAATCTTAAGGTGTTAATACGCTCATTCCAATCTCCATATGCGATATATTTTGGTGTACCCAGGAGATATGCGAGAGAGGAAACCAAATATTGTTTAGATATTTTTAGAAGAAAGACTCATGTACAAGAAATCGTGTAACCTTGACATTGAATTACGTTTACAATATATATAAACAACATTTTTTCATCTGTTATTTATAATTTGTGACAGACCATTAATTTATTTCAGAATTATCTAAGAATCTAAAAATAATTATATTATTGTTTGTTTTGGTTTTGTAGCCAAGTGCTACTTAGTATAAGCGCATTAGCTAATCTATAGCATCGTTTCTTATATGGGTGAATTTCAATTTAACATACTCGTAAATATTGTGACATATGGATAAGAAGATATATAAACATTTATTTACATTGTATATCTCAATGACCTGTGGCCCCATGTCGGGCGCCAAAACTTGTGTTCTGTTTAGTTCAATTTTTATTATAGATGCGCGATGATTAAATATTTATTTAATCACACAAAACAGTTTTGTTTTTACAGATTCAATACGATGCTATTTGTAGTTTTAATGTCATTGATCAATGTCATAATCGCATCATCTTTCGACCATATGCCATTGCCCAAATAAACACCGCATAAAAATTTAAAAAATAAAAAAATGTCTTCAAAATACACAAAATGTGATTAAACATTTTCGTACAACATACCCACAAAAAAAAAATTAAAAAAACGACAACCTTGAGATATATATTTAGAAGACGAATCGGCAAGAAAATAAAATAACGCGAAAATTGGTTTCAAGAAGAACACAGAATAAAACGTAAACAAATAAATAGAAAACATTATGTATAAGAGAATCTGAATGCGTGCGGATCTGTTTGGTACAAATGTATACAATTTAGATTTCCTCATTTCCTTATGGACCAATTTGCGGGAAAGGTCATCAAACTTGCCCTTCTGCCAAAAAAAAAAAAAGTCGTCACAATTTGTGTGAGTTTATATTGAATTATCGGAATCCAATTTGAATGTCAAAGCCAAGAAACCCGGATATTCCACTAATTTGTATAATATATTGTGAAACACGTCGAATTCTTAAATGTTACCACGATTTAATTTTCAATAATTCTGAAGTTCAATAAATTTTAATTTTTAAATAATTTAATTTTTTTTTGAAATCTGTCAATCCAAAATTTATCTGACACAATTTTTAATTTCTAAATTTATGGCCTTGGAAAATAGCACATCCACACCTTGATCGTGAAGCAATTTTTGTTATTAATAGTGGCATCCAATTTCAATATTGCTACCAAATACAAGGTGATACATCAAATTGTCTAAGGTTGTCGCCAGACATCCGTATTGGATAAACTTTCCGTCTTTGGACGAAATTTGTCTTTCCCGAAAACAATGTCCTCTCCAGTCCTTTTTAAAATAGTTTGATAACTAAGCTATAGTCCATTCTATCGATGATTTTGGTCGAATGCAAGAAATTCTTTTTGGAACCGATAATCCTATTGGAAACCTATTAAATGGAAATTTTTTGGGGTTAAATTCAAATTTTCTGCAAATCGATATGCCCAATTCTGAGGTCTTAATCCTTGAATTAAAAATAAAAATAAAAATTTTATTTTCTGGTCCAGAAAATTGGTTGCAGAGGGCCAGAGAGAATTAATAGTTGGAAACCAAGAAAATTGTTGAAATATGTTTGATTCGGTTGAACTTTGAATTAAATTCACAAATTTGGCAAGCCTAGAAATTCAGAGACCTTTTGTTATTTTAAGCAATTTCCATTTTCGGGTTCAGTAAAGAGTAGGCACGGTATAGAGTTAGTATACGAATAAGGAATCCTCATTTTTCTTTTTAATGTGATCTTTCCATTTTAACTTAGCATCGAGAGTCATTCCAAGATATTAGGCTGTGTTAGGATAAGGAACTTCTTTGGAATTTAGTTCTATTGGTATCCAGTTAACTATTTAATTGGTAAAGTTAACGTCCGTTGATTTTTATTCATTTAGCCTAATGCGAGTGGCTTTCTCGAAATCCGAACTGATGTGGTGGTATTAGCTTTCTCTCAAGTATTATAGGTTTCATTCTTTTGTATAACAGTTTCTCAAATATTTTCGAAAGTACTGAATTTTTTATTTTTCAATCTACGCGTTTTGTCGCCTATTTGAGTATTTCAATTGGACAAAATAATAAAAAATCCAATTGGGAAAAATACTAAAAATTGTTCAAAACACTGAAATTCTAAATGTTGTTCATTATAATTTAATTTTGTTGATCACAAAGATTCTCAATAGTCTAAAACTATCTGAAAAGATAGACCAGTATCTGGACAATTCTCTGGGATCCACGGTACAACTTTTTAAAATCAATCAAAATCAAGTAACTTTTAAATTCCATAAACAAATAGAAAAGACCATCAGAGTTTAATCAGATTGACCACAAAAATCCTAGGTGGTCTAAACTATCCGGAAATATATATGAGCACACGTAAACATCTTTAGGATAGGCCGCAAAAATTATTAAAACTGGTTTAAAATCACAAAATTTCAAAATTCTGTGAAAATCTAACCGCTCAATCTAATTTAATCCCTATGGACGTAAGGGTGGCAGTTGCTCTAATCTATCCGAATATATATGTGAGAGGATGTAGGTTAGGTAGGTTAGGTAAGGGTGGCCGTCCTAAAGGACTAGCATAGACACAAAATTGGTTCATAGCTGTACCACATTCGATATCCTCCTCTTCACTCGCTAAACCATCCTGAGCTTACCAAGGAGCGTTTAAAGCCCCGGATCTCGATCTTACTAAGATCCGTGAGGTCGTCCAGAGGGGAAGTTCCCATAAATTTTGTTGTGCTGTACGCTAGACTAGGACAGGTGCAGAGCAGATGGAGCACATTTTCCTTCTCCTCCTCATCACCACAGCTGCGGCAGAAATCGTTCTGCTCGCATGTATTCCAATGAGACAATGTCCCGTTATAGCTCCTTCGACCATACCAATATGGTGTCGTCGAAGCGATATCATTTGGCCTGATCTGGACCGGTCAAGTCCAGGCCAGATCTGCCTGGTTATTTCACACAAACTGGCGTTTGACCATCTGACGTTCGTTTCTTTTATGGCTTCTTCCTGAAGTAGCAGTTTACATGAAGCAAGCGGTATCATGATATCCCGCCTGCTTTGGGTTATTAGGTGCGCTGTACCCTTGCGGGCCAACTCATCTGCCTTTACATTCCCTGCGGTATTGAAATGCCCTGGCACCCACGTCAAGCGGATGCTGAACTGATCAGTGATCCCATTTAAAGATGCCCAACAGTTCTGGGCTATCATCGACGTCAGGGAGCATGATTATAGCGTTTTAATAGCAGCCAGGCTGTCCGTATAAATGCGAATATCCCTCCTAGATATTACATTACGACCCCTAGTGCCTATAACTTTTTGAGCCTTCCGTGAAGAAGCTTTCGTTCACCCAGTCCTCTCTGGTGGGAAACTCAGCTTGGAATCTCATCTCAACAGATGGCAAAGGAATAGCGTAGTCGGTAGCTTCCGGAATACCCCTGTTGCATAGGATAGATGAGTGCCCTGCATTGTTACAGGTCCACATAGATATGGATTTGAGCCGAATGGCGGTGCAAGATGCAAGCTGCTCGGCCGCAATATCCAAGGGAGTAAGATGAAAGAGAATCTCCAGAGCTTGAGTGGGTGTGCTCCTGAGAGCCCCACTTATACACAAGCAGGCCGTTCTTTGAACTTTCATCAATAGCTTACGGTTGACCATAATTTTTAACGCTGGCCACCAGACAGACGACAGCCCCATACAGCAGTATAGGTTTGACCACTGAGACGTAGAGCCAGTGTACTATGTGGGGCTCCATACCCCATCTCTTTCCAATGGTATTTTTGCAGGAGTAGAGCGCTATAGTAGCTTTCTTTACTCTCTCTACAATGTTTGGTTCCCAGCTTAGCTTGATGTCCAAAAGTAGTTCGATATATTTTGCTTTATCCGTAAAGATCAAGCGAGTACCATATAATGTTGGCGGGTCACACTGAGGAAGTTTGTGCTTTCTGGTAAAGAGGACCAGCTCCGTTTTCTGTGGGTTTGCGTTCAGTCCGCGAGAGGATGTAATTATCTCTAGAATTGGCAGCATACAATTTGCATATCACCTCAAATTCAAATTTTCTTATAAATAAAATTCCAATTGGAAAAATTGCCCAATTTAACAGTGTTAACATTTTTAGTATTAACTTCACTGTCATCATTACAGACACAGTCTAAATTTAAAAGTTTGAATGTCAATGTCTAGAAACCGGGAAATTCCACAAATTTCTCTAACACCGTGAAACATGTCAAATTCTTAAATGTTACCACGGTTTAATTTTCAATAATTCTGAAGTTCTATTAATTTTTTTTTATTTCTGTCAATCCAGAATTTATCTGACACAATTTTTATTTCCAAATTTATGGCTTTAGAAAGGCTGTGTTCAAGATCGAGTTAGCGCACATCCACACCGGCCCATCCACTAAGGATACAGCACGATCTTGCAGCAAAAACAAGGTGATGCATCATATTGTCTGTCGCCAGACGTTCGGTTTTAGGAAGAACTTTAATTTTTTGAAGCAATTTGACCTTCCAGAAAACAAGTCAAGTCCTTTTTAAAATAGTTTGATCGAATGCAAAAAATTTAGTGTGCTCAAAATATTTGAGTTTAACGAATTATGAACTAGTCCGGGAGCGGTTCATGATTGGGTGGAATGGCCAACAAGCCGGACTCAACAAATGTTGCGCACTTATCCCTAAATTTACGGCTACACACAGATCTGCCATACCAAAACTACAAACCGGGAAAAAATCTGCTGCATTGTGCTATGCAAACGAGCACACCAAGTGGTGAGAATCTGCTAATAGATAGATTTTATATACCCGATAGACTTCTTAAGAAAGAACCATATGCTTATCGTATACTTTCAAAACCTTTAGTTGACTGTATCGATATTAGTGTAGAAAATGGTATCCAGTCCCATACAATAAATCATCAATTACGAAGGAAGTGTGGTGCGAATAAATCATATAGCGCACCTCAGCGTGGTAGTGATTTGACAGTGCCACTCGAACAAGTACAGTCATGGTATGAAGCGTCTGTGAAATTTGTAAAATTAATACATGAAGAAAGTGGACGATTTGAAATGGAATTGGATGATATTTTAATATTCGATTGTGTCGCGGCCGTCTGCGTACTAAGACTCGGTAACAAATCAACGTTATGAATTTTGAATTTAATTCTTTGCAAATTTGGGAAGCCTAGAAATTCAGATACATTTTGTTATTGCAAGCAATTACCATTTTCGGGACCAGAAAAGAGTAGGCATGGTTTGGAGAAATACGACTTGTAAAACCAAGATAATTATATTTTATAGTTCCACTTGAAGTTTAGAAAACGGTCGTAACCTTTGGAGTCTCGAAGCACAGAGAAATTTTAATAAACTCAGGAAATGGTAATTTTCTGGATTTAGCGAAAATTTAAGCTAAACTTGGGAGGAGAATTAGTTTCAAAGAATATAAAATATTTACATATATGCAAGGATCTGTATGTTTGTAAATATTTATGATAGTGAAGTAAATACAAAAAATTACACTGCTAAATTTGGCAATTTTTCCAATTGGAATTTTAATTATACCAAAATTTGAATTTGAGGTGTTTTGTAAGTTTTGTGCCGCCGATTCTAGAGATAATTACATGCTGTCGAGTACATAATTAGGATAGCTTAGAGTAAATGTCACCTTTGCGTAAAAAGAATTAATAAGAATTAAATTAACTTGAGCGGTTCGATTTATGTACACAGAATTTTAAAGCTTCGCGATTGTAAACAAAATATGGCAGTTGGTCTAAGCTATCCGAATGTTTACTCGAGAGCATGTGAATATCTCTAGAATCGGCGGCACAAAACTTAAAACACATCAAACTCAAGTTTTCGTATAAATAAAGTTCCAATTGGAAAAATTGCCAAATTTAACAGTGTAATTTTTTGTTATTTTTTTAGTATTAACTGTCATAAATATTTATTTTTTTTCAAAATTTAATGTTTGTAAATTGTCCTTCCCGGATTTTCTCTAAATAAATAAAAATCCAGAAACATCCCTTTTAACTCTGAATACCTGGCAGTCTTATATTGTCACAGCATTAAAGAATTCCAATACATGGTGAAATTAGGATTTGCCAACCATCGGTATCCTCGGTACCGGGGCCCCATATGTATCGGTGAGGAAAAAGATCTCTCCGCATGAAAATTTCTTCATCCACCAGCATAATTTCAAAATTTCCTAAAACATCGATCTTCACAACCCCGCATTTACGGTCGTTTCGAATTCACTGGAATTCCATTTGTTCTCAGAAACGAAGTCCAATTGTTTCAGTGGTTTATTGATTTCTTTCAGCCGCAAACAGTTAAATTTAAATTCTACTGAACATGTTCCAAATTCAACCAAAGAAAATTCAGCAATTCAATCTAACAATGACCAAAGTTCACGTGGAAGCTCGTGAACAGAGGGCAAAAACTTGTTTATCCTGTCAAATATGTAAAACACAAAATTATCACATCGACAATTTGATGCCCCATCTGATTCTTTCGAACCTATATTTCGCAAACTGTACATTTTTGTAGGTTATAGTGATTATAGTACAAATCTAAATTGTTAGGACCGATCCAGGAAGTATATTCGGGTCAACATTTTCGCGCGATTAACAATGGTGTCCCATCGAATCCGCACTACTTTCAATCACCTAATCTAATGGCATAATCAAGTTTTTCGACCAGACAAAAAAAAATAGGTAATGAGCGACACAGGATTTTTCATAAAATTTCAATTCTCTGTTAGAACACACAAAACCGTTGAAATGATTAACAAAATTAAGAAATAAAATTCTAGATATACGCGCATAGGCCAGTTTCGAATTAAGTATTTAAGATTGGCGTCTTATTGTAATTCGATAATTGTAATGAGAATTAAAATCAAGGCATTAAACACGATTAAAATTAATTGTTTCTAAAGTTGAATTTGAAATTTATTTTAAATTCCTCTATTTACGATTTAATTTTATGTTTTAGTATTTTGTTTTGATGTAAGTCGTAAACATCGTCATCTTAATTCTTAATCCCATGGATTTTAAGTATTAGCTTGATTTTAAGCCGTATTCTTGATCAATAATTTGTTCTTTTCGAATACCAGTATAATGAGTATTTGACTTTTCTGCAGCGCCGTATTTTTATTGTATTATTGGTGTCTAGGCATGACCAATAATCAACATCTCAAATATAATCGTTATCGTGTTAAATCTGTATGGTCTTAACTCAATTAAAAATTAGTAAAGGAATTAACAGAATCTATCCGAATTCATTTTAGTCCCATATACGGAATTAGGTTTTCTGATGATATCGCACTCATCATAACTATAATCCGGAGTGGATCTCAAATCAATAACATTATTGGGCCGGCTGGATCTTCAGAGTCAAGACATATATTTTAAAAATTTCAGAAATATTTTTTAATTAATTTAATTTGTCAGAACTAACATTCTATAAATGAATTCCTCAACTCTAAAATTAGTTTCGAAATTGACACATTAAATTCCTTAAATTTTTAAAAATCAACATTGTTAGAATTTTGAAAATTTTGAAATTTCATTTTTTTTACATTTTGTAAATTAAAATTTGCGGATGAGTACGAGAGATGTCTCCTTATATTTGAGAGAAAAGTCATGCGTGTGAATTACGGCCCAACACGCGAAATAGATGGCACTTACCGAGCTCTGTACAATATCGAGATCAGAGATCTGATGAAGATCTCCAATATTGTCCATGAAATAAGATCTCAGCAAGTACGCTGGCTCGGTTACGTTCTGCGTGCTGATCCGGAACGAATTGTGCAGCGATCTCTGAAAGGAGAGCCACCATATGGTAGGCGCAGAGGTCCCCACGGTGTAGAGAATGATTGATGAAGACCAAGCCCAAGCTCGAAACTGTTTAAGCCATATTGTTATGACGCAATAAGGGGCCACTAATGGCCTTTAAACACTGTTTTAATTTAATAATAAACAAAACTTGTCCTATACGATTGAAATTTTAAATCATACGGATTAAAAACATGAGCCAAATACCAATTTTAAAATTTTAGAATTGCCGAATTTCGATGTAGTTTAACAAATTGACTTATGTTTTGAAAACTAAATGTTACATCTACCTGTTCAGAATTTACACTAAAAAATATTTGCACTTTTAAAATTAACTTTTACAATTTTGCATGTTCAAAATTTGGAATTTTTAATAAAATGTTGCGGAAGAGATTATAGAATTTTGAAACAAAACTTTTTTCTTGCATATAAAGTAAAATTACACCACAGCGCTACATTATATTGGATAGAGAAGATCGTGACGATATTTTCAGATTTCTATACTCGTTTACGGAAATTTAAAATTAAATTTTACACTTCCATTTTAGAATTTTTTTTGAATTTTTAAAATTATTATTTTGAAATAAAATCAGATTATAGTTTAAAGGTTTTAGTTTAATTATAAAATTTTGAAAAAGTCAAATTTCAAATTACAGCATAACATTTTGTTTCAATTCTCTAAACAACAATGCAACATTTCAAAATGATCAATAGTTTTAAAATTGCAAGTTTGGCAGTGTTCGATTTAATTTTAAAATTCCGTGAACGAATATGTAAATTTTGCAAAATTTCATAATTCTAAATTAGACAAGATTTTGCAAAGACTCTTATCATAACTATAATTCCTTATTGAGAACAGCTTTGAAAATATTTGAATTTTTTCAAAATTTGAAATAAAATTTTAAATTTAGAACGAAAACTTAGTTGTAAAATGTTCAAAATTTAAAGTTGAATTCCAAAATATTTTTAAAATTCAAAACATCGTGAAATATTCGACATTTCCTAAATTCGATAAGTTTTCTAAATTACCAAATTCTAACAAACTACTATAGGTTACGTTGAAAATAATCAAAAATTATAAAAATTAAATGAATAACATCGAATTTTGGTTTTTAAAAATAATTCCAAATGTTTCGGGAAACCATCGAACACGTGAAAATTCAAAATAATTTTAGGAACCAATTTGTAATTATTTTCTGTTCTCTCGGTGCAAATCCAAGTAAAATTATAATATTCTACTCCACTCAGGATTGAACATGTCTGTAAAAATGGCTTGTCTTTAAAATTAACAAATAAATTTAAAAACTAAAATTGTTCAGAATTAGACTGAAGATTGTGCAAATACGGATGTTGCAATCATCGAACAGTTGTACTTTCTGGAATTGTTGCATAATTAAATGCGATTACTAAGATCACCTAAAAGCCTATGGAGTAGTGTCGAAATATTTCGCAATTCTAAAATTCGATAGATTTCTAAATTATCAAATTATTTAAAATTTCGAATTACAAAATGTTTAAATTCAAAATTGTTTATTAATTTAATTAATATTCCTGAAAACTATATGTACATTTGAAATGTCAACATAATGTCGATTAAAATTTGTTTTGAAATATACAAAATTTTAAAAGTTCTAATTTCTTACCTACTTATAGTATTCAAAGGAATCTTGAAATAAAAATTTAAGCTCAAATTAAAATTTGAAAATGTATGTTATAACAAGTTGTGTTTAAAATTAACCAATAAGCATAAAATTCAAAATTAGACAAGATTTGGCAACTGAGAATTTAGAACATTTAAAAGTGTATTGACTAACGTCCAAATAAAATATTTTAAAATTTGAAATTAAATTTTAAAAATTTAAAGTAAAAATCCAGAATATTTTTTAAAATGCGGATAGAACGAGTATAATTCAGTAAATAAAATTTAAAATTCTTAAAGTATGTCTACATTGGAACATTCCATAATGTCAAAATTCAATAAATTCTAAAATAACTTATCAAATTCTTTAAACTTGTCAAATTTCGCAATTTCAAATTAACGAATTACTAAGTTAACTTGCATAATAAACAACAATCAAATATTAAATTCAGATTTGTCTCAAATTTGATTTGAAATTTCCAAATTCTGAGAATTCTAACGTAGTATTATGTAGCACATTGGCTTCAAAAATTTTAAATTAGGTGACCTATACCGAATATTGGTTTTTAAAAATCTCCAAATATTCTGGGAAACAATTTATGAATTCAAGAATTTTGAAGTTGATGTTATTGTATAGCGCGAGCATGTGAAATTTCAGAATTTTTAGAGTATTTTCAAGTAAAAAAATATCAACATTTTAAAATTTTTAATTTACAACATGAAATATAATCAGAGGAATCTCAAAAACAAACTTTCAATACAAAATTTAAATCCAAAATTTTTCAAAATTAGATAAGATCTTGCAAATGCGGATGTGTTATCGCATACAATTGAGTTTTGTGGTATTATTGCAAACTTAAATTCGATTAGTGAGAACAGCTAAAAGTGTATGGAGTAATATCGAAATATTTCAAAATATTTTTAAAATTTAACAAATAATTTTAGATTTCGAATATAGAATTCGGTTAAAAAAAACCCACGAAAATTCTCGAACTATTCAAATTTTCGAATGAGTGCGGAGAAATTTGCAAATTCACTTTTAAATTTACAAAATGTAAATTTCAAAATTTTGGAAAATGTATGTTTTAAAAAATGGATGAAATTTATGTAAACTGAAACAGTAATTTAAACTAGAAAATTTGACCAGAACCATTTGAAAAATATTTAATTTTATTTACACAAACACAACCAGCTGAATTTGAGTTGAGTCCAAGGCAAGCTTATATCCAAATTTGAACGGAGAAACAAATTTTAAATTTTATTTTACACGCGAGGAAAAAGTTTTGTAAATTAACATTTTTAAAAATTCAAAATTGTAAAATTTAATTTTAAAACTTCAAATATTTTTTAATTCAGAACAGGTAGATGTAACATTTGGTTTTAAAAACAAAAGTTCAATCTGTTAAACCACATCGAAATTAGGCAATTCTAAAAATTTAAAATTGGTATTTGATTTATATTTTGAATCCGTATTCTTAAAATTTTCCATCGTATAGGACAAAAACATCCAACAAAACCGGTTGGAGTATTTAAAACAGATTTTATTTTTTAAATTTTAGAATTTAGGTGTTTCAATAGAATTTGACTAAAATCGAGATAAGACATGAATGGAATCTTGGACTTAAAATTCAAGTTGAATACATTCAAATATTTTCCTAATTGATTCCAATCAAATTTGTTTAAATTAAATTCGAGCTCTACTTAAATTTGATCCATTTATAATGAATATGTGTCTGATTTAAACCGTAAGCTTTAACAGCTTACAAACAAATACTAAAACATTGACGCTGTAGAAATAAAAGTCCAAATTCAAGATAGAAAAACCTACCAAAATATTTCCAATTACAGGTTGAAAGTTAATAGATACAAAGTATCTAAGTAGGATAATAACATTTCCCAAAAACCCATAATTGGTCGAAAACTCACTCTACATCAAGTAACAAATGAAAACGAAAAAAATTAGTCCTAAAACCAAGAACGGAAAATACAATGTGGAAAGAATAGAAAAGCAACTAGTAAAACACAACCTACAAAGATGAGTCAGCAACTCAGCAACAGATCCAACAAAGCATCGCAAATCGGTCCGAATGTCAGTGGCAAGGATTTTTAGGGGCAGCGAACAGCATCTATGAAACTTTAACAACAAATGCAGAAAAAACATCATTCGACAGATTGATAAAATTAAGATTAACCGGAGATGCCTATACTAGAATTGCACATAGAAATATTGAAAATGACATACTCGACGTAACGACCAGGTCTACATGGGATACCATGGGGCGCCAGAGCACATACCAAGCACATCAAGAATGCCTCAACAAACAACAAAATTACTCACTCTATACCCACTCACTCTATACCCAAAAACACTTCAATCAAGAACGAAACAGGAACTCATTTACGCCACCACAATATTTATAGCCACATCCGAATACTCAAACAAACAGATTCCCACCAAAATATTGCTCACAGTGCAAGATAACAATCCGAAGACCAATTCGACGAATGTCGTAGCCAATTTTTTTTTCAGAATCATCCCGCAACCTGTCAATTATAACAATTCACCCGAACCAAATGACACTGGCGAACCTACAAATTCAGTAACATGCGAATCAACACAATATACCCGCAACAAGTACAAAATCAGATACAATCAAAATATCATGCGAACCAGGGAAACTCCAACAAACCCGACCAGTCGTTGGAGAGTCATCGGATAAAGATTTGATTTTTGGATAGATTTCTATTTGATACGGAACTAATCCAATCCTTGACCGATTATCATGAAACTTGACAAGTTGAATGGAAATGGGATTGGAAAATGATTTATGAATCGAAATAGTAGTTCCCATGTATTTTCTTTTTCGGTAATTGGTCGTGTTCATTGAATTGTCGTTTTCGGTAAATTGTCGTTTTCGGTGAATTGTCATGCTAATATCAATTTGTATAGCCACCGAAGTAATACCAGGAATAATCGTACCCAACATACTGGTAAAATCAACAAACTAATAGATTTTAAACCGACACTGAAGACACAGCGAAGACCTCAACTACGAGTACATACAGAACCTGAATGAACGACTCTTTAACAATCAGCAAAACCATGAGCGATTTCTATAAGGAATAGTCGAGAGAAAAATGATAAAAAACGAGTCTCCAAGTAAATTGACAACCCCGCTCCTAAATCGCTCGAAATTTTTATTCTTTTATGGAGCATAGCGACACGATACATTTTGAGTGAATGCAGTAAAAAATGGTGTCCCGACTTAAATGTCCTTGAAATGTTACTTGTTTACTTGTATAGTCTACTATTTCCGAATTTTCAGAATTTAAAATTCTTAATTTTTAATTTTTATATTGTTGGAAATTTTGACATGTCGCATAAGGGTGTATCGACTACGAGCAATGGATACCTTAATATTCCGATTAATAAAACCAATCTTCTATCTAGTAGCTATGTGACTTAGGATAAGTGTGTATATACATTTTTGGGTAGATGTGGACTATATCTAACTAAAAAGTATTACAGCTTTCTTAAATCCAAAACATGTGTAACGTAGGACAGGGGTGTTTTACCACGTTGTATGTTAGTATCAAAGTGAAATTTTAAAAATATTCTCCTGCTAAACCCGGTATCGTACCTAGGTAGCGTTAAACATTTTTAGGTAGCTGAGGACTATATCTAACTAAAATATTACAGCTTCTTTAAATCTAGAAGATTAGAAACTTAGGACAAGTGGTAAAACACTCCTGGAACAATACATTTTGAATTAGAACTGGATCTCAATAAAATCTCCGTCAAAAATTCAATTCGAATGCTGATCAAATTTTAATTAATTTCCATTTAAAAATGGTTAAATTTCTATCACACTCAACTGTCTGGCTTCATCCAACATGTTCTGAATTTTATAAGGTACGCGTATATATACTAGGGGTTGAAAATCTTACATCTTTTCTCTACTATGCGAACTCTACTATACAAACAAATTAATGTTCAACAAAATCATAATTCAAATCAGCAGATTGTTTTGTTGAATATACCTCATTCAGGCCCGTAACCTTCACCCCATTTAAGATTAATGCATCCAATTAGTCTTAATTTACCTTTGACGTTTAACAAAATATTATAAATTCTAACCTCTATAATATTTCGTATAAACATTTCTGTTCCAAAATGATTGATTACATGATCGCTCCTTTAAAATAATTTTTTTTTTATTTTAGCAAAAATCAATTAGCACTTTCTGAAAAGCTATATGAATTTCGTCTTAAGTAGAAGAATCGCGTTATACGAACACGACGTGTACATACATCAAATAAATTCGTTCAAACTGAAATTTATCTCAATCCGCATAAATTACTATACACTGCTTCTCACTTCAAATCTTAAATACTTAATCACATTGTTGTATATACATACATTTTCTAGTTAGCGCAAAAAATGTGCTTGTCTGAAATTATTTCAAATAAATTAATTTAATTTAAATTATATTTATTTGCAATATGTACAGAAGGCGAACGTAATTTGGTATTTTTCGCCAGGCGATTTTTTATTTTTATTTTTAGGTTGAGTAATACGATATTAGTCATAATGGGTATTTTTGGTTTAAACATTTTTTTTGTAATATATTCATAATTGATAATTAGGGTGCTATTAAATAATATTTGTATGTACATACAAATACACAACATATTTACATAATTAATGTTGATGGTATTTTAACTTTTTTGTTTGCTAAAATTTATTTCAATTTACCATTATTATGTTTAAATTCTCTGCTGGGCAGGTTGGTATTAAGCAGCATATTCAATTAATTGTAGTTGCAGTCGATTTATGTAAACAAACATAAAAATGTACCTGTCGTATGGGAATACATTAGTCAAGGATTCATTCATTTATTCGTTATACAGCTTAAGACTAATTGGACATCGTTGCAAAATCGAAAATCGTAACGTAATAATTAGGACTCGAAGGAATTATAGAATATGAAATTTGAAATATTTCATTCATTTATCATGCGTCAATGAGGTTTTCATATTTCCACAATAAAAAAAAATATAAAGTGCCTCAATACATTAACATCTTATACACTTTAATAATTTCCTCTTTAAGTTATGATAAAATATGTATTTAAAATTTAATATTTACCAACTCAGTCACTCGCATATTCTTGCGGGAAAAATGTATCCAATTAAGTGAATTACCTAGAAAAATAAAAAATAATTTTGATTAATTTATCCAGCAATTTAAATAATAATTTTAAATATGGGGGTAAAATTTTGAAATATGCTTAAAGTATTCGTTTATTTATGAAATTTGGAAATACGAAAAACTTTATTCTCAGTTAACATGAATTGGGGGTATTTATCATAATAGTCGCGTTTTTTAATTCAAAAATTTTCTTATTGGAATGAAGTTCCGGATAAGAATTTTCTCATTTTTTCAGTAAAATCCAAATGAATTTAATTTTTTATCAATAAATAAGATACATTTAATGTTAAACTACACATTTTAATTCATTATTATCGAAATATAATCAAATTTAACTTTATTTTTCAATATTCTGGATAAAACATTGGTTTTTTCAAGTTCGCGATAAATTCATAGTACACGAACTCGAAAAAAAGGGAAATTTTAAAAGGAAATATTTTAAACAAACATTTTTCATTGTTTTATGCTTGATACCTGTATTATTTCACAATAGACGTCAAAAAATATAGTTAGAAGTTGAAATTTATTCAAATAAATAGAACTTAAATTAAATATATTGGTGAAACTAAATAAAATTTCCGAGTATTATTCCCGATGTTCTTATAGAACTTGAAGTTCTGTTAATAAAAAAACGCACCTAATATATATTATGTACATATACATTAAGAAGCCAGTGATCTACAAATTGCCTAAATTGTCATATAATTATTATCATTAATTATTTTAATACGATGACCTAAAATCAACAAGGAGTAAAATTTGACACGTTTCCTAAGTCTTCGAATTTTATGGAATTAAAATAACGCCCTAATTATTTTTAAAAAAAAATTTCTGCATTCATAAATTGAAAAGTGGTGGGGTGTCCGATCCCTAAATGTTTGGCAATATTTTTATACTTTGTATCAAAATTAGTATACTGTCATTACTCCGGTGAAAAGAATTAAAGCGAAGAATAGTTCAAATAACTGTTGAAGGGATAATATGGTTTTGCTGTCTGAATTAAAAATCTATTATTAAAAAGGACCTTTTTCCATTTATAATCTTATGGTTAATTGAGACGAGTTTTCATAAAGTTTCAACCGAAGCCATTATTTCAGCCAAAAAATTAATTAATTAATAAATTATGCAACAATATACACTTTTTAAAAATTCTAATAATAAAATTGAAGTTGTTCAATTCTAAATTATAGAAATTCAATTTTAGCTAAATTTCATCAGTGTTCCGAAATTTTCAAATAATCGAGTTGAATAGCAGTATTCATCAAAAAATTATTTTAAATTATGTTCGTTTCCAAAAATGGAAGTCTGTTGCTGTAAAATCCGTTTACAAAATTAAAATTTCATTAAAAAATTCAAATTTTTACGATTCGAAATTGCATTATACTTATTTTTACTCGAGTATCAACTGTTTTAAATTCAAAAGTGTATGCCAAAAATCGATAACGGAATTACTCTAAATTTAATAATGGAATTGTCGAATTCGAAATTATAAAAGTTCAAATTTTGCTAAATTAGATTTCAAACTCAATATAAAATCAAATTTCAAAATTTCAAAAGTTTGGTAAACGAATTTTCAAATCGGAATTGCTTTAAAACATTAGAATTTCAAAACTTATTTCAAAATTATAATACCTTTAACCTGTAAAAATTTTATAATTAAATTGATTTAGATTCTACTTAAAAATTAAACATTTCAAAAGTAATCAAACTTTTAAAAACTGAAATTAAATTATATTTCAAACATTTAAAAATAAAAATACTAAATCGACTACTACATCAAAATAATTCAAACTTTGATAATGAGTTGAATTTCGAAAATAAAATTTTAAAAATTTAAAGTTAGGGTAGTTTATTGAAACTTTTAAATTCAGAATTATATGTGAAGAATTTGTATTTAAAAAATTGAAGATTTCATAATTCGTAAATTTCCAATAGAAACAAAAAAAAAATAATTAAACTAAAAGGTCCAGCTTTCAAAATTCTAATAAACTTCTGAATTTTGAAACAATTTTGAATTCGAGAATATAAACGGAAATTTTAAAATTACGAAATTTAGTATCAACATTTAAATTTCACCAAAGTTTACCGAATTCACTTTCCATATTTGGTACAGTTTTGGAATTGACAATTTGCACATTTTCTGAATAAATTATGAAAGAAATTTTAACTCTGAATAAATTATGATTACAAGAATATGAAAACTTAGTTTAAAATTTTTTTGAATGTTTAATTTTTAGAACAAATTTAGAAAATTTTTAAGAATTAAGATGAATTAATAAAAGGAAAGGTTTACATACTACTATATAAAACTACTACTAAAATTCAATATGTCCAGTTTTCATTATGTATTCTTAAAATTACAAATTAAAATTGATTTTCTGAAACGCTGTATCCCAAAAATAAAATTTAAAAAGTTAAAATTCAGGTAAATTTCATCAGAATGAACTCAACTTTACATAAACGTTTTTAAACTCAATAATAAAGTTAAAATTTCCTAATTCCGAATTATATACCTGGAATATACAATGAATAGAATCGAAATTTCACAAATAAAAACAAAGCCAAATATGATAATCCGAAATCCCATTCAATGATCTACAGCTTTCTAAATTCATAGAACTTCAGAATTCTGAAATATAAAATAGTGAAGTTCTGATTCGATAAAAGATTCAAAATTAAAAAAAATTGCAATGAACTTCTGTTCCGAAATACTTAATTGTCGAATTAAAAATTATAAAACTTAAAATTTAGCCACATTTCATCAATACTCCGAAATTTTGAAATATAATAAATCGAGTTGAAATTTCCAATTCCGAATTATTTGTGTAAAATTCGATTTCAGACTACAATGAAAATTCAAATTCAGAATTATAAAATTGAAAAGAATCTATAGAACTTTGACTTAAACTTTAGATTTTTAATTATACGTAAATAAATTATGCATCAATAAACTGAATTTACATTTAAAAAATTTTCAAAATTTAATAATCAGAAAAATGGGAACTTCGAAATTCAAAATTATAAATTTGATATTTTTGCTATTGATCAAGAATATCAAATCAAATTTATAATTCAAAAATCTACAACTTAAAAAATTTTAAAACTTTCCGAATTCTGCAATATTTAAAATACGAGAATATAATCCAATCATTTTAAATTAAAAAAATAATTAATCGAAAATCGATAGCAAAATAATTCAAAGTTTGATAATGAATTGAATACCGAAATTTAAATTAAGCTTAGTTTCATCAGTATAGCGAAATTTACAAATTCAATAATCGAGTTGAAATTTTAAATTCCGAATTGTATGTGCAGAATTTACATTTAAAAAATTCAAGAATTGATAATTCGAAATTTTCAATATTTATTGATCCGAATCCAGAAATACTAAATAAATGGACTAAATGATCGAGTTAAAATGTCCAATTCCGAATTATATACCTAGAATATACAATTGAATAGAATCGATATTTGGCAATAAAAAAAATTCTAAATTTTATAATCCGAAATTTCAAAGTCGCCAATATAAAAATATATAAATAAATTAGAAATTCGGTGTTCTTGATAAAGAGCCCATTCGACGATGGCAGAACTTTCAAAATTCATAGAAGTTCCAAATTTTGAAATATTCAAAATTCGAAAATATGAATCAAAATTTCAAAATTTCGGAATTCTGTTTCGGTGAAAAATTCAGAATCTAAAAAAAATTGTAATGAAACATGTGTTCCGAAAAAATAAATTTTTTAATTTAAATTTATAAAACCTAAAATACAGCCAAATCGTACCAATACTCCGAAATTTTCCAATAAAATAACTCGAGTTGAAATTTTCAATTCCGAATTATTAGTATAAAATTCGGTTTCTGAAATTAATGTTCTACATTGAAAATTCAAATTCAAATCTACAAAATTCAGTTTAAAAAATACGAAAATATCTATAGAAATTCGACTTAAAGTATAGATTTTGAATTACTTAAATATATTGTGCAACAGTAAACTTAATTGACATTTAAACAATTTTCACAAAATTTTAATCAGAAAATTCAGAATTTCAAAATTATAAAATTAAATTAGAAATTCGATTTTCTTGATGTAAAGCTCATTCAAAAATCTACTACTTACAAAATTTAAAAAAAATCCGAATTCCGAAATATTCAAAATTCAAAAGGAAAAAAAATATAAATTAAAATTTTGTCTTAAAATTTAAATTTCGATAAACTTCGCCGAATTCAAATTCCACTATTTGGACATTTCAAAATACTGAAATTATAACTCTGAACATTTCAACTCGAGTATGAAAGCTTAATTTTAAAAATGTATAAATGTGTTAATTCTTAGAACTACAATAAAATATTTAAGTTAACGAATTCAGGATCTCGAGAACCAATTTTAAAAAATGTTAAGAATAAAAATGAATTAAGAAAATAAAATGTTTACATTCCACTATAAAACTACTACTAAAGTTCAATATTTCAAGGTTTCAATTAATTTAAATATCTTAAAATATAAATATAAATTCAAAATCGAGTTAAAATTTCCAATTTCGAATTATATTCCTGGAATATACAATGAATAGAATCTAAATTTGACAATTAAAAAAAATTCCAAATTTGATAATCCGAAATTTTTTGGATTTATTATGGTATTTTTGATTCGATGATCCAGAGCTTTCAAAATTCATAAAACTTATGAATTCTGAAATATTCAAAATTCGAGAATTTCGATTACAGATTCAACATTTATAAAAAACTGTAATGAAATTTGTGTTCCGAACTAATTAATTGTTTAATTAAAAATTATATAACTTAGATCGTTGTATACAAATATTTGTATAAAATTCGGTTTCAGAAATTAATGTTCTACATTGAAAGTTCAAATTCAAATCTACAAAATTCAGTTTAAAATATTCGAATATATCTATAGAAATTCAACTTAATTTGAATTACTTAAATAAATTGTGCAACAATAAACTGAATTGACAATTAAAAAATTTTCAATAATTGATAATCAGAAAAATCGAACTTTCGAAATTCAAAATTATAAAATTAAATTAGAAATTCGATATTCTTCGAATATATATGGACATTTTAAAATTACACAATTTTGGCTTAATATTTAAATTTCGGTAAACTTCACCGAATTCAAATTCCATGTTTTTACAGTTTTGGAATTGAGCAGTTTGGTAATGAATTTTCACAATATTGGGAAGGAATTTGTACAAAAATTTTGAAATTATAACTCTGAACAAATTATGACTCGAATTATGACTAGAACTAAGTTAATGAATTTAAGAATTTGAGAACAAATTTTGAAAAATTTTCTGAATTAAGAAGTATTACGAAATTGTTTATATTCTACTATAAAACTACTATTAAAATTCAATATTTCAAGGTTACAATATTCTTAAAATTCGAAATTAAAATTAATGTTCGAAATTCTGATTTAAATCGAGAAAACGAAAATTTTCAAATCAATCTCATCGACAACAAATTTTGATAATGAGTGAATGCCGAAATAAAAGTTTAAAAAATTAAAATTTAGCTAAATTTCAATAGAATTGCCAATTTTTTAAACTTAATTTTCGAGTTTAAACTTCCTTCATAATTAAAAACAAATTTAAAATTTGGTAATCCAAAATTTCAAAATCTTTAATATACAAATAGAGTAGTTCGATATTCTTGAGAAAAAGCCCAGAGCTTTCAAAATTCATAGAACCAATTTCTGAAATATTCTAAATTCGAGAATATGAAACGATTTTCGGTAAAAAATTCAAAATTTAAAAAAAGTTGTGTTGAAACTTGTGTTCCAAATTACTTCTAATTCGTTTAATTAATAATTATAAAATTTAAAATTTAGCCAAATCAATAATAATTCAATATTTTAATCAAATGTTGAAATTTCCAATTCCGATTTATTTGTGTAAAATTAGGTTTTAGACATTTTCATTCTACATTGAAAGTTATACATAGAAATTCTTCTTAAATTTTAGATTTTGAATTACTTAAATAAATTGTGTAACAATATATTTAAAATAAATTGAAAAGACATTTAAAAAAATTTAAAAAATTGATTACAGAAAATTCGACATTTCGAAATTCAAAGTTATAAAATTAAATCAGAAATTCGGTATTCTTGATCAAATCTCGAGACTTATACAATTTAAAAAATTTCAGAATTCCGAAATATTCAAAATTCGAGAGTATAATTTTTTAAACATTTTAAATTAAAAATTCTACATCGAAAATCGACAACAAAATAATTCAAAATTTGATAATGACTTGAAAAAGATTAAAATTTGAATTTTTTTAATTTACGTTAGTTTCATCAATAAAGCGAAATTTGCAAGTTCAATAATCGAGTTGAAATTTTAAATTCTGAATTATATGTGTTATAACATTTAAAAAAATTCAAGATTTGATAATCCGTACAAAATTTCAAATATAAAAATACAAAATTAAATTTAAAGCTTTCAAAATTCAAAAATAGGTACATCTAAATTTTGAAACTACGAAGTTCGAGAAAATAAATTGAAATTTTGTCTCAAAATTTAAATTACAGTAAACTTCACCGAATTCAAATTTCTATATTTGGTACAGTTTTGGAATTGAGAAGCTTAATGGTAAGGATTTTGAACATTTTAAAATTCTGAAATTATAACTCGAGTATGAAAACTTAATTTTAAAAATTTATATATGTGATAATTCTTAGAACTACACATTATAAATTATCTAAGTTAACAAATTTAAGAATTTGAGAAGATATTTTGAAAAATATATAAACTAAGACGAATTAAGAAATTGTTTACATTCTATTACCAAAATTCAATATTTCAAGGTTTCAATATTCTTAAAATTCGAAATTTAAATTGATGTTCAGAAATGCTACATCGAAAATAGATATTAAATTTTAATAATGAGTCAATGCCGAAAATACAAATTTTAATAATTAAAATCTAGGTAAATTTCATCTGAAAAGCAAAATTGTTAAACTCAACAATCGGGTTAAAATTTCCAATTCCGAATTATATGCCTGGAATATAGAAACCAAAGAATCGAAATTTGACAGTTAAAAAAAATAATTCTAAATTTGATAATTTTAAGAAATTTCGAATTCGCCAATATAAACTACACAAATAAATTTAGAAAATCGGTGTTCTTGATAAAGAGGCCATTCGATGCTCTGGATCATCAAAGTTCATAGAATTTCAGAATTCCGAAAAATTGTAATTTTCGAGAATATGAATTAAAATTTTAAAATTACGAAATTCTGTATCAGTAAAAGTATCAGAATTTAAAAAAAATTGTAATGAAATATATGTTTCGAAATACTAAATTGTTTAATGAAAAATTTAACATCTCCTTTCATCAATATTCCGAAATTTTAAAAAATAATAACTCGAGTTGAAATTTCCAATTACGAAATATTTTTTAAAATTCGGTTTCAGAAATTATTGTTCTACATTGAAAGTTAAGGTTCAAAATTACAAAATTAAGTTTAAAAAATTTAACAATATCTATAGAAATTCAACTTAAACTTTAGATTTTGTATTACTTAAAGAAATTATGCATTTATAGACTGAATTGATATTTAAAAAAAAATTCAAAAATTGTTAAACAGGAAAATCAGAATTTCGAAATTAAAAATTCGATATTATTGATCATAATCTCAGTCAAAAATCTACGACTTGAAAAATTAAAAAAATTCCGAATTCCGAAATATTCAAAATTCGAGAATATCAATTAAAATTTTTGAAATTGCAAAATTCTGTTTTGGTAAAAGTATCAGAATTAAAAAAAAAATGTGTTTAAACATATGTTTTAAAATACTTAATTGTTTAATTATTAATTATAAAACTTAAAACCTACCCAAATTTCAGCAATATTCCGAAATTTTCAGATATAATGAACCGATTTTAAATTTCCAATTCCGAATTAATTTGCATAAAACTCGGATTCAGAAATTCATGTTCTACATTGAAATTTCAAATTCAAAATTCAGTTTGAAAAATTCGAAAATATGAGATTCGACTTAACTTTAAATTTTGAATTCCTTAAATAAATTATGCATCAATAAACTGAATTGACATTTAAAATTTTTTCAAAAATTGTTAATCAGAAAATTCAGAGTCTCAAAATTAAAAATCATAGAATTAAATTAAAAATTCGATATTATTGATCAAAATCTCATTAAATAATCTACGACTTACAAAATTTAAAAAAAATCCGAATTCCGAAATATTCAAAATTTGAGAATATAAATTAAAAATACTACATCGAAAATCGACAGCAAATTGATTTAATATTTGATAATGAGTTGAATGCTGAAATTAAAATATTAAACATTTAAATTTAGCTAAGTTTTATCAATAGACTTTCAAGTTAAAATTTAAATTCTGAATTAGACGTGTTTTTTTCTAAATTCTGAAAAACTTCGAAATTCGAGAATATAAATTGAAATTTTGGCTCAAAATTTACATTTTGGCAAACTTCACCAAACTCGAATTCTATTATTGGTACAGTTTTGTAATTGAGAAGTTTATTGGTAAATATTTTGCTCATTGGAAAATTCCGAAATTATAACTCTGTACATGTTATGATACGAATATGAAAACTTAATTTTAAAAATTTAAGAATTTGAGATTCTTTTCAAATCTTTTGAAAGATTTTCAAAAAACTACTTCGGAAATCAACATCAAATTTTGATAATGAGTCAATGCCGAAAATAAAAATTAAAAAAATTACAATCTAGTTAAATTTGGTCTGAGTTGTAAAATTTTTAAATTCAATAGTCGAATTAAAATTTTACAATTCCGAATTATATGCCTGGACTCAATGAATAGAATTAAAATTTGATAATTAAAAAAAATTCAAAATTTAATTATCCGAAATTTCGAAGTCGCCAATATAAAAATATACAAATGAATTAGAAATTCGGTCTTCTTAATAAAGATCCCATTCGATGATCTAGAGCTTTCAGAATTCACAGAACTTTCGAATTCTGAGAGTTGGAATTTAGAATTCTGAATTGTTGCATAAAATTCGGCTTTAGAAATTAATATTCTACATTGAAAGTTCAGAATAACAAAATTAAATTTTTTTAAATTCGAAAATATCTATAAAAATTTGACTTGAATTTTAGAATTTAAATTACTTAAATAAATTGTGCAACAATAAAATTAATTGACATTTAAAAAAATTTCAAAAATTGTCAATCAGAAAATTCAGAATTTCGAAATTCAAAATTATAAAATTAAATTAGAAATTCGATATTTTTGATCAAAATCCACGACTTACAAAATTTAAAAAATCTCCAAGGATCTCAAATACATTAAACAGCTAATTAGAATTTAATCAAAATATTTGAATCTGAAACATGTCAACTTTAAAAGTTGTCTAATGAACATAATCGATTATTCAGATTTCACCAATTTTTCATTTTTACATACATACTCGTAGTTGTTATTGATCCAAACAATTTTTGTCCTTCACAATAATTTCTATTTTTGTAAGCTATTTGTTATTCAAAAATAAAAAATAAATATTCAAATCCAGGTGCAATTATTTACTTAACAAATATAAAAAAATTAAACTTATCAAATTGTACAATGCCGCCATATTGACACAATATGCAGACACACACTGATAGTCGAAATTGGTAAACTCAACATTATATAAAGCCATCAATACTTTTCAATTAGAATGACTTTACTAAAATTACTCCATTTGTATTGTTGTCATCTTAAACAAATTTTATACCCTACGTACAATACACCCCACCCAAACCCCATATATACTCATATACGTACATACATATAAATCAACTAAATCAACTTCATCAAAATATGAATGTTACTCTATTCTGAACATTTTAACTCGTACACCAGTGAACATACAAAAAAAAAATTTTTTTTTCTTACTAAAATTAAATATTCAAACAGATAAAATTAAGAACATATTTGCAGATTTAATTAAATTTATTTTTAAGTCAATATTTAAAGACGTCATTAATTAACACTTGGAATTTTATATAAATGAGTGTATGTGTGTGTAATATATATAGAGAAAAGATAATGGGTAATATAAATAGTGTCAAGTATTCATTGAAATTGGGTGGAAGTGTAAGGTATGGCATCCAATTATAACAGCGGTGCTACTATTTTTTTAGAGGGCTCCTCGAAACTATTTAATTTTTTTTTTCAGTCACTCGTCCAACCTGAGCATAAATATATTGAGAGTCGGCTGGGTTGCACGATAATCGGCTCACTTTGAAATTGCTATATAAATCAAAATGTCCAGCGATATGAGGCTTGAATAAGCAGCACCTGATCACTATTTGACTAAATCAAAACTCCCAGCGACATTAAGCTATACAAGCGGCGTGACGCATCACAAAAACATCGTAAAAATAAAATTGGTTCTTCAAAAGATTTTATTTCTACAAATGGTCGTAACTATTTCCGAATAGCCAAATTTTAGCAGTTTGACAAAAATTGTCAATAAGAACTGTTGAATCAATCCAAATAACTCGAATCTCCAGAGTTTTCTAAATATAGTCGCTAGTATTTCTGAATAATGGTTGACCAAGAAAGGATAAATTCGACTGGATTATGATAATGGTTGTCGATTGGTAAATTACTTTCAATTGAATTGATCAAAATACACGAATGTGTAAAGGTTTAGGCGTCCACTTTTCAGAAATACTAGCGACTATATTGGGCTTGCTTTGACCGTTTTTATTCACAATTTTTTTCAACTTCCCAAAATTTGTCATATTGAAAAGGTATTTTTGCCTTAACTATAATCATAATCTGGAAAAGTCCAAGTGGCTACTATTCGGAAATAGTTGGGACAATATTTAGAAATAAAATCTTTTGAAAAACTAATTTTGTTTATTCAAATCTCGAACTCGAATCCTGTTTTATTTTAAATCGTGAAATGGCCGACATCTATTGAGCATTAATAATAAACTATATATAAAGGTCATTACACCGTGTCGCCGTCGCCGCTTTCAACGACCTCTGTGACCTCTATGTTGGCCCTCAACAACATTCCGGATCAGCACGCAGAACGTGACCGAGCCAGCGTACTCGCTCAGATCGTACTTTATGTACAATATCGCGGATCTTCATCAGATCTCTGATCTCGATATTGTACATAGCACGGAATGTGTCATTTACTGCGAGTTTTGGGCCGTAAATCAATCGCATGATTGTTCTCTCAAATGTAAGAAGCCATCTCTCGTACTCATCTGTTTTCGCCCAACTTTCACATCTACAATGGGCTAGATCAACGCTTTGTAAAGCTTCGTCTTCGTGGCACTTGACAGGTGTTTAGATTTTACAAGTGGCCTTAGATGATACAAGGCACGACCGCCGACTGCCAGGTGCACTTCAATATCATCACCCACACTGTTATCGTGAGTGATAAGAGGGCCCAAATATTTAAATCACTTCACTCTCTCAAACGTTGTTGTGGATCCATTGATCTAGAGTCCAACAAAAGCTGAAAACTCTACAACCGGATCAGTATTACCTTTAATCCGTTGCTATTCAGTCCAATCACGTATATGTCATCTGCATATGCAAGCACCTGATTGAACTGGCGAAATAAGATGTTGCGCTGAGGTGTTTCAGTTTGACGAAAGATGTACTCCGACATGAGGTTAATCGGGGACAGAGCTTTTCCCTGCCGCACACTCGAGTTAACTGCAAAAAAGCCTGTTCTTAACACATTGAGACTGTGTCACTGTCATTCAACACAATCGCCAATTTTGTTGGCATACGTAAGTATTTCAGAGTAGACCCCAAATTCTCTCGATTGATCGAGTCATAGGCCTGCCGGAAATCCAGGAACACCTTATGTATAGTGATGGAAGTTTCATAATATTTCGATAGAATCATCCACATCGAGAACACCTGGTCAGTGACTGATCAGGTTTTACTGATCAGGCATTACTTCGGCTCGCCAGTCTAAACGAATAAGGTCAAAAAAACAATTCCAGAAAGTATCCCCTCCGAATATCAAGAGTTCCGAATTAATGCAGTCCACTCCAAGTGAGCGGGTTTGTTTTAGTTTCTGCATGGCCCTAGTGAATTCCTAGAGGTCATCTCCACTGTAGAGCAGCGTATTGCCCTGAGACACATGGTCTCCACTTTTAGGCCAGCGAGTTTCTTGAGGGGTAACGAGTTTCAGCCGATACTCCTTCATGCACGTGATTAGGCCTTCCAATGTTCCTATGGTTTCCTTAGTGACTGCACGTCCCACGTGTCGATCCAAAATCCATGCCCGGGTACTTGAGCGGGCGTCAGCCCAGCAATCCAACTGTTTGGTCGCCTCCTACGACAAGCAAAGGATACTGTGGTGGTATTCTTGGTATTCGTGGTGGTATTTTCACCAAAAATTGTTAATCAACCCAAGCAAATTTTGAAAAATTTAAGAAATATGTTGAAAGCGACCGTCTTTTGACGAAGATAGAGGGGAAATGTCCCTTATAGTGGCGAACTTAATATTTTTTGTGTTCCGTACTTCTATAGAGGTTAAGGAACACTGCCACCATTAGAGTGTCCATATAAATCACAAGCTTTTTTTTTTATTGTACCATATAAGTGTATATGTATCTATAATCAAATCATATTGTTTTGTTGCGCGCATCTTATAACACAGCTCGACGGTGACAAATAAATAAGAAAACCAAACCAAACGGTCACATATGCTAATTTTATGATTATGTAAACGTACGTATATTTATACAATATAATGTATTGAGTCTATTTATAAATCCATTTTTAAAAATAATATCTTAAGAAATTTTTTTGTGTTCATTTGAATATTTATGAATAATTAAATTTTTACTGCGGTGTTTGGGGAAAACAAAAACTACAACGAAGAAGACACTCATGGTTTATATTGATACACGTGCCGAGTTTTATACATTCATGTTGGTGATCAATTATCATTCGTAAAGAGTCAGTCACTTCATATATTATGATTAAGCACAATATTACCGACGTATTCTTTGTATACTTTTGAAATAGAATCATTAAACTTAGAGTGTATGAAATTTACATTAGCGGAAATATTTTTTTCTGCTATCTAATTATTCATTTATTATCCAATTACGAATTTAACATATTGAATACATATTATGTACATAGAATATTATGTATTTATGTAGTTATACATAGACGTAATTTGTATATAAAAAAAAGAACAAATCAATAGTTCGTTTATTCATTTAAACTATTAAATTACAACTGGTACGAGTATTTAGTACTTTGTCTGTTTTTCATATATGTATGTAAATATTTGTACATGGATCAATATGGATAGTTTATTATTCCACTCACATCAAGACCCTAAATTTGCCCTGCCAAACTAGATTTCAATATTCAAATTGCACTGTTTTTGTCAACACCCGAGTTCCTTATAAATCGTTTTAGATTTAAATTTAGTTTTGGCCATTTATATAGTTAATCTATTGGTCAATAGATGGCAGCTCATTTAATAAAAATGTATTTCCTTTTAGAATAATTCAAATCTTTAAAAGCAATTCAGAAAATTCCGTTTAAATTTCCTAACCTTTAAAATTTTGTAGTTTATCAATTTTGAAATACAAATTTTCTATAATTTACAATTTGGGAAAATTTCAAAAATTTAAGTTTTATATTTATACCATCGAGTCTATATAGGTAATTCAATATGCATAATTAAGAAAATAATAATAAATAATATAAAATTTACGAAAATTTTTTATCGAATTTAAAATTTTAAAATTTGACAAAATTTTCAAAATTTAAGTATTGCATTTAAATTATCGACTCTATAAGTAATTCAGTATACATAATTTATAAATTTCGGAATTTTTTATAGGTTGAATCTTGCAAAATACTCAAAATATCTAAATATAAATTCGATAAATTCGTATTCGATAAATTGCACCAAATTTAGAATCGTGAAAATCTTAAAATTGGCTTAAAATAAAATTGAAATTACAAAATTAAAAAAATTAAATTTAGGTTCACAAAATAAAATTTCAATAGACTTTATCGGGATTTTAATAATTCAAATTCAAAATATCTATCAAAATTTAATTTCAATAATTCATAATACAAAAATTTAAACGTAAATTATTGAATTGAATTTTAATTTCAAGAAAATTTGATAAACTACAACGAAATTTTCGATTCTTAAAATTGGCTTAAATCAGATTGGAACTACAAAATTGAGGTTCACAAATTTAATATTTCAAAATATGTGAAAAGCATATTGCAATAATTCTAATTTTAGAAGAATAATTCAAATTTTAGGATTACATACATAAGTAACAAATTATATTAAATTTTTAATTCAAACAGTCCTATAAACTAATTAATTAATAATTCGAAATTTGAAAATTCCATTTAAATTTTCAAGTCTTTCAAATTCTTAAATTTTTTGTATATTTTAAAATTTGGGAAAATTTACAAAATTTAAGTATTGTATTAATTTAAATGAGTCTATAGGTAGTTTAGTATACATAATTTATAAATTTTAAAATTTTTTATAGGTCGAATTTTGCAAAATATTTAAAATATTTAACAAAAATTAAATTAAATAACTGAAATTTAAAATTTTTGAAATTTTTTTATTGAATTTGTTTATCAAATACAAAACTTTATACAAGACTGTATCGGAAATTTAATAATTCAAATTCAAGACTTCTACCAAAATTTAATTTAAATAATTCATATTTAATGTAAAATTTTAACCGTAAATCATTGAATTGAATTTTAATTTCAACGAAATTTTCAATTTTTAAAATTGGCTTAAATAATGAAATTACAAAATTCAGATTCCCAAAATTTTAAATTTTATACCAATTTAATTAAATTTTTATTTCAAACAATTTTTAAATCTTTAAAATTCTGTAGTTTTTCGATTTTGGAATACTATGCTCGGGAAGTTTAAAAATAAAATTGAATTCTCGAGTTTATAGCTAATTCTTATATACATAGTTTATAATTTTTGGTATTTTGCAGAATTATCTTATGTTTTGAAGTTCTGTTTTTACGTTTTATATTTCTTATTAGAATTTCAACTTTAATTATTTTATTATTTTTTAACTACCAGTTTTTAGTTTTAATTTTGATCTTTTAATATTTTGGAATGTTGATATGGACTAGGTAGTAAGCGTCGAGCAAAAAAAATTTAAAAATCGTGGCTCAAAAAATTACCGTTATTTTATTGAATTTTAAAAATTTCGTGTTTGTATTTTATTTGATATTATTAAAATTATTCTATTACCTTTCAAATTTTTGGATTTATGTAATTTTGAAAATTCAGAATTTCTCGATTCTGAAAGTTCAGATAATTCTAATTTTACAAAACTGTCAAATTTTAAAAAATGGCGTATAATTGTGGATTTTAAATATGAATTTGAAAATCTCAGATGACTGCAGTTGTCAAACCTTGGATTATGCAATAATCATGGATAAGAATTTTTGGGAATTGTCCCAGTTTCAATTCATTGAAATTGAACTAAAAAAGTGTCGAATCATAGTTATTCTTTCGCCCATTACATAAAATGATTTTGTTACTTGTCAGTACCAGAAGCCTTTAAAAGGCGAATTTGTCGAAGATGTCAATTTTTCACAATAGCCAGAATTTGAAAAAATAATTTCATACAAATTTTAGAAAATCATATTCACAAGTATTAAAAAATGTATTTTCATTATCGATCGACATTTTTAGATTGAGAACCTTCGAGTAATAATTCGGCTACGTTGAAAGATAAAATTGTAAAAACCACTCAATAGAATTTAATAACCGCATTATAACAACAATCAAAAATCTATTCAGGTGCATGTAAAATTAAATGTGAAAAACCAATAAAACACAAAATCGTAATTAAAATGGAAAATCATAATAAAAGCCATACCTGGTATATACACCATAAAAATCAGTCAACCCGGAAATCGTAAATGAACCAAATCGTATTAAGAAAAAAAATGCAAATTATACGCTGATTTGGGTATGGCAGCGTCTTTGTGTCGTTTATTTTTGTATTTGCGCGATTTTTTCTTCTCACATATGTACATATGTATATGTTAGTTAAGTGCATCACCGTGTATCGTCATGTATGCTGCTTGCTTAAAAGTTTTTGTTATTGTATGTTAACTACAATAATTATTTTCATTGGCGAGGAGGGGACACACAACAACAACAACAACAACCATAACATCAAAAAAGAATAATAACAATAAAGCATAATCGCATGTGGTGCCAGATAGTCTACCTCGGTGCCTTATAAAAACTATACATAGCCATGAATTGGAATGGAAAATAATAAAAAAATAAAAACTTTTGAAAATAACATAAAAGACGTGGTATAAAAAAAAACCTCCACCTCTAACTATGTATATACTGCATGCAACGAAGAATATCAGACAATAATCAACAGGTTGGATTTGATGGTGTAGCCGTGACTTTTCTTATTTTTATATTTATTTTTTTTATAGCTGCTTAATATTAAGTTGTTGAATTTTATTTTGTTGTGTTACGACGTTTTTATTTTTTGAAGAAGAATACAATATACTCAGGGAAATGTAATAAAATTTTACGGTAATTAGTGGTGGGAATACGATTTATAGTGTTTTCTTTGTAGTGCGGAAAACAATTTTTATTTTGTGGTGTGTGAATTTTTTTTAAATGTATTTGTATAATTATGTGTTTGTTGTTGCCACTCCAGTTAAACGTATTTTAACGTTATACAAATTAATTTTTTTTTAATGGCTTATTCCAGAGTGTTCGTTCGTATATTATAATACTTCACTCGGCAGTGTTGCGTTTAAATTTTGTCAATAAAAATTTAATTCTCGGCAATCTACATAAACGTATACTAAATTACTTCGAGAATTAGTATTCCGATAAAAACTTTATTAAAACTACTTACTTAAAATTTGATAAATCAAACATAATTTTTGATTTTTCAAAATTCGATAAGTTTCGGTTTGAAATATAAGTTCGAATAATTAAAAATGCTTGATTGAAATTTCGGTAAACTTTATCGAAATTTTAATATTTCGAAATATATATTTAAAAATTTTATGTTTCAAATTTTATATTTTATTCGAATAAAACATCTAATCGAATATTTATTTATAGAATTTCAATACAAAAGATTAAATTATCAAGATTAGCCAGATATTATCACAATTTAATATTTCAAAATGTCTAATAAATTTCTAAATTTTAATAATTTATATTTAAAGTTTAATATAATTAAAATACTTTTATTTCAAAAAATTACAAAATTATAATTATAAAATTTAGAATTTCGGTAAACTTAAATTTTTAAAAAACGTCCAAAAAGCATATTTCATTAATTCATATTTTATACGTAAACAATTGAATTAAATTTTTATTTTAAATAATCCAAATTAAAAGAATTATTTAATTAAATATTTTAAGATTTTCACAATTCAAAATTTTGCTGCATTTTATTGAATTGAAATTTTTCAAAAATTTTAAATTTTGGTTATTCAATTTAAGTTTGTCTAGATAGTTTTCAAAATTCGGCCAGAAAAATATTTCAAAATTTGTAAAATAAGTATACTGAAAAATACATTTAATATTTTTTTAAAATTTTCCCGAATTTGTATTCCAAAATCGATAAACTACAGAATTTAAAAAATTTGAAAATTTAAACAGGATTTTAAAATTCGGAATTAAAAATTTTTAGATAAAATTTATTACTACAAAAAAAAAGTTAACTTATGGAATTTAGTGTATTAGCAGTGTATTAGGTCCGGTCCTATACCTATTGTACACTAATGATCTCCCTGTATTAGAAAACAACACTGTGGCGACATTTGCTGATGACACAGCAATCCTATGTAGCTGTTGGAGATAGCAACGAAGAATCAACTCATAGTTTATAGTTAGCTATTACTCAAGTACATAACTGGACCAAAAGATGGCGAATTAAACTTAACGAAACTAAATCAGTTCACATCAATTTTACAAACAAACGACTCGAACATATTCCGGTTACAATTAATCAAGAAATAATACCGTATGCCAACACGGCTAAGTATCTTGGCATGACACTAGATGCAAAACTACGATGGAAAGCACACGTCAAAAAGAAAAGTGAAGAACTGGGGCTTAAATATAGAAAGATGTATTGGCTGATAGAAAGGAGCTCCGCTCTATCAACATACAACAAACTTCTATTATATAAACAAATATTAAAACCGGTTTGGACTTATGGTATCCAACTTTGGGGTTGTACCAAACAGAGCAACGTGGAAATCATCCAAAGATTTCAAAACAAAGTATTAAGGAACATCGTTGATGCACTATGGTATGTTAGAAACAGAGACCTCCATAGGGACCTTAAAGTGGATACTGTTTCAAAGGAAATCCAAAAAAATGCAGTGAGACATAGGCACAGGCTCGAACAACATGTTAACACTGAGGCAACTAAGCTGTTAAACAACATAGATATTGTACGCAGGCCAAAACGAACTAAACATTTTGAGCTGGTGTAATTGCTAGTGTAAACAGCGTAATGCTGATGTAAAATCCACAATAACGATGTGGTTTAATTCAATTTATCAGACACTATGGAACACCAGTGGGAAGAAGCCATAGATTAATACAACATAGTAAATTAAGTTAGAATAAAATTGCTCACTAGTCCAGGTGACTAGATGGTAATAATTGTTTATTTAAAATATTTAAATAAAATTGAAAAAAAAAAAAAAAAAAAAAAAACTTATGGAAATAAGAATTAATAGTACGTAAAGTTTAAAAATTACAATAAGTTATTCATTTTCACAAATTGAAATTCTGTTAAAATTAATAAAATTCAAATTTCGATAAATTAAAATATTTTGCGTATCCATATAGTGAGATTTTGAGCAGTCATAGTAGATATATAGTGCAAGTATTGAATTATGAAAACAAAGTTTATGAAAAAAAATATATGAAACATAACGAGTGATGACTTTTATATTCGTCACACAAGGGATCACAGCACATCCCTGCAGTCATGTTGTATCAACGAATGTTGGCGTAAGAACAACGTAAATATAGAAACGAAAATTTGAAAAAGAAATTAACGTGATAGACATGGTTTGAGAGGTCGAATAGAACACTGTCACCAACCGGGCGTACATGTACGGTATATACGAGATAACTGGAGGGTTGACTGAAATTATACTCGCAACAATGATTGCAACTAGTCTTTAAATTTGTTTCGCTGCTTATTTCTGAAGAAAAATCATATTCTATTATATTCACGGCCTTACAGTCTAGTTGTTGCTCCAACACCAGTTCACTTAATTGTCTTCACACGTCATGGCAGCCTATGCAGAAATACTATATCATGGTACAATTGATAATCTGTCAGTCGTCTTACCTCCCGTGCAGTAATTGGTCTTTTGCTTACTTATGCTTCGAAAGTAATTTCTTGATTAGAACCCATATTAGCAGTCTGACCAGATATTTTCGAACACAAAAGAGTATATTTTACAAAATTTAAATATTTGAAGATATTCCCAATCAATTAACAAACAATTTTTGCAGACAGGCAATTTTTTCATTTGTTATAGAATCAGTCCCTAATGATGAGGCAAATCAGTTCGTCAACTGATCTCGGGTCCTATCAGCTGATCAAAAAATTGTTATTTCTTTTAAACTTTAACACGATGTTTTATCAATTAGAAATCGAACCGATTGTGTGATCACAGTGCTAGGACTATGCAGAAACAGTAAAACATTGTATACATTCCAGTAATGTTCCCAACAATGTCGTATTGTGGGTACTCCGGACCCTGTGGCCATTATTAAATAAAGTGCAATCTCGAGTCATTCGCAGCTTGCTGTTTATGCCATTACTAGCCAAGTCGAGGACGCACGGCTATAGGTTTGATTTAGTTGGCTAATTATATAGTTCCATGCCAGTCTGTACTGACATGAACGGCAATTCTACTTAAATGGAATAATATGCCGACATTTTACAAATTATCTTAATTTTCCATTGAAAATTCAAAATTTGAAAGATGTCCTAGTATCTTAGTCCTAGTACCCACCTAATTCAAATATTGGAAAAAATTAAAGGAATGTTAGAAATGTCCACCATAAATTGTAGATTTTCATGAACGTTTAAAATTCCAATTTTCAAAATATTGATTCCCAAGAAATTATAAATTTTCAAAACCGAATTAAAATTCAGAATTGTAAAGGTCTTTTTGATTTTGTATTTTGAGTTTCGTAATATCAGAGTTTGGAAATTCAATTTACAAAAATATCGAAAATATGTTTTTTAACTTGTGATCTACAAATTCGTTAAGAATTAATTAAGAATTTTAAAAATTCACGGAAATTTATTAAATCATAAAACTTTTGTTTTAATTTTTATAGTTCGAGTGATACTCGTATTCATGAAATTCATGTTCGTTTAATTTTCAAAATTCAACAAATCGAATTTTAAATTGAATACGTTAAATTTCCATCTCGTAGAATTTCCTGAAAAAACTTCTTATATTCATATTATTTGAATAATTGTTCCGGGCCTTAAAAAAAATAGAGACCTGGGACCCGAGTCTCTTTGGGGCATGCTATGATCCAACCCTAATTATACGAAAAACCAATTAAACAAAATTTTTAAAACTCAAATCAAATTGTAATTTAAGCTATTCTTTTGACCATTTTCGAAATTTTTAAAATATAAATTTAATTTTATCTTGAATATAAGTAAAATTTCATTTCAAAATTTAACAAAATGCACATCAAAACGAGATTTTAAAAATTTGGCAATTTCAAATTTTCGAATTTCGTAAATTTTCGAATTTCGAAAATGGATTCAATTTTCAAATTCAGAGGTCGGATTCTAAAAATACATTTCGATTTTTTATATGACAAGTCGCTTTACATTTGACATTTCTTTGACAGTCTACTGAAATTCTATTGTGAGAACCTAAATTTTATGATTCTGATTATGTAATTGAATTTTAACTTAAGCCAATTTTAAGATTTTCACAATTCAAAATTTAGCTGCAATTTATCGAATACAAATTCAATAAGAAAAATTTCATAAATTGAGTTATTTTATTTTATTTTATGTCCCGTATATTTTAAATATTTTTCAAAATTCGACCTTTGCAAAATTCTAAAATTTATAAATTATGCATATTGAATTACCTATAAACTCGATAATTTAAGGGTAAAACTTAAATTTTTTAAATTTTCCCGAATTGTAAATTATAGAAAATTTGTATTCCAAAATCAATAAACTACAGCATTCAAAAGATTTTAAAATTTAAAGAGAATTTTTAAATTCTGAATAATGAAATTTTAAATAAAATTTAATTACTACAAACAAAAATTTAAACTATAGAATTAAGAATAAATAGTAAAGTTTAAAAATTACAATAAGTTATTCATTTTCACAAATTGAAATTCTGTTAAAATTAATAAAATTCAAATTTCGATAAATTAAAATATTTTGCGGATCCATATAGTGAGACTTTGAGCAGTCATAGTACATAAATAGTACAAGTATTGAATTATGAAAACAAAGATTATGAAAAAAAATATAAGAACCATAAAGAGTGATGACTTTTATATTCGTCACACAAGGGATCACAGCACATCCTTGCAGGCATGTTGTATCAACGAATGTTGGCGTAGGAACAGCGTAAATATAGAAAAGGAAATTTGGAAATGAAATTAACATGATAGACATGGTTTGAGAAGTAGAAGAAAACGAAATAGTACACCATGAAGATGGTTTAAATGAAATAGCGTCAACAACCGGACGGACATGTACTCATAACCATATATGAGGTCACTGAGGAGTTCATGCCCTATACAGTGCTTTAGTTGATGCTCCAACACCAGTTCACTTCTTTGTCAATACACTTCATGGCAGCTTATACAGAAATTCTATATTATGGTACAATTGAGAATCAGTCCGGTATTTTACTTCTTCTGTAGTATTCTGTCTTTTGATTATGCTTCGAAAATAATTTCTTGACTGGAGCCTCTATATGAGTAGTCAGACCAAATATTTTCGATTTAACAATAAAATTTTGCAGTTCATGCATTTCATATAGGCAGTTTTTTCATTCGTTATAGAATCAATCAGCCCATAATTTTGAACCAAATCATATCGTCAACTGATTTCTTATGCCATTACCAAGCCGAGTAAAGTTATGTACTAACATGATCGGGTCATGAATTCTACATAAATCGTGTATTACGAGTATGCCGAAATTCTACAAATTATCTTAATTGTTCATTGAAAATTAAAAGTTTGAAAGATACTAGGACACCCACCCAATTGGAAATGTCCACTATAAATGGTAGATTTTCATGAACGAATTTTAAATTTCAAACCCGATTTAAAATTCAGAATTGAAATGATCAATTTTTGATTTTGTATTTTGAGTTTCGTTAATTCAGAGTTTTCAGAAAATTCAGAAAATTCAATTTACAAATATCGAAAATATGTTTTATAACTTGTGATCTACGTCTGAATCAGACACGGTTCATCTTGAATCGATTGAATCTATAAAATTAAAATAATCAATATACATATATTCGAAACCGATTTTAAAAACTATGGATTTTATGAATTATTTTCGAAATATGGAAAAATTTTCAAACTAAACATTTTATATAAATTCAATATCGTAATTTGAATTGTAAATGAATCTCTGATATTTCATACTGTATTTTTTTTTTTTTTTTTTTAAGATATTTTTAAAATATTTTAAGATTCCAAATGTTCAGCGCAATTTAAAATTGAAATTTCAAAAGTCTTCTATTATTTAATTAGAACGCCAAACATATTTCTAAAATGAAATTTTGATGAATTTCTGAAAATTCATCGAAGAATTTTAAAAATTATTGGTGACTTAAAAATTCACGGAAATTTATTAAATCTTCAAAATTTTGTTTTAATTTTTAAAATTCGAATTTTCGAAAATTCATCGTAATTTTGAATGAGACTTCAAAATTTCAAAAATATGATGTTCTTAACTTCAAAATATTTCTGCTATAAATTGAACGTATTCATAACCGTTAAATATTCAAATTTTCAAAATTCAACAATTCGAATTTTAAATTGCAAACGTTTGTAAAAGTTTGATGATTTTTGTCTAACAAAAGAGTGAATGGTAAAATGAACTAAAAAGAGTACTAATACTCTTGAAAAGAGTACAGAACCCAGTGGGCACCGGACATATGACAACTATCGAAGTGTGGGGCTATCCTATACCTCATTTCGATATATACAAAACAGTCAGAATTACTTTCTGGTTTTACATGTCATACTATAGATTTGACATAAAATTAGAAACCTCTTAACCTATCACATTTTATTATCAAAAACTTTTGAAAACAACTATATTTCAAGATTTGACGAGCCTGAGGTTGAGATACCAGAGAAGTCAAATCAAATCTAAACTATTTTTCGAACTAACGAAACATTTAGGTTCACATTGAATTCGGATTAGTTCGTATCATCCATAATCGAATGGCATCATAATGGCCTTGATAGGCTTTTGGTAAAAACCTGCACAATGATAGAAAATTTTGTAAAATATGTCCACAGACGCTGGATGATGTGATCAAAATTATTATTAATTTGGGTTATCTCATGTGATATGTCAAATGAACCGTATTTTTATAAGCCATCTAGTGGGATACATTTTTTGATCAGCTGTGAAAATTATTAATTTAGATTGAAATTTAATTTAGATTGAGATTTTAACGTGATAATATTATATAAAAGGACTTTTTCTAAATTACGTCCAGATGGATTTTTAAAAATTTATATTATTCTGAATTGCTAGTTTTGACGTCACTCATAAATTCGCATTTCACGCATCGAGTAATTGTCTCCTGATAATCATGAATCATGAGGTATATGCTGAACAACGAAAAATGTATCTTCTTGTAGACACGTTTGTCTGGTAAAGTCATGTTATGCACACATCAGAAATGTTTCTATTAAATCAAGTGAATTAAATCAAGAAGAGCGGAATGAGAAACCACAATTCTGTATATTGAAGCTACACCAACATCATCAGTACAACAACAATAAACATTATTATTTGAAGATTTAGTAGTGTCATTTGTTGGCATTACGAGTATGTGCCGGTTGTAATGTTATGCAAAAAATGATATACGCGAAACGTTTAGTTTTGACCACAACACAAAACAGCTGATTGCAACTCAAATGGAGATACTCCGAAAAGTTATCCGATCAGTTGAGATAAGATTTTAGCACGCCCAAAAACTAGTGCAAACCTTTAAAAAACGTTGGAGGCTAGAAACAAATAACCAGAGGAACTCTAAATTGCTGTTGGTACAGTGGTGTCGAAGACATACAGAGCTCCATTTAAATAAACATTTGTATTTTAACCCATTTAAACTCCTATGGTTTATACCTTGGCCCATATGAGGTCACGTACATACATAATTACATATACTGTGTGACCCAACGAAAACGAAACTCTAAACCATAAAATTGACCTGTATTGTTTTTTTTTACTGTATGTCGATAGTTTTCGAAATAAGGGTGTGGGGCCACCCTGCAGTTCTTGATAGATAAAAAATTTAAATTAGGTCGAGTGATATATTAAATGAAAGGTAGTTGTATAAGCAATTCAGTGTCGCACAAGCAAGTTATTAATGAAAAATTCATTTTTTAATTATTTTTTATTCAATTATGATAAACAAAAACTTACATGATGTATTATGTATCATCTTCCATATTTGGTATGGTAAACTATTTATATAAAGTGTTATCTCCACAATTCACAAATTAAAAAGCTTCATACCTGTAACGAGAAATAATTAAAATGGACACTATAGTATTGTATTTAACTCACACACACATACACACATAATAAAAATAAAATGCAATTAAGGTGAAATTTATGCGAGAAACTTGACGACACCCAACCATTTACGATTTGTATAAATTTCCAAGTTTTGCAGCGATTTTATTTTAACAATGGATTTTATTTTTTTATAAATGTAGTTTCGAATTAAAACTTTAAAATTAAATTGGATAAGCTCTGAAATCCAGGACATGTACATAAGTATTTATGTATATAGCTAGTAGATGTATAAGAGAGACCTGATTATAAATAAAAACGTTTTAATATAAAACGATAATGAAAATAGAAAATCTCATCGTCGCTATATATAATGTCACTGAATGGAAGACCAATTCATATATTTGTAGCAGCAGAATTTTCATTATCAGTCGAACAGTAAAAAACTATAACGTCTTAATCTAAATATATATTAGAAATAGAAGAGAATTTAACTTTTTGTGTCGTTCGTATAAAGGATGTATCCAGGAATGTCGATTTAATCGGATAAGTATCGTTATCATGTAATGAGAATGTCCTCATCTTAATATCGTTGCTATACAAATTTTAGTAAGTTTACAATAAACTAACTATACGACAAACTAAAACTATTTAGTGTCGCTTATACTTACTCTTAATTCAAGTGGGGCGGTTTTCCCGAAAATATTCAATGATTTTTACTTAACGAAAACATTTGCTGGTTGAGTCTGAAATTTTACAAATTTTTAACGTTCGGAAAGGTAAGACTGCTACTAAAAAAATTTATTAATCAAAACTCACATCTGATGAACAAAATGTGATCTGAATTTAGCCATACAACGACGAAGTTCAAAATTGTGAAAATATCCAATTTTTTTAATTATCGAAAACAGTAGCTGGTTGAGTCTAGATTTTTAGAAATTCTTCAAGTTCGGAAAGGTATAAAATAAACAGGAAGAAAGGGTGGAAAAGCTTTTTTTGTTAGAGGAGGTGGAGAAACCTTCTTCAAACTAGATCGTATCTGCAAAATCCATCATCAGCTGTTCATATGTAGGATTGGTATCACGCAATCAGAGCTTTTAAATTCTTTAGACAGTTGTTGACATTATGATGATCCTGCTTCTGGACGAAGTTAAGATGGATGGAAAATATTCAGTTAGTATGGCAGGTGATGATTACAAAGCATAAGATAAAAATGCAAGAAATTTTTTCATGTGACTTACTATGTGGGTGCCTCGAAAGATCGATTAAATCTGGTACCGAGGCTATTTAATTTTTTAATTTACTATTTATGGAATTTTATAAAAAAATATAATTTTGTTTCCAATTTTTAGTCGACGTTGCCATACACTCATATAGTAAAACACAAGAAAAATTGTCTAGCACTGATGCACGACAATCTTACATGTGTTTTACTATGTGAGTACGTGGAAGTGTAGGCAAGATTTGGTATCGAGAAATTTTAATATGTTTTTTTATCGTTTTAACTACTGTAGAAAGAATAATTTTCAAACTGATTTGTAAAATTGAAAATTTTAACAGTGGGTGCACATAGCGGACAACTCATTTTACTAGTTATTACGACTAATTGTTGTCTTTGTGGTCCAGATATTAGTCACGTAAACCAGTATTCATTTAGTATTGACACAATTCTTATAGACTTAATGTTTTATGCAGAATAAAAATTTACAATTTTGTACCGCTGATCGTACAAAATATATCTATATTTTAGGATAGCCTATCTTCGTTGAGAACGGGATAAAATTTGATGTAGTTTACTATTTTTAAAAGCTTAAAGTAACTATTTAAACCATTCGGAAATGTGAGCTTGTTTACAAAAGTTTAAAAATCATGAAACTTCTAAATAGTAGGCGAGAATCAGCGTGTAAAATTTAACAGTGTAATTTTTGATATTAATTTTGGTACATACTTCACACTCATCGTGAACGGTTCCCTGAGCCAGGAGACCATACTAGGAATAATCTCTGTTTATAATTTTGTACTTGGTGTACCAATGTCGACTTGCAACATATGAGACTGTGATTGGAAAACATAATTTTTTGGTATATAACTAAATAAGTAAAACTAATTAAATATATGATTATGAAGCATTCATAACTTATAAATCAAAATGATTATTTAAAAAAAAATCTTCTTTTAATTTTATATTCATTTGTTTATGATATTTCCAGACAACAAATTATATAACCTAATAAAAAAAACTAAAAATAACAAAAAGAAATTTAATTAACTTCAATTTAACTTTGCTCAGCTTTTTTATTTAATAAAGTTTTTTCTGATATTTTGTACGAATATAAATAATCTACTGACATGACAGTTCTACGCTTTGGAAATTTTCTTATGATGTCAAACTATAAATGAAATGGTAATGTTAAATGTAGTATTCAAACAAAGGTAACTCAAACATAACTTTTGCAAAGAATAATAATATAAACTTTTAGATTTATGTCATGATTTTTGTGTGCTTTGAGCTTATAAGTTATACGAATAGCTAAATTTAACGCCGCACAATTTTTTTATTTTTCTTAGAAAAAATTTCCGTTACAATCATATCTATGCTTACGATTAATGAGTTAAAACAAGAGCAAGCGATATTTGATAAGCGCTATTGGCAAGTTGCTGCTCGGATGATAACAATTTAAAGTACAACAGTTTAAGGTGGGAATGAATCAAAGAAGCTGTCGAACATGAAGGTTCATGAATGTAAAATCGGAAGTGCAAGTGACGAGACTGACCCCTCAAAATCAAAGGGCAAAGTCACGAATGCTGGCCCGCAAGTATCGAACTACCAGATCAACAATATTTCGTTGGAGCAGAGAACAGATAAGCTTGCTTGGCCGAGACGCATCACGGAGTCGAAGCAGGAAGGTTCTGTTGAGGTCTCACAGTCGAAAAGGCAGAGATAGGAGGATAAATCGCCTATGGAGCCAAAACAGAAAAGGAAAAAGCAGAGACTGTCACCAGGCCGCTCAACGAGGTGCTAAAGGAGCAACTAATGATGGCAGTCATTGACAGGGCTCAAGAAGATGGGAATATTACGGCTCTTAACTAGAAGAAGGTAGAGAAAGCCTTAGCCGCCTACTTCCTAAAAACCATGAGGGAGAATCCAGGACGTTTTTCGTTCTGCTGATACGGAGGGTGGCAACAGGGTCACGTATAACTGACTGCATGTGCCGACGAAAGGGCTGTGACCCTCTACAAAAAGGCGATTGGCTGCCTGGGTGAAGTCTAACCTGGGGCCAAATTAAAAGTAGTTACAAGGGAAGAAATTCCCTGCAGGCCTAGGACACGAGCCTGGATCTCTGCGGAACCAAGTTACCCGGAGGAGATCCTGTAGATGCTTCAAATCAGCAATCCGGATCTGCCAACAGCCACTTAGAGGATTGCCAAGTTGGATCAGGTGAACACGGAAGCAGATCACAGATCGGCCGTTATCATCCTCAACAGAGACTTCTTGGGTGCTCTGGTAAAATGAGGAGGTATGACGAATTTGGAACGATCACGCTCAAGGTATACAAGCGCGATGAGGCCGACAGATCTGGGGCATATATGCAGCAGGTATTGATACCACCTGTAGAGTTCCGCCTGGTGGGGCTGACCCAGATGTCCAGAGCATCCCTGAAGACACCCACCAGGAGACATTATCTGTTGACTCGGAGATGTCGAGATTGTGTGCTCCGAATGGATGAATCGCTGTCAGATGCGGAGATTTCCTCAACAGTGGTTTAGGTAAGCACAATCTAATGCGTAAGATCCTTCAGAACAACCTTTATCACTGTAAGGCTGCCTCGCCGGACGTTCTGCTCAAAATGGAATCTGAGTCCATTGATGTGGTTCTGGTCTAAGAACCTTGGGTTAGCGGTGACTGGGTACTGAGTCAGGTGTAAGCCAACTTTTAATACCAAAAACGAACAAGAAGTGCCAGTTATCACAATTGCCTCAGGTTTTATTAAGAATAGGGTATTGGACGGTCCGAAGGCCGTTCCTTTCCTGACCATTGTTATCTCCAGTATAAAGTGGTTACAAAAGCCACTAGTTAATCATCCTTTTTGAATAGGAAGAAAACTGACTGGGATTACCGGTATCGGTTCCAAACCCACTTGCATCTATACAGGATCTTGATGTCCTAGTAAACAAGCTACCTGACGCTTTGTTAGGTGCATGTCCTATATCAGTAGACCTTTGGATCTACTGCTAGGACATGCATCTAAGAGAGCAATGATAGGTGCATGTCCTATCAGTAGACCTTTGGGTAAATCTAGGCCACCTTGGTGGTCGAGAGAACTCCAATGTACTCGTACGAAATGCAGGAGACTGTTGATGGTACTATGTTCTAATTCGTCCATCCCGAGTTATCTACCACAACCGGATGGTTCATGGACCACGTGTAGTGAGGAATTCTACTATTAGAAACGCATTTACGGGAGTGCTTGGTACTAGCTCCGGCGAGATCCGTAATAAATAGGAGTGTAGACCACGCAAGTCATATAGTATATAGGCGTTAAATCCTATGGGCAATAAACAGTTTTAAGACATAAAAGTCGGCAGGACCTGATGGAATTATTCCAGCGGATATCCAGCGAACTATTGATTTAACCTTACCGTGGCTGTAAGTCATCTTCAAAGTAACTTTCCTGGATATAGAGGGGACCTTGCGTAGGGTAGGCCGGTCACTCAGAGGCTGAATAGATCAAATGCTTAGAGGCAGGATAGTGACAGGTCATCTAGATGGAAGGTCTGCCGGTAGATAGGTAAGCAGAGAGACACCGCAAGGTGGGGTTTTTTATTCCCACTTCTTTGGAACTTGATCATTAATGACCTGTTACTAAACCTGGAAGGGGAAAGCTTCAGGTTGGCTGCCTACGCGGCACACCTATTCAAGCTCTGGAGATTCTCTTTCATCTCTCTATACCAATATAGAGCACTCATCCATCCTATACAACAGGGTTATTCTGGAAACTGTTGAGGTGACGTTTCAAACTGAGTTTGGTAAGATCGCTTGCTTTATGTAAACTGCTGCTTCAAGAAGAAGCCATAAAAAAAAACTTCAGATGGTCTAACGCTGGTTCGTGTGTAATAACCAGGCAGATCTGCCCTAGATTTGACCGGTCCAGCCAACTGATATTTCTTCCACGGCACCATTGGTATGGTCGTGAAATATATAACGGGACATTGTTTCATTGGGGTGCATGCGAGCAGACTGGGCTCCGCCCAGGATTTCTGCCCAGGATTTCTGCCATAACTGCGGTGATGATGAGGAGGAGGAAATTGTGCTCCATCTGCTCTGCAGCTGTCCTAGTCTAGTGAACAGCAGAATACAATTTATGGGAACTTCCCTTTTGTACCACCTGACGGATCTTAATATGATCGATATCAGGGGCCTTCAACGTTTCTTGATAAGCTCAGGATGGTTCAACGCGTGAAGAGGAGGTAACTCAAATGTGGTACAGCTATACGGACCAATTTGTGCCTGTGCTAGTCCATTAGGACGACTGTATTAAGCTCCCTCCTCCTTACTCATCGAACCGACTTGAGCTTTTCAAGAAGCGTTGAAAATCACTGACGTCGATCTTCGTCAATCACTGAAAGTCTATCAGCTCATCCAAATCGGAAGCTCCCATTTGACAAGTGTAAAGCAGGTGGATAGTTTCTTCCTCCTCCTCATCTCCGCAGCTACGGCAGAAATCGTTGACGGGAACACCCAGTCTACCCACATATTTTCAAGCAGACTGGATATAATGATACCGCTTTGAGAGAAACAAACGACAGATGGTCTAAAAAAAGGTAACACTGTTTGAACTGTTGCACCTGGTTACTTACTGTTGCACCTGGATATAAGTTTTTCGCTTATCAAATTAGTTCAGACATCTTTTTGAAAATTACAGAATTTGATAAAAGCTCTCAATTTGAACATAAAGTGTAACAGCTCAGAAGAACACATAACGAATAGTTTTCGAGAGACTGTCCCAGTGTTTTATAAAGTAAAGTTTTTGTTATTCGTGGAGTTCAAGCTTTACAAATATCCCGTCATATCCAATGCTTCCAAATAGATAAGGATAACGCCATTAAAGCTGCATCCAACAAATAATCACTGATGTAGCCCTAATACGTGCGCGAGATTACTTTCAAATGAACTGGACAACTGCAGTGATACCTTGAATCGTGAATGGAAAATGCCATCTGACTACGATAATTTAACAGCATTAAGAACGTCGTTGACTATGAAAGGTTGATGATGCGGCTGTATCAGCTCCAAATCTTTAAGCCCTTCGGTTCTAAGTTCTCCTTGAAGTAAAACTGTTGGTATATATTGTCCAATCATATTGATGGTATTACTCTCAACTGCACGTGAAATAGTTAGAATATTTAGATTTGGTGTTTGGCGACAAAGCAAAATGCTGTTAAATGTGCCTTAAACCTCTGTATAGTGGGCATAAACAATGTCGTTAATACTTCTTAGTTCTAGAAAATTAGTTTTTCTGTGGATCTTAAATCAGAGTGGGCCATATTTGTATATTGGATGTCAGTATTAAAATTGTGACCAAGTTTATTGCTGTACGCCAGCGCTCACGGGTTATCGACATTTTTTATATAAATAAATTTTATGTAGGATAGTGAAATGAAAGATGAAATCACTAATTGAATGAAGTGGTCACTGTCCACCTTGCCCAACATGACGGGTAACGCCTTGTTCGTTCACAAGTGGAGCATTGTAGCGACGAGCATGCTGTACAGCTGGAACAGTATCTGTTTTCAAAAAACTTTGTCTATGTTCGATTTGAAAACCAATTTTTAAAGCAAATCAGGCTAATGAACTTGTTGTTCATATAATAATGTTCGGAAATATTTCGAAAATATTTACCATACCAATAGTCTTGTCTTGAGTAAACTATTATGATTCATGATGCTGATTCAGAAAAAAACACATAATGACGGAAAAAAATTAATTTAATAAAATTAGTAATGTTGCTCCCCCTTATTTCAAACGAAAAGTAGCAAACCCTTGTTTCCAACTTGAGAAAGTAATTTAATTTTAAATTTTCGAGTCACGTTGCCTTGTTTAAATTCCATCTGAACTCACTTATTTAATTGATTTTCACTAATTATTTTTCCGAAAGTATTTTTTAAAGGATGTCCCACATCTTTAGAAAACTTTTTCATTTCGTATAGATATCGATATTTTCCATTTCCCAGTTTCATTCGAAAAAAAAATCGAACCCAACAAAAATTGTATTCCCTTTTTTATTTCTACTTCTCGCTTACAAAATTGTGAAAACCTTTTAAACGATTTAAATTTTTTTCGTTCTTTTATGTATGGAAATGTATTATAGCACAAAGTGAGCTTCCTATTTTACATAAAAACAAAAAAGTTGTTGTTGAAAAAATTATTAAAATTTTATATTCAATGTTAATAGTTAACTTTACATAGCAAAGTTTAAAAAGAAAACTTTTTCTCGAATAGTGTCTTAAATAAATGAAAATTTATTAGTTCACTGTAATTTATACAGAAAACAACTTTGAACTTAAAACTTTATTGTGTAATAGAAATAACTAGTTCCTTGATCGCAGGAGATGCAGAATCAAATTACTCAACTCACTATACGGCTGGATACGCCTATTACCGCAAATTATTTTGACTTCTTCTCAATAAAACGAGTTTTACAATTATTAATACCAATGTCAAAACGTCAGAACGTAATTCAATTATGTATTTAATTCCCAGAATTATATAAAAATTTGATGTTCTGATTAGGCTATAGATTTAAATTTAATTTTTGAAAAAATTACAAAAAAAATTAGGGCGTTTTTTTTATATTTTACAATTACGACAATTACGACGAATTAAAGACTACCTACCAGACGAACTTTTAAAAATAATTATATTCCTTATTTTAATTTAATACGTCATACGACTATTCTGAAATAAAAAGAACGCCCTAATTTTTATTCGAAAATAAGATGCCATGAAATCGATTATAATGGCGCAAATTCAATGTTGGGAAATAAACTGATGCCTGGAGACATCTTTACTAAATAATTATCAAAATCAAAACACCACAGTGCTGCCATCTATATCATACTACTATAAACGTGCAACAACTTTCAGATAATTTGCTATTTGCATTTTGGTACAGATTTTGCTTAGCATTTCAGGAAATAATAATTTTCCGCACGCGCACATTTTAATCAAATCAAAGCAATATTTTCTTACAACAAAATCGTTAATATTCAAACAATAAATAGGATATACCTTCGTCATTTTCCTAATTAAATTTATAACTCAAACAAAACAAATTGTGAACCATAAAAAATTCAGATTATGATAAATTTGCATATTACCCATATACCATACCTAATGAATTCGACACACACACAAACATACATACATATATTAAAATTTATATTGAAATTTTCACGTAACTGTCTAATTATATACGAGCATTTTGCTGGCAAAATTATTTAACACCCGTAACCCTATATATAGTTTATTCTTCATGATAATTTTGTGTACACACGTACACAGACGATAAGATTGTGGAAATAAGAATAAAAAAAAAAAAACAATTTCCAAATTTTAATTAATTTACTTTTTGAAATTTTTCGTAATTTTGTTTTAAATTTAATATGTTGCTTTGATTTTGGCTTAAACAAATTTTTATTTATTTTGAACAACACAAAAGCAAAAAGCGTTCAAAAAGTTACGGTATACGAGTACACGAGAATAACTTTTCTTCGAAATTTGATTTATTTTTATTGTTTTTGTCAGTAGTTGGCATAATTTTTGTTTTTAAGTGGTAATTTCGTTTTTATTATCCGGATGAAAGGTTGAATAAATAAATTTCTTAAGGACATAAAACTTTTTCAATGTCTGCTTCTTACGCGTTTTCTACGTATTCGTAAGACAAATAACTAAATACGCGAACCCCTTTCTGTTAACAGTTAACACCTAATTAACAGGTAGATACATTTCACCTTAAGATATATATTTATGATGATTATGTCTGGAAGGTGACATGAATTTTTTTTGGGGTAGGTTGGAATTGAAAGAAGATGAGTAACCCCAGAAAAATTTTCAAACCTGCAAGATTGAAATAATTTCACATCTTATTTAATAAAAATGTAAATTAATGAAAATATTTCAAGAACGTTGTGCTTTAATTTATTCATCAGGGATAATTAGATTTCCTTAGACATACAATACAGGTATTTTGAAAATAAAATAAAATTAATAATTAAATTAGTTTTATTTCTAGTTGAGCATCTCTCTAAAAATCAGTCTACATAAACATTTTAATTATTTAAAATTTGGGATCAGAACTAAATTCACTTGTAACATTTTTGATAATTATTCAAATTTTAAATATTTTTTAGGGTATCCGAACTCTCAACAAATGCGAAAAATTGAAACATACTTTCAGGCAGGATTCAAATAATATAGAGCGTAATTATTGAAGATGGTTGAATATATTCCGGTGTATCAAAATCGTATAGCCTCAAATATTTTACGATTTAATCGGTTCTGTCAAAAGAAAAACACAACTGGTTTACGTGGAATCTACAAGTTTAAATGAACTTGTACCTGAGTACCAAACTTAGTACTGAGTATGAAATACTTAAAAATCTTTAAGTTTCAAATGTTATTAAAATTCATAAAATTGGCTAAATTATGAAATTAAATATCATAAATTTTAAAAAATTGTAAAATTCTTTAAATTTCTCAAATCAAATCCACACAGTTTCTTGAAATCTTTAAAAATTCTAAATTTTTAAACTCTGTCATTTATATCTTAAAATTCATATAAATTTTTTAAACTCATTCATCTTGTTAAAACTCAAACAAAACCATAAGTTTTAAAATTTCAAAGTCTGCAGATAGAAAAACAAAACGGATTTTCTTTTAAAATTAAATTAAATTCTTAAAAACAATTTAAATTTTAATTTTTAAAATTGCTTAAATATTTAAATTTTTATAAAATGTGAAAATTATAAAATAAATTATATTTCAATAAAAGTTTGAAATCGAAAAGCGCACTAAAATTTTTATTTCAAAAAATTATTAAAATTTAAAATCTTCTTATCAATTTGCTGAAACTTTCTAAAATGTTTCATAGTCTTGATCAATGCCTGAAAATGTTTAAAAATTTTTTTTAAAAGTTCTTAAATTTATAAACTTTTTAAACTTCAAAATTCCTCATTTTCTAGAAATTCTTAAAATTATTGAAATTTTTTAAAATGTCTTAGTTCTTAATTCAATGAAAATTTAATAAATCTTTTAATTTTTTAAATTAAATGTTAATATTCAAAATATGAGCTTCTTAAATTTCTTTAACTTTTTAAATTTTACGAAATTCTTAAAATTTTGAAAATGTTTAAATTTCTAAAAAATTATTGTTAAGATTCATAAAACTTTAAAAAATTGTAAAATTCTTAAAATGTCTGGAATCCACAATTTGTGAATTCTATTCTTGTAAACGTTAAATCTGTGATAAATCTAAAATTGACGAATTTGAAAAATTTCTAAATATTTACTTTAAAAATTTTTGCAACTCATAAGAGTCTTGAAATCTTTAAAAAAATTCTAAATTTTTAAACTCTGTCATTTAATCTTAAAATTCACTTAATAATTCACATGCATCTTGAGTTTAAACAAACTCCTGGTTATAAAAATTTCAAAGCCTGAAAATAGAAAATCCAAACGAGTTTTCTTGGAAAATTAAATTCTTAATCTGAGATCAGCTAATATTAAGAAAATATTTAACTGCGGTCGATTTGAGTTTAAGTCATAAACAAATAAACAAAAACCTGGAAACGAATCAGATTTTCTTAAATAATTAAGAATCGTAAAATTGTTAATAGTTTTAAAAAATTTAAAAATTTTAAAAATAAATTTCGAAAATTATGGAATAAATAATTAAAAACATTTAAAATTAATAAAAAAATGAAAAATTTTGAAATTTGGAATTTCATTAAAAATTTTATCTCTAAATTTTCATAAAATTTCTTAATATTGTTAAATGGTTTAAAACTTCTATATTTCTTGATATTCGACTTGGTTCGATGTGTTTTAAAACGCATAAAAATTTATCTTAAACATTTTAAATTTTTTGAACTCATAAATTGCTAAAATCCAGAATTTCCTAGAAATTATTTAATTTTTTCATTTTGTTGAATTTGAAGAAAATGTTACTTCACAAAATTCTTCTTAAAATCCTCCCATATTGTTAAACCAATAATTGTGAAATTGGGCAAATTTCTAAAATTAAATCCTTAAAATTTTAGAAATTTATAAATTTCTAGAACCGTAAAACTCGACTATTCATAAAAAAAATTTACAATTAACAAAATTTTTGAATTTTTTAAATTCAATTTTAAAATGTTTAAAACTAAAACTTCACAAATTCTTCGGATTCCTGAATTTTTAAGAAATTTTTAAAATCCTAAAGTTGTTGGTATTCTTATATTTTGAAAAATTCGTACAACAAGCACTCATTGTTTTTTAGTATCTCGAATCCTTAAATTTTCTGAAATTCTTAAATTAAAAGAAAAATTATTTTCTTTAATTTTTCAAATACTTAAATTTTGACAATTCTAAAAATTTAACATTTTTAGGAAATTTCTCGAACTGATTATTATTTTAGAATTGTTTCTGAAAATCGTGTAAGCTTCAAAAATTCTGAAACTTTTTGAATTTGAAGAAATCATTAATATTTTTGAAATTATTATAATTTCTCGAATTCTGTAAAATTCGCATATTCATAAAATTCTTAAAAAGCTATTAAATAGCAAATATGTTAAAAAAAAATTAAATGGGTATTTCTAAGAATATATTCTAAAAAATCATTATCTTTTTAAATTACTTAAAACTACTAAAATACTTGATTAGTATTCGTTTCTTCAAATGTTTTAATTAAAAACTTAAACGTCATGAATTTCCTTAATTTCAAGAATACTTTAATATGTTTATTTAAAAAAAAATTAATTCTTAAAATATTTTGAATATTTCCTTTCTTAGAATCTATAAAATCTTAGATATCTTGAAACTCATAAACTCTTTAGACTTTTGAAGTTTAATAATTCAAGAAACTCTGCAAAATGTTAAAATATTTAAAATTCGTAAAAAATTAAAATTTTTAAAATTGTTCAACGCCTTAATTTTTTCAGAAAATTTTTAAAATAAATAAATTTAAAATTAAATCAATTTAAATCAATTTAAAAGATTCAAACATTCTTAACAAGTCTGTAATTTAAATTTTTTTTTAATTTCAGTATTCTGCAAAAACACCATAGTGAGATTGGGTCCATGTGGTAATTTGAGTATTTTTACAATTTGATAATTAAAAGTCTCCCGACCTACTTTATAAACATTTTGCTTTAAAAGGTACGATTGTCAATCGGACAAAGGTATAATCTAGGTCTGTTTTTAATTCTGTCCATAGAAGTGTCCATGTTATTAAAAAATTTGAAAGACTGATTTGATAATTCGTAATGAATTTGAAGCTGGTTCCCTGGAACTTTTTTAAGTAACACAAAACAATGGGGAAACACCGCCAGGCACTCACACTGCTATTATATTTTTTTTCATCATACACGGGTGTACGCACTAAGGTATAATTTAAACAACAACCACGATTGAAAAAAACAGTCAAACGTCCAAAACCAACATACATATATCCTGATAATACACAATACATGTCATTGAATATTATTAGATTCGTCGTCTATCGAATACGCTTATAAATTTATATATGTAGCATACATATCTCTAGATAGATTGGCAGCAATAAAAATCAATTTCCCTTTCGGTACCGTAAACGAACCAAAACCTTCTATATATCTACTCAAATCAAATCAATGTATATACATATATGTATATTGATACACGAGTATGTAAGATACACATTTCAGGTTCCATTATTTTTTTGCTGATGTAATTGAATTAACGATAAAATTCTTTTAAGGTATTTTGGTTACATTTTCATTTTTTATTTATTTTTTAATCTCATCGAATCTAAAGATATAGCACAGCAGGAACACATGCGACACACACACGTATGTATATCGGCAGGTAAAATTGAACTAACAAATGTAAAAATCAAAGAATCGATATAATCACATTTGCAATATTACCCGAAAAAAATAAAAAACTTTTGTGCTTTCCAAAAGCTATTTGCATACATATCATATTTTATGTTTGTTTGTTTGTTTGTATAAGCAAATAAGCTTTTTATAATTTTGGTAAATCATTCAAATATATACCTTTGTCAGTTTTTCGTTTCAAAACAAAAGCTTTATCAGTATCCGTATATTTGAACGAGTGACAATTAATCATCTACAAAAGTTTATCCTTCGCACACATAAAAACTGTACGTTTCAAATTCGAAGCTTCGTATTTACGATTGATTTCAATTCTTCGAGTTCTTTCTATAAATCATTAATCTTCCAAAATGAGATGATTTTTACTTTTCTTGATTCTACATATTTCATTAAATATATGTAGATGAGTGCGGTTCATTTGGATCACAAGTAGTTTATGACGTTACACCAACAAATAAATCAAAGGAAACCGCAAACCATAAATTTTCACATTACATCACAAAAAAAAAAAATCATATTTCCATTAAAATATACATTAAAAATACATGTCTAAGCTTTAAAGCTTTTAAAGTATGTTAATGACTTTTATACAAACCAAAAAACAAACTTTTCAATTTATCTAAAAACATAATTCAAATTATAATAATCCTCAGCGTACAAATTATGTGTATCGTCTGCAAATTAAAAGAAAAATCGTAATTGTTGCCCATAGACACGACTAGACGAGTCAAAAAGTCTAGTCAGATGTTGTAAATAATTCAAAGTGTTAATAAACATTTTTGATGAGCAAATGAAAATTCAAAATTTATATCACGCACAAGACCATTTTGTTTTTAAGTGAACAACAACCCACGCCAATATCACCAAATTAAACAAAAAAAGTGTTTACCAAATTCTGTGAATCTATGAAATTCTGAACAGAAATAAAGTTCTGGTAGGTTGATTTACATTTCACTCATTTGAAACTCGCTTTAATCTTTGATCAACGCTGCTTCTACATTTAAAGTTTTCCCGAAAAAGTTGATTATGCATTCAAACTTCATCAAACTCATTCAAATTGTGATCAAATTTGATGAAAAATTAAAATATCTAATTATACTTCTATTTTGATTTCATTCAGATTTAATTTTAAATTTAACTCAAATGTTAACAATTATAATTTTGACTTTCACTTTGTTTCAGTTTTGGGAACAATATTTAAGCTCAATCAAATTTTAGCCAAAACTGATGAATCTTGCGTTTAAATATCACGCCCATTCACACTTCATTCAAATTCGTTTCAAAATAACATAAAATAAATTTAGTAGTCTGCTTAATTTTCATTCAAATTCCATTCAAACTTTAATGTTTTGACCGTACTGAAACATCAAACGTTTCTTCAGTTTCCTATTTAAAATAAAGTATACTAAGTTGATGTTCACTTTATAAACTGTTTTTTGGTATAATTGACAAAAGTTAAATCTCACTTTCGATAGTCACTCAAATTATTTTCAAATTTCAATCAAATTTCAAAAGTATAATTGATCCATTAAGTTAACATTATTCGATTCGCACAATATAAATTCGATATGTACTTTTATATATCAAATTTGTTTCAAACTCGTTCAAATCCTCATCAAATTTATTTAAGGTTACTTTTAAATATCTCTAAAATACTAAAATAAAATTTGCAGTGCAATCAAACTTCGATGTTCATTCAAATTCGATTTAAGATTTAAAATAAGTGATTGAGTTATTTGATTAGTTTTGCTATCTAACTAGTATCAAATTCAGTGAAATTATTTTTTTAAAACAAAAGAAGTAATTTTCAATCAAACCCACTGACGTTTGTTTCAAGTTTTATTCAAACTCCTAATAAAATGTTTCGATTCAAAATACATACATTGCTAAGCACCAATCTGTGTCTCAGACTTTATGAAAAAATGGAATACATTATCAAATTCCCTTCAAACTTAATAAAAATCTTGATCAAATTTATCAACCGTTCATTTTAAATTTTAAATCATCCGGAAAATATGGTTTATCCAAACATTTTTTGATATCTTTTTATATTATATTTGTGTTCTCAAACTCGTTCAAATTTGAAGAAAAAATCAAATATCTAATTATGCTATCTTTTTTGTTCAAAACAAAAAATAATAATTTGATTTCATCCAAATTTGGTTCAAGTTTAATTTTAAATTAATTTCAAATGTTAACAATTATAATTTTGACTTTCACTAGCCAAAACTGATAATGTTACGTTTAAATATCACTCTCATTCCACAGTTCATTCAAATTCGTTTTAAAATAAAATAAAATAAATTCAGTAGCCTGATTAATGTTGATTCAAACTCGATTCAAACTTTAACAGTTTGATAGTACATTAAAAATAAAATATACTAAGTACATTCAAATTTGGTTCAAGTTCACTTTGAATAAACTATTTTTTGGTATAATTGACAAAAGTTAAATTTCACTTTGAAAAGTCTCTCAAATTATTTTCAAATTTCAATCAAATTTCTAAAGTATAATTGATTCTGAAACCATTACGTTAACATTATTCGATTTGCACAATACAAAGTCGATATGTACTTTTATATATCAAATTTATTTCAAACTCGTTCAAATTTCCAACAAATTTTATTAAGGTTACTTTTAAATATCTCTAAAATACTAAAATAAAATTTGCAGTGTAATCAAACTTTGATGTTCATTCAAATTCGATTTAAGATTTAAAATAAGTAATTGAGTTATTTTTTTAGCTTTACTTTCAAACTAGTATCAAATTCAGTGAAATTAGTTTTAAAAAACAAAAGAAGTAATTTTCAATCAAACCCATTGACGTTTGTTTCAAGCTTTATTCAAACTATATACATTGCTAAGCACCAATCTGTCTCTCAAATTTTATGAAAAAATAGAATACATTATCAAACTCCCTTCAAACTTAATAAAAATCTTGATCAAATTTATCAACCATTCATTTTAAAGATTATTCAAACATTTTTTGATATCTTTTTATCACATTTGTATTCTCAAACTCGTTCAAATTCCAACCAAATTTGATGCAGATTATTTTTAAATGTCTCTATAGAATTCCAAAATGAAACTGGGGCTGCAATTAAACTTTGTTCAAATTCGTGTTTTGGCTTTAAAAAAACAATATGGAAAAAATTGAATAGTTTGATTAATTTTTGATCAAACTCCTTTCAAAAGCGTTCGTTTTATATCCTAAAATAAAATTGAGTATTTTCGATTAGTTTTCTTGTCAAACTATTTTCAAATTCAGTGAAATTCTCATCTAATAATTATTTAAATATCAATCACTTTTAAATTATAATTAACCTGAGATCATTACGTTAACTTCATTCGTGTTTGTTTCAAGTTTTATTCAAACTTTTATTAAAATATATCGAATCAAAATATTTTGCTAAGCACTAATCCGACACTCAAACCTGATTGAAATGTACAATCATTTATCAAATTCTCCTCAAACTCAACTCAAATCATGATCAAATTTTCTGAACGCTCTATGAAAATTTAAAATCATCCGAAAGAGATGTTTTTTCATTCAAACTTAGATTAAATTTTCTTTGATATCTGTTTATATCAAATTGATCGTTCAAATATGAAGCAAATTTGATTAAGATTATTTTCTTTAATTTCTAAAATACCGAAATAAAACTTGGACTGTCGTCAAACTTTATTCAATCAAATTTAGTTTTTTGGTTTAAAATACAAAATTGAATACAAACTTTATTCAAACGCGTTCGTTTTAGTATCCTTAGTATAAAATTAAGTAGTTTTGATCAGTTTTCTTATCAAATCCTTTTAAAATTCAGTGAAATGGTTATTTAAACAATTATTTTTAAATTCCAATCAAACTTGTAAAGTATAATTGAACTGAGAATAATAACTTAATTCAAATTTGCATCAAATTTTATTCAAATTTCTAATATGATATTCCGATTCAAATATGGTAAGTACCATTTTGTTCCTCAAACTTTATTGAAATTGAAACTTACGATTTCCAGCAAATCAATCATATCAAATTTGCTTCAAACTCATTCAAACTTTGGTCAGATTTGACTTTTCAAATTATTATTAATATCAAATTCATACATTAGAATTCGTTTTAAATTTGATGAAGGTTGATCTATTACGCTCATGTGAAACTCGCTTTAATCTTCCAACGAACAGTGATCAAATTTGTTAAACGCTCCTTCCACATTTAAACTAATTTAAACTATTCCTGAAATAGATAATTCTTCATTCAAACTGAAATTAGTAAATAATTCATATAATTTTATAACAGATTTGTATCATCAAACTCGTTTTAAATTTGAAGAAAAAATCAAATATCTACGTATGCTACCTTTTTTGTTCAAAACAAAAAATAATAATTTGATTTCATCCAAATTTGGTTCAAGTTTTATTTTAAATTAATTTCAAATGTTAAAAAGTATAATTTTAACTTTCACTTTGTTTCAAATTTGGGAACAATATTTAAGCTCATTCAAATTTTAGCCAAAACTGATGAATGATACGTTTAAACATCACGCCCATTCGCACTTCATTCAAATTCGTTTTAAAATAAAATAAAATAAATTCAGTAGCCTGATTAATTTTGATTCAAATTCCGTTCAAACTTTAATATTTTGATCGTACTGAAACATCAAACTTTGCTTCAGTTTTCCATTAAAAATAAAATATACTTAGTTGAGTATATTCAAATTTGGTTCAAGTTCACTTTGAATAAACTGTTTTTTGCTATAATTGACAAAAGTTAAATCTTACTTTCAATAGTCTCTCAAATTTTCAAATTTCAATCAAATTTTAATTTTAATACAAATTCGATATGTACTTTTATATATCAATTTTTGTTACAAACTCGTTCTCTCAAATTCTAATCAAATTTATTTAAGGTTACTTTTAAATATCTCTAAAATACTAAATAAAATTTGCAGTGCAATCAAACTTTGATGTTCATTCAAATTCGATTTAAGACTTAAAATAAGTAATTGAGTTATTTGATTAGTTTTGCTTTCAAACTAGTATCAAATTCAGTGAAATTATTTTTAAAAAAAAAAGAAGTAATTTTCAATCAAACCCATTGAAGTTTGTTTCAAGTTTTATTCAAACTCCTAATAAAATGTTTCGATTCAAAATATATACATTGCTAAGCACCAATCTGTCTCTTAAACTTTATGAAAAAATAGAATACATTATCAAACTCCCTTCAAACTTAATAAAAATCTTGATCAAATTTATCAACCATTCATTTTAAAGATTATTTAAACATTTTTTGATTACTTTTTCACATTGGTATTCTGAAACTCGTTCAAATTCCAACCAAATTTGATGCAGATTATTTTTAAATATCTCTATAGAATTCCAAAATGGAACTGGGGCTGCAATTAAATTGTGTTCAAATTCGTGTTTTGGCTTAAAAAAAACAATATGGAAAAAATTGAATAGTTTGATTAATTTTTGATCAAACTCCTTTCAAAAGCGTTCGTTTTAATATCCTAAAATAAAATTGGGTATTTTCGATTAGTTTTCTTGTCAAACTATTTTCAAATTCAGTGAAATTCTCATCTAAATAATTATTTAAATTTCAATCAAACTTTTAAATTATAATTAATCTGAGATCATTACGTTAACTTCATTCGTGTTTGTTTCAAATTGTATTCAAATTTCTAATAAAATTGGATTAAGAATATTTTGCTAAGCACTAATGGTCGCTCATATTTTATTTTAAAAATGAAAATCAACACATAATTCAGCTGGTGGATAATTGAAACATAGAATCAATTATAAAACTATTTTCAAACTCGTTCAAATTTCAAGCAAGGTCACTTTAAAATATCTCTAAAATTTCAAAATAAAAATTGGACTGCAATCAAACTTTCTTCATTCAAATTCGATTCATGATTTAAAATAAAAAATTGAGTGATTTGATACATTTTCTGATCAAACTCTTTTCAAACAAGTATCTTAAAATATAATTCAGTAGTTTTAAAATAATATTCAAATTCAAAAAAACTGTTATCTAAATCAATTTTAAAGTTTTAATCCAAACTTTTAAAGTATAATTGATCTGAGAACATTACACTAATTACATTCGTGTTTGTTTCAAATTTTATTCAAACTTCTATTAAAATATTTCAAAATATTTTGATTCAAAATATTTTGTTTGGCACTAATCCGACACTCAAACCTGATTGAAATATACAATCATTTATCAAATTCCCTTCAAACTCAACTCAAACCATGATCATATTTTCTGAACGCTCCTATTAAATTTAAAATCATCCGAAAAAGATGATATTTCATTCAAACTTAGATTAAATTTTGTTGATATCTGTTTAATCAAATGTATCGTTCAAATTTAACCAAATTTGAGTAAGATTAATTCTAAAATACCGAAATAAAACTTGGGGTGTCGTCAAACTTTATTCAATCAAACTCAGTTTTTTTAGTTTAAAATACAAAATTGAGTAGTTTGATAAATTTTCTGATCAAATTTTATTCAAACGATTTCGTTTTAGCATTCTATAATAAAATGAAATAATTTTGATCCGTTGTTTTATTAAACCATTTTCAAATTTAGTGAAATGGTTATTTAAACAGTTAGTTGTAAATTTCAATCAATCTTCTAAAGTATCATTGACCTGAGACTATTAACTTCATTCAAATTCGTATCAAGTTTTATTCAATTTCTAATAAGATATTCCGATTCAAATATCCTATGGAACAGTTTGTTCCCACACTATATTGAAATTGAAATTTAGGATTTCCAGCAAATCAATCACATTAAATTGTCTTCAAATCCATTCATATTTTTGTAGGATTTGACTTTTCAAATTATTAATAATATCAAATCCATACATTTGGATTCGTTTTAAAATTGATGATATTTAAATAATCAGTCAAATTATAATTTTGAATTTGAATTACACGTCAAACTTCATTCAAATTAAAAATTAAAATGTTATTCGTAATTTTTTAGATTGGTTTCAGTCTTTTCAAAAATCATTCAAATTCGACAAATTTTTATCTTACTAGCTTCGAAGCGGAGTGGCGGTAAGAATATTTCGTTTCAATTATAGGTGTTACTGTTATACTGTTTTCAGTCACTCAAATTATTTTCAAATTTCAATCAAATCTCAAAAGTATAATTGATCTGAAACCGTTACGTTAACATTATTCGATCCGCACAATCAAAATACGATATGTACTTTTATATATCAAATTTTGTTACAAACTCGTTCAAATTCCCATCAAATTTAATTAAGGTTACTTTTAAATATCTCTAAAATACCAAAATAAAATTAGTATTGAGTGTGATTTGTTTATTCAAATTCGTTTTATGATTTAAAATAAGTAATTGAGTGATTTGATTAGATTTGTTATCAAACTACATATTTTCAAACTCAGTGAAATTATTATTTTAAAAAAGTTGTTATTTTAAACCCACTGATGTTTGTTTCAAATTTTATTCAAACTTCTAATAAAATATTTCGATTCAAAATACATTGCTAAGCACCAATCTGTCTCTCAAACTTTATGAAAATATAGAATACATTATCAAACTCTCTTCAAACTTAATAAAAATGGATGAAATTTATAAACCGTTCATTTTAAATCATCCGGAAAGTATGATTCTTTATTCAAACATTTTTTGAAATCTTTTTATCACATTGGTATTCTCAAAATCGTTCAAATTCAAACCAAATTTGATAAGGTCTCTTTAAAATACCAAAATAAATGTTGGACTGCAATCCAAATTGATTTAAGGGTTTTGGCTTAAACTAAAACATTCAGTGATTTGATAAATTTTCTTATCAAACTCTTTTCAAACGCGTTCAGTTTAGTATAAAATTTAACACTTTCGATTAGTTTTGTTATCAAACTATTTACGAAATTAAAAAAAAATTGTTATCTAAATAATTGTTTATAGATTTTAATCAAACTTCAAGTCTTATTGATCTGAGAATCAATCTGATTTTCCATAGAATCAAATAAATCAAATTCTCTTCAAACCAAATTCAAATTTCAATCAATTTTATCGATCCCTAAACTTTGTTCAATTCCGTGTTTCTTGTTAATTTTTTGATCAAACTCTTTTCAAACGCGCTAGTATCCTAAAACTAAATTGAGTATTTTCCATTATAGGTTTCTTATCAAACTATTTTCAAATTCAGTGAAATTGTTATCTAAATAATTAGTTGAATTTGTATCAAATTTCCAAATTATAATTGATCTGAGATAATTACGTTAACTTCATCAAATTTTTAATAATTTCGATTCAAAATATTTTATATCAAATATCTGTTTATATCAAATTTATCGTTCAAATTTCAACCAAAATTGATTAAGTTAATTTTTTAAAATTTCTAAAATACCGATATAAAACTTGAGGTGTAGTCAAATTTTGTTCAATCAAATTCAGTTTTGTGTTTAAATTGAGTAATTTGATTAATTTTCTGATCAAACTTTATTCAAATGCGTTCGTTTTAGCATCCTATAATAAAATTAAGTAGTTTGATCAGTTTTCTTATCAAACCCTTTACAAATTCTGGGAAATGGTTATTTAAACAATTATTTTCAAATTTCAATCAAACTTATTGACTTAAGACTATTAACTTCATTCAAATTAGCATCAAGTTTTCAAATTTCTAATAAGTTATTTCGATTCAAAATATACTGCTTAGCACTATTTCATTCCTCAAACAATCATATCAAATTTTCTTCAAACTCATGCAAACTTTGATCAGATTTGACTTGTCAAATTATTGTTAGTATCAAATTCGTACATTTGGATTTAAATTTGATGATATTTAAATAATCAATCAAATTTTAATTTTGAATTTGAATTGCACGTCAAACCTCATTCAAATCAAAAATTTAAATTTAATTCGTATTTTTTAAATCTGTTTCAGTCTCTTCAAAAATCATTCAAATGCGACAAATTTTTATCTTCCTAGCTTTGAAAATGATAAGGATGGCGATGAGAATATATCGTTTCAATTATAGGTATGCAGTCAGCAACATGAAATGACAAAAGTTCTTGAAGCAAATCAATTTTACTCATTTCTTGTACTCTTAGGTGTTATTCAGCGAAAAGAAAAGTAACATTTGCAAGAAATGTTAAACCTATCGTTATATGCATACACAATTATTCTAAACGGATCAAATCCTAAACAACATAAATCAAATCCGTGCGCTCAAATCCAATAAATATTCAAACTTTTTAATTTTCCCTATACTCGTGTACATCAATATCAATCAAAAGAAAATCTATTTAAATCCTGTACTCAAATGTCTAAGGAATGTAACCATTTTTCACCATCACACCCATGACATTAACAAAAAATTTCAATGAACGAGCTTTACAAAGTTCGTGAAACTTTTTTTTATATTGTTTCCTCTCGATTATAATGTGTAACGGTTTTACATCATCACAATGTGTCTATAGAATTCGTTTAGTGTTTGATAGCTTCCCCCCTATGGAGTCTTTAACAACATTACCTTATGTTTTGCCACATTTTGTTGTATGTTGAGATGAGTTTTTGTTTTCTTTTTGCGAGAATGATGAACAACTTTCTAACATGTTATTAGAATTAGTTTTTTTTATACATCTATAGACATACATAAAGCTATTTTTTGTTTCGTTTTGCTTTTTAAGAAACAAGTAAGGTGAAAAAAAAATTCCCCATCAACAGGTGTACACATTTTTTTATTATTAAGTTTTCTGTGTTGTACATCGTTCTTTAAATTTATAGGTTTGGTGCTTTTTTTTCAAGTTTTCTATGGCTGGCTGTTTTGATTTATTTGTGTACAAGAATTTGTATAAATTACCATATCCCGATATGTATGTATTGGTTAGTAGTTTTTAATTGATTTATTAGGTTTTAAAATTGTAGTTTGGAATATAAAAAATAAGTTTATATGCGGGCTTTTAAAATTTTTTGTCGATAAAGTTGTATTTATACGAATTAATTTTGTTTGCGTGGGTTTTTTGTATTTTAATCAGTCTTTAACTTATATACAGACGATGTATTCCAAACGCCGAAAGCGTGTAGCAGTAACCGGATTAGATGTCAATAAAATTCAATCAATTCGTCAAAACGCCACAATATTGGACATAAATAGGTTCGTCGCTTGTTATCGGTAACTTAGATGTCAAAAAAATGTTAAAACAATGATATGATTCATCTGTAAGTAATCGTTTTGATTTGTGGCATCGTCAACTGGGTCTGTAGCCAGAAAGGCATGCTAAATGTTTGAATTTCTTCTAGAAATGACGAAAAACGCAAAATCAATTTGCAAAGTCTTATTTTGGACAAAATTCCTTTGATTATTCCATCTACTAAACATTGTGAAATCATCTTAGAGCAGCTTAAAACATTGAATCTTGCTGATCCCATGGGGGAATATTTAATAGCTCAAAACACACTTTTCCGTTATATTATTTCCGGCACTAATCATGTTGCTAACAGCAAGGAATACATCACCCTCCAGCTCAACCTTAGTGAATGTTGATGAGACACTTGCACAATTTTGGCAGCTAGAGGAGATGTCACACATGTGCCGAAACAAAGAAAGAAGGTTTATTGTTCACCTTCTTTTTAAAATTAAGGACAGTCAATTGGGGCGTTCAATTGACATAGCGAGAAGCCGATCTTACGCAGTAGAACGAAAGAAGAATAAGCAATGATAGTTTAACAACAAAACTCAGAGGTGTATTCGACGGCTCCTGTAAAACAATTCGTTGAACCAAAATCTGGTGGTCGGTCCAACTATTTACCTCACATTGTGGAGTATTTTACTTCAGTTCAGAACGTACAGGTATGTTCTAACAGCTGACATTAAAAATATTATCGTCAGGTTTTACTTGATTCCCGTGACGTGGACTAACAACGCATTCTGCGGCGAAAAATCGAAGCAGATGATCTAAAACACTTCCAACTTCTTACTGTAACTTATAAAGCGTCAGCCCCATTCCTAGCAACAAGATGTTTATTTCAAATGGGTGAAGAGGAATCAGATCTTACCATCAAACGTTAATAAATACCATCCGGCCATACCCAACAACCTACGGGTTTGTTTAACCGAACTGGGCAGCGGAATTTTTTTTATCGCCGCAACTTTGTCTGGGTGGGTCTTAATGCCTCTGTCCTCAATTATAAAACCTAGAGGTATTTTAGTTCACGCATAAAAAGGTTGAGACAAGTCGAAGAAGATGAAAATCCTCGCTGATCGTGGCCGATATAACACGATCATGAGACACATGTGGAATTACTTTATCCATCAGATTTAACTTTTGACGTTCATCATCGCATTTCGAACGAGAAAGTTCAATCATCGGCGGTCATAATCGGTACTGTAGGAACTTCCCAAACCAAAACACGATCAATATCGACGGGCTGGAATGAATAAAATTCCGGTGAGTGTATTGGAACTGATTTTAATTTTCATATCTCATGATCAATGGATGTGCAATAGACTCGTGTAAAGGACTATATCCTAATAATGAATTCTTTCGATTTTTAAACGAGATGTCAATTTTGTATCACGGGATGCTCAATTTTATACCACTTGTTCAAGCCATTCGGCTAGCATCTCGCTAATGACACGTTTAACCTTCGTTTGTCTTCTATAATTCGTCAATTGTTGTTGGTTTATTAGCATAGACGAAAGACTTCACGCCGGCCTTTTTAAAAATCAATAGGCGTCAAATTGCACTATCTAGGAGACTAATTTACCGGATCTAAATGTGGGCTAAATTACTCACCGAAATCATCGAATGATAGCGAGCGCCATTGACGGTAACGTTGCGGCCATCGTCACCTTTGATAAAGTGAGGACCGATGAATCCACCAGCCCTTCTTGCAAAAATGAGGTTCGTTGCTGAACAGAACTTTCCGGGAAAAAAACGGATTTCCCTCAAGATATTGTAAGGCCAACTTACCACAACTTTGAGATTGTCCATGATGACAAATCTCCTTTTATATTCAAAACGGAAATCTGTTCAAAATCACGAATTGCGTTCCATTAGAATTATCCCATATAGAATTACTTTAGGAATCCCCGAAGGACAAACTGGAGCAAGTCTAGGGAAATGCAAAAAGATTTATTAACGCCGGGGGCCCCTGAGCCGCTAGCGAGTGGAGAAAGCCTTTAACAGAGTTAAAAGTACGAGAGAGGCTCAGGATTGGGACTTAAAATTATACAAAAATTAAGTAAGAGGATAAGGCACAAATGGGATTGTGTAGGCTCGTCTGTGATACAATTTAGGAAGCCTCCGAGACCTCTCGTCTAAGAAAGATACTGCCTACTAATCCAACCAGTCCCAGTTATCTAATTAAACCGGACGGACCTTGGACTGCTTCTAGTGAAGAATCTTTGAAACTTCTCACTGAAACCCACTTCCCTGGAAGCTTTGACGACTCGACAGAGACTAGTACAAATCAAGAAACACATTCATTGCGCATAGAAGATATCGTAACTAAAAGCGGATCCTATGGACATTTGAAAATTTCAAACCTTAAAAATCGGCTGATCCTGACCAAATTGTACCAGCGAAAATTCAAAACAACTCATCGATTATTCTCTCCTAGCTGGAAGTAACCTTCAAAGGGTGTTTAAAATTGGGCACAGTCTGGACATGCGTACTGTAAAGAGAAATCGGTGGACACACTTCTACATGCCCTGGTACGTACGATTGAGAAATCAATATTCTCGAAAGAGTTTTGTATGGTGGCGTTCCTTGGTATTGAGGGCGCCTTTAACAATATTAAGACGGAGGCAGTTCTAGAGCGATTGTCACTAGTTGGGGTGGACAACCCTGTAAGTGGGTTAATCAGTCATATGCTGGTGAGCAGGATGGTTAACTCAGAGCTGGGGGAATCCACCATTAGGAGGCGAGTGGTTAAGGGAACCCCGCAAGGAGTTGTACTGTTTCTTCTTCTCTGGAACATAGCAATTATTGGGTTGCTGTTGGAGCTGGAGAGGGAATGGATTGGAGTGATTCAAAATGCCCTCCTAATCATTACGAGGTGGGCCATCAGATGTGGACTGGCAATCAGCTCGTCCAAAACTGAGCTGGTATTCTTTAGCAGGAAATATATAATCCCGGTAGTAGACACACCTACCTTAAATGGCATAGGACTAGCTATTACTGATAGTGCAAGATTTCTGGACGTAATATAGACAGTGGGCTTAGTTGAAAGCCTAACATTTTGGAAAGAGTATAAACAAGGCTAATACAGCCTATGTACTCATGCAGAAACGCCATCGGAAAGTGATGGGGCCTGAACTTGGAGCTGTTACACTGCGGCTTTCACTACCGTAGTAAGACCTATACTTATGTATGGTGTGAGTTTGTGGTGGTCAGCTCTTGAAAATGCGACCTACAGAAATGGGATCGAGAAGGTGCAAAGAACGGTCTGAATGCTTATAAGCAGGGCGCTGAGGACAACATCAACACGCCCCTTAGAGGTTATGTTTCACCTTTATCCTGTCGATATTTATGGTAAGCAGATGGCGGCGAATATGGCCCCGACACTCGACGATAAGGAAGGCACTGACGAATTGAGACTATGTTACACCAACATAATGCTTCGAGAAATGGTTCCGAACCACCTGCCCTTTAAGAAGATTTTGGAGGAGCGGATCACTAGAATAGGAGCTGGAGTCTTCTGTAATAAATTGGAAGAAGATATATTAGTTCGTCTCCCTGATTACTACAGCGTGTACCAAGCAAAGGTGATATCGATTGAGAAGTCCAGACTTGGTTGAGACATAATGTCGATGATACCGATTGATATCGCATTTTATGTGGACAGTCAGGCGGCAATCAAGTCGCTGGAATCAGTTTCTCTGACATCAAGAGTGGCGTTGGATTGTTACTTGTCTCTAAATGAGATGACTGTGCATTTTAAAATTCAGCCAGTCGGACGTCACGGCGAACTGCAGGGCGGACAAACTAACTAGCCATGGTACAAATCTCCAACTGGTACCGGAAAAGCAAATTTGGGGAGGCAGTAGCCTCAGCGCACGACAGGTGGACTAACACTGTCACGTTTAGTGTAGCAAGATAAGTCTGGCCAAAGCGGGACTTGAAACGCTCAAAGACAGAAATCTCCCTACGTTGACCTGAATTAAAATTGATCGTGGGCATACTCACAGGAACTGCCCATTTGGAGAACCAAATGATTTTTGCATTAGCTGTATGGACGAGGAGGAGGAAGAGACTTTAGTCCACTTTCTATGCTCATGTCCGGCTTTAGCACACAGAAGGCATAAACATATGGGTAGGTTCTTAGTAGACAGCCTCCCTGATCCCAAAAACTGTAAAGTGCGAGATATATCATGCTATACATAAGCACATCTAACTGGTTCATATAAAGAAACCTAACCTAGAAATTGAAATTTTAGAATAAAAATTTCTTAGTTTGGAATTTTAGCGAATTCAAGATTTCAAATAAAATCTTCGAAATTCCAAATTTCCTTTAGATCCTCTATTTTAAATTTTGCCCATTTTGCATCAAATTTTCGAAATATTTTAAATTTTGAATATTGAATTAGAATTCAGTACTTAAAATTTAGCCCTACCAAACTTGGTTCCGATGAACGAGTAAGGGTTGCAGCACTGAATACTTTTTATGGGCTAGTTACTCCAGCTATCTCTGCTCTCCAGTGCAGAATGGATGATATTTAATTGATCGGGAATTTTTCAAAGGGGGGGGGGGGGCATGTTGAAAGCCATTAAATAAGAGTACGCCGGGTATATCAGTTATTCGGTTGATTTTTGACTATTTCCCACAATGTATTACGCACACACACACACATATCATACTGGACACCGTATATATAGTGAGATAACAACAATCGCTATTAAGAAAATTAAAAAAAAAATCAAACGAAAGGAAAACAAAATATATTGCGAGCTTGGAATATTGCGAAGTTTAAGAAAAGAAACCACCACCACCAGCAGCAGTAACAACAACAAACACAACAACACCAATAAAAATGATTTTGTTGTTTTTTTTTTTATTGTAAGATTGTGCTTGCAAGACCCAAAAAACCGGAATTTTTATAAATAGAATTGAATCAGAAAATTCAAAAGTGGAATTTTATTTTTAGCATTTTATTTCAATTTTGGAATATATTTCATCCATAATACATGAGTATACACATAGTCACAACAACAAAAAGCGAACACGCCAAGAAAAAGACGAAGAAGAATACCGGCAGCAGGTTTATTAATGAAGACGATTTCTTGGTGCGGCGTACGTTTTATTATGTATGTATATATGTATAGGTATATGTAGATAACGCAGAGATACCCAACCAAATCATAAATATCTCAATCATTCCATCATCTTTGCGTTTATATGAAAATAAATAAAAAAATCGTTTTATGTACATAAAGTTATGTGGATCCGTTAGCAGATCATGTGGCCGCAGATTCGCAACAGACATACATGGATGTCTATACAAAAACCAATTTTATTGTAATTATGACAAATGTGTTAATTGATGATTTTATTGGTTTTTATTTAAATTTATTATTATTAGTGCGAATTAAGACGCTGAAATCGGTGGTGGTGGTGGTGATGGTGGTAAAAGAAAACAGTTAACCGATCATGTCATTTAAGAAATTTATGCACAAAGCCGGTAGTTTGGGTCAATGATAGTATGGGAGTAATTTATATAACTTGTTTCCAAATTTGTTGTTGTCTGTTTGGCAATAAACATAAAGTAAAGATCATCATCGCTTCACAAATTAATTTGTGTGTGATCGTGGTTATACGGCGGCGACGGACGACGCCGGTATTTGCTATACAATATACTTGGATGTATTTTGAGCTGGGATTATGTAACATTCAAGTTTTACGATTTTTTAATATCGGATTAACATTATTTGATGGGATTCTATAAATAGAATTTGAGATAAGTGGTTTGCGGTCGTTATATACCGAACAAAGTTTTGCGTTTTCCTTTTCTTTTTTTTTTATTTGGCCAAAACCTCCATTTGATAAGGAAACTCGTTCAATTTTATTTCCTATACATTTTCCCCCAAAAAGTAATAAACTTTTAGAGAGATAAGTGGAATAGAAACAGCAAAAAAATTGACTTTTTCACGTAAGCTTTTTATAAACTTTATTGATCTGTTTTGGGTATTGAAATTTTGACACAACCTTTAACATTCTTCAAAATACATCTATGAAGCTATGTACTTTAAATGGTAGGTGAAAATGTCCCTACCTACAAACGATTTTTTACAAATTGTATTTTAGTCAAATGATGATTGAAATCGACCATCCACGACCAATTAAGAATAATCGCATCAGTCTGAATGTAAGAGGTCCAATTTCCAAACAATTTAACTAAATTATATCCGAATATCCGAATTATTTTAATATGTCATCTTAAGGTTAAGGTTGCCACATTTGCCACCAGGATTTAAATAAAACTACTACTTTAGACAACACAAAAAATCCAAAATTTAATTTTTACAGTTGGTTCATCCCAGAATATACAGTAGGCTCATCACTGACGTTTTGTCATTACTTACAGAATATAGTTGGTATAAAAAAAGCTCATCCTTTTTTGTTCAGTAAAATTTAAAAAGTTATGTATACAAATTACTTGTGGCCTGAAAATTTCTCAACGGGATACTATTTGGGACTCGATAGGCTGTTTTAATTGCCAGGCCGAACAAAACTTTGGCCAGAATGTTTTTTTTAGTCTAGGATGGGATATTGCGGAAATTTGACGTGGCAGCATATTTTCATATTTGGCTCAGACGTAGCCTATAGAGCACCAAATAATATCCTGAAATTTTCAGGCCGGAGAAAACTTTGGCCTGTATAATTTTTTGTTTCATATATAACTATAAATTTTAATTAATAAAACTGATTTCTTTGTATATGACAAAAAGTCTGCGATGGATTTTTTACGTTCGTGTTGTTAGAGGAATTTTTAAAAAATCCTGGAATAAAATCCTGGGCAAATTTAAACAACAGAATTTTACATTAAATTTTAGTAAATTCCAAATAAAATAAACAATTTTAGATTTTAAATTTTGATTCAAATTATCGAACTTCATAAATTATCATCGAAATTAATTATTTTGTGGCTAGAAAATATTAATTATGATAGTTGAAAGTTAAAAAATTTCAAATTTTGTAAAAGTGAATTTTAAATTATAAATTTCGATTCAGATTATGTTAAAAATGGAATTGGTGTTTTTAGCACCGACTAGTCGTGCCAGGAGTGGGCATTTACATGTCATCTCTTACTTTCTACGTTGATGTGTCAACAATTCGTCGATAACGTAGAGATTGTCAACAACTTAAGAAATGCCGATAATTTAGACAAATCTTAGAGTGATTTTGTGAAATAGGTCTCAACTACTGTGACCAGATTTCTTTAGCATTGATGCGATCAGAATCAGGTTTGAACTTATTTCGCTTATTGGTCCATTGCACCCCAGGAATGAAACTCCCTTTACACTTTGCCATCTTGGAAAGGTAAACGGACGCTACTGATATTTTTTGTATCCAGAAAAGGGCACACAAAAACGGGTCACAAGAACGTAAATTTCACACAATACTTAAACCTCTAAAAACATGCAAAGCCTAATCGATAAAATAAAATCTAGATTTTCAGATTTTATATTTCGAAGAATTTCGGACCAATAATTTTTTTTCCAAAAATATTCTAGAATTTTGATTTCAGAAAAATTCAGAATCTAAAATTATTAGAATTAAGAAAATTGAATGAATCAAATTTCAAACGTTTGAATTCTGAAATGTTCCAGTTTTACTAGTTTTTATTCTAAAATATTAAATTCTGAAAATTGGAGTTAAAATCTCTAATTGGTCTGATTTAAAAAAATTACAATTCCAGTATTTTCAAAATATTAGAAATTTGAATTTAATTTTTTTGGAATTATAAAATTTGAAATATAATGTTTTTAAAATGAAAATTAAAATCTTCATTCGTAATATCATAAAATTTTATTTAATTTAGTATTTCAAATTTTAAATACAGTGTTTTCAAAATTTTGTAGATTGAAATATAAATGATCTTGAAATACCAATTTTGTCTTTCGAAGAATGCCGATTTTGCGGTTTTATTCAAAAATTTCCATTTGCGAAATTTAATATTTTAAAAATTTAGAAAATGTAAGCTCCTCTGCGCCTATAATGGGATGCCTCCCCTTTCAGAGATCACGCACAATTTGTTCCGGATCAGCACCCAAGATGTGACCGAGGTAGCGTACTCGCTGAGATTTTATTTCATGTACAATATCGGAGATCTTCATCGATATTGTACAGAGCTCGGTGCACTCATGACTCTTCTCTCAAATATAAGGAGACATCTCTCCTACTAAGCCGTCAGCGCCCAACTTTCACATCCCAACATAACAACGGGCCTGATAAACGCTTGGTACAGCTTCAGCTTCACGATTTTTGAAAATAGAATTTTTGAATTGAAATTAAAATTTTATTTCTTTCTTAATTCTAGTCATTTAAAATTTAGAAATTTTACAATTTCCAAAACTTGATTCAACCAAATTTTAAAATTTAGAAGAATAGTAGTTCTTAACGTACGAGTTTTAATTCTAAATAATTTATAATCTTTATAATTTCCATCTCTGAAAATAGAAAATTAAATTTTTAGTTTCAAGGGTTTTAATTAAAGTTTTAAAAAATTTGAAACTTTGTTACTTCAGAATTTATGTTTCTAAAAAAGGATTTAAAATTTTTATTTCAAAAAAAATTTATAAAAATTTTACCATATAAAATTGATTTAGAGCATTTAAAAAACTTATAAAATTTAGGAAACTCAAACTAAAAATCGTAAATTTATTGATTTTCAAAAATTTTAAATCACCAATTCAGAAATTGATTTTATTCTAGCATTTCAATTTCTGAAAAAAGAAATGAAAATTTTGGATATTTTGAATCTGAAATTGTTGGAACTGAGATTTTAGAAATTTAATGTTTTAAAACTATCAGAATTCAAATGCTGATAAACTTATTAGCTATTTATAATATTATTTAGAATATCTTAAAAATGTTGAAGCTTGTAATTTTGAATTTGCAAAGTTTGGAAAAAACAAGTTTTTTTTTGTTAATTTCATGTTTTAAAATATTCAATCAAAGATTTTGCAATTTAAACTACATAATTAAAATGTTATGACTTAAAAGAAAATATTAAAAGAAACGTTCAAAATCTAGTATTGACATAAAATGAATATTTTGGGGTCGGATTTAAATTCACAACAATCCTCTAATTTTGTAACTCGAAATTTCTTTCAAGGTTTTGCAAAACATCAGTTGTGTCAAACCTTTGAAGTATCATTTAATTTTTGTAGAAGTCGATATATTAAAGTTCTCAATATAGTTTTAAGTCTCGCATTTTTATGCAAATTATCAAAAATTAAATTTTCAGTAAACCGAATTACGAATTTTGCCATTGAAATTGAAAAATAAATCAGTTCAATGTACAAGAATTATCTAATAATTTAAAATTTGGGAATTTAATTTTAATTGAGTTTTAAATTTTGCTCAAAGTTAAGTTAAGAGAGTTATATGGTTACTGAAATTTTAATATTCAATTTATAGTTTCAGACTTCAAATCTTAATCTAAATCTGTCAAAAAAAATTACTGTCAATTAATTTTTTTTTTTGCTTACTAAGTACTTACGCAAAACTGGCACTACACAAGACCATTTGAAAGTGATTAAGCTTTTAAACTGAACTCACCTGAAAAAAAAATTAAAACAAAATTAATAAATGCTTCCCTCACTGTACACAAATCTCGCGTTTCATTCATTTCATGTACACATCTACATACACGTATTAAGCCGACAACAACAACAAAGTCTATACATGTATGTAAGTATGTACTCATACACATCTATATGATGTGTACGCATAATAAATAAAGCAACAAATAATTGATAATTTAATCAAGTAAATTGTTTCATTTATAACATTTTTATAGTACGCCTATATATAGTGAATTCAAAATTTCAATACAACAACTATAAATATACTACACAAGATTGTACGTAAGAATTATGTCTTATTTTTCGATTAATGAAATTCGCACGCAAAATCATATTTTGCATACTGGTATGCGCTCGATGTACGATTGAAAGAAAGTTGAACTTTCACCGTGATAACAGGTGGCATTTTATATAAGGAGATTCTGTTTTTTTATAGCTGTTGTCAATATTTAATTACTCGCGAGCAAAAAAAAAATGTATTTGAAGTGCATATAAGTAAAGACTTATCGCGTAAACAATACTTGAGAAATTCATTTACTTTTGAACTTCAATCGGAATTAAATGCCCGACCATGTGTGGACGTTGTGTGCGATGACGAAAAATTCGTAACAAACAAAACCGCAAATTATGTATCAACTTATAATTATAAGTAATGCATGTATGTGTAAACCGAATATAATTTCAGCTATTGTACACAGGACAACCTTGTATGACGCGGAATACACGTTTCGGTTTATTACGAATATTAACTAAATTTTTACAAGCTCGATTTATAGTTTTACTTCCAAATATTTTAAGGTCGCATTAACAACCAGTTTTTTTTTTTTTTTTTAACTTGTATATACATACATAAATAGCAAATAACAAACGACTAGTTTTTTGTTATAACAAGTTTGATGAACTTTTGTGTCTAAAATCTTGAACTTCAATATTCAACATCCGCTCTCGTGTGCTAGACGAATCTTAAGCGTGCCATATACTGAAAGGACATAATTTTTTTTATTTATTTCTATAAAAACATAAATGCGTATACCTTGATTGAGTTGATTTTTTGTTATCAAACTGCGTTCAAACATATTCAAATTGATTCAACATCCTAAATTCTTATTTGAATAAAATTAAAACTCACATAACCCAACATTTGAGAATTAGTAAATTTTGAACATTTTGTAGAATAAAAATGGTTTCTATGCTAGATTTCAAAATGTTCGGGCAAAACGTATCCTGGATTCAATTTCCGAGATCGAAAATTTTAGAATTAGCCAGATTTGGTAATTTTGTTAAAATTACCATGAAATTCCCAAATTTTAAAAATTTCCTTACAATTTTAGAATTTAGCAAATTTATTAATTTTGGTTTTTAAAAAATTCGAATTTTGTAAATTTTTTTGAAATAGCTTTTCTGCGCTTTTTGGGATCGAAAGTCGCAAGCTTTCAAAGGGTCAAAATCCGGGATCATAGAAGGTGGTTTTAAAATTTAATTCTGAATTTTATATCAAAAATTCTAAAAGTTTGCTTCTGAATTATGGAAGTTTATGGATCAGTTTTTCAAATACCGTATTTTCAAATTACTTTTAAAATATTTTTTCTCTGCTTTTTGGAATCATAATCTAAAATTTTCTGTTTTTTTAGTAATTTTCTAAACCAGTTCAAAGCTTTAAAAAGAAGCGGTCAGTACGAATTCCAAGATTTAATTTTAATTTTTCTGCGGGATTAAGGATTTTAGAATAAGCCAGATTTGATAGTTTGATTAAAATGTTTCAATTTTTTTAAGGAACTCACCGAATTTTAAAATTTGCTTCAAGATATATTTTAAAATATTTACACAAATTTGAAGATCTCCTTACAATTTAAAAATTTAAAAAATTTATTAATTTTGAAAAAATTGTTAAAATTCTAAAGAATTTTTTAAAACGAATTTTGTAAAAATGTCTGAAATAATTTGTCTGTGCTTTTTGGGATCGAAAGTTGAAAGCTTTCAAAAGTATTTTTTCTTGGATTTTGGATTTGATTTCTTTCAGGAGTAAGAATTGTAGAAAAATCCAGATTGGGAGAAAACTAGCATAACGATGAAAGATTTATTTTTTTAAAATAATTCTCTAAACAGTCAGTACAAATTCCAAGATATAATTTTAGTTTTTCCACGGATTTGAGGATCTTAGAAACAGCCGTGCTTTTTGGAATCGAAATCCAAAATTTATTTTTTTTTACTAAATCTACAAACCAGTCTAAAGCTTTCAAAAGAAGCGGTCAGTACGAGTTCCAAGATTTAATTTTAATTTTTCCGCGGGATTGAGGATTACATAATAAGCCAGATTTGGTAGTTAAAATCTCGTCAATTTTTCTAATGTGTAAACAATTTTTAAAACTAGAGAATTATCTTTACTTACTAAAAGATTTTAGTTAAAACATAGTTTCTATCAAATTCTTACGAAAACAATTACTTCTTGAATTTTGTACATATTTCAGAAGTGACTTGCCTGTGCTTTTTGGGATCGAAAGTTGAAAGCTCCCAAAAAGGTCAAATCGGATTCTGGATATTATTTTGTTCAGGATTATTAATTTTAGAAAAATTCAGATTGGGTGAAAACTACCATAACGATCAAAGCTTTCAAACGTTTATTCCACAAAAGGAGGAGAATTTTTAAAAAAAAATTTTAATTACGAGATTATTAAAAAAATGAGTAAAATTTTTGCGAATTTAAACTATAAGAATTAGCATAGAAAATGAATGAGTCGATCTTTAATTCGATTTAATATTCAAAATTTGGTGAATTTCCCAAAATTCTAGTCAATTTGATTGCAAGTATTATTTTTAAATTCTACTCAAATTCAAGTTAAAAAAAACTCGTAGGAGGCGGTTTTAAAATTCGTTTAAATTCTAACCAAAATTTTGAGGAAACAATTTAAATTCTATCTAAATTTCTTAATTTCAAAATTGAAATTTTTCTTCTGCATTATCGAAATTTACTTTTAAAATATTTTTTCTGTGCTTTTTGGAATTGAAATCCGAAATTCAGTTGAAAACTTTCAAAAGTAGCGGTCAGATTCCAAGATTAAATTTTAATTTTTCCGCGGGATTGAAGATTTTTGAATAAGCCAGATTTGGTAGTTTGATGAACATCATTTAATAGTTTATTGAAAAGATGCATGAAATTCAAGAATTTTCAAATTTATTGCATTATATAACTAAAATATTAACCGAAATTTGAAAATTTGGATACGTCAAATTTTAAAAATTTAGAAAAAATTTTAAAATTTAAAACTAAATTCACGAAAAATTTAACATTTCGAAGTTTGTAAAATTTTCTGAATTTGTTTATTTGTGATTTTTGGGATTGAAATCTAGGATTTAATATTTTTTGTTCATTTTCAAAACCAGTTGTAAGCTTTCAAAAGGGTCAAATTGGATTCTCGATTTAATTATTTTTTTGGGATTGAGGATTTTAGACAAACCCAGATCGAGTGAAAATGACCATAACGATGAGAGCTTTCAAAGTGTTTACTCCACAAATGTACAAACTTCATATTTTTATGAAATTCACCGAATTTTAAAATGTTCTAGATATTTTCTCAATTATAGTGTGTCTACTCAAATTAGAGATTTGATTATAATTTAACGGATCGATTTTTTAAAAAAGGCAATAATTTTATAGAATGCTGTTTTATTAATTTAGAAATTTTTTTAATTTCGACAAATTATTATTGCATTCCTTAAAGAAAACATTTTACGAACTCTTTTAATAAAATATCATTTTAAACTAGAAGAATTTTTGAAATATCGTTTAATTATAATATTATTAAAAAAAATTATGAATTTTAAAAATGTTTGCGAATTTAAACTATAAGAATCAGCATAGTAAATTTATCAGTCGATCCGTAATTCGATGCAATATTCAAAATTTGATAAGTCTCCTAAAATTCTAATTAATTGGATTGTTAAGTGTAATTTTTAAATTCTACTCAAACCCAATTTAAATAAGTCGAGATCGTAGGAGGCTGGTTCGTTTTAATTCTATCCAAATTGTGAGGAAACAATTCAAATTCTGAATTTCTAAATATCTAAAATTCTAACATGTCAAAATTGAAATTTTGCTTTTTAATTATCGAAATTTGTGAGACAGTTTCGAAATACCGAATTTTCAAATATTTATTTTTCTGTTTTTTGGAAATCCAAAATTTAATTAATTTTTTTTAAATTCTTCAAACCAGTTGAAAGCTTTCAAAAGCAGCGATCAGTACGAATTCCAAAATTAAATTTTAATTTTTCCACAATATTGGAGATTTTATAATAATCCAGATTTGGTAGTTTGAATGATATTATAAAATCGAGGAAAGTTTTTAAAAGTTTATCCAAGAGATTCATGAAATTCACGAATTTTCACATTTGTTCCAAAATATATTCTAAAATATGTACCCAAATTTAAAGATTTGCTTACACTAAAATTTAGAAAAATTATTAATTTTGAAAAGATTGTTAAAATTCAAGATAAAATTCAAAGATCTTGTCAATTCTTCTAATGTCCAAACATTCTTTAAACATTTATTAATTAAATAATTACGAAAAAATATACATTTCAAATTTTGCAAATATTTCTGAATTTGTTTTTCTATAATTTGTTGGATCAAAATCCAGGATTTAATATTTTTTGGACATTTTCAAACCCAGTTGAAAGCTATCACAAGGGTCAAATCGGATTCTTGAATTAATATTTTTATTTTTTTGGGATTGAGGATTTTAAACAAAGCCAGATTGAGTGAAAATTATCATAACGATGAAAGCTTTCAAGCGTTTATTCCACAAAAGCACTTCATATTGTTTATGAAATTCACCGAATTTTAAAATGTATTCATCGATAGTTTCTCAAATCTTATGTGTTTACCCAAATTAAAGTATTTGATTATAATTTAATAAATCAATTTTTGACTTTGTAAAAATATCTTTTTCAAATTTAGAAAACTACATATTTTGAAAAAATTGTTAAAATTCCTCAAAAATAAACTACAAGAATTTTTAAAAAATTTGTTTAAATAATATAAAAGTTTAGAATAAGCCAGATTTAGTAGATTGATTAAAATTATTAAATAAGCGAAAGCTTTCAAAAGTGTCTCAAAAGATTTTCGAATTTCAATTTTTTTTAAGTAATTCACCGAATTTTAAAATTTGTTTCAAGATATATTCTAAAATATTTACACAATTTTAAAACTTAGAAAAATTTTTAATTACGTAAAAACTGCTAAAATTCAACATAAAATTCAAATCTGTTCCCAATTCTTCTATCGTCCGAACACTTTTTAAAACTAGAGAATTTTCTAAAACTTTAACAACTAAATTCTTACGAAAAAATTTACATTTCGAATTTTGTAAATATTTCCGAAATTATTTGTCTGTACTTTTTGGGATTGAAAGTTGAAAGCTTTCAAAAGGATTCTTTCTGATTTGACAGATTTTGAAATTAATTTTTTCAGGATAAAGAGTTTTACAAAACTCCAGATTGGGTGAAAATTGCCAAAGCAATGAAAGCTTTCAAGCGTTTATTCCACAAATGGACAATACATTTTAAAATTCGGTGAATTGAAATTTTTTATGAAATTCACCGAATTTTAAAATGTATTTCGGATATTTTCGCAAATATAAACCGTTCACCCAAATTTGAGGATTTGCTTATAATTTAACAAATCGAATTATTTTAAATTTAGAAAATTTCTTCATTTTGAAAAAATATTTAAATTTCTCAAACATTTGTAGGTATACTAAAAGTATTTTAAAATTTTTTTGATGAAAGTCACCAAAGCTTTTAAAAGTTTATTCAAGATATTTATGAAATTCACGAATTTTCAGATTTGTTTCAAGATATATTCTAAAATATTTATCCAAATTGGAAAATTTGCTTACAATTTTAAAATTTAGAAAATTTATTAAAATTGAAAAAATTGTTAAAATTTCAAATATTTTTCCAATTCTTCTTATGTCTGAACATTTTTTAAAACAAGAGAATTTTCTATAACTATATTAACATTTGGAATTGACCAGTTGAAAGCTTTCACAAGAAATGAAACCAGGTGAAAGTTTTCAAAAGAGTCAAATCAGATTTTGGATTTGGTTATTCCCGAGATCGAGGATTTGACACAAAGGAGTGTATTCTACCATAACGATAAAAGCTTTTATACATTTATTCTAAAAAAAATTTATATTAAAATTCACCAAATTTTAAAATTTATTCGAGATATTTTCTCTAAAATAATGTTCCCAAATTTGAAAATTTTATTTTTATTTTAGTATATAACTTAACGAATCGAACTTTTAAAAATTCGAGAACTTTTAGAAAGTTTCGGAAAACTTGTTATAAATTTAAAATTTCCTCAAAAAACTTTACAAATTTCTGTAATTTTTAAAAAATTTTAAAATTTTAATAATTATGAGAAAATTATAATAAAATTTTTGGAATTTTAAAACATTGCGAATTTAAACTCTATTAATTGATGAGTCGATTATTTATCCGAATTTCAACATTTAAAATTTGATAAATTGCCTAATATGCAGTCAATACTTTGATTGTTAAGATTCAAATTTATATTCTACTAAAATTTAATTTAATTAATTCGGGATGAAGGCAGAAAACTGTAGAAGGCAGTTTTAAAATTCGTTTGGTTTTTGGAAATTTACAAATTAAATTTTTGAAAGCTTTCAAAACAAGATGTCAGATGGTTTAAATTTAATTTTGTCTGGGATTGATAATTTTGGAATAAGCTAGATTTGATGGAATAAGCCGCCTTCATTGGCACAGTATGTACCGTTCTCGCTTTGTTACTTGAGGGTCTCGGTTTTGATTCCCAGTGATGACCACAAAGACGGTTGAATGTTTTTGATGTATAAGTATATATGTTTGTCCGGGTATTGCACCGTGAGCCCTTTAGTGGTATTGAGTGCTGAAGCAATCCACCAAATTTTAAATTTCCAGAATTGAAATTTTTTTATGAAATATTTGTTCAAAATATTTATTCGAATTTTAAAAATTGTTCAGTTTTTTTTTTAATTAAAGTTTGCTACGTAACGAATTAATTAAAATTCGAGAACTTGATCGAATATTTTATTTATCTTTTATATCTTTTAAATTTGAAAGAAAATTAAAATTCAGTATTTTTTTAAAATTTTTCCAATTTTTCAAAAAACTCAGTGTGAGTTATTTTGTAAAGAAAATGATTTGTTTCTGAACTGATGTAAGGGTGGCTGGAAAATTGGGAGCCCTTTTCTTCATACTATATATTCCAGATATGTGCAAAAGCTCATTTAACCTGCTCGTCTAATCCAGTAATTTGTAAAAGCTTTAATTAACTCGGCGGTGTACAACAAAAGTGAGGTACTACGATACCGCGTTATACGAGGCATTCCTGTAATTTTTAATGCGTATACATAGTACATCGCACAATCAATGTTTTTTTTCATAACAATGTCTATTTAACATAAATATAAATAAGACAATAGATTATTTGTCTACAAGTGATTTCATTTCCGCGAAATATGTCATAAAATCACAAAACAAAATATTATTGAATATTATTCAAATGGCGTTAAAAACGGCGACAAAATATTAACGTACTTCGTTCCTGTATATACGTATGTACATATAATACAACACAAATGTTATTAATTTTAATATACATCCCATGGCTGGTTGAATAACCTGTTGGCTATTATTTATAATATTTTATGTTCTCTCGAGAGGTGTAACATGATCGCGCACATATCGTATTTTTATTTCAATCTTATTTTTTTGTATAATATGTAAATAAGTAATTTTGTGTCGCATATCTGCTAAAAGAGCGAATGCTGCTGAGTTCAAGGTCACGATATTAGAAATGAAATTCGCGATGCTTAAACCGGCGAAATGTGCAAGGTTGAATTTTTGAGCGGTGCAAAATTATATTTTTTGAACATGCCGCGCAATGTGTTCTATGTGTTTGTTGTGACCAGCTAGCCGTCAGATTATTGGAAAGAATCAATAGTGACTAGTTTTACTAAGGCCTAATACGTATAAGACAGTCGGGTGTTGGCATCAACAGAACCGGGCCTTACATTCATGTATTATTCCCCAGACTAGGGAATTATTTATAACTTTTTAAAAAAAATTAAAATTTGTGTGAAAATTGTTTGTTTTTTTTTTAATTTTGAATTTTTGAATTTATTTAGACCCTAATTCTGGTGCTGGTTAATTTTTATCTAATAACAGGCCACCATTTTCTATTCAATTCTAATATTTTGTATTTTTGTATTTATTTACAAAATTGTGTTTGAATCGAATTTGACACTAACTTGAAATGAAATTTATTTGGCATTACTTACCAACGCAACATTTTATTTAAAATTATAATTGCAGTACTTGATTTAGGTTAGATTTGAGGATTTTAGTATTGAAGGTTATGACTTAGAAATATTTTTAAAAGATTTTGTTTTTCGAGATTCAAAGCTCGACCACTCCAGACCGTCATTTATAAATAATTTTTAAATTTTTTTGAACTGCGCAATATGCGTACGTACAAACATTCCCTTACCTGACATGGTGTATCGAATTCTTATTGATAAAAGTCGTTGGGTATCGCGAAATCTTTAAATTGGTTGGGGGGCGCAAGTTACTACGCATGAAGCTTCAATTTTGCTCATACTTTGCTCAGCATATTAGGCGATACCTTCCTATGCGTTATAATAAATAGTTCAAATATTTAACTGGCCCCTGTGGACGGGGGAGACTCACTCACATGTCTCATAAATCAAAATTGCACGAACATGTTTTCCATGAATACAACAACTGTTTGAAATGTTAACAAAAGAAAAAATGGATACCGCCCAACCAATACCGGACCCCAGATGAAGTACCCGACAGCCAGATTTAGGATTAGCACGTGGAACGGGCTTTCACCAAGAAAACCTGGAGCTTTGGAATGCCTAATCACATACATGAAGGAGTGTCGGCTGGAACTCGTTGGATTAGCTTGGGCCGATTGTGCGTTTATAATTTGTGTACACGCGTCCACAAAAGTCAGCCAGCCCCAAGAAAAAGATTCATTTTACAATGACTTGGACGATCTGATGGGATCTATACCCGAACGCGAAGTAAGAATGGTAAGTGGGATCTTTAATCCTAGAGCTGGCAGAAATCAGGCCGATTTGTGTGAAAACATAGAGGGAACATTGAGGTAGCTAATTACTACTCTGACTGTGTGAGCTCTGTCTGGGAGGTACTGAAAACTTTTGTTGTCACTGCTGCTAAACAGACTTTAGGTATAGTGAAAGCCAGACCCAAAAATGATTGGTTTGATGACCAGTAGCATTCGATCTACAAAATATACCCCATAGAGAAATGCAACAACATCTCACAATCGCAAGGAAAAACAAGGCTGCTCTTGCTAGGAGGGCAGCTAAACAGATTTGAAGACGGAAGACCTGAGAATGGTGGAAGGCCGAGGTTCTGAAAGTACAACAAACTCAGCGATGAGCACAGTCCGCGTAATTTCTATAAACAAATTACCGGGTAGCACCATACTTTCAGGCCCGCATCAACTGCCATTCGAGAACCGAAGTTATGCCTGACGAATGGAAAGTGGCCGCATATGCCCCATCTTCAAGAAGGGAGATCGTTTGAAGTGTGAGAATTAACGCGGTATAGCTCTTCTTTGTACAGCATACAAGTTATATTGGATAAAGTCACCCTTCTAGCGGAAGACCATATTGGTGACTATCAAGTCCAAATCGATCAGTCATTGATCAGGTGGGTGATTCTATCTAAATATTATGATACGTCCATCCCCGTACATCTGATGTTCCTGGATTTCCGACAGGTCTATATGACTCGATTAATCGAGAGAGTTTTCGGTCTGCCCTAGGACTAACTAGGAATGCCATCCAAATAGGTACGATTGTGCAAAATTACAGTGACGCAGTCTCAATGCTGTGTTAAAGTACAAAACCGATTTTCTAGAAATTTTGCAGTTAACTCGGATGTTCAGCAGGAAGATGCTCTGTCCCCGATACTCTTTAATCTCATGTTGGAGTACATCTTTCGTAAAACGAAAACACCTCAGCACAACATGGTACACTAGATTTTATTAGTGACCACTACACGTTTGAGGGAGTGAGGAGGTTCAAATATTTGGGCTCTCTTATCAATTACGATAACAGTGTCGTGCTTTGTATCCTCTAAATCCACTGCTAAAATTTAAACACCTGTCAAGCATTTGTGGTTGTGTATGAATGTGAAAGTTGGGCGCTGACGGATGAGAACGAGAGATGGCTCCTTACATTGGAGAGAAGAATTAGGCGAGTGATACAAACGCGTAGTAGACGGTACATACCGAGCCCTGTGCAATATCAAAATCAGAGATCTGATGAAGATCCCCGATATTGTACATGAAATATGATCTCAGCGAGTTCGCTGGCTCGGTCACATTCTGTGTGCTGATCCGGAACGAATTGTGCAGCGGTGTCTGAAAGGAGAGCGACCATATGGTATGCGCAGAGAACGGTGCAGGCGAAGGGTTCTACGGTGTAGAGAGCGACTTGGCTTTTTCAGATTGTCTAAGATAGTATGATGACCATGCTCAGGATCAAAATCATTGGAACCAAACATTGATACAGTAAGGGGCCAGTAATGGCTCTTAAAAACTGTTATTTTTTATTTAACTGGCCCGATTTTAAATATGCTTCCAGATCATATTGAAACCAACTTGAATGTTATCTTGCAGGTGTCGTTCCCATTTAACATCTATTTGGTTTCACAACCCGCGAATCCCTTGTGATGCAAAGTTATTTTGTTGATATGATTTAGTGCTGATCCTAAATTTCTTTTTTTTGTCTGGAATATCTTTAGTCTTCCATGGCGACTGTATGTAATGGTTTGGAAAATCCATGTGTTTTTGGCCTTGTTGTTTTTGGAATTGCGTTAACTCTTTGTTTTTGTCATGACGTAATCATAAACCGTTTTGCTTAAAATCTCGCAGTGACTATTAGTTCAAGAACTGCCCGGTTCTCTAATATAAATTAATTTCTTGTTGCTGTCCATCCTGCATTCTATAGCAGATCAGAATTTCAGATAGCGGATTTAATTTTATTAAAAAGCTAAGTTTAGAATCAAATCGAGTTAGAAATTAAAAAGTTAGTATTAAAAGCTGCCAGACACAGTACGTACAGCACAATAACAGATTATTATTCTGTTATTGTGCTGTACGTATACATCGTACATTGATATTTTTGAATTTCGTGGAAAATTGTTGTTTTGATCACCATCTGTTTGTCGAATCTTTGTGTTTATATATGTAAGTATACAGACATACTTGCATCAAGTCATGCGTTTAAATATAGATTTTACACACTGCGGTTGGGGTCAGATATATATTAAGTTTTAAGAGGCGAACAACTTTAATAAACACAACTCGTGCACCCGTGTGAGACTATATCCATATATACATATACTTTCTAAATATTTAATCAGATCCACTTGAATGTTGTACCATTTTCTGCACCCATATACCACATAGAAAAATGTAATCAAGATTTGTTATGGCTGTGACTGGGATTGAGCGGTCGGTCGGTTTATTGTTGATAAAATTTTTATAATTTTAAATTGTATGGCACTTTTTTATGGGGTATGAATAATAAATACGTCTGGCAATGTTTTTTTGTATTGTTTGGAATCTATTATTCAAGTTTAATTAAAAAGAAAATCACCATTGCGTTATCATATTCAGTCGATTGTTTGTATCATACGCAGTGACATGTGAAAGAATATGTGAATATATGTACGTAGTCTACCATTCTAAAACAATTAAATCCATTTATCGTAAAACGGATGTGCATACACATACTCGTACATATATATAGGAAATATCCTGAAGATGGAACAATGGCACTGTAATCTTTTGTTTAGAATTTTATTGTGGCATGTGTACCGCGCAACAACAATCCGGATTTCAATGAAATGAAATTCAACATCCTTCCGCCATTTCGGTGCACAATAAATCAAATTGGCTACTAAAAATTTATTAGCTCTGAATCCGATGTCAATGCTTTTCATTAATGCACACAGCAGATATGTTTGTACAACAATTTAGGATTTCGCACGAACCAAAAAAAAATTATTCATTTCAAATTCATTCACAAAAAATAATTTATTTTAAATAAAATCAAATTTCCATATAAGATTAGTGAACCGCGCGTTTTCCAAATGCAAATAAATTTTTTTTTATTTATCCTGCTAGAGGCTGTATAAAATGTTAATCATGGCCATATGATCCTTGGATGAGTGAAGTTTATATATGTTTTAAGCAGAAATTTTATTGGATTTACACAAAGTGTATAGCAGTGAATAACCTGAGAATGACAGCTGATTTCAAAAATTCTAACTCAACGATGTGTTAAATTATTCGATATGTTGAAATTTAATTTCTTAATTTGTTACAGACAAACATATTTTACCATCATCCTATGGTTATGTGTTGGTGGGTGGAATAGAACAAATGTGATTATATCAGACACACATTTGACATTTGTCTGTGTGGAAATCATGTTTTACCTAGGTCGAGGAAAAGCTGTTCCGAAATATTCTCCTCGAAGCTAACATTACTTGATGCACCATTAAATTCTATTTCTTGGGAAAAGTAGGAAACTTTTAGTGATAGAATTATAGGGAAGTACAATTTTAAAAGGAATACATTGCACACGAGCCCCGCGGTCAATAAAGAAAATTTCAGCAGAGCATCTGGAAAATTCAGCTGATGGATTTACAATTATGTAGTTCAAACAATTGGTGGAATGGTAAATTATTTCATAATTTTAACAGCTTGCTTTCTGTTCGGCAGGTAAAACCGAAACCAATCATTTAGTTTATCACGAATACCGGAATAATTTAACTTGTATAATAACCGTGTCGAAATCATTAATGAATCAATTAAAGTACACAAAAAGTCGAGTAAGGCAGTTCCAATGCTATGCCGTCAAGCCATATTGACGATTTGAGAAAAATGAATTCTTATTTAGGAAAAGCAATAATCTAGTTTTTTTCAACAATTTTATTTGTAGAACAAATCAATTTTTTTTTAGAAAACCTCTAGTCCCTTGAATTCAGAAACTATTCGCTGGCTGGATAAGATGAGTATACCATGTGACTTAAGAAGGCTTAATGTATTTTCAGTAATTTTGTCGGTTTTTTACTATGTGGGGGAAAGCGATGGTTTTACTGCTAAATGTTTAAATTTTAATATCATCACAAAATTTCGATATTTCCAGATTTTGAAAATTTTAAATTTCTAATTACGATCAGGCACGAAATGGAGATTACCTATCATCGAGATTTGAAATCAAATTTTACGTTGGTAAAAATTTGCAGTTTTACTCGGTGTTCAAAAATTAAAACTTTTAAATTTCCTAACTAAATTTTAAAAAATTATGAAGATAAAATTTAAAATCCGAATTATTAAATTTCCAAATTTTGAACTTAAGCTCGAATTATAAAAAATTTAAACAAAATATTAAAAATTTTACAAATTTCCAACAAATTTTTTTACAAAATTTATAAAATTTCATGTTTTTTTAAAGAAAAAAAAATTTGAACTACATATTAAATATTAGAGAACTCCTCAAATTCCCCAAAATTCTTATAATTGAATGAATTTTAGTTAAATTTAAAATATTTCTTTAATTTTTAATTTTTACAAAGAATTTTTGAGAGGGAGAAATGTTTCTAAAGATATACAGCTGCCACTTTCAACTCAGAATTTACCCGCTGGCTGGATAAGATGAGTGTACCATGTAATTCAAAATAACCGAACTCAACCAAGGAACATACCGGGATGCTGGAAATAGAGTTCGGCACAAAGGAAAGCAGAGTGTAATATACTACAATTGACGAGGAATCAGATTAGATGTGTACTACTATGTACTTGTGTGTCTTTTATTTCAACTTTTTCTATTGGTTCATATTTTCGTTTCGTCCGTAAATTTCGTGTTTTCAGGATGAGAAGCTGCGATGGCTTAGCTAAAGGATGAAGTGGCCCTTTAAGTAACCAATTGCCTGATTATCTTCCTCAGTTTAACTTAACGGTCTAGCAAGAATTGTTTAAATATTGGAACGCCCCACCCCATTACCCTAAATCACAGATATAACCAATTCAAAGCTTGTAAGTGAATACAAACTCTGGTAACAGCTATAGCATACTATCGGTACTGTTACAAACCCTAGAAAAAAAATCACCAATAGAGTGAAAGTCAAAACAATATACACATTGAACAATGAATTTAAAATGGACAGCTGAACTGTTGTTATTTCAACCACCAACTGTTACAAAATTCTTAAGTTCATATGAATTTAGTTCATTACTATATACCTCTTGATAAATTAGTTACTAGTTTAACTTATCGGGGTCAGTCTTATCATTTACAACAATCGCCTCACCTCCATCAGCACGCATAATTGCCTCTCGCCAGTAAATTACAGATTCATATTCACATACATATATGAAACTATCAGAACTATTTATATTTCCGCAAGTTGCAGCTGTTAGTCGTTTATGGTTCCAACAACTGCAAAATTTAACATATAGAACATTAGATGGCTTACTATTTGCGGTCCACATTAAATGAGCGGTTTGAATGCTACAGAATTTTACTCCGAATTTATTTAATGTGAGCCGTTGCGTCGAATGTATTATTTCCCAAGGACGTTCTCTGCATCATTTAGCAACACGCAAGAAGCATGCTGGGATTATATTTCCAGGACGCTGAAAAAGCTGAAATTATGCCAATCAGTTAAAGACCGGTTTGGACTAGAGACCTACTGTAGCCGCCCCCCTTGAATTTATCCCAGTATTTTTTTAAAATACATATACAATTTATACAGTTGGTTCATCTCAGAATGGTTTACATTTATACTAACCCAGATTTTATCGTCAACGAAAAAAATATACAGTTGGTACTAAAATACTCAGGCTTTTTAAACGTAAAATTTATTAGAAGGAAAAAACATTCTTCTGGGCAAGTCGTTTAAAAGACGGCTATCTACTATTTGCGATTAGTTAAGTACCCTGTAAGCAACCATAATGCCACCTTTGATAATTTTTGACCGTTGAAATTTCCGCAAAATAAATAAATGTGGCACCTTTACCAGCATTTCAAAAAAAAAAAAAAATCGTTTGGTCTAGCTTTTCTAGGGACGGGTATTTTCTCATAACGGTTGAGTTTAAAATATCAACGCTGGCACATTGGTTGAGCAACAAGGTTGAAACTCTGGAGCTAACTCTGTTAGCTCCAAGAAAAAATTTCAAAAAAACTCATGAGTTTGGAATGGACCCTAATCTTACTAAAAATTATGATCCAAAGCCTGTCCAAACCGTTAAAAGTAGTTTAGTAAATGTAAATATTGAATACTAACCATTCAATTTTAGCGGGCGGTGGTTTAGCCATATCTAACCCTGTTACCTACAAGAGAAAATTTAAAAAAAAATTATGAGCTTTGAATGGACCCTGCTCTTACTAAAAGGAGTCCCAAAATTATCGCAAGATTTGAATTAAATAGAAAACACAGTTTTTAGTCTTCATGATTTTTTTATTGAATCATAAAATACACAGGATAGGGTTATTTATGGAATATCACATCGGGCAAATGGCCTCCACAGCTTTGCTGGCACATACGCAATCTTTTATCGAAATGACCTTTTTGCATAAATGTGGCTGAAATTCGGTCTAAATCTGAAAATCTAGGGGGCCAATTCTGATCACCAAAACGAGAGAGTACACGACTAGGAAATGTCTCATGCAGTAATTGAATTGTTTCACGGCTGTATGGCATGTGGCACCATCTTCTTGAAACAACATGTCGTCTATGTCAATATCATCCAACTGAGGCAGAAAGAAGTGTGTTATCATTTCGCGAAATCATGTCGCACCAGTAACAGTTACTGCTTGACCAGCCTCATTTTCAAAAAAGTATGGTCTAATGATGCCTCCAGCTCAAAATCCGCACCAAACAGTGACACACTGTGGATGCTTTTGTTTTTCGACAATCACATGTAGCTTCTCCGTACCCCAAATGCGGCAATTTTGGCGATTAACAAAGCCATCAAGGTGAAAATGTGCTTCATCACTTAGGATGATTTTGCATCCACTTGTTGATGCTCAATAATCCATTCAACGAACTCTCTTCGCTGGGCATGGTCATTAGGCTTCAGTTGTTGTGTTAATTGAATTTTGTAAGCATGAAGACAGATCTTTAGTGAGTATACGATGCAGAGAGTTTCTTGAAATTTGCAAATATTGTCCACGATGCCGAATAAATATTCCTGGATTCACCAACAATCTCACGCACTGCATGTGATATTGACATTTGAACGGCTTGTTTTTGGACGACCAGTGTGTTTAGTGTCTCCAACTGATCCAGATTCCTTGAATTTTTTAATTAATCTCTTAACAGTTAACGAAGGTAAAATACTATTTCGACCATATTTTGTATGAAATTTCGAACTGCGGCTGCCAAACTTTCATTATTTTTCAGATATTCTTAAGATAATACGTTGTTCTATCGTGTAACGCCACATTTTTACTAACGCTAACCTCTCAGCTGTCAAATTATTTTTTTTTTTGGGGTTGCCAACATTTTACTGCACAAATGGCGGCAAATTCAAATCTTGCGTTAATTTTGGGACACTCTTCTTTGTTGAATGAAGAAAACTTTATTCGCTTCCATTAAAAATATTGTGTCCACTGAATCTTTTTTGTTGAATTTTTGAGTTCCAGGTAATATTTATACGGATTATAATTTGTTAAATCGGAAAGAGCTATTTCTCTGTTTGGTTTATTTCTGTCGAACAATCTAGGATGATAGACCTCGCTCGAACACATTAAAAAAATGCTTTATAATCGTTTATGCATGTACACCAACCAAATTGTTGAACAAAATCCACAAACCAACCACCATGTATATACATATTAGATGTAATTTAAAATTCCGACATTTTAGCATAAATAAACATACAAACTAAATAAATAAAATGTTCTTTATAAATCATACGAATTTCGCAGCTTAAATCCATCAAAGACTGAGTTTCAACATTAAAAAAAATTATTTTCAGACAGACAGACAGAGAAATTGAAATTTTCATAAAACCATAAAGAGCTTTTATTTATTTTAATTTTTTAATTTTAATGTTTAAAGCTTTAATTACAAAGCTCTTCTGTTGATTTATGTAAATTAAATTGTTTAAAACCAAACTGAAAATAACATATGCCAGTGTGCGAGTATACGCGACAGTGTATGTGTGTGTATGATGTTTATGATCTGCATGACGTATATGTACGCAATAATTTGAAGCGACACCATAAAAACAACAATCGCGCGCCAACCCCCACGACTTATGTATAATTCGTTTTGAATACAAATAAGTCGAATGGGGAAAAATCAACAAAAGTTAATTTTCCTTTTTGGGTTTTCATCTCAAAAAATAAAAAAATAAAAATAAATAAACAAAAACACAAATTTGCATATTTACCACCAACAAAGAAACGAATTATTTGGGCATATGGCTTCCCATAATACACTGCGGGTACGAGTACATAAATACGGATACCTACATTAGTCAGACACCAACATCCATATTGTTGCTATTTAACATATTTTCGTGCGAGCCAATTTGAAAGCTTTCCACTGTACCATGGAAAAATATTTTTATAATTCTCCTGCTACTGTCGAAATTCAAATGGATTATTTTCTAATCTATATACGAGTACGTATACGCAATAACAAATCGTAATTTTAGATTTTTGATTATGTCGAATAATTTAATTGGTGTTGTTCTCAAAAATCCATTATGTGATCCGTAATTCATAAACAAATTTGTGTTGTTTTACGACAAGTGTGAAATAACAATAACATGTGTAATGGTACATTGAGTTCTATCTATCTTTGTATGTTTTGAGGTGTAACGATATCTAAGGATTTGAAAAGTAACCATATGGAGGCTGTCAATGAGTTTGATTTTGTGTTAGATGAAGGCTAACGATTTGGAAAGCTTGGCACCCTCATAGATTTTTTGTTTAATCCAGAAACAATAGCTTATTGATGCGATTCTGGTTTAAACTCTAAATTTATGGCTCTAAGTCATAAGTCCTCTGTCGATAAAACTAGAGCGTGCATTTATATTTGTAATAATATTGATGCCGCTCTTATTAATGAGGGTAGCACTACTAATCTTGCAGCGGTGCTAATCACTCTCGAGTATACTGATTCATGTTTCAAACTTGTCATTGAGCTACTGTTGTCTCTTCACTTTCCTGGGTGTGATATTGTTGATTCGGGTATGGTTGCTCCCGAGCCTCCTGACATTATGTCAGTATTCTGGATTGAAACTTAGTCTGAGGAGCTTTTGGGAGCATGAATAGCTCATTAGTGTCTATCAAAGTGGCCAAGGGCTGCCTGCAAGCAGGAGTACTCTCGTGCAAAGGTCAATCTCTTTAAAACGGATATGGTTGTCTTTACTAGACGCCAAGATAGTACTAATTTGTCTGTTCCTACTCTCTTTGAGAGAGTGATCACAAGGGCAGAGCACAGTAGACAATTAGGTTTCAATCTATATGGTAAGCTCTCCTCGAAGTTTCACCTTGATTATAAGCTGAATAAGGCCATTGCTTTTTTTTGGCAATGCAGAAGGGCTTTTATCAATTCTGGGGCAGTTCCTCCAAAATGATGTCGTATGGATTAGTTATATGGTGGCCGATGGTGAAACTAACGTCTTCTATAGTAAGGCTAGATGAACTGCAGCAAATGACAGTCTCTACTCCTCCTCGTGCAATGGAGTCTATTCTATGTTTCCCGAATTGGAGTCATTTATTCTTGGAACAGCATATACAACTGAGGTGCATTGGGGCATGGAATGCCTACGAGACTTATACGAGGCGTAGACCGATTCCTAATACGTATAAGTCACTTATTCTGGAGGGTGAAATGGTGAACGATAGGCTCTCTCAGAATTTCAATATAGACAGAGATGACTCTCGTTCAGAAGTCAGTGTAGGGTTTGGATTTCACTGTTTATGGATAGCCATAGTGTGATGGCGAAGTCTAAGATTAGTGATTTAGACTGTCCTAATAATCATTTGACTGTGTTCAAACTGGCCAAAGATTGTAAGCACCACATTAATCACTAGTGGGTGATGGCTCTTTGTGGCGTAGAGAAAAATGAGATTGCTGATTTTTTAGCGAAAGCTTATTGGTCCCGATTTAGCAATTTCTCTATCCATCAATGGTGATAAGGACGTTATTAAGAAGTTCACTCTTTTTGCACTGGGACTGAAGTGGCGGTCTACGCCTAGCTGTCAAAAGGCAAAACGGTTCATTATAGAGCCAAACTTATGGTACTCTAAATATGTGTTATCCTTCAAAAAGAACCAACCCAGAATTCTGGTCGCAATCATTACTGGTCATGGTCGTTTCAAGGTTCATCTCATGGGAGTAGCATGCTCTATGCGACGACTGTCTGAGAGAAAGTGTTCCCTTCCGAATTTTTTAACGTAGATAAGTTATTATCCATTTTTAGGTTCAAACTTTTACAGTTTGCAGTGCGCTCCTGCGATTTATGATAGATTCACTAGGTTTGCACCTTGGGTCCTGTGTGGCCTTAAATACGAAACCTCAGAGAATTTCACTTGTAAAATTCGGAAGTGAAACTATATTATAGACCGGACACTGATAACTTGTATATAAATTTAACGACTTATGAATGTATAAAAATAAGAAAATGAAATAAAATTCTATACTGCGGTATGTAGTTAACCTTGAACTAGTTTTTATGATAAACTATGTTCTTGGCATTTAAACGTGCAAATTCTTAAGAAACTTCAACAGAAATAGGATTCGATTGGAATACTTAATACATACTTGATATACGACTAATTTTACAGTACCGCAGTCACACGTTTTTAATGGGTTTGAATATTATTTGAAATTAGTAAGAATTAATAGGTATGGCTAACGAACAAATAAATCAAAGATGGAACGAATACTTTTACGTATAATCCTAAATAAGGGGAGGCCATTAAAACGTCTGGTTCATTAAAGAGATTTGAATTTATTCAGGAGTATTATCATCATGTATCACCAAGAATAAACCATTACTTAGCCTCTACTAAGCAAATCTTTGTACTCAAATACCATCAAATGGAATGGATATCAAGATAGCCAAAATTTTAGGATAAAGTTGATCGCATACTAAACGATAAGATTTTTAAACTCTACCAGTAGATCATCACAATGTCCCAGTAACTTTGATCACTCAATCGAATTTTAAAAATGTTTTATATTTTCAAAATTGGATTTTCCGAATTAAAATTAATTTTTCAATTTGGATTTCGCAGACCAAATCTTAACTATGTAATTCAGAACTAAAAAGGGAGACTAGCAAATGTCGCAGAAAATTTGATCACACAACTGAATTTTTAAAATGTTTAAAATTTTCAGAATTAAAAATAATTTTTCAATTTGGATTTCGCAAAAAAAAAATTTTACGTATGCATGTCAGAACTTAAAATACAGACTGGCAACTGTCCCAGCAACTTTGATCACACAATTGAATTTTTAAAATATTTTATATTTTCAAAATTGGATTTTCCGAATTAAAATTAAATTTGCAATTTGGATTTCGCAGACCGAAATTTACGTATGCAATTCAGAACTTAAAAGAGAGACTAGCAAATGTCCCGCACTTTTGATGACACAATCAAATTTTTAAAATGTTTGAAATTTTTAAAATTTTAATTCGAGAATTAAAATTAATTTTGAATTTCGCAGACCAATATTTACGTATGCAATTCAGACCTTAAAAGACAGGCTGGCAAATGTTCCAGCAACTTTAATGACACAATCAAATTTTTAAAATGTTTAAAAAAAATTAAATTTTAATTCGAGAATTAAAAATAATTTTTCAATTTTGATTCCGCAAACCAAATTTTACGTATGTAATTCAGAACTTAACAGATGTCGTGGCAACTTTGATCGCACAATCGAAATTTTAAAATGTTTAAAATTTTAAAATTAATTTTCAGGATTAAAATTAATTTATCAATTTGGATTTTGCAGACCAAATTTAACGTATGTATTTCAGAACTTAAAAGGGAGCAACTTTGGTGACACAAACGAATTTTTAAAATTTGTAAAATTTTCAAAATTGGATTTTCAGAATTAAAATTAAATTTGCAATTTGGATTTTGCAGACCAAATTTTACGTATACAATTCAGAACTTAAATATTCGAAATTTACAAAATTAATAATTTACCAAATTTTATGGTTTATCGATTTTGATTTGTCATAATTTAAAATTAAACCGCAAAATATCGAATTTCATTTCTGTTCATTTAAAATTTAAAATTAATATTTTATCCAAATTTAAACGGTGTACGAATATTTGTTTGTACCACTGTGCGCTATACATACATGATTATAAACTGTGTATACTAATAGAATCAATAGACATGACCACAACAACAATGACATAAGAAGACCAAATATTTTGATAACATACATAATAAATAAGATATTTGTTGATAACTACAGTAAGTTAAGTAGTAAACCGTATTTATCATTCAAGAATTCTATTTTATGTATTGACGGGCTAGGAATGGGTTTTCATGAGAAAAAAATGTAAAAAACTCTTACTTACATAAATATTATTATAAATACATTTAAGTTTAACACATTCGTCGCTAATGTTTTAATATTTTTATATAATGTAATGAAATATGAAGAAATCTAATGCGGTTTCAATAAATATGTATGTACAATATACAGTAATACTACGTATAACGCACGTACATAAAGTAGAACGTAAATGGGTTCCACATTATACTGAATGATACAATTTGTGGAACACATGCTCAGTTGCAAATTTCATTCGATTGTCTAACACGAACCACAGTTTAAAATTTGTGGAACATAAATGTTGGAACATATGTTTGCTTTCAATTCTAATGAATACAGTAGAAAATATTTTATGTTATTCTGATGAAATCACTTGCTTAGTTAAACTACTCTACCCCTGGGACTGGTTTGGTTTGTTTTTATCATTTCATTGGAAAGACAACAGATGTGGGACATATGTTCAACCTTATCATTTATTAAAAAAATGTTAAGAAAATTATTTGTACATATTCCACAGCAATTGTTTTGATATAAAATGCTCAATTCCCTGGCAGCCCATAATGCCAACGTTAACCGAGGTCTTCCTGTAATACGTAAACTAAATACAATGAATATATAAGCTTTTTTTTTTTTTGTAAAATTGTAGTTGTTAGTAGTGTGACTGACTGTTTTGTATTTCGTTTAAACAGTTTTTTTAATTTTATTTCTTTATATAAATTCTATTTTTAGATCGCGGTATTTTTAAATGGCCTTGAAAGTGTGAGTGTGATATGGCTTTTCATTTCTTTATTACAGCGAAAACACATTAAAAAAAAAAACATAAATAAATATTTTTTTTTTTATTTCTTAAATAAAAATAAATTGTCGTCTTACAACTTAAATAAAATATTTAACAAAAAAAAAAAAAAACGAACGACATAAGAAATTACAGTATAAATTCTCGAATTTAAGTCGCGTATACGTTACGTACATACATATATGCATACACTAATAGTAATAAATTGTCTACACAGACAGACCTCGTAAATCAAAATGATTTTAATTAATTGGCAAATCTCTCATCGTGCAGAAACTTGTAAACCGATTTTATTTCCTGTCATGCTATCTTCTTCCTTACGCACTAAACTATCGATATGCTTCGACTTTAATGATTCCGCAAATATTTTGTTTTGTATTTTCAATCATTCACAAAATTAAGTCCTACACTTCCTGCTGTTCCACTTTGACATTTTTGTGATTGATTAAATTTTTGTTATTTTTTGGATGTCATTGACAAAAAACTATCCATTATTGACGTAAATCAAAGATTTTTAAAGCATAACACAATGTATACAATATACGAAATATGTATAATGCCTTCGGAAAAAAATTATATGTTTCAGTTTTGATTACCATCGTATGGTAAGGATGCCTAAGTGGAACAGATCAATACATTGTTTTACGCAAATCTACGTTTCATTCATATCGGCTGTTTTAGATCTATTCGGCACTTTAAAAATTTTAATTCTAATTTCCAAACTTTTCCGGGGTTCAAATTTTAGTCTCATCCAGATTTAGATTAGAGTTTCATAAATTTAAAAAAATAATAATAATTTTCAAACTTCATTCAAACTGGCCTCAATTTGTATTCAAACTTATTTTAAAATCAATTTCAATTGCACCTTGATGATGCAAGTGTGAAAATGATCTCAATCTCTTTATTCAATCTCAAATTCAAATTTCTTCAAATCAGACAAAACTTACTTCGTTCATCCAAATTCTAATCTCTAGACTTTATCAGATTTCTGAGACATTCCAAGGTTACATTTCCGTACTTCGAATCTTTTGTATCGGTAGGGTTCAAATTTTTATCTCAAGCAGACTCAGATTAAAATGTTAACATATTCAAAACATTGTTCTCTATATTCCCAACCTGGCCGTTCTCTATATTCCCATTTTGTCGTTAATTTGCTACAAATGATGCTGCAGCGGTATCAATACATATTGCTTAATAGGTCCATTTGGGTTGGTTCACCATCAAATGCTCTATAATTTAGCGTCGTCCTGATTCACCCAAGTTTGTCGATACATTTTCACAATATCTCCGGATATTATATATCGGTATCGACGGAATCTAATTAAAATTTCCGGTAACGACGATTGAATTGAAATCGTTGAGAGGTGTTCCATTTACGTCCTTTGATAAACCATCAAATACTATAACCCTCAACTTTGTAGTGGCATTTGTCTCTTTTATCACTCCATGATGAGGCAAGAAGTAATAATTCTGGTTGATGTTTCCGTTGATTGGCTTCATATGAACTAGACGCTCTTATTCCAACATCAAATTGAAATATTTTTCATTAAATGCTGGATTTCGTCTGAATTTATATTTCATCAATTTATTTAACTCCAAGTGGCCGATTTTGGTTGCTGGTTACAACGTAGTAATCTTTGACACAACGTACGCTTGAACCTGTAATGCTGGTTCCGCTTGATACTTTGGCACGACCTCTAACTGCGCAATCACTTTTGTTTGTCCCAAATTAGACTAGCCCAAACCACAATCACGCGTGCACTCGCTATCTTAAGTCCTAATTTTTGCGCACACTTGTCAGTAGTAAACGCCGAGTCTAACAGCGTACGAGAGTTTTTAAATTCATCATTGTTGTCTCTTGTTCGCACAGTTGCTGTAGGAAGAATAGCCTGGATATCATCCAACAAGCTGGTTTATTAACATTTAGTTTGCGGTACAGCTTTTAATTCGTCTTCAGGGATTTCTTGAGTCATATAGGATGCTGCAGTGTTGGACTTCGCATTGTATTCCTTGTGTATTGAACTATGATGTTTTCTATGACATGTCTTGCATCTACTTTTACCATTGCAATTGTAGACGTTGTGCCCTACATCGCCTATCCAAAAACTCCTTTCTTATGCGGTATCGACATTCTCACACATTTGGTCCATTCATACTGCAGATGAGCATCATCTTTACATACTGGACAACTCCACGCGGATTTTCTGGGTTCTATTGCTTTAGTCACCCACTTACACAAGAGGGGTTTGGATATTATACCAGCCAAAACGATAAAATAAAAAATTTCTCAATACCAATTTTTAGTCGACCTTTCCAAGCGCGCACATAGTAAAACACACGAAAAATTGTTTTGTATCAGTGCTAGAAATTGTTTCGTGTGTTTTACTATGCGAGTACTTGGCAACGTCGACTAAAATTTGGTGTTAAATTTTTTAAATTTTCAAAGAGTTTGTGGACAGTGCTTATCTTGCTCAAAATGGTGGCATGCGTTTAGTTCTAGACATAGACTATTCCAAGCTTCTAAAATTAGATTTTAAATTTTATTCAAATTAAATTTAAATTTTGAACAAAAATTACAAAATATTTTTGTTAAATTCTATTCAGAATAAGACAACTGACGTCCTTGTCAAACTATTATTTCATTGTCTGCCTAAATTCACTCCAATTTCAGTAACATTTTTGAGTATCCAACTCGAATAGAATTTGAGTCGAATTTGACGATTGAAAACGAAGCAAATTTCGATTGATCCGGCTGTTGATTTTAGATTTCGGTTATATCATCTTGCTGACGGTAATATTGACGGTATATCTTATGGTGGATTGATTATAAAGGGTTAATCTGGTTGACTATCACGTAAGCGCAATTCACCAATGTGTCGCCGAATGATGTTGCCATTTTTAGTCACAACATGGTATGAGAAAGGTACAGTTGTCTCGGTGACAATTGATGGAATCCATTTAAGACCAGTCATATATGTAGTTTCGAGCCCAGACATCTTATTTCTCAGACAGTGTTCTTCAGGACAGTGTTGATACCACTTGAACTTCTAGTCATTTGGAGCACGAGTCTACCAGGCTAAAAAACACTTTCGACTGTAATGGTCGGCGAAATTAATGTGTCTCGATTAAGGCTTCTTTTTCCTCCCACAAATGTATTGTAACTTAGGAGTTCTCGAGCCGTGATTCTTGGCACGGCATGCAACAGTGAACAACCTTTTCGACACACTTTTCGCCTCGCCATAAATTTCACACGCACTACACTCGGATCGGAATAATCGTGCATGAATAGTCGTGAAAGATTGAAGTCTATCGTCGCCTTTGCGATGACCTCCCCAAATAACAACTCGAGAGGTTCAATCAGCATTACCTTTTTCTCTTCGGCGACGATTTGTGTCATCCTATTGCCTAAGACCATCTGCGTTGCCATTCTCTTTCCCTGGCCGGATGATGAGGTAGTAATCTGGCTGGAAGATGAGTAAGCATCTATAAAGTAAGCATCATTCGTGGGGGTAGAATATGTGGTGTCTGTTTTTTAGGACTAAACCATCCGACGAGCGGTTTGTGGTCGATCACTGTGAGTATCCTAGAGTAGAATGCTATCGTTTTCTATAACCCACCTTATGTGAAAGGACAACATAGATACCATATGGGGAGGCATCACAGACCAACAGTACTGGAAGATTCACATTGTATGGTATGAAAATGTTTTCGGTCCAAAGCGTAGACTTCAGCTCCTCGAAATTTCTTTACTGAGCAACAGACCACGACTACTTAGTGTTTTTATGCATAAGTTGATTCTGCGATTCTGCTATGGTAGCTTTGTAGCAGCCTGGAGCTAGGCTTTGTCCATCGGTGGTGGTGAATTTCGGATAGCTTCAATTTTGTCTTCAGTGCGATGAAGACCATCGATGTTGGTTTGATATCCGAGGAAAACGACGACTTTACATCCATTCGAACATTCGAAGATTCGAACTGGATACGTTTCAATTTAAAAGCCCCTTTTTGAGTTGCTATGGTTTGGACCATATAGTAGGTCAACGTTGAGTTACTGGTAGATTTGGGCTAAATCCAGATTTGAAAATATTGATCATTGATATTGGGCATCGTGGACAACAAATGAGTTACTGATGGCATCGAAAATGAGTGCGGAGAAATTTTAATGAAACAGGAGGACCACGAAATTCTCCAAGCTCTGCAGTGGAGAATAGGTCTTGGCATTTCTCCAATATGTCTGAAAATTTTTGCTGCTTGTATTGAATGTACCCTTTGGATGGAGATTCCCAGTGATTCGAACCCGTCGAGACCCAATATATTAGATTTGTTTCCGGTGGCCCCAAACAGCAGGATCTCGGCGACGAACCGACAATTATATTAGATATCAGCTTCAAAGCGACCAAGAATCTGGATCGGGTTTTGTTGAAAATGTCTTAGCTTTAATCCAGATGGTTTGAGAATTTCGGGTGACCTTCAGTTAGATCTAACGGGGCCCGCTCCGAAATAATGGTATGTCGAGGGCCCGAGTTGACTTCAAAACGGCAAGGCACTTTATTGATTATGACAGTTGTGTCTGTCCTCACGTCTCTAGACATGGACACCTGACCTGTTTGATGGAGTTTCTATACGACGCTTGACTTTCTTGAATTTTGTTTGGCTCTCCTCGCGATTTGCAGGATAAGAACGACATACTCGCTGTAGATGACCAATAAGTCCACAGAAACTACAAATACTGCTTCGATATTTACAGGTTGGATGGATCCACGTGGTTGACGGTGTTGTTCTCGACGGCCAAAACTTTTGGCCTGGGCACGAGTATTGTTTAACGGAAGCCGCGGTTCTGAATAATTTTCATTTGACCGGACTGATGATGAGCATCGGTAATTGTTTTGTGATCTTGAGAGGCCATTTCAGCAGCGATAGTATTAAAGTCAAGGTCTTTTAAGCGGAAAACTGTCACAAATTCGAATTGTGAATACCACATACAATTTGATATTGGATCATGCGGGTTCGCTATTTATGCTAGCCAATGTTGATGTTATTGGCATAAATATTGTTACCCCCAAAAAATGCTATGAAACAAAATCGAGTTTATTTGGCGACGGGAAATTTTTAAAATTGCCCATCCTATTATGAATTAGACAGATTAGGTATACAAATTTTTATTCTAAATCGTTGAACCGTCAATAAAGATTATTATCCACATTATAAAGGTATTTCAGGTACCTGCCATTGCTGGTTTCGACCGTAAATATTTACCCCCAAAATGGTTTATATTGAATAGTTTTAGAACAAACTGTCTCACATGAGTGAATTTAATGAATTAAATTAAATTGTGAAATCGGGATAATTTTCATTAGACAGTTGATACGCGTTACATATGTAGTTCAATGAACTCTGATTATGTGTATATATAACTGCATGCACTTTATAAATTCTGCATCTGAATTCAAGTCATACAAATTATTTATGTTTGCACATTAATAAAGAACAATAAATCATTAAAATGTCACGCCCATCAAAGTGTTGAAAAATTACTTCAGTTCTGTAATTATAAAATTCATGCAACCAAACTGATATTCATCGCATCGATGACTAAAACGTTCAAAGGACATATGTACGTATATTGTCGACCTCGATTAAACCGAATACTCTGAACTTAAATCGAAACTGCGGGTGGGCGTTTTGTGATCAAAAAAAATACACAATAATTACTATAAGTGATAAGCCAAACCAAAAACTGTACGTGTGCATCTGTCACAATTGGTATATGGAGGTATTCTTGGCAACCGTAAATAAATAAAATTATTTGCCTACCAAATATGTGGTGCAATTTATATTGCAGTCATCCTCTCGCCCCCACTACCCCCTCCAAAAAAAATGTATTTTTTTGTTAAACTTATCGCATTTCAATTCAATTACATATTATTGTACATTCGGTTTGTGTGTGCGATAAATTAAATTATGTATTTTTGGAATTAGTGCCGCGATTACAATCAAATTTGTATTTTCTAATAAATAATTTTTATCACCCAAATATTTAATTATGGTGGGCTGTATAAATAATTTGCCTTCACCAAAATTAATATTCGCCGAGTGCAGTAAATCAGTCAGTCTCGCAAATCGATTAATTGCGGTGTGGCCATAAAACAATGGTATCATCGATTTGTGTTTAATTATTTTTGGTACGCTAATTGTAGTTTAATGGCGCGGATAAGGTGACATATCAACGTGAATTTTATTTTGATTAGCACATTAAACTGCATTTATATTATAATTGTTCGAGACAAAATGCGGTCACTAAAAATTGATCGCCGAAAAAATGGTATAAAAGTGCGATTACTTATGTATGTACATACATATGTATATTTGTATAGGACGGACGCGTTCACACGTCTTATAATTGTTTTTTAGTAATTAGTGAAAACGTGCAAATTGATATTAGCGCACATAAATTGATGGTTAAGGTGAAAGAGGTTAAGTCAGTGACTCACACACGTCAAGCCTCGAATTTTTCAGAATTGATTTTTAATGTAAAGGAATCGATATCGCATTTAGGATGGATGGGGTAATTTGTTCGACCTAGGATAGTGAATCCAATTGATTTAAAAAAAAAATCTAAGTTTTCCTAGAACCTTATGCTGATTTAATTCTTCTCGGATTTTATCATAATTAGTAAACCCAGAAATTTGGAACTTTAACATTTGGGGAGAGGAGAATTTCATAATTTTAGGCTATCATTAACTTAAAATTCTGAATTCAGAAACTAATACGCAAAATGCCCGAATATATTGGTTGTTAAAATGTACGTGTTAAAAGCAAGCAATATTTTTAAAATTCGACATTCTTGTAAAATTGGATTTATCTTAGATTTAAAAAAAAAAATTTAAATAAAATGTGTAATTAATTCGGTTTCAAAATATTGATATTATTTTAGTAGGAACTCCAATCGAAATTTTCAAAATTCATTTCAAATTTTTTGAATTTCGTTGATTTAATTAAAATTGAAAACTACGAATTATTATTATTCGAAATTGGTTGGAACGATTTCTTTGACTCATGATGGTTCAAACGTTTTTTATGACTACGTTTCGACATGGCAAAAACTCAAATGTGACAAATTAAAAATATGTTTAAAAGAAATTAATTAAAATCAATGAAATTGGACATTTTCAAAAAATTAAAAATCTTTAAATTTAAAAGAATTTCTAAGTACCTACACAAAAATGTAAGCATCGATAATTCTTTAAAATTCGATTTATCAAAAATTCTCTAAAAATCAATAAATTATGAAATTTTGAAAATTCAATAACAACAATTTAAGTTTGAATTTAAGGATGAACTTAAAATTAATAATTGCAAAGGTGTCAACCAAAATGCGAATTTGAAAAAACTTTCTCAACATTCAAAATGTTTTAAAAATTTTGTTAAACCTTAACTTTTAAAATTTGGTAATTAAAATTAAAACTTATAAATTAAATTTACGTACGGTTTCTATCTACTACTTCCCAACAAAATATCGAATGATTAAAATTGGCCATTTCAAAAGAAGTAAATTATTAAAATTTAAAACATTTTCGGGAATTTTTTATGGTTCAAATATTTTAAATAACGAATTTTTAAAATTGTCTTGCGTTATATTGTGCAAGACACGATTTCAAAATTGTGCGTTATATTGTGCAAGACTCGATTTCAAAATTTCAAAGGTTCGGGATTTTAAAATTATAAAAAACAAGATTCGAATTAAGAATATCAAAATTGGAAAAATGGCTCATACAATGGCTCATAATTCTGTAATACTATCAACAAATTCTAAATTAATTAACTACTGAATTGTTATGATTTGATGGTTTAAATGACATTTTACATTTTAAAAATGTTAACAATAATTTACGAGAATCTTAAATTGTTGTATTTAATTTTGCATATAAAGTCTTAAATCGAAATAAAAGTTTAACATTTATTATTGTAAAAACTCTTAATCTGGCTATAGAAAATTTTAAAATTACAAAATCGTACATTCAGCAAGTTAAATATAAAAAATTAAGAAAAAGCTTAATTTTAATAATACATTTCAAAATTGCATTAAATTAAATCGAATGTGTATAATTCTAATTAACATTTTCTAATCGAATAATCTTCCTTAAAGTTTAAATTTATAAATTTTTTTACATTCGAGAATTCTGTAAATTTTTCCTAGTAAGTAGATACCAAAATCCTTGACCGACTGAGTTTTAAAGATTCGAAAATTTTATTGGTCCACTAAAACTTTTTGAATTTTAAATTACAAACTGTTAAATTCTAGTTAAAAAATTTAAAATTTAAATTTAAGAATAAAATTTGTAATTCGTTGTAAAGTTTCAATAAATTCAATCGAAATTTGGCAATTCGAATAGTAATTTTCAATTATCTGAAATACGGAAAGTACCAATTTAGTTTAACATTTTCAAAAATCGGTAACCAACTAAAATTTTTAGAATTCGTTAATTTAAGGTACACAATTATTAAAACTATAATTATGAAAAATAAAATGTTGTCATTTTGAATTATTGAAAATTTTATCATTTAGAACTTAAGGTTTAAAATTTGATAACTCTACGAAATTTAGCTTATACCAAAAACGATAAACTACTATTTTGGTAAGATCCAAAAATTTAAATGAACTTTTCAAAATTCATTAAAAAATTTTGGAATTGAATAAATGTTGAAAATGTATGTTTCAATTTGGTTTCAGAAATTCAATAATTAATTAAAATTTTAACTTTGAATTTTTCCAACATGGTAATTAAATTTTGAAAAATATTAAAATTGGGCTTTCAGCAGTTTTTGAAAATTTAAATTAGTTTTGTATTTTTAAAAGTATAAAATGTTAATTTCGATCTAGGGTTATACAATTTTAAATCAAGATTTTGAAAATTCAATAATTTCGAATTAAATATTAAAATATTTTCAAAATTCGATAACTGTATCACATCGTATTAAAATTCTGTTAAAAAAAAAAAAAATTTTCGAAATTGCAATACGGAAGAAAATTATTAAAATTAAATTAATTTTTTGAAATTATATAAAATAAAATTCAAATTAGAAATTTTAATTTTTTAAAAAAAATATCTCAAGTGTAATCATTGTGAAATAGAATTTGTACACAAAAATTGATACATTGATAATTTTTTAACATTCGGCTTATCAAAAATTCCCTAAAATCGATAAACTAGAATCATAGAATTTTTAAAACTAAATCACAAAAATTTAAATTTAAATTTTAGGATTAAAACTTAAAAATTTAAAGTTAAAATTAATAATTCAGTTTAAAATAAATCAAAATATATTAATCAAATAAAATTAGATAGATTAAATAACCATTATATTTAAAAAATTAAGAGCATCAAAATTGTACTTTTTATAAGAGGGAAAATTATTAAAATTTGAATTAAAAATATAAATTTATTTAGAGTTGCACAAGTTAAAAATAATTTCACACAGTCTTTGTTAAATTATATCATATTTTAAAAATTCGAAAATTTAAATAAATTTTACAATTTTCGAATGTTTAAAATTCCTGTCAAAAGTATAAATTTAATAATAAAATTTTAAAATTTTTAATCTTGTACGATATATTGTTGCCCGATTTCAAAATTTTAAAATACTTTTCGACATGGCAAACTATTGAAAGTTCCTAATTTACACTTAAAAATGAACAAAATTAGACAAACTATTAAAAATGGAAATAAAGTTTTAAAATTTTAAAAGTAAAATTGGAATTTTAATTATAAAAATCATATTTTGATAATTCGATAATTTAGGGGTTTACGTAGTAAGTATAGTATTGAATTTCAATTGGAATTGTAAAATTAAAAGTTACTAAGCCAAATTTAAACAAATTAATTATTTTTTAAATTTTGCGCATAAAAAATTGAATACAAAATTTTAATTCGAAATATTCAATCTTGAACATTTTAATGTAACTGTATGTATGCATTATTGCTTTAAATTTAAATTACGAATTGTTAAATACTAGTTAAAAAATTTCAAATTTTAATTTAAGTGTAAAATTTGAAATTCGTTTAAATTAGTTTCAATAATTTCAAGCGAAATTTGATAATTCGAATAGATTCAATGATATGGTAAATACAAATTTGGACTATTTTCAAATTTTAAATTTTCAAAAAAAAAATAACCTTCTAAAATTCCTAAAATTCGTTAATTAAAATTAAATGTTAAATTTCTAATTAGGTATATATTATGTAAGCTCGATTTCAACAGTTCGTGTAATTTCTTTATGCTTTACGATGTGGAAATCGATGTCGAAAGTTCAGAATTAAAAGGTACAAAATTATTAAAACCAAATTCATTAAAAATATTTCAAATTCAATAAACGATTGAAATAGATTTCAAAAAGTTTGACTAAAATTGGTGCTGAACATATTTTTTATTTATTATATATTTATAAATAATAATAAAATAATAAAACTGTCTCGACACCAAATTTTAGACAATATTTCTACACACTCACATAGTAAAACACACGAAAAATAGTCTTGTGTAAGTAGAAGACAATTATTCGGGTGTTTTACTAGGGGAGTGCTTCAAAAGTTTGACTAAAATTGGTACTGAAAATATTTTTTTGTAGGTACAAGACAATTGTTCAATGGTATCAACTAAAAGATAAATTTGAATAAATTTAAAAAAAAAATTCGAAATTTTCAAAATGCAGTAAAATCAGAATTTTATAGAACTAAAATTAAAAATTTCGAATTACGAATCAAATACGGTTTCTACCTACTAGTTTTTAACAAAAATATCGATATATCATAATTACAGATACATTAAAAAATTGAAAAATATCTAAATTGGACATTCCAAGAGATCGAAAATTATTCAAATTTTAAATTTATTAATATGTAGTTGCAAACTTTAAAAATTATTTTACATAGTGATTGTAAAATGACATTCATATTTTGAAAATTGAACAATTTAAATAAATTTTGCAATTTTCGAATTTTTAAAATTACAGTCAAAAGTAAATTTATTAATAAAATCTTAAATCTTTGAAATCTTGTACTATGGACATCGTAAACTATAGAAAGTTCAGAACTAAAACTTATAAATGAACGAAATTAGAAAATCTATTAAAATAATAAAATATATACTGTCGTGATTACATTCAATAATTTGAAAATTTTATCATTTAAAATTATAGGCTTAAAAATTGATCTCTACAAAATTTAGCGATCAAATCTATCCTACGTTTTATATCAACATTCAGGGGGATAAAAAAAAAATGGTGTATCACCCATCATCACCTAACCACGTTATAAAAAAACTGCTTTATATAAGTTAAGCTCTCTGGTTTTGTTGAAAAACTAGTTAAATTAATTGTTGACGATTCTGTAACCGGCTTGCTATTAAATAAAAGTAAAACGGCTAAATGATCGTAGTGGATTTAATTTATTAAATATAAAAATGTTCGTTCTGTTAAAACTAGTTATCTTAAGTTATAAAATTAACCAAGTGCTCCTTGATTGCTAATAAAACTGACTATCTGCAGATATAAACTTTACAGTTATTTTTATTTTAAATGCGATTGTCCAAAACTGATAGTTAACCGGTTTATCAACAAAATGGTTTCTGAAAAGAAAATTTAATAAGAATTCAATTTATGTCAACTTAATATTTTGTCATAAATTTTAAAGATTTTAAATTTTGGAAAACAAAAGAAAGATTTTGTATATCCTTCGGATATAATTCATTACTGATTCATTTAATTAATTTAAACTGAGAAAATAACCCTTTGAATATGTTTTAATTATTTGCTACTATTCTCATTCCATTTCCAGCGCACACATGAGTATTCATACATGTGTACAAATATAGATTTTCCTATTCAGATATATGTATATGTACATACATACCATAGCATAAAAAAAAATATATCTACACGTACGTACATATGTACATATTCCCATTTTTATTTTTTATTACAGCAAATTACAACAATTATTTGTTTGCTATATTATTGTTAATATTATTTGAATGATAAAGAAAATATTTTTTGTTTTAAATATATAAGAAATAAAAACACAAAGAAATAGTAAAATGAAAAACTTGAATAATAAGTACAGCAACAACAACGAACCACCAGCACAATTTTTGTATTTGCGGGGAAAATTGAAAGTATCGATCGTTCTTATAAGTATATTCCAAGTATTCAGCACACTGTACGTACTTTGCCATAAACTCTTTGATTGTATAACAATTCTAATATTTAAATTTCGATTATTATTGCTGCTATTGCTATTTAAACATGATATACTCTCTAGAGCCTAGTACATTATGTACAACAACAAAAATCTGAACAATGAGTTCTATTTAAGATATTTATAGAACTGTGTTTGTTTCTTGTACATTTTTTTTTTTTATATTTTTTTATCTTAAATGAAAACATATCGTTTCATTTTTATGTAATAACAAATTTTTAACACGTTCACTGGGCGGTTTTTTTTTATATAAATTTTATTTATTTTTTATTGAATTTGCTTATATCGTGTTACATACACAAATCTAATTTACCCAATTTTGTCCAAAACTTAATTTTTGTGTTGCTTTCAAAGAAAATTTCCTTCGACGTTTTCGTACAAAATCTGTTTTTAGATTTTCACTGCGGGGCAATAAATTTAATAATCTTATCTTTTGTCGTCTTTAAAAATTAAATTGTATTTGTATGTTCCTCTTCATCACTTTATGGGTTCGTATGCGTGTGTATAATAAATGTAGCTGGAAGCGTTTTTATTTTGGCATTACACTTTTATAATTTTAATAATTCAAATTTTAATTTTACTCGACTCACAACCGCATTTATCCGTTTGACCTGGTACGATCTGGTACAAGTTTAAAGTCGATTCTGAAATTTGTGCTTAATTAAGTTTTAATTTAAAAATAATTTTTTGTATTGAACTTGGGAATTTATAGGCTCGTCCTAGTACGAATTTTGAAAAGTTCGAAATTATCGAATTTATAATTTTAAATTTATACTTCTAGAAAGTTTATCCTAATTCGTATTTTGATACCATGGAGATTTCAATTAGAATTATAAAAATTCGATTTGATTTATTGAATTTTTGAAACCAAGAATTTTGGAAAAAACTCAATTATTTGAATCCTTTAGATTTGACTTTAAATCAAATTTTAAACAAAACTTTACATCTGACTTATAGTGTTAATTTTTTAAATATGTTTTCGTATTTTTAAAAATCGACTTTCTAAAATTTGTGCATTTTTATTTAATTTAATTTAATTTTATTTAAAATTAATGATAAAATTTTCTAATAAATTTGACTTTGGATTAAATCTTTCACGTATGTTCAAATGAATTCATTAAATTTGTCTAAATCGAGAAAAGTTCTAAATTGTCTTGATGAAATAATTGATAACTCCAAATCAGTATAGTCCCAAATCAAATTAAATTTTAAAAAAAATCTTATTAAATAAAAGATATTTAAATTTCTTTTCAAAATCAAAGATGTTCAAGTTAAATCGCGACCAAAATATACAAAGCAAAATTTGCATACATACAGTTACATTAAAATTTTCAAGATTGAATATTTCGAATTAAAATTTTGTATTCAATTTTTTATACGCAAAATTTAAAAAAAATTTAATTTTTTTAAATTTGGCTTAGTAACTTTTAATTTTACAATTCCAATTTAAATTCAATACTACTTAATACGTAAAACCCTAAATTATCGAACTATCAAAATATGATTTTTATAATTAAAATTCCAATTTTACTTTTAAAATTTTAAAACTTTATTTCCATTTTTAATAGTTTGTCTAATTTCGTTCATTTTTAAGTGTAAATTAGGAACTTTCAATAGTTTGCCATGTCGAAAAGTATTTTAAAATTTTGAAATCGGGCAACAATATATCGTACAAGATTAAAAATTTTAAAATTTTATTATTAAATTTATACTTTTGACAGGAATTTTAAACTTTCGAAAATTGTAAAATTTATTTAAATTTTCGAATTTTTAAAATATGATATAATTTAACAAAGACTGTGTGAAATTATTTTTAACTTGTGCAACTCTAAATAAATTTATATTTTTAATTCAAATTTTAATAATTTTCCCTCTTATAAAAAGTACAATTTTGATGCTTCTTAATTTTTTTAATATAATGGTTATTTAATCTATCTAATTTTATTTGATTAATATATTTTGATTTATTTTAAACTGAATTATTAATTTTAACTTTAAATTTTTAAGTTTTAATTCTAAAATTTAAATTTAAATATTTGTGATTTAGTTTTAAAAATTCTATGATTCTAGTTTATCGATTTTAGGGAATTTTTGATAAGCCGAATGTTAAAGAATTATCATTGTATCAATTTTTGTGTACAAATTCTATTTCACAATGATTACACTTAAGATATTTTTTAAAAAATTAAAATTTCTAATTTGCATTTTATTTTATATAATTTCAAAAAATTAATTAAATTTTAATAATTTTCTTCCGTATTGCAATTTCGAAAATTTTTATTTTTATTTAACAGAATTTTAATTCGATGTGACACAGTTATCGAATTTTGAAAATATTTTAATATTTAATTCGAAATTATTGAATTTTCAAAATCTTGATTTAAAATTGTATAACTCTAGATCGAAATTAACTTTTTATAGTTTTTAAAATATGTGCAAATATAATTTAAATTTTCAAAAACTGCTGATGGTCCAATTTGATAATTTTTAAAAATTTAATTACCATGTTGAAAAAATTTAAAGTTTAAATTTTAATTATTTATTGTATTTCTAACCAAATTGAAACATAAATTTTCAACATTTATTCAAATTCAAAATTTTTTAATAAATTTCCATTTAATGTCCTTTTAATTTTTTGATAGTAGTTTATCGTTGTTGGTATAAGCCTTGTTTTCGTAGAGTTATCAAATTTTAAACCTTAAACTTTAGATGATAAAATTTTCAATAATTCAAAATGACAAAATTTTATTTTTCATAATTATAGTTTTAAAAATTTTGTACCTTTCACGACATTTCGCAAATTTGTAATTTTAATTCTAAACTTTCGACAATTTTCCACAATCGAGCTACGTAAAACAATTCGAAATTTAACATTTAATTTAAATTAACGAATTTTTAGAATTTTAATTGGTTACTGATTTTTGAAAATTTTAAACCAAATTGGTATTTTACGTATTTCAGATCATTGAAAATTAAAAATTTATTGAAACTTTAAATCGAATTATAAATTTTATTTTTAAATTTAAATTTTAAATTTTTTAACTGGAATTTAACAGTTCGTAATATAAAATTCAAAAAATTTTAAATTGCCAATAAAAAATTTGAATCTTTAAAATTCAGTCGTTCAACGATTTTGGAATCTACTACCCAAAATTTATAGCATTATCGAATTAAAAATTTTAAATTTAAATTTCTAGAAAGTTTATCCTAATTCGTATTTTATTTGATCCCATGGAGATTTCAATTGTATAATTTCAATTCAAAATTCGATTTAATTTATTAAAATTTTGAAATCAGAATTTTGGAGAAAATTTAGTCATTTAAATCCTCGCTTACTTGGCTTTACATTAAGTTTTAAAAGAAGCTTAACTTCTGAATTATAGTTTTAATTGTGTAAATATTGTTTTGTGTTTTAAAAAATCCATATTCTGAAATTTGTGTATTTTTATTTAATTTGATGAATTTGATATTTGGTAATTTTAAAGCTTCAAATTTGCTTATTGAATTTCGTCAGACTAAACCGAATCTTAAAAGACATTCAACTTTGAATTTCAACGTTTGAATTATCCTACTCGTCAGATAAACAAAGATGGAAATACATAAAACCTAACAACAGATAAAAGGGTAAACTTAAAAGTGTAGGCCGAGTTTGATTAAAAAATAACCACAGAGAGTACGCAGATGCTTACTATGCCATGACTAAAGCAACATAAGTAACGTTGAATTGATCTCAAGCATTGAGATATATTCAAGTCTTACAGGTTTTAACATTCATAAAACAAAAAACACCGCTTTGACTCTACAACGAGTAGCAAAATTTTACGATATATCCTGTCTTGTCCTTTTACGGATAGAACAGTAAATTCTGCTTTGTCCGCAAAGGTTTTAAACTCAATCGTTAATTTATTCTTACCGAGCAAATAACAGAAAGCTATGTAGTGTGCAGATGATCTGTAGACCTGTACAAAATAGGGCTACTTTCGGTCGATGTGTTTTTGGAATTTAACTATTTTTTTATGTTTTATAACAAATTTATTTCTAACTCAAATTAAATTCGACAACCAAAAAAAAATTGAAAAAGGATTCAATTGAGTGCTCATCGATATGGCCTTAATTTGCTTGGATTACTGTGCGACTAAGTCTTGGTACTCTCTTAAGTAATTTATTCAATTTTTCAGAAGATATGTTATGCCATTCATTTCTTGGTTTATGTTACGCATTCCTCGCAGTTGTTGGGTATGTTTCCCAAAAATTCCGATCTAACTGATCCTAAACCAGCTGGATCAGGATAAGATCGTGCGAGTGTGACGATATTAATACATTAGATGAGTATTTAGAACATTATCGTACTAATAAACTAATCCTCGCCCTATTAATCTTAAACCAGATGGTGCAACATGATTCTCTAATAATTCAATTCGTTCCATCATTTCTACCAAATCTCTTACCATGTTATCACCACTGTAACCCCATCATTACAGAACCACCTGAGTGCCTAACTGTAGGAAAAACAGAGCCTGGAAGCATTTATTCGCCGAGGTGTCGCCGAACAAAACTTTTCTTTTTGACCCAGAAATTTGGAACTTCTCGTGGCACTTTGCCTAATTGAGTCGTCTCTGGCGGTTGTTCTTCGATAGCAGTCCCTGATTTTTGACCTTGCGCTCAACCAGTTCAGCATAGTACTAAAATAATTTCCTTGACTATACGTTTTCAGAAAGTTATAGAAGATTCTAACTATTTGTAATAAGATTTCAATTAACCGGTAATTTACCGATTTTCATGCCAATTTTTTACAGTTTACCAGTAAATGAAAACTTCGGTAAATTGGCGGTCCTTACTTCAGTATTATCCAGATTGGGAGCTACTATCATTTTCATTCTGCTGTGCGCTAGATGAGGACAAATGCAAAGCAGATGGAGTACTGTATCTTCCTCTCATCTCCGGCAGAAATGTAGGTGAGGTCACCCAGTCTACCCACATTCTTAATGCCAGATCTGACTGGTTATTACGCACGAATTGGTGTTAGACCATCTCCCATTTGTTTTTTTTATAGCTTATTCCTGAAGTAAGCGGTATCAATTGATATCCGTATCCAATACTCTGACGGGTAAGGGCATCTGCGCTCTTACATTCCATACAATATTGAAATATCTTGGCAACCCACGGCAAGCGGATGTTAAACTGATCAGCCATCCCATATTACATTACTTCAATTATCGCGTTAAGTTCAGCTTGAAAGACATTTCCCTAGTGGCTCACAGAATACCCATCCATGACCTTTTGAGCCATCCTTGATAAAGCTCAGCGCCTCATTGTCCATAACCATCTCATTCAGCCAGTCCTCTTTGGAGGGAATCTCAGTTAGTAAAACCTCACCTTGAGTAGTTAGTTGTATCGGGAATACTCCCGTTACATAAAATAGATGAGTACCCTATCAGGTCCACATAGATATGGATTTGAGCCGTATGACTGTTGCTTGGCCACAAGATCCAGAGAGGTGCGATGAAATAGAGCAGGCGTAATATTTTTAGTTTCAAATTATCTCCTACCCTCACAGGTGAAGTATTGGTATACAATTGGAAAATTTTGTATTTGTAGTTCTTAACCGGTTTTTGCTCAATTTCTACACTCAAATGTATCAGAGCTTCAAATTAGCCATTTGAAAGCCTTGAAATTAGTTTTCTTAATATTATTTTTCCTGAAATTTGATGAATCAAAATTCCGAATTTTAAAATTAATTTATCCAATTTATAAAATTCTGAGGAATTCCTGTGACCCGTTTACCAAACTTTAGCCTCACAGTTTCCAGTACGAAAAATTTACTGATTCAAAACTCTGTTTATCAAAATTGTATTTTTTTTTTATTTTCATGTCTCCAATGACCCCGAGTACCAGTCATCTAGATTACAAGGTTTGATTTGATATTTTTATTTCCATGTACAAGTTAGCCAAGAAAATTAAAAAAAAAATGTATTTGTTCACTTGAATGAAGTTTACATTGAAATTTGCATTTCGAACGCAACCGAAAACTCGTTATCAAAATTGATAGATAATACTAATAATAAAGCAGTGTTTAAAGGCCATTACTGGCCCTTACTGCGTCAACAATCTGGCTCCAACGGTTTCGATCCTGGGCTTGGTCTTCCCAATCAATTCCTTCGGCTGTGTTAACGCAAAGTGGTCTCGAATTGAGTATCGCTTCGATCTGCGTCATCAACATGGTAAGTATGGCTTCACCGATAACCCGTCTCAACAGTATCTTTGCTGATTTTACGGCTGCTTCCCAAATACCACCCATGGGTGGAGCTGCTAGTGGATTAAACTTCCAATTTATTTTATTTCTAAGTAAGAAGGAAGAAAATTCATTTTTTATTTTTTGCCCCCACAAAATGTATGGACAAACTCCGCGTCTTGCGATAAATCTTTTGAAAGCGCCGAAAAAGCTGTCGGGCCAGCTATTTTCAAGCATAACCCTTTATTGCCTGTTGACCTCTATTTCGTACTACATGCAGTTTAAATGGCCCACAGTAGTCGACTCCAACTTGATGAACTCTTTCTACAGGTAAGGTGCCCATTATTTGTTGTTCCCGTCGTGGGTTTTGTTTGAAGCATTTAACGCATTTAATGAGCGTTGACTTGACTAGATCCTTGCATCGGATGATCCAAAATCTTCTACGAATCTAACTCATTAATAAGCTAAGAAGCCCTGCATGATGGTGAAACTGATGAAAATCTAGTATGATGGCGTTGGCTATAGCTGTGTTTGGTAGAATAACACATATTTTCTGCGGTAATTAATTCTTCTCGGGAAATATTTCCTTACAATGGTGTTATTTTTGTATCTTAGTACCATAGCAAATACCTTGACCGACTTATGTGCGCTGGAAACCTTTTTGAAAAAATCCACAATGAAATTATCACTTCGTATAATGAAATTATGTCTCGTTCGATTTTTTGGTGTTCTGCTTCGGTCATTATTCTTCCTTTTGGCTGATCCATTGAGGTTCATTCCACCATAATTTATCGCATACTATTGTAGATTTTCTACCGATAACCCGCGAAATGCTAAATCCCTCAGGGATTTCCTTTGACGGTACTTGTCTCCATTCGCTACGTTGATATTCCGTTATTATTGCGCTGGTCCATTTTCCCACAAAGGTTAACCATTTCCTTGGATGATTTGAGAGCCAATCCACTACTATTTGCGAATCACTCCTTAGAACTAATTTTTCTACGTCTAACGTTAGTGTTTCTCTAATAACATTCACTAATTGTGTAAGTAACAGTGCACTCATCAGTTCCAGTCTAGGTATGCTTTGTTGTTTTAATCGTGCAACTTTTGTTTTAGCTGAGATTAATTTTCCACTACTGCTGGCTTGTACCTGAGTGATCTTATTCTTCGTGGCAATCCACCGGTAAATTCTGATGATATTAATATTTTTCAGCTCACCTTCTAATAAATTAGGTAGAGTATCGCCCGAATCAATATTTTCAGCCCACAAAATTTGAAATAACACTTTGACTCGAATCCTTACTGGTGATAACCATCTCAATAACGCCCTTTTTGTATTTGTTGTTTCTTCGGTAGTTTACCTTCAACACAAAGCTACTGAATTCCACGTTACGCCGAGAATGTTTTTGTGATGCCGTCTTCATTTGATATTTCTTTGCGGCTATAAATACCTTTTTTAATCATTTTCTCGAACATGCTTTGAACTGCCATTTGATCGAAGCTTTCTTGGATTAAAACCAGATTGTTGCAGAGTTTTTATGATATGGTTCATTGTGTTTTGCAATGCTGGTAAATCACTCTCATCGGTCATCATATCATCGACGTAAATATAAAACTCTTGAGATGCAGAGTCTAGTAATGTCCTAAACTTGTGAAATGCTCCATAAACATCTCTGATTTGTAATTGATTCCAAAGCATCAACCCGCTTTCCTATACATTTTAAAAATCCTTCCATCGAAGAAAAGTCTTGTTCCGTTTTTTCTTGTGCTCATTGCGTTTTGCTACCGTTGTTAGTTTGCTGACTAAAATGTGCAATAACCAATCTCTCTTAGTTGCCTTGGTTCCCCAAGTTCATTGAACGTCGGTAATCCCGCACCAGTGGCTCGTTGGCGGGTTTGCGCATTTAATTCTGCAAGAGCCGATTAATAGCTTTCTTCAAATTCGTCCATGTGCGATTCTTATGTAGTTTCGCGAAGAATTTGTCTGTCTACTGTTACAAATTGATCCATCAAATCTTGCGCACGTTTTATCATGGATCCCTTTATAACACTACGTAGCCAATTCGCAACCCAAACAATTTATTTTTATTGGCAGTAAGGGTCAAATATTTTGGGATATTTCATATTTAGTTTGTCAAAACAGTTTGGGCCGACCAATTTCTGAAACTTTCCAATTACAATTTGAAAGTTTCAGAAATTGGATACGAATCTTTAAAAGTCTATTTATCTCAGAATTTCAAAAATTTGGACATTTCTAATCGCAAAATTCCTGTTTTTAAAATTTTTTGTAACCGAATAAGATGCACTCAATTGTTGAGTATATTAAATGAGTGTTCCACTCAAGAAACTACTTAGCATAAATTATTATGCCATATGTTCAGTTACTTGACAATTAATACGTCTGATTGAATCGGTAATAAACATACTTAAAAGTGTCATTCATATACATATTTACAACAACAAATTTTAATTATATCTCAAGTTTGATTGTTATCAGAAACCAAACAAACATCCATGCGTTATCGTAATATATTCACAAAAAAAAAACTTAATTAATGTGTTCACTTGAAGTGGTTTTCACGTATGCTGGGTATATGTATGTTACATCATTTATATATAAACTATAATTTGTTATTATCTTCGTTTCAATTTTATTAAACATCAGGCATTATTGTGTTCGATTTTAGTATTTGATTGATTGATTTTTAATCTGCCAATAACACAATATACAACAACACAATCGAAAATATTTTCTAATGTTTATTTCTATACATAAAGTTATAGACAGATATTTTGCATGCTAAAACGCCTACAGTCTAAGCCTACATTCCCATGAGTGAAAAGTTCAAAGGAGAACGGAAAAAGCTCCTAAATCGAAAAAAAAATTATATTCGTAATTCAAACTCATTTATAAGTTTCACCCAAATTCATCATCTTTATGCCTGTTGTACAATGCAGGAAGTCCTTTTGTTACGTTGATCGGAAACTCGTTTGAAGAAAGAAAATTTTACGACTTCATCTTCATTCCTTTACATAGCATTTGCAATAAATTCAACAAACTCGTTAAATTTTTTTTATAGATCTCTTAAAGAACAACCACATAAAGCGAACACATGTTACACACACACACACCATAAAACACACAATTTGGATGCGTGGGTTTATTTAGCTAAACTGATTACGAATTCATCAAAACATATATGTACCAAACAATCCTTTAAGACAAACATAAAAAAAAATGTTTTCGTCATTTTTCATTTATGCCTTTGTACCAAAGATTTGAATCAAAATTGAAAAGAAAAAAAAAATTATTAAATCAATATCCCTCTTTAGATAAAACATGTTGATAGATGAAATGTGTAATGTGAACGGAAACGGATATGATTGACGGTAACATACGTAGGTGTATATATACATTCATACATATGTACATACATTTACGAAATGTAATCAAAGTTAAACTTTTTTCACAGCAAACTCGTTTTCGTTGTCATTTCAAGATGTGCGGTGGTGGATACATAAGAAAGGTATTACATAAATGTACATATATAAAGGTAGATTTTTGACATCAAAGTAAAATTCACGTTTTGTTCTAAAAATAAAATTATTTTTTGATTTGAGTTGATTCGATAAAGTAAATAAAATTTTGATTAATTTACTGATTTCAGTTAGTCTATGTTGCAGAAACATAATTCTATCTGCTCCTGTCTTAGCTAAGACACAAACCTCGAGTTAAATCACAAAACACGAAGTTGGTAATGGGGTGGATATGATAGAGGAGTAAGTAGCCGAAAAGTTATGTACTGTTGCTAGTAACTGTCAACTAACAAGGGTACGATATGTTACTTTTAAGATAATTCAGCAGTATACTTGAATGAAGTATGCAAAGTAGGCAAAGGACCAGTATTCCGAAAAATCGTTCAAAGGCCCTGGTTAAAATAAAGCCTTAACAACTAGACTAGTTGGGAATACAGGAGACAATAGACCCGCCCGCGAATGCAACAAATTAAGATTTCAAGATGTTCTGCATTCAATGCAGTCTGGTTTATAAAGCAACTGGTTTGTATTCTTTATTTTCTTCCATCCGACAAGAATATGACAGATTAAGCTAAACAAAGAGATCACTTTCGCACTTGAATCATCACGTTGCAAACGTACGCCTGCTTTTGTACATTTGATAGCTGACTAAGAAATTCAATTAGAGCTGAACTCTAGAGAATAAGTAAAAGACAAAACAGAAATACCACAGGATCTTACTTCCATATTACCCTTACGTAAACCAGTTTGAGATACTTATGTAGCCTGATATATCTCGCATCTTTCAGTTTTCGAGATCAGAGAGGCAGTCCATTAAGAATCTACCCATATATTTATGTCTTTTGTGTGCCAAAGCCGCATATGAGTAAAAGAGGTGGACTACCGTCTCTTCCTCCTCCTCATCCATACAACTTCTGCAAAAATCATTTACTTCTAGACCTAGCCTCCTCACATGTTCTCCAAGTAGGCAGTATCCTGTGAGTATCCCCACGATCGTTTATAATTCACGTCCACGTAAGGAGATCAGTGTCTTTGAGCGTTTCAAGTCCAGCCTTGGCCAGACTAGCCTTACTACACTACATGCGAGAGTATTGGTCCACCTTTCATTGGCTAAAACAAAGGCTACTGCCTCCTTTTTAAGCACTGTCTTGGGTGACTTAATAGGCCTCGCTAAATTTGCCCTTTCCGGTAGCAGTTGGAGAGTTGTACCATGCCTAGCTAGTTCGTCCGCCTTGCAGTTCTCCATGACATTCGAGTGGGCGGGGACCCAGACTATCTAAATGTTGAAATGCTCACTCATCTCATTTAGAGCCAAGTGGCAACCAAAAGCCATCCTAGATGTCGGAGAAACTGAAACCAGCGACTTGATTGCCGCCTGACTGTCCACATAAATTGCGATATCAATCGAGGATACCACATTATGTCTCAACCAATTCAAGACTACCTCAATCCCTATCACCTCTACTTAGTACACGCTGCAGTGATCAGGGAGACGAACTGACATATCTACTTCCAATTTATCACAGAAGACTCCAGCTCCTACTTTACCGTGTAGCTTGGAGCCATCCGTAAAGAACTGCAATGCTTCCGTTTCCGAAACCGACCCGCTCCTCCAAGATTCTCTTGAGGAGCAAGTAGTTCGGAACCTTTTCTCGAAGCATAATGTTGGTGTAACGTAGTCCAGATTCGCCAGTTTCTTCCTTAGCGATCTAATTACCGTCGAGTATCCTGTCACAAGACATTTCCACTGAGATGGCCGATAGTCGGGTGGCCGTAATCGCCGCCACCTGCTTACCATAAATATATCCAAAAACCCTCCAAGGTACATGATGGTGTTGTTCTCAGCGCCCCGCTTATAGGCATGCAGGCCGTTTTTTGCACCTTCTCGATCCCCTTCTTGTACGCTTTATTTTTGATTGTATATAGATATCCGATAAACGACTTGGCCTCTTCAGATTGTCTTAGACAGTATGAAGACCATGCTCGGGATCGAAACCGCTGGAGCCGAATCGTTGACTCAGTAAGGGGCCAGTAATGGCCTTTAAAACTGTTTTAATTAATTAAAATATAGATATCCATCAGACTTTCCAAGGTTTTCAATAAAAAGGATGATAAAGTTATGGGTCTTAAGTCCTTCGGTTAGCTGTGTGAGCATTTACCCGCTTTCGGAACAAAGATCACTTCAACTTCTGCCTACCTCCGCGGAATACAGACCAATACATTTTAAACACCCTTTGAAGAAGCCACGGGAGAATAATCGACTAGTTGTTTTGAATCTCCGCTGGTATAATTCGGTCAGGACCAGCCGATTTATAATCTATATCTTCTATGCGCAGTGAATGTGTTTCTCGATGAGTACTAGTCTCCGTCGAGTCCTCGAAGCTTCCTGGAAAGTGGGTTTCGATGAGAAATATCAAAGATTCCTCACTATAGAAGCAGTCCAAGATCCATCCGGTTTAATTAAATAACTGGGACTGGTTGGATTAGTAGACAATATCTTCCTAAGACGAGAGATCTCGGAGACTTATTCCATTTTATCACAGAAGAGTCTGCATGACCTCCTTTGTGCCTTTCTCCATCCCTTTTTGTATACTTTTAGGTCCTCCTTATATAGGAGTCCCAATCTTGAGCCTCTCTCATATTTTTATCTTTATTGAATGCTTTCCTACATGCCTTTCGGTAGGTCCCTAGTTCCTTGAACCATCATGCTGGTTTGCGTGCCCCTGCTTAAGGTTAAATTTGGGCAAGCAGCATTGAAGGACCGGTTGCAGGCACTAGTGATTGTGTCCACTATGCAATTCAGTTCCTACACTGTCGCTGTCGGCTCAAGGGCCCCCGGCGTTATTAGTTCTTTAAGCGTTTCCCTATACTTGTTCCAGTTTATCCTTGTAGGATTCCTAAAAGCTTTCCGGGTAGCAGGGGAAATGTTAAGGCTAAATGTTACATATCGATGGTTAGAGAAGGAGTGCTCCCCCGCCACTCTCCATTTCTTGAACATACGATAAATATTATCTGAGGCGAAGGTTACGTCTATAGAACCTCCAGCCGGTTTTTAGTAATAAATATGGGATTCAAATTCTTTGATTAGGAATAACAAAGTGGGAATCTAGAGAGCAATATTTTGAGCATGATATCATTATAATCTGAGCCTGGTTGAGACTAAAATTTGAATATTGGCAATACAAAAAATTCGAAGTAAAGAGATTTAACTTTGGAATCTCTCAGAAACCCGCAGAGTATAGCCCGGACATTAGAATTTGGATGAATGAAGTTGGATTGAATTTGATTTCATCTGATTTAAAGAAATTTGAATTTGAGATTGGACAAGATTGAGGTCATTTTCACACTTGCATCATCAAGGTGCAATTGAAACTAAATTTGAATACAGATTGAGGTCAGTTGGAATGAAGTTTGAAAATATTTTTTTTTAAATTGTTGAACTAGTTGGATACTGGTTGAGACTAAAATTTGAACCCTGGCGATACAAAATATTCGAACTACGGAAATGTAGCTTTGGAATATCTCATAATTCTGAAGATTAGAATTTGAATAATGAAGTTGGATTGAATTTGATTTTGTCTGATTTGAACCAATTTGAAATTGGTTTGAAGGTAATAATGTCTTCCACATCCACATAATATAAATACTTCATTTCTATGTGGAATCGTATTTAAGCTTTCAAATTTTTATTTAAATCATTTCAAATCAATTCAATTTATAAAATTCAATATAAATTTATCACTTTAGGAGATTGAGATCACTTTCACATTTGCATCATCATGTTGCGTAAGCCAACTTTTGTACATTTTTGATAGCCGACTTAGAATTTCATTTAGAGATTTTTCAAAAAACAAATTTGAATGATAATTTTTCAGATTTGAATTAAATTGGAAAGAAGTGCAATGGAACCCGACTGATTGTGACGAAGTTAATGAACAATGTGATAATGGCAAGGATTTTGAAAAGGCCGTTCAAGGGAGAAGAATGAAACTTGCGTTTGACCATAAACAAGTCATAAGGGCATTCGGTGGAAGTGTACGACCAGCTATATGTGACGTGTTCCCGAGTTGGAAAACCATCCTCATTCTTCATTTACGCTTTTGTGTATCATGCAGATTTAAATGGAAAACATACCTGGTGGTTATCTACATATTGTCAGTAGATTGTTTATGGTGGAATATTGAAAATTAATAATGGACGAATTCTAATCCAGGTTTAAGCCATAAATTATGGATTCAGACTCAAAAAATCAAATCTCGTTTGCCAAACACAATTAATTTAATTTACATGACCATATATGTATAGATCTGATAAAATCGAATACGAATGTAAATTCAAGTTTTAGTAGATTCGTTTATTAAATTTGATCACGTTTGGGATTCGTCTCAAACGGTTTTTTTTGTCTATTGAACAAAGGAGATAGATATACTCTCTATTTCGAATACATATATATATATATATATAGATTGTTAACCCGCACTGCTTAAAGCTATATATTTGTATGTATAAAGTTGGGACTTACTTTTCGTAAATAAATCCATTATTAAACATTTTAGATTGTTGAATCCAAAATTTATTCCCAACTCACCTGAAAATAGAAAAAATACAAAATAAATTATTAAAACGTTTTTAAACTTTGACCATACCACGTACATTTTTGCCGTAAACACAAAAAATGGCAAATACATTTTAAAAATGATTTTATAAATATCGTTAAAGCTTTCATCCAAAACAAACAAAATCAATCTTGTTTGTGTACTCAATCAAATTCGCTGAAATATCCTACGTGAGAATTATGTTTAATTTTTGTACGAGATGATAAAATGTCTCCAATTTATTTTTTGGCCCAAAATATCGGTTGTTGATATGCTGTGATTAACCTAAACACGCCTGACCTATATATAATAAATTAATGTGCTAAGCTACTGCCACAAAATATTCTAATATTTTTATTACGCTCCAATCAGATTCATTTTCAAATTGCCAACCGCACTGTTTTGCATCTAAAAATTCATCATCAAACCAAAACTGACTATCATTAAAAATAGATAATGAATGAGTACATAGGTACAAACATACATGCATATCTGTACAAAAAAATAAAATTGGCATAGATTTTAATCTGCTTAACAAACTTTTAATAAGCTTATACCAATTTATTTTAATTAATAAAGAAAATCATCCCCTATGTGCATGTATATTTTAAAGTAGGTATTTTTGGCATAAACCAATTAGCAATCGGTCGAATGCATAATTATATTAAAATTATATACGAATTTTCTAATGAGTTCCAATTGCCTCGAAATTGAAAAAATACCCTCGTGTCTTTTGTTAAACATAATCCATAATCCAATTTCCGATTGAACAAAACAAAAAAAAATCATATCTACCTGATTAATATTTTTATGAACGAATTTTTATTTTTACTTTTTTGATGGCATGATTGGAATTTCATTATGTAATCTAGATCTACGATAGATGCCTAGAGGGTATACATTTCAAATCAAAACACAATTAATAATCGTTTCCGTACTCTGCAATCAAAAATCAATGATAATTTGGGGCTATTCAAAGATGTAATTGATTGTAATCAATGACTTGGATTGTTTAACGTCAACAAATAATTTGAAAGTTCGATTCAAATTTTCATAATTTTTGAGGCTATGGGCATCTCGAGTTGCAACATGCAGACAGATAGAGGGGAGCACCCATATGAGGATTGTACAAAATTCAGAAGCTAATAAACTTTATGATAAAATTTTTATAAATGCTGAACACATTCTGAATTTCCATATTGTGAAATTTGGAACAAATTGACTAACTATAGAATTGTCCAAAAATTTAACGAGTTTAATCGGAAGCTCTTTAAATGTTTATTACCGTCGTCTAAATTTAATTTAAAACTTTGATATTCAAAATAAGTTAGTTCCAAGGTTAAGTTTCTTCAAATTGAATATGTGTTTAAATAATTCTGCAGTATCTTCAAAACTGTCAATTGCTGAAATTTCTGCAATCCTAATTCCTGATTTGCCAAGTTATGGAGTTTTACAAAATTCTCAAAAATTGTAAAACGAGATGTTTAAAAATTCTGTTCGATTGTGGATTGTTAGTTTCAATTCTGAAATATGTTAAACTTATGCAAGTTAAACTGAACGTTAAAAAAATTATAGAATTTGTCCAAATCAAATTCTAAAATTTATATAATGTTATCAAATTTCAAATATTTTGTTATATGTTGAGCTAAACCGAAAAGATAATCGAATTTGATATATCGGATTAAATTCTAGAAATTTACGAAATTTCTTAATAAAATAGCGATTTTTTCGCACTACTTTGAAAATATTTTCAAAAAATCGTTGAAAATTTGAAAAAATATTAGAGAAAAAAATTCAGAATTTTTTCAGAATTTTTCAAATTACAGAATTTATCTAAATTTGAAAAGTTTTAAAATTTGAGAATGATAAAGTAACAGATTTAGTAAAAAAAAATTCAAGAAAATTTTCAAAATTAGTTATGATAAAAAGTTCAAAATTTTGATAAAATTTCAGACAGTAACATATTAAAATTTAGTGAAATTTTAAAATTTAACATGAATTAGAGAATTTGTTGAACGAGTTTGAAACACTTTTAAAACAATTTAGAATCTTAAAAGATTTTTCGAAAATTGATGAAATAGTATAAATTGGTGTTAACTGCGGCAATAAAATAATATTTCAGAATTGGAAAAAATTTCGGAATTTTTTCACATAACCTTATAGAATTAATTTTTTTAAATTCCAGAATTTATTTGAATTTTAAAGATTATCATTGATTAGAGATGAAATTATAAAAAATTCACTAGAAAATTTTAAGAATTTTATGAAAATAAATGTACAAAATTTCATAAAATATTAGAGAATAAAATAATAAAATTTAATAAAAACTTAAAGAACAGTTCTGAGACGCCATTTTGGAAAAATTCTAAATTTGAAAATTTTCGAATTTAGAAAATTTAATTCAGCATTTTACATTTTACAAAAATTTCAGGATTTGAAAATATTGAAGAATATTAAAACTTAACCTTAAAATTTCATAAAACATAAAATATGTTAAAATAATTGTGACCAAAAATTATAATTCCATCCGGCATTGCCCCCTGAACATTAAGCATTTAAAAAAAAAATTTAAAATTGGAAAGTTAATTCTTCTTTCGAAATATTTTCCTTTTAAAATTCATTAAACCGCTCGTAAACTTTTTATGCAGAACAATTTTGTTTGGCCCAATTTTCAAAATTGTCAAAATTTTCTTCAAATTTAGATGAATTCTGTAGTTTCAAAGCGAGCCAAAACTCTTTCATATTTAAAAAGTTTCATTTACTGACTTATAATGAAACTTTTCACAAATTTTGAACTGAATAAATTATCAAGATAGGGCAGTCCAATGTGTGTCCAGAATTCGAACCGAGCTCAGTACCTCCCGAGTGTATACAGCTGTAATTTTGGGAAATTGCAAACGCCAACCTAATATGTAGCTGAAATCCTTACTCAACCAAAAATTCATGAAGTTATGACTTTCAAAAATCATACAATTTACCACCAGATTTTAAATTTTTTACAAATTTCAACGATTTTGAAAATTTACGTTTGAAATTGGAATCGTTTTTTGTGGCTTTGACACAAAATTGAAAAAATTTATTTAAAATTTTTGAAAATCTGAGTTTGAAAATGACTGAAATTTGAAAAATGTAGAAATGTTGTATTGTGTCCGACTAATTATTCATTCAATATTTCAACAAGAATTTTTTAAAAATTTAACGAATTTCTCGGAAAAATTAAATTCATATTTCGAAAAAGAACATCGTTTAAATTTAATTTAAAATTTCGATGTGAAATTCAAAATAAACAACACGTTAAGTTGAGCTATTCCGAAAAAAAAATCGAATTTGACATATCGGATTAAATTCTAGATTTTTAAAAAATTTACAAATTTTATTAATAAAATAGCGGGACACATTTTTTCGCACTACTCTGAACAAATTTTCAAAAAAACATATATTGAAAATTTGAAGAAATTAAATTAAATTTTACAAGTCGTTTCGGTACTTTTCAGAATTTATTTGAATTTGAAAAGTTTTTAAAAATAAAATGGTAGAATTAAGTAAACCATGCACGTAAATTTTCAAAATTTGTGATGAGAAAATCTTCAAAATTTGATAAAATTTCAGACAGTAACATATTAAAATTTGAAATACCTTTGAAACAATTTAAAATTTAAAAAGATATTTTCAAAATTGATAAAATCTTATAAATTGGTGGAGTAAATATTATTTAATTAATAATTGCGGCAGTAAAATAATATTTCAGAATTGGAAAAAAATTCGGTATTTTTCAGGATTATAGCTCCAAAACCTTATATGTTTATTTTTTTTAAATTCCAGAATTTATTTGAATTTTAAAGATTATTATTGTTTGGATTTGAAATTTATTTTAAAATTTGAGGATAACAAAATAAATTTAAAACTTACCAGAAAATTTTAAGAATTTTGTGAAAATGTAGGAATTTTATAAAATATTAGACAAACATTTTTTAAAATTTAATCAAATTTTAGAAGTTAGCAAAAACTTAAATTATTACTTAAAGATTAGTCACTTTATTAAAATTCAGAATTTGAAAATTTCAGAAATAAAATTCTTTATTTGAAATTAATGAGTGACCCAGAAAAATACTTACATTGGTGACCAAAAATTATAATTCCATTCGGCCTTGCTAAAATTTGATATTCTGTAATTTTTAATGGGAGTATCGAAATTTTTCCCTGAGTTTCCCTTCCTAGCCGGACAGCTGCAAAGATAGTGCAGACAGTAGTCCACTTCCTCCAGACGGTCGTCACATAGATCATCCTGAGCAAGTCCCATGCGTTGGAGATGAACTGTGAAACTTTCATGGCCCGTAATAAGTGCAACCAGAATTCTGAGTTGGCTCTTTTTTAAGGATAACACATATTTAGTGAACCTCACATTGGGTTCGATGATGAACCGTTTCGCCTTTCGATAACTAGGAGTAGAACGCAACTTCAGTCCCAGTTCAAGTAGAGCGAACTTCTTAATAGAGTCCTTACCAACATTGAAGTATAGAGGAATTGCTGCCTCGGGACCAACAAATTTACTACGCGATCCAGCTTTCGCTAAAAAGTCAGCAAGCTCATTTCGCACAACGCCACAAGGTATAGGTACCCACATGATCCATAAAAAAATAAAAAATAAAATTGAGCGGATTACTCCAGCACTCAATTCCACTAACGGGTCCACGGAGCAATACCCGGACAAACACATATACTTACACATTAAAATCACCCATCCATGACTTTTGGTCACCATAGGGAATCGAACCCGAGACCCTCGAATAACACAGCAAGGACGCTACTCACTGTGCTAACGAGAGCGGTATATGATCCATACTCTCGTTTAGAGCAAAAGAGTTTAATGTATAGTGTTTGCCATTTTTGACCAGTTTAGATGTACTCAAAGGATTTTTAAGGGTATTGAGCACACTCAAACACCTCAATCGCACTATGTGTAATTGCAATTAATTCAGCTTGAAAAACCGTGCAGTTTGCCTAGACTACCCGAGAATCTGAGCCCATACTTTGGACAATAGAATCCCAACCTTGCACTGACTTGTAAACTACCTCAGTCGAAACGCAGCAGACCACGCAGTACCAAGAATCTAAGCCTGCAATTCGGGCAAGCATAGAATAGATGCCATAGCAACAAGGGGAGTAGACACCATAACCCCGGTTATAGCCCTACAGGCTCTCATCCGCAGTCCATCCAGCCTTGCTACTGAAGACGTTAGTTTAACAACTGGCCACCATACCGCTGATGCATACGACAGTAAAGGTAAAACCAGTGATTTGTAGATGAATGATATCATTTTGGGTGTCAGATCCCAGGAATTGCCAAATGCCCTTCTGCATTACCAAAAAATCGAAATGGCCTTTTGTAGCTTATAAACAAGGTGAAATTTCCAGGAGAGTTTACTATTTAGAATAACACCTAGGTGCTTGACGTGCTTTGCCCTTGTAATTACTCTACCAAATTGAGTGGGAACAGATATATTAGCACTGTCTCTACGTCTGGAAAAGGCACCCAGATCAGTTTTCGAAGGATTGACGTGCAAACTCATTTCAAGACAACAAACTTCCACCATATTAAAGGCATTCTGCATCAGATCAGATAAGACGTTCAGATATACCAGAAACTGTCAAAACAAGCTCATCCGCGCTGCTTTGCACGATGAACCCAGATCGCTGCAATTTAACAAGTAATTAAACTATAATCATGAGCCACAGCAAGGGTGAGAGTACTCAAGGTAGTTAAATAGTTACCCCTAATAAATCTGTCGATGGTCCTCTCTAAAGCTTTAAGAAAAGTAGAGGTCAGACTAATGGGCCTAAAAGCTTTTGGGTCAGTATAATCCGGCTTGTCAGCTTAATGTATGAAAAATACTCTACTCCTGCTTCAGGGTCGCGGTTCAGTAGTAAAAGCACAGCACGCCTGGAACATATTGAGCAGCTGAGTACTGATTGGTAGGAAACTATGCTGTAATTCAGCAGGGAAAACTCTATCAAGGCCACTCGATTTCAAAGGTGGAAACGAGAACCCACTTCAATGTAGAACATCAGTAGTGATCAGTCCACGGGCTAAGTTCCAATTCGGAGAATCGACAAAAATGCCAGGAAGCTCGGAAAGTGGACCGACAATAGTAGCTCACCAACTTCTAGCCTGCAGGAGGTGAGTTTGTCGGAAGCTAGGCGAAGTATCTATCGAGTCTACAAGTATCATTCTTAGCCAAAGTTTTGTTAAGTCTGGCGAGAACAGATAAGCTATCAATTTCCCAACAGAAGTTTTTCCACGCAGCCCTGTGCGCGGATCTTAGGCATTTTTATAGACTTTTATAGACACTCTTCCTTAACTTTTTATGTTCAGAACACCAAAACGGAGATTGCTTTCGTTAGTACAGTTGCCTGCAAATCAAGATCTGTGGTATATCTAATCTGGTTAGGAAATAACCTACAGTAGTGAAATGAGCTCAGAGCAGAATGAATTCCAATTCGTAAGTTTCCTATATAAAAGAGATGCACCTGTGATCAGAGGTAAGATGATCATCCGTCACCCTCCAATTTAAAATCAAGTCAACGATGGTCATAGAGCAAAAACTAATATCAATCACTTCCTTACGAACCCAATTAACAAATGTTGGCTCACAACCAACATTGAGAATCTCTAACTCAGAAGAGTAAATATAATTGAACAGAGAGGATGCTCTATTATTTATATTCAAACCACCCCAAATGGTATGTTGAGCGTTAGCCTCACAACCAATTACGAGAGGTAGTTTGTTGATCCTGAAACATTAGTCATCATACACAAGGATGACTAGCACCGCCGCAAGATCAGCCGTGCTGCCTTCATTAATAAGAGCGGCATCAATACCGTTAGAAATATAAATGCACACTCTGGTTTTAAGGATGCTGGTTTTAAACCAGACAAAAATCTGTATGCGATATAGCAAGCAGCCTCTTCAACACGTAAAGGCTGATTTGTCATCATAAAGACCAGCTGTGAACAAAATATAATAATAAAACAAAATCCTACGGCCCTTAGACAACGCTGAAACGGATCATCTCAAGGACGTATTGTAGCGACCCAGTAATGTGTTCGAAGGAGTTCTGCTCAACCCTGAACACAAAAACTAATATTAATCACTTCCTTACGAACCGAATTAACAAACGTTGGCTCACAACCAACATTGAGAATCTCTAACTCAGAAGAGTAAATATAATTGAACAGAGAGGATGCTCTATTATTTATATTCATACTACCCCAAATGGTATATTGAGCGTTAGCCTCACAACCAATCACGAGAGGTAGTTTGTTGACCCTACAGCACACCCTAAAAGATTCAACAGTTCCTCTGAAGGAGGGGGCGAGGTGGAATCATAGGGTAAATAGGCTGATGTAGTGACAAGTATGAAACATTAGTCATCATACACAAGGATGACTAGCACCGTAGCAAGATCAGCCGTGCTGCCTTCATTAATAAGAGCGGCATCAATACCGTTAGAAATATAAATGCACACTCTGGTTATAAGGATGCTGGTTTTAAACCAGACAAAAATCTGTATGCGATATAGCAAGCAGCCTCTTCAACTCGTAAAGGCTGATTTGTCATCATAAAGACCAGCTGTGAACAAAATATAATAATAAAACAAAATCCTACGGCCCTTAGACAACGCTGAAACGGATCATCTCAAGGACGTATTGTAGCTACCCAGTAATGTGTTCAAAGGAGTTCTGCTCAACCCTGAACACAATCGATTGGCGATTAGCCCTTTCGCTTGTATCGGTGCTTGATTCTGTCGGTCTCCCCACAGAAGCAAACATATGTCTCATCATTGCTCGCTTTGCAAATGATGACTACATTAGCCATGTAGCCTAGTAATTGCGGCACAAACCCGGAAGATTTAGCCGTCGCCAGAATAAGAAAACCAAGGTCTTTTCGGAAAAGCCGCAGATTATCCTCATTGAGAGTAATTTTAGGACAGTTGCATTTTCAAAAATATCGAATTTTCTGTGAATTTATTTAGGACGCAAACTATACTTTAATTTCGATTTAAATTTTATAAAATTCGAATGCTAGCATTTTATATTCTAAAATCTCAGAATATTAAATTAAATGAAATCGTAGAATTTGGATGAAATGTTCATATGTTTTTTTTTATGTTTCTAACTGCATTGAAAATTAACAGAAATTGTTACGAAAACCTTGAAAATTTAAAAATTTAGGAATGTTCTGTTGTGACTGACTTATTATAAATTCAATATTTTGATGATGTGCCAAACATTAAATTCATTTTTAAATTAATTGCATTTAAAATTTAATTTAATTGTTTTAGTTAAATCGGAAAGTATTATTTAATTCGGGCAAAATTCAAATTAATCAGCAAACTTAAAAATAAATATGAATTTTAAAAATTTAGTGAATTACGCACATTAATTAAATATTAATCTTAAAAATTGCAGATATTTGAGAATATTAAATAGTAAGAATTTTTTAAAAATTTATTAAATCCGAAATTACTGAGTTTTTTTTAAAGAGATTCTGAGTTCCCGACAAATTAAAACTGAGGCCAGCAATATACGTTAAACAAAAGGCATCACAAATTTTAAAAAAATTTAATTGAAAATTTTAAAAATTTCTTGAAATTCTCTTTAAATTTTAAATCATCTCAAAATTGGTCAACTCAGAATTCATAAGTGAATTTTTAATTAATTCTTGTATAAAAGCACATATGTACATACATTCAAAATATCCTTGAAAAATTGTAAAATGTTGTTAACATTTGAAAGACTATTATGTTTTTAAAAATATTCCACATTCTAAATTTTGTTTTTTGACAGTTTGATAAAATTTGTCCTATATTTAAAATTTTTTAAATTAATGTAGCACAAAATTTGTAAAATTCCGAGTGACCAATTTAACATTTATGGGTCCCAAAAATGTATAGAGTCTCTGAAAATTTTATAAATTTTTTTTTATAAATTTTACTTGAAGGCAAATTGTAAAGGTCAAAGCAAAAAAATTGTGGTCAACAATAATTCGAATTTTAAAGAGCTCAAATTTGAATTAGACTGCGGACAAAATTAATTTTCCTAATAATTACGATTACAAAAAAATGTGACACATCATCAAAATATTTAAAAAAAAAAAAAAAAAACTACACAACACACTACTACATACTGCTCGAAATTGAATAGCTATAGTTGATTTGCAAAAGATATATAAAATTTTTTGTATGTGCTAATAAATTAAATTTTGTATAAATTTTTATAATTTAATTAATAACAGTATATTAATTTACAATTTTATTAGAAAAAAAATCCATTTTGATTTTTTATTTTTTTTTATTTATTTGGTTGCTGTTAGTTTCTATATTTATTTCGTTCATTAGAGTATGTTGTGAATAATGTATTACGAATTTACAAGCCTTGACATTGGACAAATGCCAGATACGAGTATATTATGTACATGCAAATATAAAATATAATAAATTTTGTTGTTGTCAGTGTGTAATGATGAGTCGTTCTTATAAAAGATAAAAAAAAAATACAAAAAATTTTGTTTACGAAATTTATAAAATCCGCTAATGGATTTTGGATTTACTCTGGAGTAGTGTTTCAAAGATTAGTGTCTGCATTAAAATAAATATTTGCAATCGCGATCGATTAATTATTCATTTTGTTTAAATTCACTTCAAACGCATCGATGATAATATTTTAAAGGTATAATAATTGTTTGCTAATTTTAATAATTTAGTTCGAAGTAATTTGTGTTTTTATAGAATTTTTAATTAATTGTTAGTATTACCTGTCGGGCAAAATTTTGAAATGTATACACAAACGGAACATTATTTTGAAGCATGAGGTTTTCAATTAATTATAAATTAGAGCTTAAATGTATCACCTTGCAGACGGAGTTTTAATAAATGAATTTTGGAAAAGATGGATTTGTTAAACTTTCGATACTGAAATGAGCTTTGGCATTCGTATTATATTTTTAAAAAATCTGATCTCAAAATTTCATGTCTTATTTTATATAATTCTTAATTTCAAAATTATTTAACGAATTATTAATTTTTAATTAAGAAAAATGTTAAATTTCGACTTCATTTCCAGAAATTTCACGCAAAAGTTTTTAATTTAAATTAATAAAATTTGTGTTTCGGCTTTCGTATAGTTTATAAAAATTGTGTAATTTTATGTAAGTATACAATTCAGAATTTCAGTTATTGCTAAAAGCGTAATCTGTTAAAATTTAGCATGTCGGATTTCGATTTAATGAAACTCAAAATTTCGATAAAACAGTACTGAAAAAATTATAAATTCTGAATAATTTAATTTTATACATTTTAATTTTGACAAATTTTAAATTATAAAATGAAATTCTAGTTTTCGAGTATTATGCAATTCTAAATTTCGACAAAATTTAACAAATTTCAAAATTAAGAATAATGTAAAATTTCGTTTGTCCGAAATTTCACGCAAAAATTTCAAATTTAAATTTAATATTGGTTATTCGGCTTTCAATGTAGATTTTAAAAATGTTTAACTAAGTTTTAAAAGTTCAGTAGAAAATCTGAATTCAAAATTTCGATTTGTGAAATTTTATTGCACATATTTCATTATAAACAATTCATAGTTTCAAATTTCAATCAGTTCTGAACATTTAAATTTTATAAACAATTTTACTGAATTCAATTTCGAATTTTATATAATTCTAAATTTCAATATACATAATTTAACAAATTGTAAAATTAAATGATTTCAAAATTTTAAGTTATACAATTTTAAAAAAATTTCAAATTATTCCAACGTCTGAATTTAATTTTAGAAATGTCTAGTTTTTCTTTTTAGTGGATTAAAGTATTTCTTCTGCTTATATTCCTATAAAATCAATCCTGTGTTTCGAATTTTACTTAATGCAATATATAATAACACTAAAATTTCGAAGTAGTTTACCGAAATTTGAATTTTCCAGTTATGGAGATTGGATTTGTTCAAAATTAAAAGTTTAAATAATTTAACAGATTAACAGATTTTACCATGTCGAATTCCAAATTAATCATTTCTGAAAATTCTGAATAATCCAATTTTTTTTTGTCTGAGTATCCGTCTTAGATTATTGTACCCAAACTAAATTTTTTGAACGTTTTGAATCATTTAAAATTAGTCAAATATTTCCTTTCGAATTTAACATCACTATCTGTTTGATTTAATTAATAAAAATTTTGCAAGACTTTTATTTATTTTATACAAAAACAGAACTCAAAATTTCTGTTTGAGTGTCAAAGTGTCAAAAGTGACTTAGTCAAATTTTATTTGACACATAAAATTAAAATTTCATTTTAATTAAAAATTCCATTATTTCAATCTTATCTCAATTTTACATACAAAATTTTCTGTTAGATTCGATTCGAATTTTAAAAATTTTTAATGTAATTAATGAATGAAATTTAGAAAATCGGTAAATTGAATTTTTTAACTCTGAAATTTCGATTCAAAATTACAAAAAAATTTAGAAAATTATATCTGATAGTCAAATTTTGAGAATTAATTTTTTTCTATAAATAAAATCCAAATTAAACGAAACATTTCTATCTGTCCTGAGAACTCCGAATAACTCAATGTTTTGTGTTTTATGTTACTGTATCTTAACAATATTAAGACATCGTTAAACTAAATTTTCTAATTCTGAAATTGAAATTTTAATTAGAATTTTAATATGCGGTTTATGGAAAATTGGAATTCTGTGAATGGTATTTTTTTAATTTAGAAACAGAAGTTTTGATTTAACATTATATATTTTAAAAATTATAACATTCTGCGCACGCAGAATATTAAAAAGGGTTTCGGCTTTCGTAACTTAATTTTACGTAAGTTAACAAATTTTAAATTAAATTATTGTTCAAAACGTAAAACCTGTTAAAATTTAAATTAAAAATTTAAATGAGTTTACTCGAATTATATTTTATAAAAAATCTGAAGTCCAAGTTCGATTTAAACTGAATTGAAAATTTCGATTAAGATTTTGTGTCCAGTTGTTTCAATGTATTTCAATTTTAATCCTACACAATTCTTAGTTTCAAATTTCAATCAGTTCTGAACAATTTAATTTTATAAAATTTTTTACTGAGTTCAATTTCGAATTTTAAATAATTCTAAATTTCAATTTACATAATTTAATAAATTTTAAAATTCAGGGTAGATTTAAATTTTGATTTAGTTTCCCGATTTAATTTTTCAGATTTAAAATTAAATTAATAAATGTAAAATCAGAATTCAAAATTTAAATTTATACAATTTTTAAAACATATCAATTTGTTCCAAGATTTGAATTTTTGTAATTTAAAACTTAAGATCTATTCAAGAGTCCCAAACTACTGAATTTTAAGCAACATATACATACATATATGTATGCAGATACATACATAGGTAAAATATCGTTTAAAGATGTTTCGAATTTTACATAATTTCCAAGTCCCGATCTGATTTTATAAATCATCAAGCAAAACACTTAAATTTCGAAGTAGTTTACCAAAATTTAAATTTTTCGAACGAAACTTCAATTATGATGTTAACTTTTGTATTACATTCAATTCGTATGTTATGAAAATTTGAAATTTCGTAAATTTAGTTTTTAATTCTAAAATAAATTCAAAATTTCAAATTTTGAAAATTACAGTTATGCTGGTTGGATCTGTTCAAAATTCAAAATTTAACTAAATAACAGATTTTAGCATATCGAATTTCGAATTATTTAATCCTCTGAATAAATCTGAATACCAAATGTTTAATCATTTCTGAAAATCCTGAATAATCCAATTTTACACATTTTTCAAATTTCATAACTTTTGTCTGAATATCCGTGGCAGCTTATTGTTTTCAAATTGATTTTTTTGAAAGTTTTGAATCATTCAAAAAAAGTAGAATGTTTCCTTTCGAATTTAACAACATTACTTTTAATCTGTTAGATTTAATTAATTAAAATTTACTATTAACAAATTTAATTTACTAATTCAATCTGTCTTAGAAATATCATACCTTAGGTTCTAATAGTTGGCGTTATTGACGTTTAGGAAATAAAAACAACGCCCTAATTTTTATCATTAATTTGGCTGGAACCCATTGTGCAAACCTTGGATTCTATCAAATCACGCACACGCATTCTGCATTCTTAGCAAATTGGAGAAGTTTGAACCAAGGCAGAGAGGATAGTAGATGCACAGGAATTGTCCTGGAACACATGAGACCTAATACAATTGAAAGCATGACAGCTGCCGACGAAGTGTCTGCTATCATCACGATCTTCAAGGCATTCATCGCATACGGCATTGCTGGCTAGTCCTAGGCGATGGAGATGACCCTGGAAACGGCCATAGCCAGTAAGAATCGATACTAGTATTCTTAAGTTATCCTTTTTTAATGAAAGAGTCAGTCTGTCATTAAACATGTCAATTTCCGGCACATCTGGTTTAAAAACACTAAGAATTAACCTATGTGCCGATATAGTACCGAATGCCCCAACACATTTCAAGCGAAACGCCGCTGAGCAAGCTGTGCTAAGAATGAAAGGCTGTAGAAGGGGCAGAGATAAAATAGTCTCCATAGCTAGAAGCGGATCCGATGACATGGCTCCAGTAACAGCCCTACATGCGATATTTGGAAACTGTTAAGTTTGTCAAGTGCTGATATAAAGTCGACTACTGGCCACCAAACCACAGATGTATATAAAAAAATCATTTTGTATTACCAAAAGCTCTTCTTCATTGCCAAAATTCGCTGTGGATTTTTGTAGTTTGCAACCCATATCAAGGCACCACTGTTCTACAATAAGAAGAGCATGTTACGTTAAATCAGGTAAGAAATTCAAATGCTTACCAGGAACCGTCAGAACCAGGTCATGAAGTTATACAAGGAGCTCGTCAATGACCAAAAACCACAACAGATGTGAAAGCACCTTATGGACAATCCCTGGCAACTTTGAGTAAAACAGAGTCTTCATCTAGCACGGAGATGCGAGATTTAAGCATACATTTAATCCATTTGACAATGGTAAATTCGATAACAAATTTGGCACAGGTACTAGTAGTCGTACTAAACGATGTACTATAGAAGGCTCCTGCATTATCCCGGAAAGTACCCACAAAAAACTCACTATTACACAGTGATCTTTCAATCCTAGTTACAAGTTCATGTAGTGCAGGTTCACAGGATTTGCCAAACCTGTAAGCATGTTGCATGTTACTGAGCAGAGCGGTAGTTAAATGGTGATCTCTGATGAATCTATCAACAATCCTTTCTAAAGATTTGAGAAAGGTTGAAGACAGGCAAATAGGCCGAATACATTTTTTCGGAATAAAAATAACTTTACTCGTGCGCCAATATTGTGGAACAAAGCTAAAAGCAATGTAAGCCTGGATCAGATGCAGTAAATGTTCCCTTATAAGGGGAAATCCATGCTGTAATTTAGCAGAACAAATACCATCAGGATCTACAGATTTGTAAGACGCCAAGGAGAATGTAACGCGATCCAACACAAAATCTCATGATTTAGGTCGAATGTTTATCCCTGAATTCACACTGGAAATCAGGTATAATGATCATTGGTTTTAGTCGTTTCAAAAACAACTTTGAGAAAGTTGGTAACAAAAAGATCGGTCTGTATATGATGTCATTCGCTCACCGGGTTTGTGTTTTTTTTTTATCATAACTATTTGTGCAGCCTTGAAATACTTAGGCACATATGTAACTCGGATCAGGTAGTGCAGTCAAAGGAGCTCCAATCAAATAATATCCGGGAGACAAAGCCGTCATATCCAAGCTAAATGATTTTTTCTCACTTTAAATTTACAAAACTAATGGGGTATAACCCTCTTGATACATAATCAGCGGGATTCATAGAAGTAGGAACATAATTCCAGCAGTTAATTGAAGTAAATTCTTGTAATTGTGTGATTCTGTTACCAACAAATATTGCATACCGATGGGGTTCGGATTTAATTCGAAACAGCATTGTTTCAGAATCGGAGCACAAATAGATGAAATCGAAGTTTATTTTTAGAATTGACAGAAGTTTGTGACTGATTTGAGCTAGAAGCAACGCTGCGCACCATTCCTACCGGAGAATCGCCGGAGGAGCGACTCTCGATTTAGAGCACACTAAGCTAACGTGATGGTTTTCAAAATGATTAGTCGTTCTAATATAAAAATACGAATCTAAAACCTGAGTCACTCGCATCTCCAAATCCATGAATTTCAATGTGGTTATGTTGATGAAATATGATGGATCGAGGAATGGAAATTTGTTTGAGTTAAAAATTAAGGTCCTAATATTAAGGACAGATTATTAGTTGAACTGTCATCAGCAAGCTCAGGAATGTTCGAAACAAATTTTCTGAGATCGAAGCCACCGCGTTTTAATAACTCAATCAAATTTTGTTTTAATGTCAGTGCGTCTTGAACATTGTCAGCCCCAGTTAATACGTTATCAACGTTGAAATCATCTTTCAATACCTTAGAGGATTCAGAGCTCTAGTCGCGCAAGGTAACGAGCACTTGCAGTTCCGTATGTAACAGTGCGAAGTTTGTAGCATTGAAGAGGTTCAAACTGAGACATACGCTACCAAATACGATGAAGGTCTCGATGATTATCGTTTAATTATAGTATTTGGCGGTACATTTTTGCTATATCAGCTGAAAATTCCACTTTATATTTACGAAACCGAAGTACCAAAGAAAATAAATCGGTTTGAACCACAGGGCCAGCCATCATACAGTCATTCAGTGAGATTAGCGAGGATGACTTGTTTGAAGTGTTAAACACAACGCGTAATTTAGTAGTTGAGCGAGATTTTTTTTGGACGAAGTGATGTGGCAGATCAGACCTATTGAACCAGAAATGTCGTCGAGCACTTTCGCTTGAAGAACCAAGGTCAATGATTTTTGAATTTAATGGTAAGGCGACCGAATATCTTTCAGAAGGTAGTCGCTTGAAATTCTTTAGAAAATGGTCTTCACTTAATTTTTCTTCAATTGGATAATTGGTTTTAGATACGATGGCTTCCAATCCCCAACATTTTTTAATCTACGAATCCAGTACTTCAACCAAACTTAACGAATTTTCATATTGTCGTAATACATTTGGTGGAGAATTTATGTTTGTTTTCCCACTGACGACGTAGCCAAAGATACTATCATAGAATATGGGCAGTTCATCTATTAACTTTAAAGATTTACCGGTAAACAGCTCGTGATATAGTTCTGCTGCGATTGGAGTATTAAAATGAGGATCTTCAAGTTCTGTCACTTGAGGCGTATAAGCTACTACCATGTAGGACTTCATCAAGAGTACCCAACATTACATGTTGATCAGAGGTTAACTCCGGATTTTTCTTGTGCTGTCAGATGAGATATATGAGCTAATGTACATATATGGTTTACGATCAAAATTAAAATGTAACAGACCGTGATGCTTCAACGAACATTTATTGCAACATTGGCTGACGAGGACAAACAATTTGTGCATATTCGTTTGCTTCTAATATATTCATATCTCATTTTAGGCGTAAGCTTGGTGTCACCAAAATCTGGATAAGAGTTTATCATATGATTACCGTTGCAATAGAGACAAGATTGAACACCCGCGACCAATGTGGAAGCCCGTTTATGTGTTTGAAAAGTAGTTGAATTGGGTTTCGACATTAAATTTGATGAACTAGAATGCTTAAGAGCTGCTAATAAGCGAACACGACTTTGTAGTATTTTAATGAAATTGTCAAATGTAAGCAAAGTTTCTTCATTGGAGCCCTGAATTACATCTGCACGCGAAGAATTATCTAACTTTTCTGATAAGTGATGTACTAAGAGTAAATTCCAACTTTCAACTGGGACTTGCAGGTTCCGATTATTATGATTACAAATAATTCAATAAGTCAGCATGGATTAATCATTTATATGTTGTATGTAAATAATTGCCGAAGATATTCAATTTTAAATTGAAGTCGATCTTGAATGGTTTCTTCTTACTAATTGATGGTTGTATAAAATCTCGTGGTAATACCGTAGTAACATATGTTGAAGGTCGTGATGTAATTTTACAAGACGTGATAATACAGTTTAATATGTATATAGGACATATGTTGAACTTGACTGTTTTAAATTGAAGTCAATGTTGAATTTCTTAACAGTTGATAAGATAACAGGATTTTGTTGTAATACTGTTGAACACGTTCAATTTGATCACATACACAATAATGAAGCGTTTTTGCTAATGGTACATATTTGTATCGAGCGTAGTATAAATATACTGCGATTACACAATTGCCGATTATTTTATTAAGTGTTCACTTGAAAATTTATGATTCGATGGTTAAATTATTGTTGGTAGCTCACTGTATATTAAGATGTTGAACCACGAAATTGAACATGTGATGAAAACGATTACGGCCTTAAACAGGCGATCTAACTGGATCGTTCACTGATGATATGTTCAATTACTGTATTTATCCGCAAGTGGTTTCAACAATCCGGTTCGAAGGACCACCAACACCCCAATTGTAGGAGACCCCAATTGAGATAATTGTAAAGATCGATCCAGACTCTCCCTCAAAATTACAAAGTGGTAACGTTTTTTTTTTCTAGTCAGTGTAACATGTCAAGATTATGATGCGGGAACCTTGTCAGATTTTTTTCAGTCGACCGTGTTTTTAAGCTTTTAAAATAATTTCAATTCTCTTGGTTGCAGCTAGAATTGTGTCAGTGACCTTATGTGTAAAGTGTAATATAATTGAAATCCAATCAACCAGCCACGTAACAAATGATTTAGATTGTTTGTTTTAGTTCATCCGCATCACGTACTATGCGATTTGCACGAACTAAAATATTTTCTCTACCATTTTTGAAAATAGGTGATGGATTATGAGCGGTATTCCAACATTCTATACAGCAAAGTTAAAACATAAAATAAGTTTACCAAAATCAATTAAGTAATCCACAAAAAATAAAAAAAATCTGTATACAAAACCAATCTATACCTTCCCTATAATAAATAGCAACATTCCGAAAGCAATTTTCTCTAATTATTTAATCAATCTATAATCGAGTCCAACCAACTACTACTGTACACTATGTATACAAGATATTCAACTATATTATGTACATACATATATGGGTTCATTACAACAGCAACAATAATAACAAACGAAAAAAAAAATTTCCCATCACCTTGATTTTAATTCATTATCTGTACAGATCGATCTTAATACATTTCTTATTATTAATTGTTATAATTTTTACTTCATTTGGTATTTGATTACGTTTTGTTACTTTATTTAGAAATGTATATGTGTACACAAAACTAAATATTGTACGTGACATAAATTATTTAATGGATAGCTACTTACAGTACTCATTTTGTACGCCTATCGATATTCGATATATACTATCTTGTACATAATGTTAATAAATGTATTTCACCTGCGAGAACCTCTTGTACCCCGCTCCCATGTATCTATTATCTACTCTCATCAATATGATTCAAACGACATGAATATGTACAACATTTATTGTATGTCATAATTTTCGTATGGTTTTCTGCCATCACACCGATACGTACATGTATAGCAAAACGCAACCTTCTTCCAGTTCCAACTATTAATTTATGAACGACAATAATTTCATTTTGTGTATATAGTGCGCGCTATATAGTGTAGAGTGTATAGATATTTTTGTTATACTATTTTATGTATTTCGTATGCCATCATGCATTGGTAAGTTCGATTGCCTATAACAATTTTATTAAAACAACAACAACAACAACAACAGCACAACGACGAAAAACGCGAAATTAGCTTTAATGGTATAAAGTTGTTGTAATCAACCGCGCCCACCACATAAATTAATATTTTTTATTTAAATAAATAGCAAAACGGGAAAATGAAGAAAAACTATAAACATTTTATGTTTTGTTGCTTCAAAACATAAAAAAAAAAAAAAAAAAAATGGTTTGATGGCAGCCATGGTTTGAGCAGAAAAGGAAGTAGCATATTTATATATAAACGTAATATAATAAAATCCCACTTTTATTTGATTACTTAAATGATTAGGACTTTTCACTTTGCTGAATGTACGTTGAATGTCGTTTTATAATATTTTGATTCCGGTCAAAAGTCAAGGGTGACGTCAAATATTATCTTAAACTGTATACGCGTTTAGAGATGATATAATTTTTTACAATGTAACCAGTAAATAATTCGACCGAAGAAAACTCCAAACGGAAATTAAATTTTATTCATAGATTTCTGTACCAGTCAACATTTTAAATTAATTTTTCATCAAATCAATAATGTCTTACAATTTTCACGTACATGCATCATTCGGAATTTTAAATTTTAATTTCGAACGATCAGTACATTATTTGAAATTCGTAATATCAATAAAAAATTTAAAACGAATTTTTTAAACTGAATTTCAGTATTTAATATTTTAATTCAAATTTTATGAGTGAAATTTATAAGTTAAATAATTTTAAATCATAGTTTTGAAATTTCGAAATATTGGATGGTTCATTAATTAAGCTTTTATAATTTTAATAATTTATTTATGAAATAATAAATGATATTTATGAAATTCATAAATTCGTTAGAATTTTTAAATGCGCCTTTCTGAATTTAACAACGCCAAATTTCGAAAAATTTAATTCAAATTTCTTAGTTTATCGAATTTAAAAAAAAATTTAAAACAAATTTCAAAATTATATTTTTAAATTGAATTTGTCAAATGTCAAAATTTCAGAATTTAGAATTCGGGAACATGAAGTGAAATTTGTATTTGAATTATCGAATTGCAACAAATTAAATCAGAATTTTGCAACCACTTTCCGTTGTCACTTAAAAGTTTCCAAAATTAAATTTAATTAATTTTGGGTTGTTTACTCTATAACATTCGAAAATTTAAAATCAGAAGTATCAAACCAATTCTATGTTTTAAATTTTTTTTAATTTGTTGTTTAAAATTTTTATTGGAAACTTCAATTCGGATTATTAAATTTTAATTTTTTTTAAAAAAATATTTTATATTCCTCAATTTGAATTTTAACAGTGTTACGTCGAAAAGTTTGAAATTGAAACTTATATTTAAATTATCAAATTTCCTAAATTTGAACATTTTTTACGAACACTTTTCCATACGTAGAACTTGAAATTTAGTAACCCATTTTCCCTATACATTTCAAAATTCGATATAATTGAATTTTGAAAATTTGTGGTTGTTCCAATTATGATCTTTGTTGAAATTTATCAAAATTCGATTATTTTGTACTTATTTTAAAATTTAAATTTTTTGAATGTTAATTTAAATTTTGTAACCGATTTTCCGTTTACATTTCAAAATTAAATCTTCAAACACCAAAGAACTATCAAACAAATTTAATATTTTTAAATTTTTTCAAATTCTGATATTGACTGAAATGTAAATTATTACTAAATTCTAGAATTTTATGTTAGAACTAGGCCAATTTTTTAACTACGAAATTATTATTAATAGTTGAATAAATTAAATTTATAAATTTTTAAACCCAATAAAAAAATTTTAATTCATATTTCTAAAGTTTAACGAGTTTTATAATTTTGAAATTGAAAACCATTTTTTAGAAATTTCGAATGCTGGCTGAAAATTTGAATAAGGTTTTGAACATGTTTTCTTTAATTATTAGAAAATAGTATTTTTTAAATTGAAATTTCTAATTTATTAAAAGCCAAATTTCAGAATTCAGGCTTTGACAATTTTTGTACTTATGAAATATGGAATGTTTACCAAGATTTGAATTAATCTACTTAATTTAAAAATTATTTTAAGTTTTACAATTTCGAGAAGAATTCTGAATATGAAATTTATATTTGACGATTTAATGTTTTAATCTGGTCGAGTGATGAGCAAAAGATTACGGAGCAGTCCGGAATCACATCTTGAACAAGAAAAAAAGAAAAAAACATATATGGGTAGCTCTAAATGTGTTTCATGTGCGGATCATCTTGTTCCGGAAAGATCCATAGCTTGCGTAAGCTGTACGAATGTTTTTGATCATAAGTGCGCATTTATCAACGATAGCCAAGCTGATTATTTTAAATTGAAATCATTTTTGTGGTCCTGTCCGGCTTGTTTTATAAAAAAATTAAATGATAATGATTCTGCAATTCAGGAAATAAGCATAACACTTAATGACCTAAAGGCTGAATTATCATCCAGTGCTACAAAAGTTGACGCCTTACAGACCAAGTTAATGACCATGCGTCAAGAAATGGTCAGTCGTTGTACTGATGTGGAATCGAAAATTGATAGTTTTGATATTAGAATTATAAATATTGAAGATACATTTGCGTCCAACTGTCTTGATGTGCAAGGACTTACGCCGAAAACTTTTGAGAATAGTAATGCCATCAATCAATTTTTTATTCAGATGTTTGAGGAATTTGGTTGCAAAAATGATATTTATTTTGTAACCAAATGGGACTTTTCCACCAACATAGCATCCATTTTATTTTTGGATAAAAATATGGCACTTGCGGTTTACAAGAAATACTGTGAAATTGTTGCAGTAGCTGACAATCGTAAGCAAGGGATATTTTCTGCGGATTTTCCAACTCTAAAAGTTAAGCCGTGCTATATATCTATTTCATACGTTCCTCTGCAGCCAGCTATTCAGCGACGTCTTGATAGTATTGAATACGATCGTCTATCCCGAGATATTAAAATAACTGGTCTGGAATATACTGCAAATGAAAATGCTGCTACTATCAAATCAAACATCTTGAAGATTTTCAAGAGCCTGTATCCTGCTATCACCGAATTTCGGTGTGAATCGACTACGTTTAACTGATACATGCATCGCTACCTTCAATAATTCTACAGTTCGGGATAGTGTTTTCTACGCCTATGTTAATGTGATGGTCAAAGAAAAATCTGGTGGAATTGATCCGAACAGCATAGGAGTTAATTCGTCTACTCATATCGTGCTTAATGACAACCTAACTGGCTCAACTCGTATTCTGTATAGCTTCGTAAAACACTTGAAGAAAAAGGGTCGAATTGTTAATTTTTCAACAAGACGCGGCAAAGTCGTGATTAAGAAGCTGAATGGTGATCAATGGCTCATGATACACACGATCGACCAATTGTTTAATGCCGTTACACAAAAGTCGTAAGGATTTCCTATTACATATACAACTAATAACTATACATTTTTTTTACAGTATTATTATAATTTTTTTTCTTTTTTTTTAATTTAAATTATTATTATTTCCTTAATCATTACTAATATTTTTGTTTAACATTGTAATTTGTTTTATATGAATTATAATCTACTGAAGGAAGCAGAGAATTTTTTGCGAATTATATTGTCCTTTTATATCTCTCATTTTTATATTAGGTTACAAGTCCTTAATTAAATGAACCTTAATCATTCTAGAAAATCAAATAAACTTAGCGGTGTCAATATTACCAAAACTGTTGTTGGAGTGGTTCATTCGCGTTTAACCGGATTTCTTAATCTTTGCCACTTTAATGCTCAAAGCATAAATGCCAGGAATACCGGTAAAATGGACGAGATTCGCGATCTATTTTGTGATTCTAAATTTCATATTATAGGAGTGTCTGAAACGTGGCTTAAACCATACGTTTCCAATGCTTGCGTTCAGATCCCTGGTTACAAAATATATCGCAATGATCGGCCCCGTATAACTGGGGGGGGGGGGGGGGGGGGGGGGGGCGGTGTTGCCGTTTACGTGGAGAATAATATTAAATGTGTTGTTGTGGCGAAATCATCTGACAATCTGCCAAATTCCACTAACAATGGTATTGATTATCAGACATCTGGAGTTCAATTCCTGTTTTTGGGTATCCATCTAAAGGAGAAACGTCTTTTGGTTGGTGTAGTGTATAACCCTAAACCCTCGATATATAGTCATCGCGCAAATCTTGAAGCAGAGCTTGGAAATATTTCTACTCAATACGATGATTGTGTATTGTTGGGAGACTTTAACACAAACATTTTACAACCTAATAATGCTTGTCTTAACTTTCGTAATTTTTTGACCGAATTCGGTTTATGCTACTATGAAAGCGGAGCTCCGACACATTTTTCTTCTGGGCATTCCGAATCGCAGCCATCATGTATTGACCTTGTTATTACTAATCGGATCGAAGGGGTTATGAATTTCTCTCAAATTGATTTACCTGGGGTTTCCAAACATGACTTAATTTTTTTTTCCTATGATATACCTATGTGTGAGAGTCAAAAACATTCCTATTTTATCAGTGATTATCGGAATTTGGATGTTGATACCATTTGTGCAGATATTCTCAGTTCTCCATGGGACCAATTCTATAATTCCACCACCTCGGATGATATTCTCCGAATACTTAATACAGCTATTCTAAAGGCGTTAGAGAAATTTATTCCTGTTCTAGAAATTACACCTAGAACCAAAAGTAATTTATGGTTTAATGACGTCATTAGAATAGCTATTAAAAATAGGGACCTGGAATATAGACTATGGAAACATTCCCACAGTTCTGTAAGATGGAAATCATTCACCCAACTTCGCAACCATGTTAATTGTCTGATCAAGAATGCTAAGAGGGATTATTTTAATCATTATATTACATCCGATCTATCGACCAAAGTACTATGGAAACGTTTGAAACAGAATGGGATATCTACTCCGGATAGTGTAGATATTCCGTTTGACTTGAACTCGATTAATTCTACATTTTCAGGGTCTGCTTCTCTGAATGTCCCTCAACATAGTGATAATACCATGCAAGGTCATCGTTCTCACACCAGTTCATCTTTCTCGTTTAGGAATGTTTCAATTGATGAAGTTGTTTCTGCGATCGAGAGTATAAAATCAAATTCCGTTGGAGATGACCAAATACCAATCAAGTTTATTAAGCTAATTTTACCTGCGATTGCTCCATTCATCATGTATTTATTTAATCACATACTCACAACATCTGTATTTCCCTCGGACTGGAAGATTGCTCGAGTAATCCCAATACCCAAAACGACCTATGTAAGAACTATGAATGATTTGAGACCCATAAGTATTCTTCCTGGGTTATCTAAAGCCTTTGAAAGAATTGCTCAAAATCAAATTAACGAACATCTAGCTTTTAATAATTTACTGTCACCAATGCAATCAGGCTTTAGGAAAAATCATGGAACCGATACAGCTTTATTACTCATTACCAACGATTTGATTTCTATGTTGGACGAAAAAAAAATTGCTATCCTGACTCTCTTGGATTTCACTAAAGCATTTGACTCAGTCAATCGAGAATTTTTAGCTGGAAAGCTTAGTGAGAAATTCGGCTTCACCTCATCTGCAGTGGTACTTATATCGTCCTATCTTTCTGATCGTCTTCAATATGTAGAAGCTAATGGGAAGAAGTCTAATTTTGCTCCCAATCGGGGTTCCACAGGGTTCTATTTTAGGACCCTTGTTGTTCTCCTTGTTTATCAACGATTTACCTGACGTGGTACGTTACTGTAAATGCCATATGTTTGCTGATGACGTCCAGCTATATCTTGGGAGAAAATCATTTGCCAAAGAGGAAATGGTTAGTCACTTGAACTTTGATCTCCAAAATATTGTGCAATGGGCTAAAAACAATCAACTCCTACTCAATCCTTCCAAATCCAAATGTGTTATCTTTGCACAGCATGATATAGAGTATCATAGGAATAATATTGGCCCCATTAAATTACTGGGAGAAAACATTGAGGTTTGTCGGAACGCAACTAATTTGGGTCTAACTATGGATAGTGGTCTTACATGGAACAATCATACTAACAACATCTGTGGTAGGATCTATGGTGGTTTACGTTCCCTGAGGAATTCCGCAATAGTCTTGGGCCAGCCGGTCAAGATAATGCTAGTTAAGACGCTGCTTATGCCGCATATTATCTATTGTTCACCGGTCATGGGGCTTCTACACAATAAAAAAGTCTTCAAAAAGATTCAGAAAAGTTTTTATGCCGCACTTCGGTTTATATACAATGTGCCTAGGAAAACTCATATGACTGAATATGCTATACGTTTTTTGGGTTGCACATTGAAAATTTTCTTGAAATATAGGATTTGTCTTTTAATGCATAAAATCATTTCGTCGCCTCAGCCTGATTACCTGTTCGACAACTTACGTTTTGGTAACAGCGAGCGTTTAGGCCGATTATTATTACCTCGGAATCATACCCGGGTCAAAAATGATTCATTTTTTGTGTATAGTGTATCTGTATACAACGAAATTCCAGTTGGTATTAGGTCAATAGCTTCACTCGCTGCATTTAAAAAAACATTATTTGAATTTCTATGTAATGGTTAATAATTAATCTACTATTCTGAATTATTGTGAGATTTTTAAGATGATGATGTAATTTCCTTCCATTATTATCTAAGTGTACCATTTTATTTAATTATAAGTTGTGTAATTTACTGTAATTTAATTTATTATTAATTTATTATTATTATTTAATACTTTAACCATAATTTTCATTGTGTGCATCACTCAAATATAAATGTATTTTAAATCGTAAATATGTGCGATTTATAAGGCTAGGCCTTATGTATGTATTTTTTTGGAATAAATAAATAAAAAATAAAAATAAATTCCAAAATCAATTGAATTTCTAAATGAAATTTGAAATCAAATTTCGTTAAATATGAAATAAAACTTCCAAACAAATTTTTATAATTTATCGAATTTAAAGAATTGTTTAAAACGTAATTATTTCAAAATTAAGTTTTTTAATTCAGGCTTTAATAACTTTTGTACTTATGAAAATAATGAACGTTATTTTTTAGTTTTACAATATCTAAAATTATTCTGAATTCTAAATTTGAATTTAAATTATCGAATTTGAAAAATTTTAATTTTTTGAATTAACGAAAATTTTGTAACCCAATTTAAATTTTTTTTTCAAAATTTCAAATTAAAATTTTTGAATTTATTGGAATGATGAAATTGTTTTAAATTAATCGGTTCGGATTGTGATATTCTATGAAATTCAAAATTTTTATAGAAGTGCGAAGTTCATCAAACCAGAAATATAAAACAAATTTTATGTTATTAAGATTTTCGTTAATTCTGACATTGGCTGGAAATGTCAATTTTTAGTAAATTAATTGTACTGACTTTAGCAAATGCCTAACTTTTCAACTTCGAAATTAATTATTAAGATTTGAATTTTTTGGAATCTTGAATTCAAATTATCAAATAGTATTTGAAATGCTAATAAAGTTCGATGAAATTTTGCAAAATCAAATTTCGATAAGTTTTAAAACCAATAAAAGTTTAATTCAAATTTCTAAAGTCTATCGAATTTAAATTTTTTTTAACGAATTTTGCAATTTTGAAATTTTAAATTTACATGGAGGCTATAAATGGAATTTCTTAATTATATTTTTAATCTTTTAATTAAATTTTGATTTAAATCATCGAATTTTCTATAATTGAAGATTTTTTAAGAAAATTTTTCCATACGTAGAACTTGAACTTTTGCAACCCATTTTCCCTATACATTTCAAAATTCGATATAGTTGATTTTTGAAAATTTGTGGATGTTCCAATTTGGTCTTTGTTGAGGTTTATCAAAATTCGAATTCATTTTCTATAATTTTGTATTTGCTGGTATTTAATTAGATATTTCGACGTTCTATTTGCACCATGTAGTTATTGTTGCATTGAGTAATTTTACACTCAACTGTTGGATTGAAATTTCAAATTTATTAATTGTCAAATTTCAGAATTTAGAGTTTTCATTAGCTCTTTCCTAATTTTTGTACTATATGTACGAGTATTTGCTTATTATTTTATATTTATTTTAAAATTTAAACGAAATTTTTTAATCTAAATCAAAATCTATTTTAACTCCGAAATTATTATTAAAAACCAAAGTTTTACTCATCAATTCTTTAGAGTTGAAATTCTTGAATTTTTTAGATGCACCATCCTTAATTTAAAATTTTTATTCGATTTATCAAATACTATTTGAAATGTTAAAGTTTGATAAAAAATTTCAATTTAAATTTCGATAAACATCAAGATTAAAATTTCATTTCAAATTTTTACAGTTTATAGAATTTAACACGTTTTAACGCAATTATTTCAAAATTAGGTTTTTAAAATTTTTTTAATTAAAATATCTAATTTAATTCTGATTTTGATAATTTTTGTACTTAATAAATTTTATATTTTTAAATTTTTTCCAATTTTGACATTGGCCGAAAATTTAAATTTTTTATAATTTCTGGAAATTTTTGTTAAACATTTGAAGCATTTAATTTCTTAATTATATTTTAATCTTTTAATTGGAAATTTCAATTCGGATTATTAAGTTTCTATTTAAATAATCGAATTTTCTAAAATAGAAAATTTTTTAGAAACACTTTACCATATACATACGTAGAACTTAAAAATTTGTAACCCATTATCCCATTATATATAAATTCTAATGACCGGTTGCACAAAATATTTAATTACCGGTTCTCCAGTTAAAGTTAACTTGCAGATTTTAAATGGTTAAATATTTAACCGACTGTTAATATTTTGATTTTGATTTTGAGCATAACTGTTTTATAAATTTTACTTTCAATTTTAACCAAATTTTAGAATAATCATCAACATTTTAATTTTTAATTCGAAATTTGATTTGAATCCTAGATAAACTAGGCCACTTGTTTTTTAGTTAGTACTCTCAATGTGTTTGTATAAGATAGAGTTGTAGAATTGTGCAGCTTGCGCTTTTAATTCCGCCTGAAAAACAGTGCAATTCGCACCGAGACAAAATGAGGGCCTACGACAGTCGTTTCGAAAACCAGCCCAAAAATAATTCACGCCACAATGCACGAACAACATAATGGAGGCCAAGAAGGAATGGATTTTACATCAAGAAGTGGAGTGGAGGACATAGCTTCAGTAACGGCTCTACAAACAATAGAAGATAATATCAGCAGGTATGATAATATTTGCAGGGCGAGCAATTTATAAGTAAAAGACAAAATCCTGCGTTTTAAATTAAACGACATGTCTTCCGAATAGCACTTTTGTAGTTTGCAGTCAAGATGATATTTCCGAGAATTTACTATCCAAGACAACACCAAGGTGCTTGACGTGCTCATATTTGGTGATTATTACCTCAAAAAGGTATGAGACGGATAAATTAAGAATATGTCTTCAATATTTCTTCCTAAAGATTTGCAGATCTTTCTACAAGTCTTTAGGAAGAAACACAATGCCTTCTAATATTGTCTTAAGTCGGTTAAGACACTAAGAACTGTGCATTACAATAAAGTTAGATTACTACAGCTTATAACAAAGTAAATCGAAATTAATTCGCCATCTATTTCCAGCCTCTACAATATGAGACTTGAGTATGGATTCAATCCATGTAAAAATGGTTCGATTAAAATTTAAATTGGTATATAAGGGCATTTTAATAACCGTAACAAATGTGGTATCAAAAGCTCCAGCAATATTCAGGAAAGTTATCCACAGGAAACTTATTATTCAAATGCGTGCGTGAAATGGTCTTGAATATCAGCAGGAGGGTGAATATCATCAGGCCCGGCATCCTTATATGATGCAAAGGGAAAAAAACGCGATCATCATTTAAACATTTTTGAAGTTCCGCTGGCAACACCTTCTATTAAAATTTCAAAGTGAACAGAACCGGTTTTTGGCTTTTAAGAAAGAAGAATTCTAGAAACCTGTTTTATTTTATCAAATTGTCAAGATCGTATCGTATGTTCTGTGAAATTTTGAAGTATCTGGTATTTTCAGACGATGCGGTAAAAAAAAAAGTATGTTGAAAAAAACTGCAATCACAATAAATTCGGATTGACCTCCTCCATATTACCATACAAAACTATAATATATTTGTTTGTATTTTCAGTATTCGTCTTAATAAACATTTCCAAGAGATAAATTTTAAGAATACTATTTTCTATTATATTCAATTCTGTGTTGTTATCTATTTCATTTGGGTATGTGTATGTGTCCATATAGTGTGATTGGAATTTTATTTATATGTACACAATCCAAATGTATGTGCGTACCCATATATATGTACGTATGTGTACATATATGCATATGTACAGATCTACGATGCATATGGAAGACATTCATACACACACGTACACGATCCCCAACAAAAGTTAATAATAATAAAAATACGACTAATAAGAGTTAATGTAAATGAATTAAGAGGAGACATCACTTATATGCAAATATTTACTTTATGATGTGTTGTTGTTGTTATTCAGATTTCTCGAATATACACAAGATTAAATTTGTTTTTTTTTTTTTCGCTTTATGAAATAAATTTTCTGATTATAGCAGTTCAAAAAGCTTTACCAGATTTTCAAGTTTAAAATTTATCATATAAGTTTAGTTGGTGTTGTTGTTGCACATCTTAAAATATAAGCAAAGAAATTGTTTTTGACGGGTACACGGATTTCAACAGACTACGTTTTTCGGGGCTAATTATACAATTTGCGAAATCTGGCGTAATACGTAAGTAATCGATTTTATATTTTCGAAACATCCTACATCCTATAAATTTATTTAACGGTACGTGATTATTGGTAGAAGATGAATGCTCCTAAAGAATATAAATTTAGATTAATTGTTTCGATGGTTCTTTGTATAAATGACGGGGTATAATGATGTATATATATGCTCGTAAGAATTTTTAGGGTTGTTAGGTCACAAAAATAAGGATAAATTATCTTTCTCTCCGGCATTTACTTAAATGAAAATGTTTGGTTTATTTTCTTTTTATGATGCTTATCATTATTGTGGCAAACACATAGATGGAGTTGATTGGTGTGCTGAGTGTACTGGAATAATAATTTATTGTGTTATGAAATTATTTTGGTGGTAGAAACGATAAACAAACACCTTCTAAGAATTATATGAGTGAACATTTATTGGGAATTCCAAAATGCAAATTCACTTTCATGATTTTGTGAATAGACGGCAATGCTTAGATGCAACAAGGCAGGAATTTAAGAATAAGCTGGTTTTATGTATCTGCTGGGATTTTGCATTTGTACTTGAAAATTGATATAAACAACTATGGGAAGCAAACTTAAGTCATTTGTGCTAAGTAAAATTAAACCATACACTTCCAAAAAATGAGATTGTATGGAGTAGCTGGTACGAAAATTTTTAATATTGCACAAATATTTTTAAGTTAATATTTAAAATATGAGCATACAATTTTTCCCCACCGATTGTGTATGTGTTTGCGGTACTCTTTAATCAAATTTCCTAAATTTCTAAAACTTAAAATTTTAAATACATTATTTTAAATTCAAAACTGTCACCCGAAACTTTAATATTTCAAGAACTCAAATATTTTCAAAGACCTCATAAACAGAATTGTAATTTTATTCGACGTTAAATTCCAAAATAATTGAATTTAATTTTGAAGGTAATTTATGATTTTGTAATTTTGAAATTTATGCATTTAATTCGGATATACGCATTTTGCCAAATTTCATTCAAAAAGGCGAAAAAATTTGAATGCATAATTTATTTTCTATATTAGGAATTTCAAAGTATTTCAAATTTTTAAAATTCAACAATAATCTGAATCAATTAAACACATTAATTTGAATTAGATATTTAGATTTAAAATTTATATTAAATTTTACATTTTTTTTTTTTAGATTAAATCTTATATCCAGCGTTTGCATTACATTTTAAAACCTTGTAATTCTATGCAGTTTGCAAATTAAAAACTATTTATCGAAATTCAACATTTCGATCAGAAATTCTTAATTTCTAAAAATTAATGTTAGTTAAATTTTAAAAGACATATCGCTAATTCCCAACATTAATATTTCAAAAATTCTAATATTTTATTCGAAGTTATATTTCGTTATATATTTTAAAATATTTGAGTTAATAATTTATTTGGAAGGAAATTTAGAATTTAATTATTTAGAAGAAGATTTAATTTGAATTTACAAGTTTTTCAAAAAGGTGAAAAAAATTTATTTCAAAATTTCAATATTCGCAATAGCAATTAAAAGTTTTAGAATTCAACAAAAACACATTAACTCGAATTTGAAATTTCGAAAGATTCAAGATTTGTATTAAATTTAAAATTTTCAATGATAAAAGAAATTTTAAAAAAGCAATGCAAAATTATCGCTCGGTCATCCGAAACTAATATTTCAAGAACTCAAATATTTTCAAAGATAGCATTAACAGAATTGAAATTTTATTCGACTTAAAATTTCAAAATTATTGAGTTTAATTTAGGATTTTATAATTTTGGAATTTAAGCATTTACGAGGAAAATTTAATTCAAGTACACGCATTTTGCCAAATTTCATATAAAAAGGTGAAAAAATTCGATTGCAAAATTTATTTTCTATATTAAAATTCAACAATTTCAATAATTAGTTTATATTCTGAATTATAAAACACCTTAATTCGAATTAGATATTTCGAAAGAAATATAAGAAATATAAAACTCGCATTTGGGTAAAAAATTCAAATTTTCTAATTTCTAAATTTCAACACTATCGCATCTTTAAACAAATTTATTTCGCCCAACCACATCGAACAAAAATTTTAAATTTAAAAATTTCAAAGATGTTAATTTTTCAATAAATATTTTATCTTTTGAATTTGGACATATTCGAATTAAACATTAAAGATTTGAAATTTGTATTATATTTTTAAAATCCGTAAAATTTGGTTTCTAACGTTTATCGAAATTTAATGAGTCTACTATTTATCGAAATTTAATGAGTCGTAGAAAATTTTTAAATTTTTAAAAATCAATTTTAATTAACTTTTAAAATCAAGAATGTCGCAAAATTTCCCAACAATACTATTTCAAAAATTAAATATTTCATTTGACGTTAAATTTGAATAAAGTATTTGAGAATAATTAGTTTAGTTAGAATTTATGAATTACGCCGAATTTTATTTAAAGAGATTAAAAAATTCGATCCCAGAAATCCAATATTTTTAGTTTCAAAGTAATTAAATCTTTTAAAATTCAAAAATTTAAATTAATATTTTATATTCTAAAATTTAAAACACATAATTAAAGGTTGATATTTTGGAAATATTATGCATTTATATAAAAATTTTAAATCTGGTAATTCCATGCTGTTTTCAAATTAACAATTTATTGAAATTTAATCTTTCGAACAAAAATTTTAAATTTCTAAAAATCAATTTTAATTAAATTTTAAATTCAACTTTATTGCTAAAATTTCCCAACAATTATTTTTCAAAAATTACAATATTTTATTCGAAGTTAAATTAAAAAATATTTGAGTTAAGAATTAATTTTGAAGAAAATTTAGAAAATTTTATAATATTGATAATTCGAAATTATAAAAATCAAATTTAATTAAATTTTAAATTCAAGACTGTCAGTAAAATATTCCAATGTTAATATTTTATTCGAGGTTATATTTCGTTATATATTTGAGTTAATAATTTATTTGGAGGAAAATTTAGGATTTAACTATTTCAGAAGACAGTTTAATTACGAATTTTGCAAAATTTTATTCAATAAGATGTAAAAATTCGATTTCTAAAATTTAATATTCAATAACAATTAAAATTTTTAAAAATTCAACAAAAACATATTAAGTTGAGTTTGATATTTCGAAAGATTCAAAATTTGTATTAAATTTTAAAGAATTATTAATTTGGAATGAATAAAATTTGGTTTGGAAAACTAATGTTTCGTACAAACTGTCTAAATTCCTAAAAATCAATTTAAATTAAAATTTACAATAAATTGGCTCATTTAAAGATACCAGACAGTTCTGGGCTACCTTCGACGTCAGGAAGCGGGATTGCAGCATTTCTAAGATCTCCTTCAAGTTGCTCAGTTGTGCAGGGATCCAAGCTCGTGCCCTAGCCCTGAAGGGATTAAATTCTTAATTTCTTAAAACTGTCAAAATTTTAGAAAGTTTTGAGTTATCAGTTGAGTACATCGTAATGCATTATTTGGTTGAAGAATGCAAAAATTCTAGATTAAATTTAAATTCAGAATTCTTTATGTACAAAATTTGTATTAAAAATTAGAAATTTCATAAAAATCCAAAAATTTTAAAATCCAGAAAGAGGATTATAAAAAGTTATTGAACCAGCTAGGATTTAATTTTATCATTGGAATTGATTTTAATGCAAAAGATCGTTTCTGCGGGTCAAGATTAACAACTCCAAAGGGTAGAGAACTGTACGTCGAGGGTCGAGCATAAAATTGTGAATTTCTTTCAAGAGGAAAGCCAACTTACACAAGGAAGAGTCCGGATTTAGTTGATTTCTACATTATACAAGAGATCCAACAACCGCATATTTCTAGAAAATAGTGAAAATCTCTCATCGCCCGTCATTTTGACTGTTAGTTCCACGATTGTTAATAAGGAAAATCCACCTAGACCAACAAATAATAAAATCGATTGCGAATTATTTAGGAAATTGGTTGAATACAACACCAATCTTCTGGTTCAATCAAGCATTCGATTCAATTAGAAAATGAAGTGGAACTATTAATCAATAATATACAACAAGCAGCATGGGATGGCATCCCTATAATCCAAAACAATTATGATGCTCCTTCACTTATCCAGTTGAGATCAGGGAGTTGGTTAATGAAAAACGGAATGCAAGGAAAACATGGCAGAGAAACCGAGTACCACAAATCAAAACTGAAAAGAGAGAACTGAAAAATGAATCGGTCACCGATTCGTAGTCTTATAGACGAAAATGAAACTGAGTATTCTCTATGGAAAGCTACAAAAGCATTAAAAAGACCAAATATCAAATAACGCCACGAAAAAATAATGAGGGAAATTGGGTAACAAGTGCCAAACAGAAAGCAACTCTTTTCGCATCTCATCTTGAAGGAACGTTCCAACTATATGCTAGACAATCAGCGGACGAAAAGGAGAAAATATGTAGGGAAATACCACCTGTAACTCTACGAAAGTTGAAAGACGAAATTAACCATAACATAAATACGAAAAAATCTCCTGGCTATGATTTAACTACAGGTGAAATAGTGAAGACACTTCCTGAGAATGGAGGGCAAAAATTTCTTCATATAATCAATGGTTCATTTCCACTGAAATATGTACCTCTGCAATGGAAAATAGAAGAAATAACTATGATACCAAAGCCGAACAAACCACCCATTTTTGAGAAACTGTTATACAAAAGGATAAAACCTATAATACTTGAGAGAAAGCTAATACCACCACATCAGTTTGGATTTCGAGAAAGCCACTCCACCATAGAGCAAGTTCATGAACTTGAAAATAAGATAATATGCTCAACAATATTTTTGGATGTAGCACAGTACTTCGATAAAGTATAGCACCCTGGATTGGAAAAAAAACTGCATCGAGATTTGCCAAAAGAATACTTTCAGATATTGAAATCTTATATTGATAACAGATATTTTCGTGTTAGATGTGTAGAAGAACTTTCCGAGCTAAAGAGGGTACCATGCAGGGGTTCCCCAAGGTAGCGTGCTGAGGCCACTCTTGTATTTACTTTCCACAAGCGACTTACCAAACACACGCGGGATAACAATAGCATCATTCGCGGACGATGCTGCAATTTTACCTACTGGTATAAAGTAGACGCAGCAAGCATAAAACTGCAACGGGCTACGAACTAACTAACTGAACGGAAAAATGGCGCATTAAGCTAAATGAAGAAAAATCAACGCACGTTAACAATAGAATTAAATTCCAAACAAGCCTAATTTCTTGGAATGACTCTCGATGCTAAGTTAAAATGGAAAGAGCACATTAAAAAGAAAAAGGAGGATGTCACTTAACATTAAATGTAGAAATATGTATTGGCTACCTAATAAGTTGCTACTATACTAGCAAGTTTCCAAACCTATAAGGTATTCAGCTTTGGGGCTGTACTAAGAACCAAAATTAAAATAATACAAGCTTTTCAAAATAAAGTTACGTGGAATAGTGAACGCTCCTCGGTAAATAAAAAACGATAACCTACATAGGGACCTCCGGATGGAATACGTCAGCGAAGAGATAACAATTGATACAACGGCCGGGTCAACATTAAAATGTTGAGTTATGAGGTATGCTGAGTAACAGAAATAACGAAGGCTCCAAAGAAGAAATTGCTGGAATTGGGAAGACCACAATAGAGCGGCCAAAGTTTTAAAGACTAACTAATTTTTTATTTTATGTCTTTGCAAAATGAACATAAGAAAGATACTTACTTACTTTCTTTCCATTCAAAAGTTTGTTCAATTTGGATATTTTGGCAAATCCAGAAGTTCAGGTCCAACAATTTTAAATTTTTAACCTTCGAGCACAAAGTATAAAACCATTAGCAAATCCAGTGGGTAATATGCTCCCAAACGCCAGAAACTAATATAATATTTGGAGTTTTGGTAAATCTCTAGCTTAAACCACTTTATACTCGAAAAGCTGAAAACATTATATTTTATGTTTATAAGCAACATTATATTTAAGCTTAAGTTATAAAATACTAGCTAAGTGTAATTTTTAAAACCGTTGGGACTATATTGTTGATAATTTAGAGAAAATTAGTATTTCAATACAATGTTGAAGAATTTTCGTTTACAAAAATTTAAATTCAATACATGTTTTTTTCAACCGCGATTTTATTCAAAAACGCCCACAACGGAAACGATGTTGTTTACCTATCTAAAATCGAAATACTCTATGGGTTTAATGAAAAAATGTTTTTTTTTTTTGTAATGATATTGCCTAAAATTGGTTTACCCAAAACAATCAATCAAATTTTTTATTTTTAAAATGTCTTCTTGACAAAAAAAAGGACACAATTATAATATGGCCCAAGGCTTCTCGATAGAAGTCCTAAATCAATATCGTAAAAATATGCACTAACGACGGTCTAAAATTTCTAAAGTTTTTGCGTCAATTGAAAATGTCAAAAGATTGCAATGTAAATATAACTTGTGTTGTGGCGTATATACATGAGTAGATGTCTACTAATCATTTTACGAGTACATGACATACGTACATGTAATGAGAAGTAGATGAACAGCACACAAACGAAATGGGTCAATCATATGTGCAATCAATATATAATCGAAGTTATGTGTGACATAGACATTTGGAACAAATTTCTCTTGTTTTTCAATTACGAATTTTTATTGTGTACTACAACACGTCTATTTATGGCAAAATGGCTTTTTGATTGTAATCAACGTCGCCGCTCTACTGTATGTAATTGATAAACCAAATTTGTGTTTGACAAATCGTGCGAACCAACCACGTTTCAAATTCAAATTTATTTCTATATATATACGCATACGAGTATATGTTGATATAATCTTATCAAAATATGTTTAGTCACGTGGGCTTATTATATACAATATGTGTGTGTGTGTGTATGTGATAAGGATATACGGTTTGTATATAAGAATAATAAATTCATATACAGAGTGAGATATAAATTAATTAGACATTCTATATACGTATTCATTATATTCGAGCAAAATTTATTAAAATTTATTGTACGTATCTACGGGTTCCGTATCTATATATTTCAAGAAGAGAAGGATCAAATAAATATATCCTTTAATATATGTCAACATGAACTCAAAATTCAATTTAAGTTTCTCGTTCAACAAAATATGTAATTTACGTATTCGTTACAAATGTTGGTTCGGTCCATGTTTAACACCTGAGCTTGAAACGTGACCAAAACTTTGTTACTCAGAAACTAAAGATTTTTTTTTTGTAAATTTCTTTTCTTATCATAAATACAGTCTACAAACTTTCGTTATTATGATATTCATATATGTAGAAGACGTAGGTTTATAAATTAGTCCTTTAATTCTGAGTGAGGTGAAAATGAACTTGGAACCTGAAAATAATTAGTTATTTTGATTGTCAAAAGTTTTGGATTATAGTTTGGGTTAAATTATGTCGGATCTTCTACCAACTAATTTTGCTATAATAAAGAATAGGAGACACATATAGGTGGGCACACAGAATATAACAAATGTGAATTTCGGATTAATTTGCTATATATTCGAAAGCATTCGATGTTCAACATATCAAAACCTGAAACTCTACAATCAATAAATAGATGTTTATTAAATTAAACTTGCGATAGACATCAAAGAGTTCAAAAAAGAGTTCCATATCAGCCATAAGAGCTATTATTTGACGAACACCTTGTGCTCCTCGTAATGAAGTACATACTTCAACTAGCTTCTCCCACTTCTACATAAACTGAATTTGACTAATGAACTAATTCAAACTGAATTTGACTAATGAACGGTGTCAGTACAGACGAAAACCAACCGGTTGAATATTTGACAAGAGATTATTCTCTGCCATTTGAAATGTGCGTATGAACGAGGAGCTCATCGTTACAACCTTCGAAGTAACCCTAGAGATTTGAACATAAACCAAATAGTGTATGTTCAAAATTTCGCTCAAAGCGATACATCGCGGAAATTCACCGCAAAGTTAGCTCCAAAATTCATAGAAGCCCGGGTGATTCGTAAAATCGGAACCGTAGCGCATGAGTTAGTTTCTCCTAATGGTAAAAACAGTGGCATCTTTCATGCAAAAGATATTCGTTTCTAATAATCATATTATTCCAACCTAACATGTCTTTAACTATGTTTAATTATTAGAAGTTACTTCCGGTTAAATTATTTCGAGTACGCTTTCCTTTCGTGACATGCAGTACTTATAATAAATTCAATATCTTGAAGCAACAGGAAACTATTTCGTAAGTAATTGTACAGCCCGGCAAATGAGACACTCAGGGATATTTGTTTCAAAAATATACAAGAGCCGCAACAAGTAGCTTGTAGCAGCAGCAACAAAACCGTTATCCAGGGTCCCATTATGCTAGCCCATTATATATATTAAGGCTGTAAAATAAATAATCATGTTGCGGTTGAGTAGGCGTATGTGACTGTTTTTGTATGTCTATAGTAGTGAAATCAGAGCAGGTCGTCAGTATAGCCTCCGGCACAAATTTGGTATGTATACAAATTCAACTTCATTGGGACCAACCGAGAACTCGAACAATTGAAACAGCAGATAATAAATTAAACAAACAATTCACTAATATCCGATTTTGTTTCACTTTAATCCACCTCACGCTCCACACTTCGGTGGATTGTGGGAATCTGCAATTAATTTTTTAAAATATCATTTAAAAAGAGTATAGCAGCATATATAAATGATATAAATGATTACTCTGATAGACGACACTGGCGATGATCCAGTTTAACAATTATTCCTGAACCTAGGCTGGATAATGCACCGCTAAATAATCAAATCTAAATTATAGAATATAAAGCAGCTGCGCAACATACCAAATAGAAATTAAAAAATTATCGCTAGAGTAGTCGATTGGACGTACTATACTCCAACCGGTAATTTTAAGTCAGAATTCCAAATTTCCCTAAACCACATCAAAAAGCTAGTTAAAATTTCAATTTCATAATTAGAAAATCGATTTTGATTAGCTACAGTAAAAAATGACATTTCAAACGACACAAAACATTGGGGGTATTCAGAGTTCTCAGGACAGATAGAAATTTGAAATTCAAATTTATTTAGAATCAGATAAAATTGAATTTTGTCAACACGATGAAATCTGGAAATCTACAATCAACTTTATCGACTTGTTTTAAATGATTCAAAACTGCGAAAATTAAAATTTGGAAACAATAAGCAACCACGGATATTATGAAATTTGGAAAATGTATAAAATTGGATTTGGAGTTTCGAATTATTCAGAGGATGAACTAATTCGAAATTCGACATGCTAAAATCTGTTAAATTATTAAAACTTTGAATTTTGAACAGATCCAACCTCCAGAACTGTAAAAGTCAACTTTGATTGGAAATTTTCAAAAAATTTGAAATTTCGGTAAACTATTTTGAAATTTTTGTGTTAAGCTTGATGATTTGTGACCTCAGATCGAGACTTGATGATGTAAAAATTTTAATTTTGATACACTCCACTAAAAATTGACATTTCAAAAGAACTAAAGCTTTAATTTGAAAAGCTTCTATAAAAATTCAGACATTGGAACAATTTGAAATTTTGAAATCAGATTTTAAATTGTTGAATTTAAAAAATATGTTAAAAAATTAAACACTAACCTTAATTTTGGAATTTGTTAAATTATTAATAACTAAAATTCGAAATTTGTCTCACTAAAAATTTATAAAATCCATTTAATCACAACTGATTCAAATTTGAAACTAGAAATTGTTTATGATGTAAACTGAAATACATTGAAAATTTTTGACAATTTTTTATAAAATACAATTCGAGTGCCGAAACTCATTTGAACCTTTAATCTGAATTTTAATCAATGTTATGCTTTTAACAATAATTGAAATTCAAAATTGTAGGTTTACGTAAAATTAGGAGGTTATACAATTTTTATAGACTTCGAAATCCGAAACATTTTTGCGCGAATTTTCAGACAAACTAAATCAAAATTTGACATGATTCCTAATTACAAAATTCTAAATTATCCCAATGAAAATTTATAAAATTCAATTATACAGAATTTTCTGAGTGAAGTTTGAAACAAAAAATTATTTATGATGATAAAGGAAATACATTGAAGCTTGACAACAGCCAAATTTGTTAAACGAAATTTTAAGTTCAGATTAAATCCAAATTTTTAATTCAGATTTTCTATAAAATACAATTCGAATGCCGAAAATCATATAAATAATTAATCCAAATTCTGAATTGTATACTTACGAAAATTTAGGTTACAGAATTTTTAAAAACTACATACATCGAAAGCCGAAACACAAATTTTATAATTTTTAGATTTAAAAAAAATAGAATTCGAATGCCGAAACTCAATAAAATTTCTAAATCTATCTGTTCAATTTTTATAATAATTAAATTAAAATTTTTGAAAACAGATTTTCTATTAAAATTTGAGATGCTTACGTAAAATAAGGTTTCAAATTTTTATAATCTACATCGCAAGCCAAAAAACCAATTTTATTAATTTTAATTTTAATTATGAAATTTTTTAAATTATGTCAAAATTTAGAATTATATATACAATTCGAAAACTAGAATTTCACTTTATAATTTATAATTTGTCCAAATGGAAATTTATAAAATTCATTTATTCAGAATTTTCAGTATCGTTTTATCGAAATTTTGAGTTTAGTTCACATCAAAATTTGAAATTCAGATTTTCTATACAATACAATTCGAATGCCGAAACTGATAAAAATTGTTAATCTAAATTTTAGCAGATTTTAAAATCTGAAAATATCTTAAATTAGAAAATTTTGTTTTGCGAATTCATAATTTTGATAAGATAAAATTTACCGAAATTTTTTAAAATTCGAATTGAATCTAACAGAAAATTGTTTTATGTAAAATTCTGTTTGAAATATTCAAATTTCGGTAAAATTCACATTTCCAGGTTATATGTAATTTTAAAATTAATTATTAAATTAGATCGAAATATTGGAAATTTGAATAAGTCACGTTTGACACTTTGACACTCTAACCGAAATTTTGGGTTTTGATTTTGTATAAAATAAATTAAATTTTGAAAGTCTTGTAACATTTGACATTACATACATGTTCAACTTATATGTTTACTAAGTAAAATTAGAAAACAAAAATACAATAATTAAAAATAATTCGATGTTAAATTCGAAAGGAAACATTTGACTAATTTTGAATAATTTAAAACGTTCAAAAATTTTTATTTGGGAACAATAAGCTAAGACCGATCGATTCAAACAAAAATTATGAAATTTGAAAAATGTAGAAAATTGGATTATTCAAAATTTTCAGAAATGATTAAACTTTTGGAATTCAGATTTATTCAGACGATGGACTAATTCAAAATTCGATATGCTAAAATCTGTTAAATTATTTAAACTTTGAATTTTGAAGAGACCCAACATTGTGTAAAATAAACTTGACATCTGTAAAAGTCAACTTTAATTTTCAAAATTTTAAAATTTGAATTGATTTTTCAGAAATTAGTTTAGACTTAAGTGTATTTAGGGAGTTCAAAATTTTCATAAAAAAATTCAACAATGCAAATTTTCCAAATTTTTCAAAATTCGATAAAATTTGAATTGCATCCTTACGTAAAGTTAATTTTCAAATTTTTATAATCTGCATCGAAAGCCAAAAGAACAATTTTATTAATTTTAATTTTAATTTAAAATTTATGCGTGAAATTTCGGACAAACTAAATCGAAACATGGCATTAAATTGGCATCAAATTAGAATTTCAGTTTATAATTTAAAATTTTTCTCAATGAAAATTTATAAAATTCAATTATTCAGAATTTTTAGTACTGATTGAAATTTGAAACTAAAAATTGTTTATAATGAAAATAGAAATATGTTGGAATTCGACACATCAAAATCGGATAATCGCAAATTTGAGTTCAGAGTTTAAAAAATAGAACTTTATTGCCGAAACTTAATTAAATCTCCAAAAATTGAACAAAATTATATAAACTACATCGAAATTCGATATTACGAAATTTTTTAATTAAAATTTCAAATTTTGCACCAATTTCTATTATAAAAAAAATATTTCGGGTAACTAAATCAAAATTTAACACTTAACAAATTATGTAGAAAATCCACTAAAATTCGAAATTTGTATCCCTAAAAATTTATAAAATCCATTTAATCACAACTGATTCAAATTTGAAACTAAAAATTGTTTATGATGAAAACTGAAATACATTGAAAATTTTGACAACCTAAATCGAAATTTAACATGATTCCTAAAATTGAAATTTGTTAAATTATGTCCCAATTTAGAATTATATAAAATTCGCAAACTAGAATCCTGCTGAAATTCGAAATTACCCCAATGAATATTTATAAAATTCAGGATATTCAGAATTTTCTGAGTGAAGTTTGAAACAAAAAATTATTTATGATGATAAAGGAAATACATAATTTTGCGTGACACGAAATTTCGAATTTAGATTTTAAAAAAATAGAATTCGAATGCCGAAACTCAATTAAATCTCTAAAATTGAACTTAATCTGTTCAACGGTTATAATAATTTAAATTTTTGATCTCAGATTTTTTATTAAATTTGAAATGTATACTTACGTAAAATAAGGTTACAAATTTTTATTATCTACATCGAAATTTTTAGGATTGCACTAAAATTTATAAAATTCAATTATACAGAATTTTCAGTACCGCTTTATCGAAATTTTGAGTTTAGTTCAAATCAAAATTTGAAATTCAGATTTTCTATACAATACAATTCGAATGCCGAAACTCATTAAAATTGTTAATCTATTTGATACAGTAAAAATACAAAACATTGATATAATTTTCGTCAGATATAATTTTCGAAATTTGTAATTTATAACCGATTTCCTAAATTTCATTAAGACATATTGTAATCGCTAATTAAATTGGTTAGTGTGAAATTAATACAACGCCCTAATTTTTTTTTAATGCAGATAACCACATAACATGGCACTTTCAAACTTGTATCGTAATATTGGGAAATAGGGAGATAACTTGCTAGAAAATTCCTTACTCTCTGCGTACTTTCACCGAATACTTAACGTGTCCCACACGGTCAAAAGTGTGGTCAATAAAATGCCAATAGCATTGTGTAGACTTAATTACCTTTATAATATCTCGTATAACAACATCACACAAATTCTTTCTTGATACTTTTAATTGCTTGTACTTAAAAAAAAAATTAAATCATCGTACCTACATTGAATGAAAGTACAAAATAAAAAAACCGCACATTGTTAATACGCAAAACGTATAAGAAATTAGTCCGCGCGCTCATCGTCTGATTTAGAGATGAAACGAAAATTGATTTATCGGCTTTAGATAAATATTGTAAACATTTAAAATACTCTGACACCAATAAAACTTCATTCCAGCGATAACAAAACGACAATCTGTCTAGTAGAATGACATCTCGCAAAAAAAAAAAAAAAAAAATTACTTGCGTCTAATAATTGTATTTTGACATTCACCTTAAATTGTGTCGCATCATTCGCATTTCGAAACCTATAGCTATACTGACACTGATGTCGGCAACTTAATTAATATTATTTGATCTTTCTATTAAGTATTGCTCGTATTATTATAACTATTTTGCTACATACTCATACACACGCGCGCGTGATGTACAAACGTACATAAACTATTTTACAAACAGCATAAAACAAGAAACTATCATAATCAATTAAATTCAAGTGTAATTTCATAATCAAAATAACCTTCTAAGCTATTATTAGACGCATGTATATATACTAGTTGCTGTTAGAGGTTTGCCACAAAACCACAAAATACCAACAAACAAACTAAAATATAAATGCAAATTAATCAAATCCGGGGGGCCGGGTGGTATAATTGTGCTCACGAATGTAACTTAAATATTCAAAACTATATAAAAAAATATTAATAATTTTTTTTTTTTTATGTTTTATAAACATTTTTATTATTATAAACTATAATATATAAATATATAAGTATGTATATATTATAGAAAAGTAGTCAAACTAGACGACAGTTTTGTGTTTAGTGTCAATGCAATTGGTTGATAAAGTAAAACTGGTTTTCCACCACACTAAGTGCAGTTTTAAAATTAATATTTTTTAGAGATGCATCGAAATGTTAAAATGTGTTTTGTTTTCGACTTTATAGTTTTAATTTACATACATAACATACATACATACATACATACAGCTGGGTATGTGGTGTTGAAAGGAAACTTAAATCAAACTAAGATTTTTATCTGCGTTACATTTGGCTTGTGTTGTGGGAAAATTTTGCGGATTTGTGAAAGCTATAAATTGTATATAAAAATTAAAAACGCGTTGATTATAAAGAGACGAACAATAAATTTATTTGATTATTTTAGGTCAAAGATGTTTTAAGAATTTCGTTTAGTCTGCAAAATTTGAATAAAAAAAATTTATTTTTTTTATTTTTTTTCGTGTCGAAGAAAAAGGTCACAAATGACAAACTCATTAGCAATTAGGACATTTCATGACCCCTAACAAAATTAAAAGGTTCTACTGTTTATAGGATTGGGGAGGGACCACAGTGCGTTAAATTCCAGCCCACATTATTATTGTAGAGATATATTGTACCTGTATGTCTCTCAATCCCATGGCACAAATTTGATACAACGATACACCGAATCCATCAAAAACTATTAACATTTGGATCATCAGGTGCCAATTTCTTAGGTTATAAGATTCCCCTCCTCTTATTGTTTCTTGAGCCCGTGTATTGTTCACAATTTTATTTTGATTGTGAACGATATTTTGACAGGAACAAACTCGTGGCAGTACCTTATTTTATGACCTATTCAAGGCTACAGTTCACAAGAAATCTATAACCTTGCCATTTACATAAAAGGTTTACTGAAAAGAGAAGCTAGTGCTCTAATTCGTCATTTTAGATTTGATAAAGCGAATTACACGGAACTTTCCAACTGTAATTTTGCCAACGATTGTAATTTTTGGACCTACACCATATCACATCGCAGACAGTTGATCAAGGAATAGGGTTTTTGATTTAATTGTCTCAGTGCCAAGTATCAAGCCTAGCAAAGGGCAGATGTACTGAGTATTTTTTAAGAGAAATCAATGAATGTTTATTTCAGTGTAAAGAGGAAGGTATGCCATTAACATTTGAAAATAATATCAGCCAAATGGCCAACACGCTTGCAGCACCATATCATTTTCATGAAATTTCCATGACCAATTCGTACATTTCTAGCTGAATATCCTCGATAACTTCACGGATTCCATCTTTAAGGTCCTTGAATCGATTGTGGAGCATTGGCATAGACCTTATCTTTCACGTGGTTCTAAAGAAAAAAGTGTAAAGGTGTTAAATCACAAGATCTCGGTGGCCAATTGTGATCACCTCTTCGAGAAATAACACGGTCCGGAAACTTTTTTTGCAAACTTGCGATTGTTTCGTTGCTTGTGTGGCACGTAGCGCCATCTTACTAAAAATAAACGTCATCCACATCAATATCTTCCAATTCCGGTCATAAAAAATCATTAATCATAGCTCGATAGCGGAATCCATTCACCGTAACAGTTACACAAGCCTAATTTTCGAAAAAGAAAGGTCTTATCACACCGCCAGCTCAAAACCCGCACTAAACAGTGACATGTTGAGGATGGAGAGGCTTTTCAACAATCATTTTTGGATTTTCTGAGCCTCAAATGCGACAATTCTGCTTATTAACGTAGCCTCCGAGGTAAAAATGGGGTCATCACTGAAGATGATTTTTCGATGAAAATCCGGATAATTTTGATGTATTTGTCTCCTAGCGATTGTTGGTTCTCAATCGTCTACTCTCGAAATTAATCTCAATGATTCTGACACAACAGTGCTCGATTTTCATTGGAACCCGATCATCGATGAGCTGCTCGACAAGTAGTAGCCGCAAACAAAGAAACTAAAGTGGAATACACCACGACCGGCTGAACGGCGAAACTACAGGCTGACGTTTCGCAATGCTTTACAATAACTATAGCCGAGATTAGTGTTCCGCGTTGGCTTGGCATGAAGCAAGCTGCAACAATAACTTTTCACGCAGACTCTGCGAATAATACGGCGATATATATTGGCACAGAATACAACATATTGTGCTTGTCACGAGTTATCACCAGCGGCACTAGAAAGCCAGTCTCCAAGGAGCGGCAGCTGCCAATGAATCAACACCGTTAATTTCAACCGTGATAGCACTTATATTGCATTTCTGTCACACTATAGGGCGGTATCCAACTCGACTGAACTCGAATATTGCGGTCCATCAAATATTCGACTGAGCGGGTCACGAGGAACTAGTTGTGATCGACAGATTTGTTAGCCGATGAGGCTACTGTGCAACACCATACAGCGATAACGGCAGTCAATTCTATCAAATGACAAATTTATCGCACCTGCCAGTACCACATCATGGTGGGGTATTGGAATCAGCGGTTCGATCAACTAAATACCATTTAGTGCGGATCATCGGCAAACAACCGATTCGTTTGTATTAACTAAACACACTTCTAATACGTATCAAAGCATACCGTAACTTCGGGCCGATCATCGCACTACATGATGATCTTGAGGGAGGTTCTTTATTGGACCAATAGCCACACCAGAACGAATTTTTCAAGACGTTCCAGATAACAGAATAAAATATTGGCAGCAGTTTTAAGCGAATTTATATGGTAAATTGGCATAAGCAGAACCAAATCTACAAATTAACAGCGTTGGCGTTTTCAATGGGCTAGACGGGTTGATACGTGCAGTAATGATCGAGTACAACAGCGACCACAAAATATCTGATGGTCTACGATTCATCAAACATCAATACAGTGACTAGTCCAGAAGAAGTGTCGGCTAACTTCAGCAAACGAGGCAATTTCAAATCGGACTGGTTCGATCGAGATCCCAATCTACGAGATATAAAAAATGTAAATTAATTGTGTCGCGTACTGTATGGAATGTGTCTCCGTCTTGTTAGACCAAATGTCTCTGATGTCAACACCATCCAATTGAGGCACAAAATAGTAAGTAATCATGTCTCTATATACCGGTCTCTGTTGACTGTAACGTTTTAAATACCATAATTTTTGAAAACATATGGCCCGATGCTTTCTTCGGCCCATAAAGCTTTTTCTAGATGTAATGGCTCGCGGATTATCTTTACTACAAAAAAATTTTGTAAGGAAAGTTTACATCGATATCAATATTGACTAATTGCTCTAATGGACGATAATGTTCAAAGTTAATTGTTGCTCTAGCGTAAGTCTATTCATTATTAAATGGCAAACCAAACTAATCAAAGATCAACTCGAAACACCATTTACAAATCATTCGTCGTAAATAGACTTTCTGAAATAAAGTAAGCTCTAGGAATTCACCTAACAGAAGTTATTGGGGATGCAGCAGCACTGGAACTGAAGCTTGTTATGGCAATTAAGTTCCGCATTCGTAAACTTACTTGGGCAGCTAGTCGTAAGATTTTATCGAGATTCAATAAATTCCGTGAGCAGGATGAAATCTACGTTGAAGTCTTCCATCACGATAACTATTGATAGAGATGATGAATCAATAATATCTAGATGCCCTATGTATCTCGATACATTCGGAATGGCTACTAATTGAATTTGCTCTGCTTATAAAAACGGCAACTTTCTTGAGCACAAGGCCGACTACATCTGACCTAACGTTTGCTATTGATCCCCCCGCCCATAATTAGTTTCAGTATAGTTGAAGGGCCGTTACCTTTAGTTATTTCCGAAAACCCAATCGAACAAAGATTATCCTAACCTCACTTTTTATTAAAATACTTTTTTAACACATTTCTTCAACGCCCTGTAGTTAACAAATATTGAACATTTCATTTTCTCTATAGGTTTCCTTTAATCTTTACCACCTTACACACATTTCAGAATTTTTTCAAAATTTTGGACCTTCAACTTCACAGATAAAAGAAGAGAGACCTACAATTTTTGGTACCTTCATTTAATTATTAATTAATTAAATTATATATAGTTCAAAAGTTATAAGCCTGTGACAGACTAGACAAACGGACAATGGATTGAGACCATAAGGGTTCCGTTTTATATTTTATGTGCGGATCCCTAAAAATTGACAGTTTAAGATCCATCACACAAAGTGTGTTAAGCAAGATAATATAATACGAAGAATTCCATACATGCAAAAAGCAATCTCCTATATCAATAGAAGGCCGCATCGTAAACTGCAACTTATCTTTCGAGGCCAGTCATTCGATAATATTTTGATGACATTTTATATTTCAAAAAAAAAAACGCCAGAAATACCAAATTTTAAATTTATGTCAATCAACAATCATTTAGCAAATTTATAGTTTCTAAATCTTTGAACCCGGTTAATGTCACCATAAAAAACGAAAAATAATAAAAAAAAATTGCAACACTAAATAATATTCTTATACGATGCCATTTTTATTATCAACTACACACAGAAGAAAAATAAAAATAAAAGAAGCGAATTCTGAGTACCCTCATAATTTTAAAATAAAATAAAATAAAAAATTAAATAAATAAAAAAAAAAAAAATTCAGGCTATTTTTAAACATTATTATCTCTTATCATTTTATGATTTCATTTTTTCTTCATTAAATATTTGAACCAAAACAATAAATAAATTTTCGTTCTAGAATGTAAACCAACGAAGTATATAGACATTCATATATTTCCAAGCCGCGCGAATTAATAAAAATTTTAAATATCAACTTACCATGTGTTCCACCCCCAAATCCTAGTATGTTCTTCTCGCTCGTTATTACTAATATTATTAATTTTATTAATTGTAAAACACAAAACAAATAAACTTTTCGACAGCACAAAAACACTAAACAATTTTTTTTTATAGAATTTAACTCCAAAATTTGTAGAATTTTTTATTAAACACCAAAAAAAATTAAATAATTTACGAAGACAAAATCATCTCAAAATGATAACAAAAATTAATTAACTTTACACTTAATTTAACGTGAAATTAATTAATTTAAATTACACAATTTTATTTTTATTTATATTTTTTAACACACACAATATATAAGATAAATATTTTTAATTATGTTAGCAGATTATAACACTTGCAGCATAGTTACAATATATAGAAATACTGAAAATAAATAAGAAAACAAAATAAATTTGTTAATTAATTAGAAAGGATTTAAAATAACATAAAATAATTTTATCAAGCTAATTTGAGATTTATTACCGAATTATTTCATTTATGAACAACGACAACTATTTAATGTGAACGACACGACGTTCATCGATGGTTTATTCGTTTAGCGAAAATAAAATCGTTCCAGTCAATTCATTCAAAAAATCTCAAAATTTAGATTTCAATATCTTAATAGGGGTAGCAAGGAATCGCATAAAATAATTATCCGTTTAATTGGAAATAATAATTAGCATGCACTGTATTAGACAATCCAGGCTGTATAACCCTAATGGTATTATAATTTTGTAAATAGTTAACAAAACAAATGACAAACCACAACCAAACGTCATAGTTCTAAACTACCATGTTAGAACTAATTCAATTTTAATCCAATTAGAATTTAAGCGTTTCAGGTTGCAAAAACGAATTACTTTCATTAAAAAGCCAAAAAATACGTTCACTTAATTATTCTGGCGATATTTATTGACTTATTTCATGTACTCTCGGAACCTGGGTCCAAATCTCTGGCAAGGAGCGTTAATGAATATTTATCATTTTCCTCCAAACGTGAACTTTTCAGAAAAAAATTCGGGGCCAATATATTTCTCTGGTGAATGAATTCCCTATGAGCTTATTGGACGAAGAATTTAAAGTGCTATTTTATACACAATCGGAACCTGAGTTCAAATCTCTGGCAAAGGGTGTTAATGGCCATTTATAATTTTTGGCCAAACTCCAACTTTACAGAAAAAAATTCGGACCCAATTTATTTTTCTGGATAATGGATTCCTTTTGAGCTTGTTGGACAAACAATTTAATGAACTATTTCAAGTACTATCGGAACTTGAGTCCAAATCTCTGGCAAAGTGTGTTAAGAGCCATTTATCATTTTCGGCCAAACTCGAAGTTCCAGAAAAAAATTCGTGGCCAATTAATTTATTTTTTATTTTTTTTTTATTTCGATGGTATTTGAGATTGTTAGTCGAGGAATTTGATGGGCATGTACTATCGGAACCAAATCTCTAGCAAAGGTTGTTAATGTTTTTTTTCAATTTTTGGCCATACGCGACTATTCTAGAAAAAATGCAGTGCCAATTTATTTTTCGGGATAATTGATATCTTCAATTTCATGAGTTCAGGATCCGATAATTCATAATATAGTTCATTAAATTCCTTGTTTAACAAATTAAGCTGCGAACCATCATCCAAAGAAATAAATTGGCTCAGAGTTTTTCTCTAGAAAGTTCGAGTTTGTCCGACAGTGATAAATGGTCATTAACACCGCATGCCAGAGATGAAATAGCTCATTAAATTCTTCGTCCAATAAGCCAAAAAGTATTATATTATCCCGATAATTAAATTCACCCCGATTTTTTTCTGTAAGGTTCGAGTTTGGCCGGAAATAAAAAATAGCCATGAACACACCTCGCCAGAGATTTCGATTTGTCCAACTAGATTAAATGAATTCCCTTATCCAGAGAAATAAATTGACCCCGAACTTTTTTCTGGAAATTACTTTAAGTACATAAAGTGCTTTAAATTTGTTAAAGACGCTTTTATGCGCTATAGTTAAATGATCTGGATTCAAAAGTTCGACCTCATTATCATCCAACGTTTTAAGAGTGATGAGTTCTAAATATCAAAAAATGCGGGAACCTTTTAGTACTCGGACACGTAACATTGCGGAGTGTAGATCCAATTGAGTGAATATATGCATCTCATCCGTACGTAATCAGAAAATGGTTTTGACGGAAATAAATCCCGGAAAGTATGGGTTTGACCAAGGATGATTTCTGGGTGATCATTACCAGTGTTTATTGTTGTAGGAAGATTATAAAAGTAGACTCCCGGAATATCTAGGAACTTTTCACAACCTTTTCCAAGTATGCAAATACTGACCCCACTATCGAGCAATCCGTTGAAAGCTTCACCCAATAGTTCAACCTCTGCATATGGACGAAGATCATTCACGTTTGATAATAAAGACGTCATTGGCAGTATCGTTCATTACTGTTTTGTTTGAATGTAGCATCGAAATTCGTGTCAGTTGTAATTGTTTGAGAGAACTAATCTGATCCGTACGTAATTTGGCTGTAGGTATCCTAGCCAAATCTGCGTTTGTATTGCTCGCTACATCTATAATCTCTCGTTCATTCCCCAAGGAGGGAGTTCTGGATAAACCCATCTCCCTTGACAAGTTTCCCAAGTTACTACGCAACATCTTTTTTTGTAAGCATAGCTTGCTCTCCGCGACAACCTGTCAGGTACTCCACAACCAAAACAAAATGTATGAAACAGGAGCACGTTGCCATGCTTAATGAAATGCTAATCACGAAAGATATTCCAACATTGTTCGATTAGATTAGTGGGATATTCACGCCTTACATAGTGATGGTCTTCGCAATGATCCTCCAGGGAAATTCATTGCACTTAGCTCTCGGCCACATTGCTCTAGGGTGCGGTTAAAATCCGTGAAATGGCTTTGTTCTAATTCATATACTGACCGTTTTGAGCATAACATTTCGGGAACAAATGTGTGGAAGATGAGCTGAATGGCGTGTAAGTTTCAATCAAAGTTACCAAAAGATGTATACAGGGAGGCGTGATGCCACCACTCCTGTGGCGTTTGGTGATTGACTATTTACTTGTTAACACAATGTGCCTTAAGTATTGTGGGGGCATGGTGCACTGATAAGAATCTACACGTCAACCAGTCTATTGACTGGTTGAATTGTCTTTAATAGGTGTATCTGTTGTCTGGACCAACCCGTCCCTTCACTTTTTCGGAGACCGATTACCACCTGTAACCAAGTCAAGCACCTTGATGTTATCTTAGGGAGCAAACTCACCTGGAAATATCATCTATAGATTGCAAACTTCAGAAAGCTACTGCCATATTTTGGCAGTGTAGAAGAGCTTTTGTGAAATCCTGGGGTTTTTTTATCGTGCATTGGAGCATGAAATGTACTGTTTTATCGTGGTGAATAAACCGTTTTTTTTACCAGAGATTGATATGGTTAGTGATAGATTACTTCCTGAATTTAATTTCTCCAATTTATTCTCAGTGGTATATTTATCAAGAGATTTGTGGATTTCGGAGAATTTTCTCAAATAATTAGACGAGTAATTACTGTCCTTGGTCTGAGATCTGAGATCTTTTGGCAGTCTAGGTTCGCTATGCACTGTTTTTCTGGTGGAATTCATAGCGCTGACACATAATGTTATTGTGGCTGTTATGATAGCAGCTCTACTCAATTCATTAAATAATTTTTTGATAATTTCTAAACTTGTCCAAAACATTGTGTCATCGAAGGCGATGAGGTCGCACACTATTTGACCAAAGCCGATCCCCATTTAATACACCAAACAAAAAAGATAATACGCTTTGGAAGATCGAAAGCTACAGTGGTTTGCTTCCACTAACTGGTGTATGTGAACCCAATTGGGGATCTACTAATTATGCTTTGTCTTTAAAAAGGACCAGCTAAGAAATTTGGTTTCGATTCTTACGGGACATGGTCGTTTTAAGAACCATCTCTTTGAATTGCACTTTATGTGCAACTTTCTTTTGATTGTTGGATGCTATTAATATTAAGGCGTATAGTTATGCAAATCCTGAAGTGATTATATGAATGAAACCTAAATCATTGCCAGATATGTCAATACTGATAGCCGGGACACCTCCAATAAGTTTGTGGTGCGTTGGCTAGGGCAGTCGCAACAAGCCGAAGGATAGAAAGCAGCGTTCGCAACCGAGAAAGGAAAAAGCGTATAAAACTTTTATAGTATAACACGTCCGCGATAGTTATCATCAACCACGTTCCATATGTCGAGTTAAAGTCAATTCTGGGTCGCGACAAACGATCATCTCCTTCAAGAACATCTCAAATGATTTTTCGGACATCACCATGTGATCCAATTTGAAGCTGGTCAATTTCAAACGGAATTCTATTTACATTTTGGAATGTTAGGACGTTGATGTGCCGTGCAATGGCGAATCAGGTACCAACCTACCACCTATACGTCACCACCGGGAATAAAACCTGTGTTCTTGGGGTCGATTGGTCCGAGCCATTGAAGATTTCCATTTCTATTTAATCGACGGTAATCAAAGCTTGCTTTTATTTGACACTTTTTGAGCAGGCAATAAATTTTGTAATTTGCAAAATGTATGCAATTTCTAAAAAATATCTTAGATGTTTGGAATTAAATAAGAAAAATGCAGAAAAATTTCGAATTGTGAAGTAGTATTTTGTTGCCAATTTTAACAATTGCTTAAGCCTCTTCTATTTACAATCTACAAACTCCACATAGTGTTCGACTGTGTGTGCAACAGAGTAACACCTGTTGATTATCAAAACTATTTTAATTCAATATTTTCCATTTTATATTACACGAGACGAGATTGATCGGGATTTTAATTCCCAAAAATTAAAAACATCTTATATTCTAACCAATAATATTTAAACCTATAATTATTTCGAAACACGACCGCATCTCCACGCCTCTAACCCCAAACCATAACAACCAAATCAATATATACATAATATGTTTGTATATTTAAATCAACAGGTTTTCTAAATTTCTTATCTATGTTTTTTTGGATTACTCGTACTCGTTTCTAAAATTTATAAAAATTATAACACGAGCAATTTCTAATCAATCGATATTGCCACTCTCTCTTTCCGTCTATATACAATACATTATACATACGTACTTCTAATATTTGTTATCTACATAATATATGAACAATTGAGATTTGTTACCAAGATTATGCTCCCTATACTGTCTATGCAAAATAACGAGTATTAAAAGCTTAATTCGTGCTCAATATTTTAGGGGGATTAGAAATTAAAATATAAAAGTTCTAATTGTTTACTTAAATAAACGATAATTAGAGGGGATTTAGATAATGTAATTTAATACATTTGTTTTAATTATTATTTTAATCACTGTGGATTTACTTTAATATTTCTTTACCAACCATATTTTGTTATCATTAAACTTTTTTCTGGTGATAACATAAAATTGATCCACAGGTACACTCGTATAAAATACTATAAACTTTTTAGACAGTTTGAGCTAATGCCGTGTTTCAGATATGCTACTACAATTGGGGATTAACATCAATATGAGGCGCAGAGAGGGCTGGACTCCATTATTTTAACTCAAACAAAATACCGTCAGTCTACACAACATTTCTAAAAATTAAAAATTCACATTTGTCAACTATCGATAATATGATTCAAAATCTAAGTTGCAGATTAATTATTTATCTAAAGTGTCACAAGCAAATACCAGCAACATTACTCCTGATGACAATATTCAGTTGATTTACTTCTTGTAGCTCATTGTGCAAACTGTTTCAATCTAGAATTACTCTAAAGTTTTACAACATTTTAAGATATAAAACGAACAAACATTTTTAAATTAAAATAGATTTAAAAAAAAAATTTAAAAAAAATTACGAAATTGAAATTTTAACAATTTTTTAAACTTAAAATGTTTCTGATTAAATAATAAAAAATTTACTGAAACTTCACAAAAATATTTAACGGTTGTTTTAAAGTTTTAAAACATTCTAAGAATTACTACGAACAAATATTTTTTAATTACGCGCTTTTAGTAGATTTAAAAAAAATAATGAACTTCAGAATTTAACAGTTATCTAAACTGACAAAAATTGAATCATAAGAACTCATTCTAGTTTTAAGAATTGTTCCAATCCGTGATTAATTTAATATTTATGAAACTCGAAAAATGAATCCAGAATTTTATAAGTTTAAAAATTTTAGGAAATTTCAATATAGAAATGCTTAAAACTGGCTCGTCTAATTTTTAAAATTAATTAAATTTATAAAACTTAAAAAGTATTTTAAATTAAATAATGTAAAAGCTATTCTTGAATTTAAAATATTTAACGTTTTTTTTAAGTTTTAAAAAATTTTAAAAATTTTGACAATAAAATATTTTTAAACCGTGGAATTTAAAAGTTACAAAAATTTTAAAAAAGTTTACGAAATTAAAATTTTAACAATTTCCTAAACTTACAAAAATTGAATAATAGAAAATAATTTATTTGTACGAATTCTTCCAATTCGTAAATACATAATTTAATATTTATGAAAGTCATAAAACTATTCTTGAATTTTAAAAATTTTAGGAAATCTAATTAATTTTAATGTAAAATTTAAAAAATATATAATATTGAATTTAAAATATTTAACGGTTTTAAATTTTATTTAAACATGTTAATCATTTAGACAATAAAATATATTTAATTATGAAATTTTAAACAAATAAGAATTTTTTTAAATTTACAATCAGAATTTAACAATTTTTTAAAAATCAAAAATTGAATAATGGAAAATTATTTAATTTTAAGAATTCTTCAAATTCGTAATTAATTTAATATAAACTTTATGAATTTTTATGTAGTTTTAAACTTTTTAAGAAATTTAAAATTATAAAAGCCAATTTGAAGCTCTTAATTGTAGAATTTTAAAAAAATTACGAACTTCGTTATTCAACAATATTTTAGCGTCTCGCTCAGTATGAATAGGAAAATTTCTCCGAATTTAATGGTCCCCATATAGAGAACTTTCAACCGTTAAAGTCGGTATAGGGCCCCACCGCACGAAATTTGAATTATTTATTAAAAAATGTAAATCCTTGAAAAATTATAAATTTGCTAAATTTTGTTCAGATTCTAGAATTTAAAATCTTTAACGATTGTAACGATTTAAAGTTTCTTTAAATTTAGGCAAAAAAGTTCAAGAATGAAAGAACATTAAAACATTTAAGGATTTAAACGAAAAAATATATTTAAAAATGTACGAATTTAACAATTTAACTAAATTTACAATTTCTAAAAAAATCGTTAATTTGTACAAATTCTTATAATTCGTAAATACATAATTTAATATTTATTAATCCCAAAAAATTATTTTAGTATTTTATTACTTTTAAAACTGTTAGGGAACTTAGAATTAAAAATGGTTAAATTGGCTCGTGCAGTTTTTAAAATTCATTAAATGTATAAAAAAAATTAAATATTTAAAATTAAATATAAAATTCGCAAAAAATAAATTGTCGATTTAAAATATTTAACGGTTTCAAACTTTTTTTAAAACTTTTTAAAAATTTAGACAATAACATATTTTTAAATCATGAAATTACAAAAGTATATATAAAAATTTTAAAAATATTTACGAATCTCATAATTTATCAATTTTGTAAACTTACAAAAATTGAATAATTGAAAACGATTGAAATTTAAAAGTTCTTCAAATTCATAAATAATTTAATATTTATAAAACTCAAAAAATTATTATATTATATAAATTTAGAAAGTTCATTAAATTTATAAAACTTTTAATATATTTAAAATTTAATAATGTCAAATTCAGTTAAAATTTACAAAAATTAATTTTTTGAATTTAAAATATATAACGGGTTTTAAAAGTTTAAAAAAATTGTATTTTTAGGATTTATATAACAAAATATTATTAACCACGTAATTTTAAAAAAAATTACAAATTTAAGAATTTAAAGTTTAACAATTTTTGAAACTTAAAAGTTTTAGTAATAAAAATTTATAAAACTAAAATTGAATAATAGAAAATCATTTTATTTTTAGAATTCACCCAATTCAAAGTAAATTTGACATTTATGAAACTCAAAAAATTATTTTAGACCTTTATTGGTTTTAACATTATTAGAAAATTCAGAATTAGTGCTGGTATTCTTAAAATTCATTAAATTTAGAAAACTTAATTTTAAATATCATATATCATATTTTTTTAATCATTTAAACAATAAAATATACATATTTAAATTATGAAATTTTAAAACAAACAATTTTTTTTTAAATTTACAAAAAATTGAATAATAGAAAATCATATACTTTTTAGAATTCTTCAAATTCGAAATTAATTTAATATGTATTAAACTTAAAACCTATTCTACAATTTTATTATGTAGTATTAAAATTTTTACGAAATTGTTAAAATTGACTGATGCATAGAATTCTTAAAACTCATTAAATTTATAAATTCGTTAAAATGTTTAAAAATTAATAATGTAAAACTTACATAATTTTCGCAAAAAAAATATTCTTGAATTAAAAATAATGGTCTTTTTAAGTTTTAAATTATTTTAGACAAAAAAAGTATTCTTAAATCATGAAAATTTAAAAATTAAAATTTTAAAAATTTATAAAATTCGAAATTTAATAAATTCCTATACTAATAAAAATTAAATAATAGGAAATGATTCAGTTCTTCAAATTCGTAATAAATCAAATTAATTTGAAAAAATTATTTTAAAACTTTTAAAAGTTAGAGGAAATTTAGGATTAGTAGAAATGCTCAAAATTGGCAAAAATTGGTTTATATTTATATATAAGGAATTCTTAAAATTCCTTATATATAAATATAAACCTTTTAAAATATTTAATATTTGCAAAAAACATATTCTTGAACTTAAAATTTTTAATGTATTTTTTAAGATTTAAACAGATTTAAGAATTTTAAACATTTTAAGATTTTAAAAAAATTACGAATTTCATTACTCAACAATATTCTAATTGTCGGGCTCAGAAGAATGAATAGAAACATTTTCCCGTCTGGAATTAAAGAACGTGATTTAAAATTATCGACAGTTTTTGAATAAATTTCAAGAATAGGGCTCTTTTAAGGGAATTTTAAGTTTTAAAAGTATACCAATTTCATGATTTAACAATTTTCTAAACTGTCTAAAATTTGTTAACACAATATCAATGAATTCAGAAATTTAACATTTAAAATTCCACAAGGAAAAATAAATTTTAGTATTTAAGCAATTAATTTAACCGATTTTTTAAAGAATTTAACGAAAAAATATTTTAACCAATTTTAAGGTTAAAATCAAAGATTCACAATCATTTTAAATATTTGAACGATTTTAAAAAATGTCCCAATTTCAGAATTTAACAGTTTTAGTATAATCATGAATTTATAAATTTTAAGAATTTCATTTAACTTTGTGATGTGTTTAAAATTGAATGTAATAAGAATTTAAGAAACTTTAAAAACATTTGGACTATTTGAGAGCTTGAACGATTTGAGCAATTTGAGTATGTTATTTGATTTTTTGATAGAAATTTAAATTAGAAAAGTGTGTAGGATTTTTGAATTAAATATATCCTGTTTAAAGTTTCAAGTTACGAATTTTTAAATTTTACGAGTAATACATAGTATTTATAGTGTAATACCAAAGCCTAAAGGTTGTTGCTTCATACTTACAAATAAAATTTTATAAATTTCAATTATTTTTTATGTGAATTGTGTATTTAAAACGTTTTTATCATTGGATTGAGGCTATTTTATAAAAATTTAAAAATTAACAATTTTAAGAGCATCAAGAATTTAGTAGCTTTGACTATTTAACCGGTTTGAACAATTTAAGAGATTTGATTGTACTTCAAATTATTTTTTAAATTTTTGTTTGTAATTTAAAAATTTAAGAAACTGGATTCCAAGAGCATCCAAATGAATCCGTGTTTAAATTTCAATATTTTAGTATTATTTGAGTTATACAAATTTAGAATTTATTTTTAACTAACTATTTTAACTCTAAAAACGTAAACAATGTGAAAAAATTACGAATTTCAGAATTTAACAATTTTAATATATGAATATTAAAATTTTTTTTACTTTATTAAAATATTAAATTTAAATAAAAGAATTTAATGTTTGCGGATTATTTAAAATATTAAATATTTAAAAAGTTTTTAAAAATCTACGAATTTTTAAAAAATTAACGATCAAATTAAAAAAAATGTAAACTTCATTTTTAGATTTAAGTTGTTTTATTATTAAAACTTAAATATTTTAATATTCAATATAAAAAATATAAGAGGTTTTCAGGAGAATGAAAAAGTACAGGTGGTTTGTTATTTTTAAATAGTTTCTGTTTGTTAGGAAACACAATTAAAGATTTATGACTAGTCCCAAAACTGTTAAATGCAATGTAATTCGAAAAAAATTGAGAACTTAAATCTTTTGTTTAAAATATTCAAATAATTTATCATTTTGAATTTTGAACCTAAAAATCCAAAAATATTTAAATGTTTTAAAAATCACAGAAATTAAAAGACAAGAGATTTAAGTATTTGTAATTTTTGAAATTTAAAATATGTTACGATAGGTTTTTAAAATATTCAAATTTATATATCTCGCTTTATATGGTTCATAAATTTTTAAATTTGTAAAATTAATTGAAAATATAGTACCGTATTTTAAAAATTGGAAAGGTTTTAAAATTAAATTGATTTTCGACTTTCAAAATTTGATAATCTTAATTGTAAATTGGCAAAGAATTTTTACAAATTTATAATTAAAATTTTTAAAATTTTGAATTTTTTTTATCATTAGAATTAAAAAATTGCGTACATTTTTTGAAATTATTTAACAATTTGTAAATTAATTTAAATATTTTATTTTGAATTCTCGCAATTTTAAGAGCTGTTAAATTTAATGGCTAAAATTCAAATTTTGAAGAGCTTTAAAAATTATTAGAATTTTAACAACGGACGTAATTGTGAGGTAATTTTTATAAATAAATTCATGAATTGCAGAAATAAGTTTCAGATTTTGTAAAATGTTGTACAACAAAGGAGTGCATTGGCCCACAGCTTTTTTTTAACAAACTCGAACTTAATAATGAAGTACACAATATTGTAAACAAATAATTACCCGTGCTACATATATATATATATATTTTTAAATTGGGTTACACCAATACAAAAATTTGTCGATATGAATGTTCATTATGATGGCATTGTTTTATTATGACTTGTAACTGTCATAATTAGGGTATCAAACTGATAACAATTCTGAAATAAATTTTTTTTTTGTACATAAATTCAATAATTTGTTTAATATTTTCATTCCTACTGTATCTGTGTGTGGCGTTGTATTTACATACATAGATATAGCGAGAGCAAATTAAAAATATTGCTGCTTCATTTTGTTATAAACTTACATATAATACAACATAGACAGAGGAGATTCGTATACTTTCATATGTTATATTGAAAGACTATCAGGCGTCAAAAACATGATAATGAATGATGCTTACTCATATAATGAAATATGAATAAATTTTTATTAAGTACCAAGTCTTATTGATTAATTGTTATTGCATTTAATGGAAAAGTGCTATGCAATTATCTAATTAAGTTTTTTTTTTTGTTATATTCTGTCAGTCTGCATTTAAAACAAACCACACACATGAAGTCATAATATGTATGCGTACATACTTTTACCCAAAACCAATTAATTTAACGATTTTTTTTTGTTCACAATATATTGATTGATTTTCACAATATGTGCACGGAACTTATACGAATTTTTTATAATTATTGCTTGCATACAAAAATGTTTAAAAAAAACGTCATGTTACAATGTAGGTATTGCGACAAAAAATAAACTTGAACTCAAATTATTCAATCGGAAAAAAATATACTCTTCACGTTAACATTTTAATTAAGTTTGTTGAGTAATTAATTCATATGAACATAGTTATTAAGTAAAATGTGTAAATAATAAGCTTTTGTGTAAAAAGTTAAAGATTTACAATAAAAATTTTGTACCGGATATCCCAATTTTTCCGGATGGGTATGCAACATCGATTGTGTGTGTATTTACATATAAAATGACGCAAGAGTGTTTACACTTTATACTCTATAATTACAGATTATTGTATATCACCATCACACAATTATTTTAATTTTATTGTTAGATAAAAAGTCGAAAATTATCTGTCATAAAAGTAAAAAAATATTCTTGAATGTTGAAAGAAATAATTATTTTTATCCTTTTATCCCTATATAAACTTATAAACCGGAAGAAAACTTAATTAAAAGCTTAAAGCGTTATTTGTCAAATAAACGAGTTTAATCAGAACATGACAACTCAAATTAAAAATTTTCGAAGATGAAACACAAAAATAATATTTGTGGAATACTCTTCGTCAAATCTTTGGATTTTACACCATATAAGTGTTAGATCATATCTATGTACGATATGCATATATCGGAAACATGACCTACAAAAAAATTTAACAGCTGGAAAATAATGAATTTTATAATTAATATTAGTGTTAAAATGTTGAATTGGCAAAGTTTAAAGTGATTTCAGTTGAAATCAAAATTTAACATTTTAGCGTTAACAGCAGCCTAAATTCTGAAGGTTTCTGTACAATAGGTTGTATACAAAATATAAAAATTTTATTCGATAGTTTTAAAACTGCGATATTTCAATTAGAACAAAATTTTAGTACCGCCAAAATTTTAATTCTTAAATTCCCAAAATTTCAAATTCAATATTTTTATAATTTATATATCCTTAACCATTGAAAAAGCGGCGAACTTTGAAGGAAATTTATTCGATAAGCACAATATTTTTAAATCAAATTTCTGTCAAATCCCATATGTGCTAGATTGGTGTTAAATCTAACTACATAAATAATGGAAAAAAAATACCTGCGAATGATGCAATTGTTGGTTTTGTAATTGGTTTTCTTGGAAGTGAAAACGTTAATTTAATTTCAATGTCAAAATTTGGTTTCTGTATTACTTATACATTTGTACTGAATGTATAGCAAAATGTGATTCAACGCTAAAATTAATCAGAATTTTAACTCGACACATACAGTTGCCCAAGAAGCACATAAATTTGAAATTTAGTAGATTTAATTTTACAAAACAATAAAATATTTATAATTTTCAGAATTTTTGGAATTTTATTTTATTCTTACAGTTTGCTCGAAATTATGAATATTGATAAATTTAAATAATTTTTAAATTTAACTTACCCAATTTACAGAATATTTAGGTATTTAAAAATTTTATTCCTGAAATAATTGAATTTCAAACTTAGAAATTTAGAATATTGTCAGTTTTTAAATTTGAAATTAATCCAAACTGTGTTAACTAAAATTTAAATTCAAATACGTTAAAATTTAATATTGCAACTTTGCAAAATTAGGTTAAAAATATTCCGTTTAATTTTCAATATATCGAATTTACAAGTCTGAACATAAAATTTAAACTGAATTTTAACATTTTAAAAGCTTTTATTGAAAAGTATAATATAGTTTAAAACTTTAGAAAATCGAAAAAAACAATAATTAATTTCAATTGAAATTTCGTGTAAAATTTTAATTAATAAACCAAATCGTTTCAATTTAAATTAATATTTCGAATTCTGAATTTTGAAAATGTTATTAAGTTCATCTTAATTTAATTTAATCTAATTCTAATTCTAATATTTCAATATAAAACTTTCAAATTTAGATATTTTTAAAATTTAGCAAATCTGAACTTATTATTCAATTGGATTTACTGCAATTTAAGACTTGAAATATAAAATTAAGAAATTTTGAAACTTTTAAAAATTCAAATTTCTAAATATTTCATTGTTCGATAATTATAGAATAGAAATTTCGAATTCGGAGTTAAAAGATTTAAAAACTAAAACGTTTTAAAATCGTTCAAATCTGAATTCGAAATTTCAATTTGAATTCAATGAATTTTTAAAAGTTTCCAAATTTATAAAAAATAATTAAATTACGTATTTCTAAAAATTTCGACTGATTGCCTGATTCAGAATTTAATGCTTAATTACATTGTTCGATGTAGAATTTAATTTTCATATTAAGACTTGTACAATTGTATTTCCATATTTTTTGGATGAAATTTGACATTCCAGTATAGTTTCAAAATTCAAATTAAAATTACAAAACCTGAATTTTATTAAATTTAAGATTTTTATGAATTTTAATTAGTCCAGGTACTTTGATCGAATTAATAATGCAACCGAATTTTTAGTTATACAATTCCCAATCTGGTATTCCAGTTTGAATTATTAAATTTTAAAATTTTGCCTTTTTCCAAATATTAATTTTCAGTATAACGAATTTAAGTTAAATTTTACAATTCCGAATTCTTAAACTTGCATTTTAACTACAGGTTTCAAAATTTCGAAAAAGTTAATTTTAATCGAAATTTTAATTCTATCGACCGTTTAATTTTTTTAAAATTTGATTAAATATAATTTGATTTAGAAATTTTTTGATTCTAACGAATCAACATTCGAGTCAACATTTGAAAAATTTTTGGTATTATAAAATTTTATTTAACCTTTTCTGTAAATTCTGAATTCGATTTCATCCGACAATTTCATAGATGTTTTGAATAGAGATTTCGGATTCACATTTAAAAGTCTTCTTATTTCAAAATTCGTTAAATTCAAAACTGTAAATGCAATTTCGATGTTTAGTTATTCTCAGCAAATTATTTAATCAATGGTAAATGCACTCGATATATTTAGTTTAAGAAATTACTGGAATTTAAAAATTAAAAAATTTAGAAATTTAAGAATTATTACGGATAAGATTAGATATTTCTGGACTTTCGAATTGTATATTATGTTTTATGAAATTGGTATTTTAAAAATTACAAATTCAAGATTATGTATTTTAAAATGCTCAAAATTTTCGAATTTTAAAAATTCGTATTTTAGAAATTCGAATTTTATATTAAAATTTCAACAAATTAACAATCTGAAAATCTCTAATTTTTGAAAATTGGTAAATTTAAATTTTATGCACTCGAATAAACATTTAAGAAATTTTGTAAATTTTAAAGATTTTAAATAAAAAGTTTTGGACATATCAAAACTATCTTATGACTATCACTATACCTAGTGACTATGAAACTATGTATTTGGTTTTTTTGGAGTTAAAAATTAAAACTTTGGAAATATGAAAATTTAAAAATTATAATTTTTGAAGTACGAGTATGTACCAAAATTTGTAAATTTGTACTATTTGGAAATATGTATGTACATCTTTTAGTTTACGACAATCAGAATTAAGATATGTGTATGTAAATTATGGATTTGAAAATTATGTGTTGTCGAATTTTGTGAATTTAAGATATCTTCTAGAATTTGTAAAATATTTAAAAAATTTACTTTTTTATTAAAACGGCTGGAACCTACAGAGGTTCCGCACTCAATGCCACTCAGGTTAAGCAATTAAATGTTTGTTAAAATTTTGAATAATTTTAATAATTAAGAAAAATGAAATTTTAAAACTTTTGAATAGAATTTTTTAAACAGTAGCTCTCCAGTTTGAATAACGTTTCGTGCTTCTCAAATCTTTTTTTTTTTTGCTTTGTTTCCAGTTTAGGAGGATAGGGCATTGGGGGCTCTTGCGTTCAGCTCTCCCCATGTTTAACCGAGTTCTTTCGCTTCGGCCAGCATCGTTCTTTTCCAGATTATAGCTGGTCTTCCCACTTTAAGTTTTCCTTCTGGATTCCACTCTAATGACATCCGTGTTATGTCATTCGGATTTTTCTTCATTGTGTGCCCGACCCATCTCCACTTGTGCTTTGTTATTTCGGTCTCAATGTTAATTTGCTTCCTTTGCCGCAGAAGTTCTTTGTTGCTGATGGTGTTCGGTCGGAAGCATTTTATCAGTCTTCTCAGGCATTTGTTCACAAACACCTGGAGTCTATTTGTGATCGTCTGTGTGTGTTTCCATGTTTCACACCCATACAGCAATACTGATTTTACACATGCATTGAACATTCGTAGCTTCGTGTTCCTTGACAGGACGTTGACTGATGTCTTCTTCAGTGCCGCCTGCTTTTGCAACAGTACAACCAAGGTTCACGAGTTTTTCAACCTCTTCGATTGGCGTGTAATTGATGGTGATTGGTGTACTAATGTTCGTGTTCAGTCTCATGAGAAGTTTTACTTATGTAGTTTTTGAGACTTACTTCATGTGCTAGGTCTGATAGCTTCTGTATTTTCTGCTGTATGTCGGTATACTAGTCTAGATCATTGAGCCGTTTTACTGATCCCCATTGGATACCATTTGGTGTTGTATTATCAAATTTGCACATTACGCTGTCCAATACTATTAGGAATAGTATTAGAGATAGTATGCATCCTTGTCTTACTCTTCTATAGTTGAAGTGTTTGTCACTTTGCGTTTCTTTGTGTTGAACCTTGTTCCCGGCATCCCGATACATTTCTGGTATTAGTTCATTTATTTTCTTTGGTATGCCTATTTCACAAAGTGCTTTCCAGATTCACTTCTGTTGATTGAGTCGAATGCGCGTTTAAAGTCCACGAAGAGAAGAATATAGTGGTGAGTCCTATTCATTTGATTGCTAATACTTTTATTGTGCTGTTGAGGAGAGATATGCCTCGCCAGTTTTTGCATTCTTTTAGGTTGCCTTTCTTTGGGATTGTTACGGTCAAACATTTTTTCCTTTTCTGCGGAATTTTCTCTGTATTCCATATGTCATCTAATAGTGGTGTTAGAGTTTCTGCTGCTATGATGTGTCGCCCTTAAATATTTCAGCTGCTATCTTGTCTGAGCCAACGGCCTAATTGTCCTTCGTTTCTGGATAGCAAATCAAACTTCCCGCTCCGTTGGTGGATGGGTGTTGATAGTTCATTTATAATAGCCATCTGGGAACTCGTAATTTTATTCGCTATCTACGTAGTTGTTCTCAAAGTGTTCTCTCCATCTATTTAGTTGCTGCTGATGTGTGTGTATATGTGTGTGTGTGTGGTTAAGGTTTGACCAGATAGATCCTTTATGGGTGGAATAATGTTCGTGTATTATCCGATGACCCTTCTTACACATTTGCAGTTACGAGAATATCTTCTGTGTATTTTCTGCGGTCTCTTCTTGCCATCTTTTTCACTTGTTGAGCTATATTTACATCTTTCATTGGTAGGAGTGTTGATGTATAGGCATATTCTAGTTGTTCCAATTGTTGATCGATGTTGGTACTGGTTTCATTGCTTACTAGATTGAGTTGGAGCATTTCTTTGAATGTATTATTTTTGCCAATGTTTCTCAATCTGCTGATGTTAAACTTCCTCCGATGTTTTCATGGTTTGACTTTGAAAGTTCCTATTACCAGTTGGTGGCCGCTGTGTTGTTCTAGGAATTTCTTATTAACCAACCAGTTCTATTTGTGTGTATTTGCGTATTTCTTTCTGTGGAAATTTTCTGCCTCCAACGAATAGTTGGTTTGCGTCACAGCAGTCGATGAGTCCAGTGCTGTTTCGTGTAGCGTTTGTTTTATTGACTCATGCCTGTGTGATCTGTTCCAATTTTAGCATTAAAATCTTCTTGGACCACTTTGATGTCGTTTCAGTTTGTACAAATTCATCTTTTGTTATGTCATCTTCCTCTTCCGTAGGTGCATATGATTGTTCTGTTTCGTATTTTCGAATGGAATCTTGTGCTGTTATTTTTCTGCTACATATTGGTTACCATTCGAGTAGTGCCTTCTTACCTTTAGCTGTTGTTAGTATGCCTACGCCTTGTCCGTGTGTGTTATTACCAGGGTTTGTTGTCAGTTCTCCACTATCTTTCCACCTTACTAGATATTTATAAGTTACTAGATATAGTTTCAACTTCTAACCAGATTGGAATGCAATTTGAATATAATTTGTATTCAAATTTCTTTCAAATTATACTCAATAACCATTTAAATTTTATTTTATTTTTAATTTGATTAAGTTAAAATTCGGACAACTTTAAATACAAGTTGAATAGTTTTCAATCAATGTCTTTCAAATTTTCTATCAAATATTTCACATCAATAGCTTTCTCAAAATTAGTTTAATATTTCAAATTACACTCAAACATTGTTTTAAGTCTGTGCCAAATGATTCTTGTTGTGAGTACCATTCATTTCAAATTCCAATTATAACATTTGATTGGTTTCAATATTTTTCAAATTGATGTACTCTTCAAATCGAACTTCTTTAAAATGTTGCAGTCCTGTCAAACATTTCTCATATCAATTCAGTTTTAAATACAGTTATACGGATTTTTTTATTTCAGTATTTTATTCAAATTTCTTTCAAACTATACACTCAAAACCACTTTGAATTAAATTTAAAATCTGGATAAAGAGTGTACGATTTGAACTATTTACAAACTTTCAAATTATAGTGCTTCTCGCATTTTGCAATTCAACTTTTAAGTACATAGATCTGCTTTCTTTAGATTTGATAGAAATTTGAAATTTATTTGGTATTTCCTTTATTTTTCATTCCAACTGCTTTTTTGAACTATTTACGAATAAATAATTGGTTACTAACCGATGTGAGTTAAATTTGGATTTGAAAAGAATTAAATTTTCTTTGAAAAGAATTAAATTTTCTTTTGTCTTTCAAAATGATTTAAAATTATTCTATCTTTCAAATCAAATGTTGGGCCGTTCAAATCAAACTTCTATTACTTTGTTTTTGAGTTTGTTCATAATTCAATTCAATTCAAATAAGGTTGGAATATAGTTGAATTTTTATTCAAAATACTTTCAAACTGCAATCAAATAATAATATTTTAGGAATGAAGTTAAACAATAATTTAAAATTTTATTCAAATCACATTCAACCTGGACTCAAGCACTAGCCTAAAGTTTCCATATATGGGCCATTACATTAAATAGGATTTGAACAGTTTGATTTAAAATTTAATGCTGCTTTCAAATCAAATTTCTATCAAATTCTATTTTTCGGCCAAATATATTCATATTAATTTAGTTTTAACTCGTTTCAAATTAGAATTGAATGCAATTAAAATCCAATTGGTGTTTTGCCGAAATTATTTACAAAGTAGGTTTAAGCTATCAAATCTATTCAAATCAACTTGTGTCAAAGGATTTAAAATTATTCTACCTTTCAAATCAAATTTCTATCAAATTTTCCGTTTCTGTCAAATATTATATCAATTCATTTTAAAATAAAATGTTGCTGCGTTAAAATGTTTTGTGTTAAATCATTTCAAATTATATTTGAATACAATCGAAATTAAATTAGATTTTCTTCAAATAACTTTCTGCACTTCAAAATCCTAATTCGCTTTTTACTTAAATAAATAATATTTCGTTACGAATATTGACTTTGCATAGAATTTGAGTAGGTTAATGGAAAATTATTAGGCCTTTCAAATCAAACTTCTATTAATTTGTTTTTGAGTTGGTTCTTAATTCAATTAAGTTCAAATAAGGTTTGAATATAGTTGAATTGTTATTCAAAACACTTTCAAACTTCAATCAAATAATATTTTAATTAGATTGTAATGATTTGAAATTTGATAAGAATTTAGTATTTTATTCAAATTACATTAAAACTACGATGAAATACTGTTTAAATTCGATTCGTATTCTCCTGTTGTACCGCATGCACTTTCAAATTAGGAATGAAGTTAAAGAATAATTTGAAATTTTATTCAAATCGAAGTACGAGTATTGCTTGCAATTTCATTCAAATTGTAAATTTATTGGAATGAACTTTATTCAAATTGGTTTCAAGCTAGGTACACTGAAATAGTACAATATTTTATTTCGATTTGAATATAAATTATGCCAAATTCGGCCATGACTAGATATTTGGCTATTAATTAGAAATTGAATAAAATTTGTTTAAAATATTGTGCTTCTCAATTCAAACTTTTATCAAATTCAATAATTTAATATAATTATACGTAATTAATATTGTAATCAATTAGTATTTAACTTGAACTAGAACAACTTTGTTCATGAATGGCTGTGACGCAATTTTAATAAGAATTTGAAAAGCGTCTATCAAATGTATCTCTTCCGACCATTTCAATAAACTCGCACTTAAAAATGTTCTCGCACTTTTACTGTCTATTTGTAAGTAACTAGTTATTTGTAACTTCTAACCAGATTGAAATGAAGTTTGAATATAATTTGTTTCAAGTTGCTTTCAAATTATACTCAAAAACCATTTAAATTTGATTTCATTTTTAATCAGATTAAGTTAAACTTCGGACTGGTAAGTTGTAAACTCTTGAATATTTTGGTTAAAAATTGTGTTTTTAAATCAAATTTCTTTCAAATTTTCTAACAAACATTTCACATCTTCTAAAATTAGTGTCAGTTTTTATTTAAACTGTGTCAAATGATTCTTGTTGTGAGTAATTTTCATTTCAAATTTCAATTATAACATTTGATAATAACTTGATTATCATGTGGATTTTTATTTAAATTGCTTAAATTATTTTTCAAACTGCAGTTTGATTCAAATTAATGTACCTTTCAAATCGAATTTCTTTCAAATTTTACAGTGCTGTCAATTATTTTCTTATCAATTCAGTTTTAAATACAATTATACGTTTTTTTTATAAATTAATAATTTATTCAAATTTCTTTCAAACTACACTGAAAACCTATTTGAATTAAATTTTGGATAGAGAACGTACGATTTGAACAAATTTTCAAATTTAGATGCTTCCCGCATTTTTTAATTCAACTTTTAAGTACTAGGTGTTTTCTTTAAATATCAGTCAAACTTCAAATTATGAAGGAATGAAGTAAAACTATAATTTGAAATTGTATTCAAGTCACTCTCAAACTGCACTCAAACACTGGCCTAAAGTTTCCGAATATGGGCCATTACATTAAATAGAATGATTTTAAATAAATTTTAAAAATGTAATGCAGCTTTCAAATCATATTTCTATCAAATTTTACTTTACGGCCAAATATATTCATATCAATTTAGTTCAAATTAAAATTGAACGCAATTAAAATCAAATTAGTGGTTTGCTGAGATAGGTTTAAACTATCAAATCGAACTTGTGTCAAATCTTTTCAAATCAAATTCAATTTTGCCATCTATCAGTTGGTAACGAAAATTATTTGATTTTATTCAAATTACTTTCAAACTGCTCTCAAGTAGTATAAATTTAAATAAATTCAAATTCGATAATTATTGATGAAATAAGATTGATATGCCGACTATTACTTATACAAGTTTTGTAAACAATTTCAAACCCAAAAATAGAATTTTATATATAACCAAAGATCACATTTTTACGAAAACTTATATAAGTGACACTGACCAGCTAATATGCAAGCATCGCCGATCACAATGTGTGATTTATTCTAAATTAACAATAACATTAAAAAACAAAAAATACTTGATTGTCATGACATTCAAATTTGTTTTAACAACAACAACCATCACTTAGAAAAACGAAAAAAAAAATTGCAATACACAAATAAATACAAAACATTTTGAACAAATAAATAATAATCGTCACCATATAAATAAATAATAATATGATCGTTTAATTTAATTCGTCAAAATTATAATTCCGCCATTTAAAAATTATGAATACAACAAGATCATTTTCAATAATAATAATAATAATAATGATAATCTGTGTTTATATGGTGGCATTGTTTGTATTGTTACGAACGATCATCGTCGTCATCATTGATCATCATCATCATGATCACACATCCATACATACTCATACAACAAATGCGTATACAACCCGTAAAGAGAATTTAAAGGATTGATCGGCGATCGCGTACACTTACCTTGTAAATTTTGGAATTTAAATTTGTTTTTTTGTTTAATTGTTTTTGTTTGTTATTTTCTTGATCATTTGTTTTTTTTTTAAATTTGTTAACATAATATTCTCAAAAGTCATATTGCAAAGAAACTGTAGTTTTTGAGCAAATAAAACACAAAATGAAGACGACTTTAAAAAGAAAGCAAGACAGAGAAAACTAAATTAAAATATTTTTGTTTTATAAAATAAGAAATGATTTTTTAGAGAATCGCGACGTAAGAAAACAAAACAATCGAAATATCGAGATTGTAGTGTTCTCTTTCTTGCCTCATATGATCAACATCATCATCATCATGATCATCACTACTACTACTTGATCATACATTAAAGTGTTTTTTTTTGTTGTTGTTGTTTGCTTTTTGCGATTTTTGTGGTTATAGAACTCTTGACATTCGTGTATTGTAGATCATAAATCGAATGATCAAACATAATTTATATGATCATTATTTTCACTTTAATATTTTTAATGATCATCATCGTTGTCTATCGGCTCGACTCTATATGAATTATTGTGTATGGAAATGATCTTTTGTGAAAAACGTGTTGATCGCGATCGTACATTCATACAAAAAAAAAATCACAGAAATTTTATTTCGTTAAACGACAACAAAGCAATTATTGTATTGTTGTCTCTTTTTATTTTAAAACTCTTGTATTTTTTTTGTATTTTATTTTGATCAAACTCTTTTAAAGGCGCGCACCAAAACTATTCACACAAAATAAATTACTTGAACGAAATATACAAATCTTACTCGATCACTAAAAATTATAAGAAACAAATTTGTTGCTTCCGATTTATTAAAATTATGAATTTAATTTGCTTATTACAACACACCACCTTTTATATTTTCTTATTTTATTTTCTAACGTTGTGCGCGATCATCGCTCGACCATTTTTAAGACGATCATCTCACAATTTACATTTTTTTTTTTTTTTTTTTTTAAATAACCAACAACAACACAACTACTTATAATTTTAAATCACAAAACTCGGAATTCGAATTAATTAAAAACCATAAAAAATAAAAATGAATTAATTAATGAAAATAATTTTCTTAATTTATTTACTAATTTTTAGTCAATGGAATTTTACGATTACGACGACGATAAAAAGAAAATTGTTTTTGTTTTTATTTTTAATTTTTGTTACACCATTCATGTATGTCAAGCCCGTTTTGTGTCTCGAATAAAACTGAATTACGATTTTTGTTTGTGAACGAAAAAAAAAAAAAAAAAAAAATTAGGAATTGTAAATTTTCAGTACGCACACATCGAAATGAATTTCGCGTATGTATACATATTTTTTTTATTTGTTGATGCATGTTTGTGTGCGTTGTATGTCGACGAGACTTTTTGCGTTTATTTTTTATGTGTGTGTATTTGATAAGGAGAAGGCGACGGCACATCTTTAACTCAGTGTAAAATGCAATTGTGTAGTTAGTTATATTTGTCACTTTCTTATCGGAAAAGAAAATATATAAACGAATATAGCGGTTCATTCACCCACACATCAGAATTTGTTTCAAATTTTATAGTACGTTTTATGGCAAGGTGGTGAGTGTATTGGGATAGTAAAGTTTTTAACCCAATTGATTTCCCTAATAATAATTAGTGACATCTTATGTACGCTTTAATGAAACTATAAAATTTTAGTACTTTTTAAAAAAGTTTGTATTTGAATCTAGTATGGATATGAACCGCAAGCTATAAATTTATTTTTTTTGTTAAGGCAGTTTCAAGTAGAAGATAATTTAAATTAAATTTGCTAAACGCTGGTTCAAATCAGCCTCGGTTGTTCGTAACTGCGGTGTTGAAATGACCAAATACCATCATAGAAGCCTACTGATCCAGCAATGAAGTTGCTTGAGTTATCTCGTGCAGTTGTATGAATCCAATACTGATTCTCAATGAATTCGTCCTTCTGCCATGTGCGTCGCTTGAGCCGATATTACAGTTCACGCACATATTTTCCCGCTCAATTCCTCCGGTTATTTTTTCCAAAGAGAACCTTAGCGAGTGTCCGTTAGAAGGATACAAGATTTTTGCGGTTGATGCTGTCATATGTACTTGCTGAAAATCTGGGAAAAGTTTATTTGTGCTGCAGATGTTAAAACTGCCTTTCCAGTTTTTGCGCCTAGTATATTTTGCATATTTGGATTTTGTTTAATGTTGCCAAATGAGCATAAATTGGACACAGTGATTCGGCTAGCTTTGGAATGAATCGATGGTAGTAATTGACCATTCCGACGAATCGCTGAATTTGTTGGATTGAAAGTTGGTGGAGTTAATTTTCGATAGCTTCAACTAGCCGTAGCGACGGTGTTGGGTAATTTGGTGACTGATGAATTCGAGAGCAGGAACACCGAAAACGCATGGCACTTGTGATCTTCTTCGTTTTTGCTAGCCACCAGTATATATCGTCGATGTAGACGAATATAAAATCTAATCCTTTGACAACTTCATTCATGAAGCGTTGAAAAGTTTGCGCAGCGTTTCGAAGATCAAATGGTATTCGTGAGAATTCGAATAACCCAAAAGGGGTAGTTATTGTCGTTTTAGGTACGTCTTCGGGCGCAATTGGTATAAGATGATAAGCTCTGACCAAATCAATTTTTGAAAACACACCGCAACCATTTAGGTGCATTGAAAACTAATGAATATGAGGGATCGGATAATGATCCGGTGTGGTTACGGCGTTTAGTCGACGATAATCTCCACATGGTCGCCAATCGGCTCTGTCATTCTTCTTTTTACCATATGGAGAGGTGATGGTACCGCAGAAGATGCCGGTAGGCATATGTCTAGTTGGACCATATTGAAAAAAGAAGTCGACCTTCAGTGTCAATGTAGTGAACCACGTTATGTTTTGCTGGATTGGCGCGAATCTGGTCAAAGAAAGAAACATCTTCAAAAATGAATCCGATTAGTAGCCCCACTCGCTATCGGGTTTATTCTTTTTTTTATTAATGCTGGTAGATTCTGGTTTGTTGCAGTCTCTGAGGTCTGTATAGCATTTCCTTGCAGCACTTCTAAATTTATTGTGAAAGTAGCAGAAGCTATTTTCGTTATAACGAAATTTGCTGCCGTTTCTTGGTCTCCAAGGGTTCCTCGATTGATAACCTGAAGCTGGTGAACTGCAGCGACGCGTTTGTAGCTTTGACAACATCGATTCGAAATTAACAAGTCGTTCGCTTAGTTTTTTGATGGTTGCTTTTGGAGGTCGATGGTGTTGAGGGAGAAATTGTCGCTACACTGGGTGTTGTGATTTCAAAAATCTTATCTGCTACTGGTAGCAGATCATCAATGGGCTTATCTCCCATAGCAGTAAGTGGAACAATGATACCAGTTTGCTGTCGAACGCTTCACTTGCAAGCGTTTCCTTTGAAAAATACACCTGTCACTGCGCCTTAGTGGTTTAAATTATAGTTTTGCGTGCGTTAGCCTTATATATACCAGCGATGATATATAGAGAACCGGGTTTTGTAAGACTGACATCATCTCGAAGATAGATTCGAGTTACACAGCTCCGATGATGTCTTAAAAGTGAAAATTGATTCTATAGTAGTATTTGTCGCCAAAGGGTTTGGCTATCAGTTAACAATTGACACGTTCACCGATATTATTCGCTATCAATGAGAATTGTCATTTGGCCATTATCCGGCATGTGAACCACTCATCGAATTCATCAATACCCAATAACAATTAGACTAGTTGCAGCCATCTCGTTTCGTTACATGTTCAGGCTTCCAACGAAAACATAAAGCAATCGCAGAACACCTATTGATTCCAACGTCCGGAGCACGAGAGCCGGTAGCAATAACAAGCTCAGAGATAATCAACTTTATTGAGCGTCACATCATCCCGAATCCAGAACTTCGTACAGAATATACACGATTTTATGAAAGTGTCTCTTGAATTGGGGAATATGAAGACGATTCCGAACGATGATAATGCACGACTCGACCAGATCTGCTATAACATATTGTGTCGTATTCAATGAACTACAGAAATAGTCGATCGGTGTTTCAATCTAGAATCGTCGTGTAGGTCGCAAGTTTCAACAGACCGGTGTTTCGCTCGAAATTCAACAACGACAACTGTTAAGAGGTCAATTGTCATTGTCATATTCAGCAGCTTCTCGATGAAGTGCCACTAGAGTGTCACGAACATCGGGCGATATTGTCAAGTCACTTTTTGCTTCTTCAGTCCTCATCGTTCCACTATTTTGGTTTTAAAATCAATCGAGTATTAGAGAAGGGAGTACCTATCAAACGAACCATATTTCCATAACATAATCAGGTTCCAAGAGTTATGGGTGCTAGGCCTTTCGACTTGATCTCTCGGATCGCAATGACTGATGGGTAATATGGATAATTGCATCGAAAACCATGGAGCTTCATTCAATTGTTTCAGGATGCCGATTTGTAGGACATCTTTAGGGCGATCCGCAGTTCAGTCTATCAATTTTTTTATCTTACGGTTGAAAGATAAAAAAGATCAACGAATTTAAATCCGTTTCTATGACTCAATCTATTCGGCGACTGTATATTGGTATTCTACCGGTTGGAGGACGGAAATGAATTTCCTACTTCCCGGTTCTACATTCTCCATGGTGGCCATTATTGATGTACTTCTGGAAGCGTTATTTGATCCTCAACTTCAAGAACCTAGATGCAGTGAAGTAGATAACATCACTACGATTTTAAACAAATAGTTCTGAGGCCATTCGAAATGTTGCATTGGTCTGTTCATTTATTTGTCCGTAAAGGGTGCAAACCCCGAGTTAGGGTCTTTACCGCCAAACTCATTCACTGCTGCCGGCACTTCTTATAATTTTACCAATGAATCACCAAAAATTTAAACTCTTTAACATCGCCCCTTTGTTGGCGATCTATCTTTAAAATGGACGATGGGAAGGATCATAGCGATCAATCCATGGATAGAGTCATGGGGCTATTATATTGCTTTGTATACTACAATCGCTACTTACAATTAAAATATGTTTCCGCATTCCTACCACGATGATCAGTCCAGATATTTTGACCTCGTGGGAGACTCTTCGGGGTTGTCTCTACACTGGGCGGTCTGTAGTTGCAATCTTATACATGGCAAATATTACGTGATGGTGGCCATTCGATCCGACAACGAAATGGGATATTCAACATTCAGTGGTAGTCCATTGGTTTATGAATTAAAAGATTCTTAAGAGATTTAGAACGATCAAAAATTCCACTTGTATAGCGTAACTAGGACTTCACTACATTTTCAAGGTCATCAAAATTCGAACCGCCTCGCTGAAGAAACAAAAGTTTATTGCTCGAGTATTGTTGATCTAGATCTGTTTTGCCTCCAAAACGCCGTTAACTGTATCGGCCGATGCCGGAATCAAACTTGCTATATGGACATCGTATTGAAATCACAATTCGAATCAAAATTCAATCACTGCTGCAGCTATTAAGACTATATGACCTACGTATACATCCGTCATAACTGATCGATTCATAACAGTGGTCCCTGGTTCTCATTATAATCGGTGCTTCACTTAACCACATATACTTCGTGTAGATCTCAAAGCTTAAACAAAATATTTTTCGAAATTATCACTCGTTACTCCAAGCACCGATTCGTATTACCTCATTAAACAACTGGGACAAATGACAGATGAAAAATTTTGACGCATTCAAGCATTGGAATTATCAGCGAATCCCGATTCTCATCATAGAAAAGTGAAGTCGAGGTTCGCCTATTTGCAGTGACCTCGGGGCCTAAAGCTATCAGTTGGCCGACGTTGTTGGTGTTCTGCTCGAAATTCAACGACATATGGTGAATTTATTTATTACGTAGCAGCTTCGAACTCGGAAAGAGGTCATCAGATTTTCATCAACTCTTCGATGCAGTACGACCATTATATAGCCGATATTAAAACTGAACCAGGACGGTTTGAGTAAAACCACTTGAACTCCTTTGGTCCAATGTAACATCAGTATTTGGAATACCTACTAAACATGAGGGACGGTTGGCACCCAGTGTAATCATATTCCAAGAGTTGTGGTTACTGTGCCCTTCGTGGAATGTGTAGGTCCTAGACTATACTATGTCTAAAAGATCGACGATATATCATCAAAACGGATCGAATTGGCGGAGAGGCCAATTATACATATAGTATCTAATAGGACCGATTCGAAGGCCATCATTGGGTGGCTTTGAAGTGCACTTAGTCAGAGGAAGACTATCATGGAGTATGGTGGAGTATAAATATTGGATTTTTTTACACCTACGGAATTGACTTACCTCGAGGCTTATATCAATTCTGCTTTTCTGTTTTAAAAGTAGAAAAAGTTTACTCATTATGGTGACATAGGACCTGGCTGGCTACCAGAAGATTCGTACAAGTCTCTACGATCAAAGAATTTAACTTATCTTCGTGCATTTAATCTTTTTGCCGACAGTATTGGTATCCTATTGGTTATTGGGGTAATACCATTCTTCATGATGGCTATAACTGATGTTACCGTACGACTGGAAACATTTGATTCTCCACTTCAAGAAACTGGTACGAATTCGAAAAATGGTTCTGCGGTCGTGGTAACCAAAAACGAATCGTTGACCTGTTCGTTTGTTTGTCCATAAAGCCTTGCACCTCGATTTGTGTCCACTTTGAAAATGGATGATGGGAAGGATGATCGAGACCCATCCGGGTCCTGATGGTTTGTTACGAGCAGTCATTTTCAGGGATGGGCGAGGTAGATTACGCCATAGAATCTACGCGGTTATGTAGATTACGTAGATTACTTAGCAGTGTTTTTTGTCAACGTCGACAATTAAAATAATGTCAACAACCTACGATATTTTAGCGATTTGAAGACTAAATAGACGGTTTGGTGTGGTTTACGCGCCTGTGATATAACTCGTTCATATTTCTTCAAAAAAGAAGACGGCCGGGACGTACCTGTGAATAGTGCTCGTTATTGCGCCATGATAACGGAATATTTGATGCCTGAAACTGAAGCCCAACCTCGACGACATTTGGTTCCAAGAAGCCGGCGCTATTTGCCATATAGCGCGCGAAGCTATCTACTTATTGATAAATCATGTTGGCGGGCAATTAATTTCATGGTTCGGATCGTTGAATTGGCTATTTAGATCGTACGTGATACCTCTAGACTCTTTTCTTTGGGGCTAGGCATAGTTCAAAGTCTATGTGAATAAACCAGCTAGGTTTGAGGCATTGGAAGCCAACATTACTCGTGTCATTAGCAAAATACCATTCGATATTCTCGAACGCGTCATCAAAAATTGGACTTTGAGAAAGGACCATCGCAGTTGTGGCCATCATTTGAAAGAAGTAACCTTTCAAAGATAAATGGCAAGAAATGTTCTTTCGAATGATTATAAAGTTTACATACGATTAAATTGAATTTTTTGAGTTTTTTTAATTTTGCCCAAATCACCTCTATAGATTTCATGCACATGTTGTTTGATGCTCCCTATTTCTGGCATAACTGCCGGTGTGACTTTTGCAGTTCAGTACTCTTTCCAGTAAAGCCCAATATTTTTCGATACGTCGAAAACCTGTGGACTCTTTGAGATAACATTGATTTGAGTAATCTCGTGCAGATTTATTGCTTCTGTTGAAATTATAGAGTCATGTGAACGAGCTGTATGGTCAAAACTTTACTGCTGAATCGTGTTGAAAAATGTGGCAAAAACCTGACTCCACAACTACACATTGCTGGCCAAATCATACATTTTTTGGAAATGTATCTAACTTGAAGTGTTTCAAAACAAATTTCATGTACGTTGCGTCATCGATCAAAACACATCCATCAATTATTGTGAAAATTTTGTCATCAGTCTGGCAGATATTTTATCGAACAAGTGTTGGTAATCTTAACGAATTGGCTTTTTAATAACTCGGTAGCACTCATAGGCTTCCTGAACTCGAATTCATTTTACCATGGAGTGGGGTGTGTTAAATTTTATGGCACGGTCATAGTTAAATTTCCCCGTATTATTTTTAATGAAGGTTATCACCTTTTTTCAAAATTTCTATCGTTGTTCAGCACCAATTTTTAATACGCCGGTGGTCACGTAAGCAGAGTCTTTGCATTTGGAATTCTGAACTTGAGTTCAAGCCTCGGTTTGGCATTAAATAATTTTTTATTTAATTTATTTAAATTCTCCCTTCAATTGGCAAGTATAAAGGATGAGTAAAGCGGCAAATCTATATATGGAAATGGTGAGGTGGTAAAGTAAGCGGTGTCATATAGGATTTGTCGCAACAGGACATCTCTATTGATTTTATCTCTAGATAAAATGTGGTGTGGTTTTGTGTTTTGAATTTTATGTAAGCCACATAGACTTTTGTACTAGAACATTTATAACTTTCGTTCCAATTAATGAATTTGAAAACTTTTTAATTTAATTAATTATGTCAAATTGGTTCAACACAGTTTCCGTTCAAATAACATTTTCAATTTTCTTAATAAAAGCCATAACAGATTTGTATAGTAACATTTCTATATAAAGCGGTAAGTATGTATAGTCGTTTCCTGTAGATTTGTGAACTTGAGTCAAGCTTTGGTTAAGCATTAGTCTCTTTTTATTTTAATTTCTTCTGTCAAATTGGTTCAACATAGCTACTGTTTCCAATCTTAATTCAATTTTCCCCATTCAATTTCAACAAGTATAAGAGCCATCTCTTGGCGAGTATAGCAAATCTGTAATAAAAATCGAAATGTTGCCTTTAGATTCTTGGATTTAATTTCAAACCTCGGTTAGGTATTATACTCTTTTTAATTTAATTTCTTCTGTAAAATTGATTTAACTCATTGGGTTTGGATACATATATAAAAAGGGTTTGTAATTTAGCGAAAAATTATCCATTTCTCATTAAATTATAAAACACAACATTTTTTAATTTAAAAATGAGCCATTTTCCACAAAAATTTAAAAAATAATTCCTCACAGCTTTGAACTCAGTGCAGTGCCAACTAAAATTTTTTATTTTCCCTATTTAAATGGCAGATATAAAAGATTAATATACATTATGTCGGTGGTCTAGTAAGCAGAGTCATGTACTGTGGATAAGAGGACCTGAGTTCAGTCTAGTGAAAGACATGAAACTTTTTAATTTAATTTCTTCTGTCAAATTAATTCAACTAGTTTTCGTAGAAATCTTCTTCAATTTTCTCCATTCCGTTTCTGAAAGTATAAGAGCCATCTCTAGGTGGGTAGCAGTACCATTGCAGTTGCAGACATTTTGAATGTTCTGTATTGAATTGGCAGATATAAAAGAATTGTACAGCATCAATTATATATACGCTGGTAGTCTAGTAAGCAGAGTCATTGCATTTGGATTTGTGGATCTAAGTTCGACGCTCGGTGAAGGCATTTTTATTAATTTAATTTCTTCTATCAAATTGATTCGACTCAGCTGCTTAAAAATTTTCAATTTTCTCCATTTAATTGGCAGGTATAAAGGATAAGTATCACCAGAAATCCATATACGGCAGTGGTGAGGTGGTAAAGTAAGCATTGCTTTCAATATGGAATCGTGGAGCGAGGTCGAAACTCGATTAAGGGCAATAACATTTTTTGTAATTTAGCGGATAATGGCTGAATTCGAATTCAAAATATAGAAAAAAACATTTTTTAATATAAATTTTACAATTTCCAGTTATATTAAAAATATATGCCTAACATAGGCACGAACTCAGTAACAATTTCAACCATTGCCACTGCCTACTTTACCTCCGAGCAATCGCCGTATATGTAAATCAAGGTATTCCTATCCTTTATAGCTGTTATTTGAATAGAAAAATTGAAAATTTTTAGGCTATTTGACCATCGCCGTACAATTTCACTACCGCTCTATACCCATACCCATCTTTTCTATTTGCCACTTTTACATGGAGAATATTGAAGTCTTGAACAGCAGCTGAGTTGGATTTGAGTAATTTTATTTCACCATCACCGATTCGACAGGAGAAATTAATTCAAAAAATCTTTGGTTCGATCGAGAATCGAACTTATATCCATAAAATCCAAAGTCACTGACTTTGCTTACTATACAAATCTTTTATATCTGTCATTTGAATAGAAAATATTGAAAATTTTAACAAAGACAATGGACCGTTTATTTCCCATCTTGTATACATGCCATTAGTTGAAAAATATGAAAATTATTAACAGAGAAGCTGTGTGTTGAACCAATTTGAATACAGAAGAAATTAGATTAAAATAATACCGTCCCCGCTAATGAGACTCGAACCTTGGTCCACAAATCCACAGTCAATCACTTTACTACCTCGCCCACCACCGTATATATATTTAATGTTATGCAAATCTTTTATGCTTTCCCATTAAATTCTCAAACTTGGGGGAAATTTTTTAACAGAACCTGAGTTGAACAAAAAATGTCTCAACATTAATATCGTTTGAAACTTAACTGAACTGCATAGTGCCAGGTGCAATATTTAATGCGATGACACTCCAAGCAGCGTATTTCGAAGAAGTTAAACATCTGACAAGCTATTCCTCCTCAAAGATGCTTGATGCGATCCTCTAGTCAGTTGGCCAATATGTTAGTTTTCCAGTTGAAATGGATTCACATCCATTTTCATTAATGGCCATCAGTAATTATTTTCCTGTAGTTGTAGTTAATCTAGAACCCTATAATCGACGTTGTCTACATTGTTGACGTTATCTACGGGTTGTCGACAAGTCGCTACTATATTGCTTTGTATACTACAATCGCTCTACTTACCATTAAAATATATCGTTCCTCGTTCCTACCACGATTCTCAAAGGCAATTCAGATACAACAAAACTTTAATATTTTTAGACACAAAATGTTCTCTTCTTCATAATATATATTTTAAATTAATAATATTGTTTTTATAAAATTATATTTTTGTTATCAATAATTAAATTAGAGACTAGATAATTATTTAAGTAGAATTTCGTTAAAAATTAAATTAAAACAATAAATAAGTTAAAATGTAAATTTAGCAAATAAAATTATTGTGATTTAGTAATAGTGGCGTGGTTGCACTGGGTCCATTATTATTGTATTTACTATTATTATTGTTATTATTATATTTTATGGTCATTTCCATTAAATCATTCCCGATACGATCGATACATGGGCACGAGGCTGTGTACTCGTCGCCGTGTATCGATCCGCTTGATTTGCGTGGACTCGAATCCGAGATTACCTCCATGAGTGCATCATCACTGTATCTATGGTATCGATGGTGTTCTAAGAGGTTGCCGGTTGCGAATCGAAGTTTTTTTGGCGACTCAAGACTTGATGAGCGCGGTATTGATGCGCGCGGATTTTTTAGCGAGCTTCGCATTAGGATCGATGTGTAGTCGTGATTTTTTAAATGATTTTTTATAAGCGCTTTAGAGCCACGCCGCTCCGTTCTCTCATGAGTGCGCCTCAATTTAGCATCTGGATTTTCACCTAGCAACCAAAATGTATTTTTGTCGCCTTTACCTTTCATGGAGACAAGGCCACGGTCTTCGTATATATAACCACCCAATTTATCGAGCAACAATTTACATTCTAAGCTACAATGAATTTTTAATGGCAGTCCCGTCGATTCCATTCTCGATGTTGTGTTCACTGTGTCACCGAATAGACAATATCGCGGCATTTTTAGACCAACAACACCGGCACAAACTGGTCCCGAGTGTATACCGATTCGTAATAGTAGCCGATGTTCAGGACGATGTCGTATTTTAAATTCGGATATCGCATCTAGTAAATGAAGAGACATTGACGCTATTTCAGCTGCGTGCAAATCACCATTCCGAATTGGAAGTCCCGATACCACCATATACGCATCTCCAATCGTTTCCACTTTGTACACATCGTAGTGGCCAATAATCGAATCGAAACATGTGTACAGGTCGTTTAAGAAGTCGACCACTTGGAGCGGTGTACTTTCGGCCGACATCGATGTAAATCCAACAATATCACTAAAATAAATCGTTACTGTGTCATAACTTTCCGCCTCAACTTTATTCCCTTTTTTTAATTGTTCAGCCACCGGCCTCGGTAACATCTCCAGCAGCAATGCCTCAGTCTTTTTTTTCTCCTCCTGTAATTGATCGGTACGCTCGTCCACCAGCTGTTCCAAATTATTCGCGTACTTCTCCATCATTGCCATCATATTATCGAATATATTCGGTTTCATGCCCTTGCGCAGCGGTCGCAATTTTGAGCGGACCGTTTTAAAGTCGATACGTTCTTCGGGCTTTTCGAGCCAACACTCTTTTAGACAATCGCGCACACAATCGAACGAAAGTTCAAGTGGTTGCAGCGACGGCCGATACGGCGGATCCAATCCGAGTAATACTTTTTTTAAACATTCCATGTAGGAGATGCCGGTCTCGCCGAATGGCCCGTGTCGTGTATGCATCTCGTACAATATAATTGCGAACGAGTAAATATCACCTTTTTGTGTTCCAGGAACTAGATTTGTTTGGCCCTGACGTAAAAGCTCAGGCGCACGATATAGTAATTTTTGGCAATTAGTTGTAAGTATTTTAATGTCCGGCGACTCTTCGGGGCCTTTTTTAAATGCATACAGCCCAAAATCACTCAGTTTAACCACCCATCGCGAATCAATCAAACAATTCGATGTCGATAAATTTCCGTGGCATTTGAGCGGCGATTCATGAATGTATATCATGCCACGCGTTATATCAGCCACCATCGAGGCCAGGAACATGTTGTCGAGTTTGACATCCTCATTTTCGAGTACATCTTTTAAACTACCCCGATTACAGTACTCAGTTATGATGCATATATTCGGGGGGTCAGTGCACGCTCCAATAAACGCATTTAGATTGTCGTGCCGAACATCTCGCAACATTTTCAATTCTTTTTTCATTTCCCGCGTTATATCGATACTTTTCTTCTTGACCTTTTTGACCGCGTACAGCTGCCCCCTATACAATCCGATCGGTGTAAAAATGGTCGAATATCGAAAATCGGCATCCGGATTTGAGCTTAAACTAACCTGGCTCGTTCGAATCAGGGGGTGCGTGGCCCGAGTTTGTTTTTTACCCAAATTTTCATTATCACTCTCGTGCATTTGGATATCTTTAAAGTCAACCTTCCACAATAAACTGTCCAGCTCTTGTTCGTACCGCCAATTGCGATAGAGGACCAATAAAATGATACCTACAATTACTAGTATACCGCCCGCTACTCCAGCCGTAATTTCCCCAGTGTAACCTGCCCAAAAACACAAAATGTTAGAAATCACACACAAGAACCAAAAAATAAAACAAAAACAAAAATCCAAACTAACTGATGCATTTTTCACCACGGAAACCACAACGTGGTTCTGCAATCGGAGGACCATTTTGTTTCCATTCGATTTTATCAAAGAGATGAACATCCTGCAAATAGAAGGAAAATAATAAAAAAAAAGAAAATTCTAATTAGGATACTTGTTTTGCAACATAAAACGAAAATGTGAAAAACCAAAAAAGATAATTCGACACACGTGAGCTTATCTAACATTTTACAACACTTTATAAAATTGTTCTACTGTTTTAATACGTACCTGACGTGCAAACTATTTTTTTTTGTTTGTTTGTGGTGTATGAATGTGCAAAAGATACAAAGAAAAAAAAATCAAACAGACAAAAGTCATAATACGAAAATAATTTCCATTTCGAAACGTGGGCACATGGAAAAATTGCAAATTATGTGTTTCTATTATACATGTAAATGTATGTATATAGATGCGATAAATCGTACTATGTACACTAAACTTACCGGCAATTGTTCAATGTTTGGCGCACTAAATGTTCCAACCGGAAAAAGTCCATATTGATTTGCGTGTTTGGAATCCCTCATTTTCTGACGAAACAGTATCGTGTAATTACCAGCCGCATCCCCATTTTCATCGATATACACTAGGTACCTGCAATAGAACGAGGAAAAAACTTTCAATCGACATGAATTTTTTGTTTTTGACGGCTTACACTACTTACCCCATGGCACTTTTATACGTAACCCCCTTGAGGGCATTTATAATGGCGGTTCCGTTTCGAGGATTTTCACCCGCCTTAAGTACTTCGATTAAAGCATCTGAATACACGTGGACGGCATCATAAAGGTATGCAGCTTCGGCCCGTATCTGTTTTGTTCCCCCAAAGCTTCCAATCGGATTTGGATAATTGAACGGTGGCAGCTCCATATATTTATTCACCTACAAATACAACAACAACAACAGTAACTAAAATTGGATTCAATTTTCAATTATGTGTAGATATACTCGCGTATATAATCCAATTAACGCGCATAATATTTTCATGAGACGAGGGGGGTTGGAGCGCAAAAATCTCTTAGCGAAATAATTTTATTTATTTTAGATTTTCAACTTGAAAGCAAAAGCACGAAACAAACAGAAATTTAGATTTATTTGCGATACACCTTGTAATTTGAAATTATGCAAAAAAAAAATGGAAAAGGAAAATAAGAAAATTGTAATGGAATTTCCACCGAACGTTTCATTTTCTGTTATCGGAAATTCGATAACAATATAGTAGATCAGAAATTGTTAAATTTAAAATCGATTTTGTATACGAACATATTTGTTTGTGTGAAACGACTCAAGCGATAAGGAGATGTTAAAGTAGTCTACATTCGTCGAACTCTTTCCAGGACAGCTATGATTCTGTATACATATTTTAAAGACATTAATTTTTTTAATTTACCAAGCGATATCGGCTTCACGACGGTCCACCATCTACGCCAACACCGCAATTCACTCTTGAGTTTACTCTTTCATCATTGGAAAAAATCAATGTTCATCAGATAAGCGAAGTTTTAGATTCACCATCAAAGGGAACCGGGCAAACAGATATACGCCTCAACTACGGTACAAAGAATTTATAATGGACTACACCATAGTGTAGTTTTTCATTCTCTAGACTCTCAGCAACCAAGGTCGAATAGCCAAGATCGAGATAGCCAAAATCCAACAAATTAGAGCTTCCAACTTTGAACTACGCCTCGATGCCTTGATATTTTAAATGCTAACAAAACTACTACCAGATCAAAAGGCGGAAATTGGAAATTGCCAACATCTCAACAACCTTAACTATGCAGATTCTAATTATAATAAACCAGGTGCAATAGATACTTGGGGCCGACTATTATCCAAGAATCATTTGAACAATATTATAAAAGGAGGCCCAAATCAACCAATGGCACAGAAGACCGAATTGGAATGGATTGTGTTTGGAAAGAACATCATATGTCAACCTACAAAACTAATTAAAAAAGTTTTGGGAATTGAATGATGATGATGTGGACAAAGATTATTTTTTGATGATGTGGACAAAGATTATTTCCTATAGAAGAGAACCAACTAGAACTTCAAAGTGAATTTCATCTTCGGCCAATTGATCGAAAAATCGATGAAAATTACTGCGAGTAGTCGGAAGACTGTCTAACGCCAGGCTTGCTTTCAATTCTCAACATCCAATAATACTCCCTTATAAGAGTCATCTAAACATGGCTCCTAATAGATTACGCACATAAGATGACCTTACACGGATGAAAGACATGGATATTTAATGGTCCATTAGCAGTAAAAGCTTACATCATTAAATGTATAATCTGCCATAAACAACGAGCGCCAACTTTAAATCAAATTATGGGAGATCTTCCAATAGCTAGAGTAACTCCGACACGGCCCTTTACGCATACTGGGGTAGTTTATGAACCTTTCCAATTACGGTGCTCACCAGATTGAGGTCGCAAAACTTATAAAGGTTAAACCTATTCACATAGAAGTACTAAGCGACTTGTCATCAGGAGGTTTATAGCAGCATTCAAACGCTTTACAGCACGCCGAAGTCTGTGCTCGGACCTCTATAGTGATTGTGGTTCCAATTTCATTCTAACGTATACGGAACGAACTCACTCTTGTAGTAAAACAACTATCGGGAATATGGTCAGAAGTTACAAGATGGTACACGATGGCATTATATACCATCAAGTGCATCACGTATATAAAGTAAACCATAATATTTGAAATTAAAATTCCACTGGTACAGAGATCCCGATACACATTATACCACATTATACCAGTTCCTACCATCCACCAGCAAGAATATGATACAACGGGCCATCTTCTAACCACTTGATGTTCGTACTACAACAAAGGCAATAAATGGCGATAACTGCGGATGAGTTTAATACACATAAGTGCCTTAACGGAGAATAGCTTATTGTGATGTTCATCAGCCGCTATAGCTGTGAAATAGAACTATACTCAAACAAAACGGTGTAATCCCGAAGATCTGTCAGATTCACAAGATGGGCGTTACCACGCTATGGATTCCATTACGTTGATACAATGCGTGGATTTTTATGGTGAAATCGGTAACCTAATATGCGAAAATGACGGAGGACTTACCGAGATCAAAATGGAATTCACTGAAAGAGAAGGGATTTTAAAACCAGCCAGTAATACCTGTACTCTAGTGTGCGAAGTATGTATAACCAAGAGAACTATAAGATTATGATGTACTCGTATAGGAGGACTGAAAATTTCATAGCTAAATTTCACTTCGCAGTACGCCGTTTAGCTAGTGAAATAGAAATTGTTACCTCCCCGTGGTGACCACCGGGCAACTATTACACCATGTGGTGTATTAGGCGAAAACACGGCGCTAAATAACTGGGCCGGGTTAAGGTGTTAATCGTACCGTGCTAATAACCGGTCAGGCTGGGGGCCCAGTCTAAAAACTAGCCCAGTCTCTAACGGTGTATCCGGATACTTGGCGCCCTCCGGATCATGTAGCCTTACCTGTGTATTGCGGATCTCTGCACAGGTGGACCTCCTTTCTCCGCTACTCGTGGGACCTATTATGGAAGATCCAGATAAAAAACAAGAAGAGACCGGTGCTCTTAAAAAACCGGAATCTAGTACTGCGGAGACATCGTCCTTTAGGCCCGGTCTCCAACGTGCAATTAGGGTCATAGGACCGAATGAGGCTGGCCCCTCGAAACCAAAGGGCAAAGGCACGAATGCTGGCCCTCCATCAGTGTCAAACTATCAGACCAGTAAGAGAGCCTGGCGCATGATCTCTAAGATCTGTAACATTCCGTTGGAGCAGAGAACGGATAGAGACAAGGATACGCTTGCGTGGGCAAGACGTATCACTGAGCCAAAGCAGGAGGGTTCCGTTGTGATCTCACAGCCGAAAAGGCAGAGATCTGATGATGAACCGCCTACGGAGGCTAAAAAGAACCGGGTTCCGGACAATGTTACCAGGCCCTTCAACGAGGTGCTAAAGGATCACCTGATCATGGCAGTCGTTGACAGGGCACAAGAAGATGGGAGCATTACGACCCTTAACTGGAGGAAGGTGGAGAAGGCCTTAGCCGCCATCTTCCTAAAAATCATGAGGGAGAACCCAGGACCTGATCCGTCCTGCCGAGACGGAGGGTGGCACCGGGGTCACGTAAAACTGACTGCCTGTGCCGATGAGAGGTCTGTGACCCTCTATAAAAAGGCGATCGGCAGCCTGGGGGAAGTCTGGCCGGGGGCCAAACTAGCAGTGGTGACTAGGGAAGAAATTCCCTGCAGGCCAAGGGCACGAGCCTGGATTCCTGCGGAGCCGGGTGATCTTAGGGAGATCCTGGAAATGTTGAAAATCAGTAATCCGGATCTGCCAACGGCCACCTGGAAGATTGCCAGGTTAGATGAGGTAAAGGCGGAAACAGATCACAGATCGGCCGTCATAATCATCGACAGAGAATCCGTGGGTGCTTTGGCAAAATCTGGAGGCCTGGTTAGCTATGGATTTGGAGCGATTACGCTCAAAATCTATAAGCGCGATGAGGCTGACAGACCTGGGGCAACTGCAGCAGGTGGGGAAGCCACTAGTGGTGTCCCGCCTATTGCTGGTGACCCAGATGTCCAAAGCATTCCGGAAGACGCTCAGGAGACACTATCCCTGGACTCGGAGATATCGAGATCATTGGGACTACGCTGTGCGCTCCTACCGGACGAATCCACGTCAGAAGATTCTGATTCAACAGTGGTGGAGGTAAGCAATATCTAATGCTTAAGATCCTTCAGATCAACCTCCATCACTCTAAAGCCGCCTCGGCGGCCCTCCTGCTCAAAATGGAATCTGAGTCCATTGATGTTGTTCTGGTTCAGAAACCTTGGGTCAATGGTGACCGGGTGCTGGGCCTCAGAACTTCCAAATATAAAATACTACATGCGAAGAATGAAGGTAAGATACGTTCCTGCATTCTCGCTAGAAATAATCTGAATATTTTTATACTACTTAATTACAGCAACGCTGATGTAGTGGTGGCTAGCATCGAGATGGATGGGCAAAATCTCTGGCTAATATCGGCCTACCTACCGTACGAGGAGGAAAACATACCACCAGGTAGGTTGGTTAGTGCAATAATGGAGGCTCAAAAACGAAAAGTAGGAGTCATCATGGGCAGTGATGCTAATGCGCATCACTCAATCTGGGGAAGTACAAATATCAACAGGCGAGGTGAGTTACTCCTTGATTTTATTTTAAGTACTAACCTAAATATATGTAATATCGGGTGCAAGCCAACCTTTATTACTAAAAATAGACAAGAAGTGCTGGATATCACACTTGTCTCGGATTTTATTAAGGAGAGGGTATTGAACTGGAAAGTGTCCGAAGACCATTCCTTTTCTGACCATTGTTATCTCCAATACGAAGTGGATACAAAACCCACTAGCAAACCACCCTTCAGGAATAGGAGGAAAACTGATTGGGATTGTTTCAGAACCATTCTGGGTAACTTATTACCGGTATCGGTTCCAAAACCTCCTGCATCTACACAGGAGCTTGATGGTCTAGAAGCCAAGCTATCTGATGCTTTTAACAAGGCCATGTTAGGTGCATGTCCTATCAGTAGACCCTTGGGTAAATCTCGGCCACCCTGGTGGTCGAAGGAACTCCAAGGTACTCGTATGAAATGCAGGAGACTGTTCAAGAAAGCGAAGAACACAAATGCTGCTGCAGACTGGGACTGTTACAAGGAAGTCCTCAAAACCTATAAGTAGGAGCTGAGAGTAGCCAAAACGAGGGCTTGGAAACTCTACTGTGGCAATATACAGGAGTCCTCGGAGGCGGCCAGGCTACGCAAAGTACTCTGTTCTAGTCCTTCCATCCCGAGTTATCTACAACGACCGGATGGTTCATGGACTACAAGTAGTGAGGAATCCCTGGAGCTATTACTAGAAACGCACTTCCCGGAGTGCTCGGTACTAGCTCCGGAGGGACCCATGATAAATAGGGGTGTATACTCCGTAAGCCATATAGTAAGCAGGCGGAATATCCTATGGGCAATAAACAGCTTTAAGCCATACAAGTCGGCAGGGCCTGATGGCATTATCCCTGCGGATATCCAGCGAACTATTGACTTAACCCTGCCCTGGCTGGAAGTTATCTTCAAAGGCAGCCTGGAACTCTGTCACATTCCTAGGAAGTGGACTGAAATAAAAGTAATATTTATACCTAAGGCGGGAAAAAGCTCTCACTGCTATTCCAAAGACTTTAGGCCTATAAGCTTATCTTCTTTTCTGTTGAAAACACTGGAAAGACTAATAGAGGCTCACATTAGAGGCTCAATCAAGCCGGGCGAGCTGTCGGAATCTCAACACGCATACCGTAAGGGACGATCGGTGGAAACAGCTCTCCACTCCCTTATTGGCCCGATTGAGAAATCACTTGAATATAAAGAATATTCAATGGTAACCTTCTTGGATATAGAGGGGGCCTTTAGCAACATCAGACCGGGGGCAATCACTGGGGCCCTTGCGTGTCTGGGGGTAGACGGGTCACTCAGAGGCTGGATAGATCATATGCTTAGAGGCAGGATCGTGACAGCTTATCTGGGTGGGACGTCTGCCGCCAGATACGTGAGCAGAGGGACACCTCAAGGTGGGGTTTTATCCCCCCTTCTTTGGAACTTGGTCATAAATGACCTGTTACTAAACCTGGAAGGGCAAGGCTTCAAGGTGGTTGCTTACGCAGATGACGTTGCTATTGCGGTCTTCGGTAAATATCCTAGTACGCTGAGTGAGCGCATGCAGTGCGCGCTTGGCTACCTCTCTGAGTGGGCACGCGGCAGTGGACTGAACGCAAACCCACAGAAAACAGAGCTGGTCCTCTTTACCAGGAAGCACAAGCTTCCTCAGTGTGACCCGCCAACATTAAATGGTACTCGCTTGATCTTTACGGATAGAGCAAAATACCTCGGACTTCTTTTGGATAGCAAGCTAAACTGGAAACCAAACATCGTAGAGAGAGTAAAGAAAGCTACTATAGCGCTCTACTCCTGCAAAAATGCCATTGGAAAGAGATGGGGTATGGAGCCCCACATAGTACACTGGCTCTACGTTTCAGTGGTCAGACCTATACTGCTGTATGGGGTTGTCGTCTGGTGGCCAGCTTTAAAAATTATGGCCAACCTTAAACTATTGATGAAAGTTCAAAGAACGGCCTGCTTGTGTATAAGTGGGGCTCTCAGGAGCACACCTACTCAAGCTCTGGAGATTCTCTTTCATCTTACTCCATTGGATATTGCGGCTGAGCAGCTTGCATCTTGCACAGCCATTCGGCTCAAATCCATATCTATGTGGACCTGTAACAATGCAGGGCACTCGTCTATCCTATGCAACAGGGGTATTCCGGAAGCTACCGACTACGCTATTCCCTTGCCATCTGCTGAGGTCCAAACTGAGTTTCCCACCAGAGAGGACTGGGTGAACGAAACGGTTATGGACAATGAGGCGCTAAGCTTCTTCACGGATGGCTCAAAAAGGGATAGAGGGGTTGGCTGCGGGGTATTCTGTGAGGCACTAGGGGTTAACCTCTCTTTTCTTCTTCCCGACTTTTGCAGCGTTTTTCAAGCTGAACTGATCGCGATAATGGAAGTCATGGACTGGTTGAAGTATAATGTAATATCTACGAGGGATATTCGCATTTTTACGGACAGCATGGCTGCTATTAAAACGCTACAATCATACTCCCTGATGTCGAAAGTAGCCCAGAACTGTCTGGCATCTTTAAATGAGATGGCTGATCAGTTCAACATCCGCTTGACGTGGGTGCCAGGGCATTCCAATATCGCAGGGAATGTAAAGGCAGATGAGTTGGCCCGCAAGGGTACAGCACGCCTAATAACCCAAAGCAGGCGGGATATAAAGATACCGCTTGCTTCATGTAAACTGTTGCTTCTGGATGAAGCTATAAAAGAAACGAACGTCAGATGGTCTAACGCCAGTTCGTGTGTAATAACCAGGCAGATCTGGCCTGGTCTTGACCGGTCTAGATCAGACCAACTGATATCGCTTCGACGACACCATATTGGTATGGTCGTGGGAGCTATAACGGGACATTGTCTCATTGGGATACATGCGCGCAGACTGGGTGTCCCAGCCCATGATTTCTGCCGCAGCTGTGGTGATGAGGAGGAGGAGGAAAATGTGCTCCATCTGCTCTGCACCTGTCCTGGTCTAGTGTACAGCAGAACAAAATTTATGGGGACTTCCCCTTTGAACGACCTCACGGATCTTAGTAAGATCGGGATCCGGGACTTTAAACGCTTCTTGGTAAGCTCACGATGGTTCAGCGAGTGAAGAGGAGAAAACTCGAATGTGGTACAGCTACGGACCAATTTTGTGTCTATGCTAGTCCTTTAGGACGGCCACCCTTACCTAACCTAACCTAGTGAAATAGATGTTTTTCGTATTAGAGTATAGATGTCTCTATTTCTTCTCTACACATCTTTCGTTACGTTTTTATGATTTTATATTGTTTCATGATATTAGTAGAGTTGTATTTTGAATAAAGCGTGTATTAAATCAAAATCTCTGGAGTTCAATTATTTAGGAAAATTTCATTTCATGCGTCAACTGCGTTCATACGCTTAAGGCTTAACGTCTGAAATCGCATTTCCAAATATTTATTGTCTGGAATGACATTCCCTCGTTACCCTACATTTAACCATTTGGTGAAGAAATTTCGGTAACAGCTATTTGTGGTACCTATCACTCCGGAACTTTAATTTTATTTAAAGCGGATATATGAAAATTTTTACTTGAAATACTAACTACCAAAATTAAAACCATTTTGACGCGATCAAGGTCAAAACCATATACGCATAAGGTCAAATATTGTTTGAAAGAATTTAAAATCAATTTTATACGAAACAAAACGGATAGTATTACAATTTATTGAGTAAATATATAGAAATACTCACATTTTACATATTTCTAGTTCACCATTTTATACGACACGACATGTACTGTCAAATATTTAAATTGAAATTGTCATAAAACGCACCCATTTTTGAATATAGAGCAACTCTTGTAAAAACGCACGTATAACGTTATTTGTTCTTTGTATGAAACTTCAAAAAATTGATTTAGTCGTTTAGTTGTTTTGAAATACATCAAGAATGAATTTCGTGCTACTAAAATTGTTAAAACATTGTGTATTTTAAAAATTATTTCGCAAAATGCAATTTATTAATATTAATTTAATGCAAGAAAATGAGTAAATTATTTTTGTTTGTGAAAATTAATTTGATTTAATGTAAAATAGCCTCAATTCAACGTGGTTCTTTGATTATTTTTCAAATGTCCAACAAAATTACTGGATTCTATTAACATAAATACATTATTCCATGGATATTTGAGATAAAAACCGCACAAATAACTAACACGTAGGTTACATAAATTTGAAAACTATAGCCTACACTTTTTTAATTAACAAGGTAATTTTATTATTATTGTTACTAACAATATTCATAACCAATATCAAATCCAACAGGTTTTAGAAAGACACCATTAAGTGCTCTATTTTGCATTTGACTAACCGTGAAGTAAACTATTTGGTATGAGAATTGAAATGTTTCATCTATTTGACTATCAGAGTTGCAGTGCGCTTTGGTCACATCATATAGCTGGCGAAATCAAACAACCACCTTTAAATAAAGTAGCTAGTTTTGAAATATAAACAAAACCGAAGATATATCGACCTGCAACGACGGCTGCCACATTAAAATGTCCAGAAAATATTCTATGCCAACCCAACTAAATCGATGTTGAGCTACCAACTTATCTCGTTATGTTGTTACCATATTGTGGCTGTCATGATTTGACATCGTCCGCAGAGAAATGTGTTTTGTCGATGTTTCTGATCGTTGTATCTTTCTTTCTATTTCTATTTATACCTTTTGACAGGCAGCTTATGATGAACGTTTCCAATACATTATAAGCCTATACATTATAAATGAATTGGATAATGAATATTTTTCACATAAAAAGTTTCAGTTCAAACATATTCAAAACAAATTTTAATATAATATTCCAACATAAAATCAAAATCAATTTAAAGTGGACTGCGAAATCAAATGGCAGGTAAATTCGACTCACAAGACGAAAAAGCACTATCGTATAATTCTAAATTCTTAATTAAATGTGCGGTCAAAATCGTTTTATCACGTTAGTTAATTATTCTACATATTACAAAAAGGCATGGCGAATTGTACTGTTGAAAACTGAATCTATAGGTCTCTCTAAACTATTCTGACAATATTTATTAGGGACTTACAAGATCCCTTCTAATATCGATGAAGTATTAAAACGCTTTTGACATAGCTTTGTAAAAAAATGGCCATCCTCTTTGTGTTCCTTTTCTTTTCTCTTTGCACTGCTCGCCACTCGGCTTTTTTTAATATTCCACGCAACAATATTTACTTAATCACCAAAAAACTATTACGATAGTCTTATATTAACTGCCAACCCAGCATAAACATAAACATAAAAACATATACTTTTTAAACTTGGCTTACTTATACCATTATTTCCAGATTATTACGAGAAATATCGTATAAGTCGCCATAAAGTGTTTAATCGCCAATTGTGTTGCATTAAGTCGGGTATTTTTTAAATTTGGCACACTAACATCATCAAGTTTCTCGAAACGATCTCGAAGTTATGATTAGTAGGCCAACTTTAATAACTGAAAAATACGATTGATCATAAAAGTAGAATGATATCTATCAGGTAGAAGGAAAGATATTACAGGGTCTGGTATAACATTTTGTACGAATTTAGGGCAATAAAACATCTGCCAGTAATTAATCTAGCATGAATAGTAGGCATAAAATTAAAATAGAAGGTTGATCAATTTTTTTGCCCGTCTGCTTAAAATACTTCATAAAAAGTTATAAAGTTAAAAATTGAGGTGAATAAAAACACAAAATGTAAATTTTAATCCAAATAACTCGAAGTCAAATATAATAAGTTGTATTTTTTATAATAGGGACCGCAGCCGATAAACAGTTTTTGGTTCAAATCAGAATAAGATTGAACCACTTATTTACAGGCCAAAATGCTAATCAACGTGATGTGGCTGGTTGTGAGTAATTTATATTTAAATTTTGTCTTACATTTAATTACATTTTAGGAAAGTAATGGTTTCAAAGTATGCAATGGTTGTAAACACATTCCTAGCTTCTTCCAAAAATGAAAACACCTGATGTGAAAATAAAAAAAATGGATAAAATTAGTTTGCTCATGTCGTTATTAGGGCAAATGGTAAAACACGGTTACCGTAATGTCGATGTGTAAGATTTACTAGTTGAGTCAGAGACAATTTCCACTGCAATTAAAAATATTTTTGAAATGCTTAAATTGTTTAATTAAATATTTTCAGCTAACAACTGTAGGAGAAAGTTAGTTTTTTTTAATATTCGGCGCAACAATATTTACTTAATTACCAAAACGTTCAAAATGTTCAGTGGATATACGATTGATTTTATTGAATATGTACTTTTCGGGTCCAATAAGATATAATAATCAGAAGTTATCATGATAGAAGACTTCAAAGTAGATTTTGTTAAATATCCTAATAATAACCAAATCTTTAATATTTTCAAAATAAAGGATTTATATCTCCACTCCATATATGGATAGATAGTATGTTTTCCAATATAGAGTAAAGCAAATATAATTTGAACATAAAATTTATTATTTATCACAATTGAAAAGTACACTGCTCAGGAAACCCTAGGCGTTTGAACCAATTTTGTTGCTCATCTGCTTAATTCTAAATTAAATTAAGCTTTATAAAATAAGGAGTTAGCATCACGCCAGAAATTCCATTTTAGAAAATCCAAATATTTATATATTCCGAAAATCGGTTATATGACCTTTATATGAAGGTAATATATGAAATTTCTGGTGTGATAATCACGTCAGAAACGATATCACGTCAGTTTGCATTTCTTAAAGTATGCTATACGCACAAGTTTTTTTGCTAGGAGTACAAATTGGCACAATCAAATCCAAGTAAAATATTTATGTTTTCTAAAATGAGATTTCTGACGAGATGCAAATAAGGAGTCATAATTTAAATTTAAACTAACTAAGATACAGTCACAAATATTATTTAGAGCCGTGTGTCAATAAATTAAAAAAAAATGTTAAAAATTAAATTAGCAGAAAACTCAAATTTCTTTTTGTTTGTCGAAATCGAAAAATTTGATTTTCCTGTCAAAATTTTAATTTTTAACAATTTTTTTTTAACTAATTGACACATGGCACAAATCCAAGTCAAACTCACATTTTTAATCGTCTTTTAGTACAGCAACAATCCTATATGTGAATTTAAAGCCAATTTGAAATTTAATGTATTCCTACTTTTTGATGGTATTGAACATTAACACCGTTTTAAAATTGTATGTAATGCTCAGTGTAGGTACTTTGAGCCTATTTCGCTCATCGATTAGCTGAGCGCGCATTAATGAAAACACCCTTTTCCATTGGTATCTTGGTAAGGCTGCCAGATATTCACGCGAGTTTAAAAGGACGTTTCTGGATTTGTTGTGTCCTGAAAAGGACAGAAAAGGACAGTTGATAACCACTAAATCATAGAAAATACTTAAACCTTTACAAACATCCAGAGCCTTGCAGAGCCTGGATACTAAAGATTTTCAAAAGTTGTAAGAAGTTACTTAAAATAAACTTACTTAACGAAATTCAGAAAATGGCGTTTCGCGGCCCTTAAAACTACGAAGGAGTTACTTAAAAATCCGACTATATCCAGAAAATTTCAATTTTCTTGATTCTCAACTCGTATTCCTCTCTCTCTTCTGCGAATTTTTTTTCTGTTCTGCCGATTCAGCACTGCAAAATGGAAAATGTACCCAAAGGGTTTAATCAAAAGTTTAAATGGAACCAATAATTTTTTTTTGTTTCCATCTCGTACAAACAACGTATTAAATATTACATTTTGTAGAGTGCCAATTCTATTTCTCTTTGAGTTACCAACCCGTCTTCTGGATCAGAAAATGTTCATTGTTTCATATAACAAAATTTCTCTGAATTTCTAAGCTCTCCGAAATTCATTCATAGTTGTTTGTAATTGTAGACATTTGTTTTTGTTTTATGATTTTGGAGAATATAATTTTCAAAAGTAATACAATCTTTTTTTAATTAGTGTAGTTTAGTTTACAAATTCGGTCCAAAAAGGACAGCTCTTCACAAAACACGATATTGACCAGGTATTGAAAAAAATTTGAAGTCTTACGAAGCTCACTGTAAAGTTCCTCCTCGCCACCCTATATATAGAAGCCTATACATAAGATGGTATGCACAAAACGGTGAAATATTTTTGAAGCGTTCAGTACTATGAATGTTTAGTGAGAAAAACATTATTGTCTAAAAAAACGGATTTATTATCAATGATTTCGATTGAGATGATAATGAACATATCTAGGACCACCTGTTGTGAGTGCAAGTTATATGGGCCAAGCATGCCATTATAGGTTTTACAGATGGTAAATTAAAACCAGCATGCAACCGTGTGTCTTCAAATAGGCTAGTATCAGCGTAAAGTAAAGACGCGAGAAACAAACTGCCAAACAATTAGAGAAGTCTTGATTTTAAATTTTTCTTTCAAACATTTAATCGGTAATATGCATCGCTTATTTATACTTTACTTATAGATTGAAGCTAATCCATTAGTTATATACTTTTTATTGTTTTTGGAAACAACTGTACATCCATTTAGCTATATTCTAGTAACCAATGTTGAGAAATCTACTTTCTGGAATAATTCTTCGATAAGGTATTTTTATCGTCAATGTTTGTCCCTTTGCGATTAAAAAACAACTGGGACATTACATATTTTGAGTTCTGAACATAGTCTAACATATTTTTAATCTGCGTTCTGCAAAAGTTTATCTAATTAGGTATTCAAAATGGTATTTGCAGTTTATTAACTGGTTTAATAAGATTTGCGGAAGCTCATATAAAATTAACTAAAAGGTCCAGTAAAACCTCCGCTTACCATTGCTGTTATCAATAGATATACCCAATGCAAATAAATTAAAATACAATAGAGTTTATAAGTCTTAATTTTGTTCTTTCTAATTTCTAAACAAAATTTTTCTTCTTTCTTATAAACGATCCCCTTCAAATATTTATTCTAAATACAATTTTAAGTTAAGTTTTTGTTAAATATGTAGTTCGCGTTTAGCAATGCATATTATGTAATAGTTAAAGCTAAACGCCAGTGTTGTGCATCTACGCGTGTATAATCGTATTGTTTACACTACACAGCATACACAATTTATATTTTATGGCGACAATGTAATCTGTGTAGACAATATGTAGACAATGTAAATTATGCATCTGTCATGTTCAAATGCGAATATATTCCCCTATTCCTTATCGAGTTATGGTACATCGGACCCCTTTGTATATTTATATATGGTTTTTGAAAGATAGTTTTCAAACTCATGCAGCGACTAGTCTTATATATACAGTGACGATTATGCCTATACGTTGTAGTATCGTCGTTAGTACGGTGGCTAGAGTCGTAGGTACAGAGCATGCTGTGGTAACGTATCGGCGTTTGTAGTTATTATGATGGATATTTATTTGAATCGACGACCGAGGAAGACTCGACTAGTTGCAAAGCGTGAACTAAACCCATAAATGATCCGAAAAATGCTAAATTTGATCAGCTAAACACTAAAGTTGATCAACAAAATAAGAAGCTGGAGGAGTTGGAGGCAGACATGACAAACAGGATACAGCAATTGGAGGGCAGGCTGAAAAAGTTTGAAGTCCGATAGGAAAACGGTCCTTCACACTACAACGGTACCCCGAAACAATCACATCACTAGAACCACCTTCAAGAGGCCATAAAGAGGATTTGAAACCTCCATCGTTTGATGGCGAAACTCCGATCGAGCACTTCAAGTTGCAATTTCAAGCAGCTGTGCAACATAACAGATGGAGTGCAGAGGAACGGCTTAATGTCTTAATCTTACCACTAACAGGCAAGACAGCTGATGTGGTACAGACAACACCTGCATTAGAGATGAGCAACTAAAGAATTCTGAAGTAATTGGACTTGAGCCATGTCCAGCAATTATGCAAAATCAAGCTGCAAAATAGGGGAGAACAGCCAGGAGAACGCTTTCAAGATGTAGAACGAGAAATAACCAAGCCAGCGCGCCGGGCCTACTGTAAAGTTCCGACTGATGTCTTGAATGAACTTTCAGTTGATGCATTCATTAGCGCCGTAAGGGACTTCAGCTGAATCTTCACTTGAGGACGAAAGCAATAGGGAAAAGCATGAACGAAGTCTTAGGATCGGCGCTAGAATACGAGACAGTCTAACCTCCGATCCCGTTAAGGGATGAAGAAGATATAGCGCAAATAGAGGCGATGAAAGAAACAAAGATAAGACGATCAGCACAAGGCTTCCGATCGATTTATTGTTGCACAACGGACCAATGCATCTTGGGCCTAGATTTTATTTCTGAGCATCAAATATCACTGGGTCTAACGAACCAAGTATTGAACTGGCGCAATGTGGACATTCCTCTGCAAATTAACAATAATAAGCATGGTGGGTTGCAAGTCATCAACAGAATCTCAGAAGAGATCCTGAGGATCGCTAGATCAGAGTGCATTTGGCGAAAACCAACGACTCGATGATTCCATCGCTCCGATGATAAAATGGATGGAGAGGGGTACCAGACGGCAGTGGCATGAAATGGCGATAGAAAGTGCAACCGTGAAAAGTCATTGGGCTCAGTGGTAGTCTATGTAAAGAATAGATGTCAATTGGTGCTGGTCCATTTCCCCTGACAAAAGATGGAAATCGGTTCATACTCGTATATGCTCGTATTTGGCAAAGAACTCCGATTGACATGTGACCTTAAATTTGATTCACTAGAGAGCGAACTAGTCACTAAGGAAGACTACGAAGCAGATTTGAGGCATAGGATGAACAACCTTCACACTTCAGTAAGGGGCAACAATCGAACGAAGATTAAATGACTAGATGACCTTCGGTTGAACAGCACAGAATTTAGAGAGAAAGAGATTTGGTTTGACATTTTAAACCCAAGCGAAGAAAAAGAGAAATGGCCGAAGTTACAATAAAGTTGGGTAGGGCCATATAAAATTATCAAACAGATCAACGATGTTGTATACTGGATTCAACAAAGCTTCAGGACAACAATGAAAGTCTGTATTACGCCGGGAGCGCAGATGAATCTATTCGGGACGAACAGAATTAAGGTGGGGATAATGTGGCGATTATGCCTAACGTTAAACACAATCACATCAGTATCGTCGTATGGTGGCCATAGTCGCATAGAGGAGAAATGGGTATAGGCGAGGCGAGAGAGAGAGAGAGAGAGAGAGATAGATAGAAAGAGAGTGTGAGATACTTGGACAATTTTCATGCAACGACGCAATATGGAAAGTTTGAGAGTTGCATTGAACAGGTATATTAACGCAACCAGGTTGCAGTGTAAGTTTCAGTTTAAATTCAACCTGTAATCTGTGAACAAGGGAGATAAACTGAAATATATTGAAATTTTAAAGAGGTAAAAGTGCTGAAAAGTATAATAAGTTATTCTCGAATAAATTGTGCAGTGTTAATAATATAGTTCGAGGGTTTTATTGTAAAATTCTATACGAATCCTTAGAAGAGCCCGAAATGCCAAACAACGTAACAATACCAAACAGTGAAAAACTTCATTTGTTTGTGTAAAAGTCGGAGTAGGGTTTGACTGTAGTGTTGGAGTTTCGTGAATGGAAAATCGGCTTCAACCACAAACATTTTTATCAGTGTGCAATATGTCGTCTTTTCTATTATATACTACGATCAATGTGTCGGGGAAGGGTGGTTTGTGGCAGAAAACCAAATATTGCAGAAGTTCAATCGAATTACTTAAGACACAAACCACTTGGTATGTTGAGTTAGGTTAGGTTAGGTAAGAGTGGCCGTCCTAAAGGACTAGCATATAGACACAAAATTGGTTCATTTCTGTACCACATTCGAGTTTCCTCCTCTTCGCTCGCTAAACCATCCTGAGCTTACCAAGAAGCGTTTAAAGTCCCAGATCTCGATTTTACTAAGATCCGTGAGGTCGTTCAATGGGGAAGTTCCCATAAATTTTGTTTTGCTGTACGCTAGACCAGGACAGGTGCAGAGCAGATGGAGTACATTTTCATCTTCCTTATCATCACCACAGCTGCGGCAGAAATCGTGGGCTGGGCCCCAGTCTGCTCGCATGTATCTCAATGATACAATGTCCCGTTATAGCTCCCACGACCATGCCAATATGGTGTCGTTGAAGCGATATCAGTTGGCCTGATCTGGACCGGTGAAGTCCAGGCCAGATCTGCCTGGCTATTACACACGAACTGGTGTTAGACCATCTGACGTTCGTTTCTTTTATGGATTCTTCCTGAAGCAGCAGTTTACATGAAGCAAGGGTATCTTTATATCCCGCCTGCTTTGGGTTATTAGGCGTGCTATACAATTGCTGGCCAACTCATCTGCCATTACATTCCCTGCGATATTGAAATGCCCTGGCAACCCAAGTCAAGCGGATGTTGAACTGATCAGCCATCTCATTTAAAGATGCCAGACAGTTCTGGGCTACCTTCGACGTTAGGGAGTATGATTGTAGCGTTTTTATAGCAGCCAGGCTGTTCGTAAAAATGCGAATATCCCTTGTAGATATTACATTAAACTTCAACCAGTCCATAACTTCCATTATCGCAATCAGTTCAGCTTGAAAAACGCTGCAAAAGTCGGGAAGACGAAAAGAGAGGTTAACTGCTAGTGCCTCACAGAATACTCCGCAGCCAACCCCTCTATCCCTTTTAGAGCCATCCGTGAAGAAGCTTAGCGCCTCATTGTCCATAACCGTTTCGTTCACCCAGTCCTCTCTGGTGGGAAACTCAGTTTGGAATTTCATCTCAACAGATGGCAAAGGAATAGCGTAGTCGGTAGCTTCCGGAATACCCCTGTTGCATAGGATAGATGAGTGTCCTACATTGTTACAGGTCCAAATAGATATGGATTTGAGCCGAATGGCTGTGCAAGATGTATGTATGTTGAGTTACGAATCTGCACAATAATTTCAAATGTTCACATCATAAATTATTTATGAAATTTAACAACTCGACGTTTGAAAATGTCGTACTTAAATTATAATGTTTTTTGAAAATTTGCCATTATAGATTTAATTAATTTGATAAAGTGTTAACAATTTTAGATAAACGTAAACATAAGTTTAAAACAAGCCGAAATTTTTATTACCATAATTCAACTCAATTCTATCCTCTTTAAAGTGAATTATTACTATACTAAGACACCTACTTAATAGTTTGAGTAATTTAGGATATAAATTACAAACAATGATAAACAATTTTCCACGGCACACATAATAAAAAAGAAAATCATAAATATTCTTTTTATATATGTACATAGAATCATAAACTTCCGTTATGAGACAAATAAAATATGTAGTGGCAAAAAAATTTCCAACAAATTCAATATAAGCAAAGAACTTATAAGCAAAGAGAAAAATCGTTTAAATTTTCATTTCCACACAACATTATTATTATATTGAAACGAAGTGTATTCGTCAAGTATATTGGGGGAGGGAGCGGTGGTATTTGGGCCCCCTACCTCACATTTTATTTTATATGATAATAAATGGAAATCATTATTGGATAATTTAATTACAGAGTGTGGAGATTTTAATTAGATACATCATGCGTATATACCATAATAATGAACATCGGATGAGATGTTTGTTTATAACTCACTTCCACAATTTGTTTATAACTCAATACGTATGTGCTGGCACATTGCCTAATTAATTGCTTTTACTTCCATACTAACTATATTGCTATTATTAATAATCGTTGGAACATTTATTTTTATGTTATTAGTATTTTCCGAAAATTAATAGAGACAGTAGTTACGATGCCGAACTCTTTCACATGCGATGGTTAAAAAGTCAATCAATATAGAGACACTAGACAGATATCGCTTTGTTAAAAGGAAAATAATTTTCTTTTAACTTTCACACAAATTTTTTATTTTTGTGTATATACATAAATACGTATGTATATACGTATACATTTTCACAGTCATTGAACTTTTATAGAAAGCAGGAAAATGAAAAGTTTTGTAAATAAAAAAAAAAAAATTTTTTTTGGATAGTTTCCAAATATATATTATGTACTTTGTAGTTTGTTTACAATCATATAAAAAACATCATTCGTCACCGTTATGTGCTATTATGTACGTGTAAATAGTGTTTGAGCCACGTAAATATAAAAATAATAATTTTCAATTAACATAATTAGACAAGCTGTAAGTACAATAGCATATACAGTGGAATGGCATATACAGTGGAACAGTTTATAAATTATATTTTCGGTATCTGTTGGTTATTTCTTAACCAATTATGATGAAATTCTATATGAAGAGGCAGAATGCAAAATGGATTTTTCATCCGTGATTTTGTTCAGGATGATGATGAATACTTCTATGTGACGAGATTAGTTTAAGGAATTATTTTTTAAATATCTATACGGTTTCACATTTAATTAGAGATCTACCACTAATGTCTAAGCACAATAAGTAGCATTCCTCGAAACTTAAACAAGTAAGGAATTCTATATATGTACATACGCCAGTATATGTATTTGAATTAAGCAATATTCAATTAAAGAACAGATTAAGTAGCAATTTTTATTAAAACATGAGCACTTCTTGTCCCCGGTCCAATTGACCACTTACTAGAAACACCTGAAAATATTTAGAGGAAGCAACATATTTCAGTTCGGTTACTTAGAGACAAAATAGTCCAGTCCTAAGTATCTGATTTTCTGTTAGATTAGGACCGCACCTATTCGAACATTTAGGTTAATATCGCCGCTTATTAGAAACACACGGAAAAATTCGGACACTTCGATCGATATATGTATTTCAATTTTGTTAATTCAAAAATGTCCAATCCTAAATACCAAAATGCCTTTATTTCGGAAAATCTAAGTGGTTTTCAGTTAGACTAGGACCACACCTACTTAAATATATAACGGTTATGATGGCCATTTATTAGAAATACTCGAAAAAACTTCTATTTATGTATTTCAGATTTGTTACTTAGCTAGTTGGCTCCTGGAACGTGCAGTCAGTTAGGAAACCAAGAGCGTTGGAGGTCCTAATCACATGTATGAAAGAGTATCGGCTGGAACTCGTTGCTATTCAAGAAACTCGCTGGCCTAAAAGTGTAGACCATGTGTCCCGGGGCTATACGTTGTTGTACAATGGAGATGACCTCGAAAATCTTGGAGCTGGGTTTCTTCTTCGAGCCGCAGGTAAAGAAGGCCGTTTTGGATTTCCAAACAGTCAATAATCGATTGTGTAAGATTCGCTTGCGCATAAAGTTAGCCAACCTATCTATAATTTGTGTACATGCGCCCACAGAAGTTAGCCAGTCCCCAAGATAAAGATACATTTTACTTTGATTTGGACGATGTGATGGGATCTATACTCGAATACGATGTTAGAATGGTAATAGAGGACTTTTATGCTAGAGCTGGCAGAAATCAGGCCGACTTGTGTGATATGCCTGTACCCCCGACACGAAACTGCGACAAATAATGGTGAAAGAATGCTGTAATTTGCAATTGTTCACGTTCTTAGAGTAGCAAGCACATTTTCACCCCAGAAACAGATACATTTGTAAACATGAACACATCCTCGAAAAATTTCTTGCAGCCAAATTAACCACGTGTTAATTTTAAAATGGCGAGCTCGGAATGCGCAGGATGTGAGAACTTAGCGGTCAGTTTTCGTACAGGTCCGGGAACACAGCGACAAGCATAGAACGTTTCGACTGTGAAGGCCTGATAAATGAAGAACAAATGAAACTAATTACCAGTCTGATTTTCTGAAATCTACCTGTGAGAAAATTTCGGTTGTCAGTGCTGCTCAACAGACTTTAGGTATAGTGACCCAAGTCAGACCCTAGAATTATTGGTTTGATTACGAGTGTCGTCTTGCAGTTGAGCAACAAAATTTAACCCATAGTGAAGTGCAACAACGTCTCATAATCACTAGGAAAACCAAGGCTACTCTTACTAGGAGGACAGCTAAGCAAATTTGGAGACAGAAAAAGCGAGAGTGGTGGTAGGCCGAGATACTGAAAGTACAATTTTGAAAAACCAAAATTTTTAAATTTCGTCATTAAATTTTAAAATTGGAATTGTTGAATTTTTATAATTTAAAAATTTTCAATATTGCAATCCAATATCGAAATTTTCAAATTTTAACAAAATTTACTAAACTTTTAGGATATTTTTCAAATTTTGAATTTTTATTCGAAATTAAGATGAATCGCTCAAATTATAAAAAATGTAAACAAAAATTACAAAATTTTTAAGATTTTACAAATTTCCGTCATCAAAGAGAACTTGCAAGCCTGCAGTGTCAATTTGTCAAAATTACAGTATAAAATGTCACAGTGGCATTGAGAAATCGCCGACATTTAATTTATATAAAACGTTAAACGCTCGTTCATATGACCACCGTAAACACGTTTGCAGCGATGGATTCTTTGTAGCTAATTTTCCATCACTCTTGGACATATCGGGCGGAATCCACACCATACGGTCACTTTTGTGGTTGTAATTGAGACTCTTAAAGCACTTGTCCGTTTGTTGATGTCCAATAACGCATATTTTGCTTATTGACAAAGCCATTAGCCAAAAATGGGCTTCATCGTTGAAGATGATTTTTCGATGAAATTTAGGATTTTCATTAGGCTTTACAAGCCCAATCGGAGAAGTTTTAGCGCTTCAAGTGATCAAGAGGCTTCAGTTCTTGAGTTAATTTGGCTCATTTTGAACTGACGCTTACTTCGACTGGTGCGTTGTTTTACAGGACAAGAACATCCAATAGTGAATTTTTTGATATTGAATTTATCCACTATACCACGCATAGCCGATTATTACGACCGACAATTGGAGTAAGAGCTCTTAAAGTTGCGACCACCGACTCAGAATTGCGATAGTAATTTTTAATAATTTCCAAACGTTGTTGGTTCGTGAACTTTACCATGATGAAAATTTTAACTTTGACTAACTTTTTGACGTTGACAGTACATGAAAAATGTTGAAGGGTACGTTCGTATTAAAATACAAAATTGTTATATCCCTATTGGAAAACCCTTTATAGTAATTCAATAAAAAAAAAATAGATATTTTTGAAAATTTAGTTTGCAAATTCTGAAATTTCGAAAAACAAAATACAAAGTCAAATTTGAAGTTTACAACTCTGAAATTTACCTCGGTTTTGTAAAACTAAAATTTTTTAAGACTTTAACTTTCTTAATTTAATTTTAAAATTCGAAACCGAATTTCGCTTATATAATTCTGAGGAATGTAATAAATGTTCTCCTAGAACAAAAATCAAATTACCTATGCAGTTTTAAATATTTCTAAATGTTTGTATATGGGACGACTAGGCTTACCTTTCAATTCATTATGCAACTTTACTTAAATCAGCTTCGTGAACACAGTAAAGAGCAATAAGACCGCATACGTTAATAAATCGAAACAAAAGGGGAACTGTTTGTAATAGTCCGTAAAAGTAATGAATGAACCTACTACGGCTATTCCTTAACCAATTATGATGTAATTGGACATCCCGACCAACAGCACAGCCTTTTGTACTGTTTCAGATTCGAATCCGAATACAAAGGCAGAATTCAGAAGGGATTTTTTATCCGTGATTTTGATCAGGATGATGATAAACACATCTTTGCTCCTCGTATGAGAGTGCCGAATGAATGAGCCAACAATACAATGTGCATAGACGGCCGGTCAAATAAATCACGGGAATTATAAAAATATAATTCAACCGACGATGTTGGTATATATTGAATTTATTTATGAAACCTGCAATTGCCATTACAAGTCAAAATAGAAAATTCACATTTTTATAGATTTGGAAATTCCCACATTCTTAAAATTATGATTATTTGAATTACGATATCGTGATTCGAAATCAAGTTTGACGTTTACTGATTCTGAAATTTAACGCGAAATACTAACGCGATTTGAAAAACCTAAAATTTATTAAAACTTTCGAATTGTTGAATTTTTAAAATATGAAATTTTGATATTTTGAATTTTTATTCGAAATTAAGATGAATTTTCGAATTTCGGCATATCACTCCAATTATATAAAATGTAAAAAAATTAGAAGATTTTACAAATTTCCGTAAATTTCAGTAAATTCATCAAAGCTTTTAATTTAACAGAACTTGCAAGCCTGCAGTTGTAATTGAATTTGTCAAAATTACAGTATGAAATGTCATAGTGGCATTGAGAAATCCTCGACATTTAATTTATATAAAACATTAAACGATAATTTATTTGCCGAATTCTGAAATTTCGAGAATCAAAATGCGAAATCAAATTTGACGGTTGCACTTCTAAATTTTAACTCGGCCTTGAAACTAAAACTAATTGAAATTTCCCAACTCACAGTAGTTTTTAAATTTTGAAATTCAAATTCAATTCACTAAATTTTGCGTATAAAATTCTAAAGATTACGATTAAAATTTGAATTGTAAAATGTTTAAAATTTGAATATTAAAGGCTCATTAAAATAATCGGAATTCACGAATTTAGAGAATTTTACTTAGTTAAAGGGACCTAGGGGAATTTTTCAAATTTTCAATCGAATGATGATGATTTATATAAATTTGGCCTGTAACAAACAGTCTTAGCAGGATGTAAAAAGGATTCGAATTAAATCGGACCTGTATTCGAATAAAATTTCGAGAGATTGGGGAGAGCCTAGAATCGACGCGCAGTTTAAAGTAGTTTTGGTTATTATGAAAAGAATAGGGAAGGAATCTCTTGTTGGAGGCAAGTTATGCAGCTTTGATTTAGAACTTCCCTTCTAGAAGAAATTAGTTTGCAGTTTGCAATAAGCTAGATCCAGCAAATTAGGAACATAATTGTATTTTTTTGGCCAATGGCATATGTGGAATGTTTTCATCCATTTGCTCAACCTCAACGATGGTATATTTCTCAAAGTAAAGATATGATTATATAGCCATACCAAAGGTATATTGTTGATATAAGCAGTACGGTGCAAGAATTAATAAAAATTTAGGTTAGACATTTTCAGAATTCAGAAAAATTTTAAAATTGAATTTGACAAAAAATCTAAAATTTATTCAAGCGTAATCAAATAATGTCGGTTAAATAATTCACGAAAACTAAAAAAAATCAAAGATTCGGAAAATTTTCAAAGTTTAGTACATCCATCTATAGTGGAGTAACTTGCAAAATCAAAAATGGGAGTGAACAAAATGCCCATAAAGCTGCATCTGAAGCAGTTTCACGACTGGGTCTTGGCTGAATGTACGCCCATAGGTACATAATGGAAATTGGTATTGGATATCTTGTATTTTGGTTACAATAGGTTTTCGTTAGACTTTTATCACAGTTCGTTGACAATAGTTGACAACTCACACCGATTGATGATTGATTCAAGTTTACTGAAGAATTTTCTCAAAAATAAGAAGAGATAATTACCCCCTTGAAGTTCATCCCAGGATTTTTGAAAAATACCTCCGACAACGAAAGCGTAAAAAATCTATTCCGACTTCTTAACTATATTTAATTTATACAGTTGGTTCATTCCAGGATTTTATACAGTCGGCTCATCCCAGACAGATAATTATGCGCGTATATAAAAAAAATTATTATGGCCAAAGTTTTGGCCGGAATATTCTTTGTGAGTCTATTGGCTACCTCTAAGCTAAATATGAAACAACACTGCCGAGTCAAATACCCGCAATATCCCAGCCTTAAAAAAATTAATTTGGCCAATGTCTTAGCCTGTCTGGAAATGTCTAATTGGAATATTACTTGGGACTATCCCAGACTTTTTCCAACATAAGTTAATCATAGTTCTAAATGAAACAAAATATTCTGGCCAGAGTTTCAGCCGGTTTGAATTCCTAATTGGGTTATTATTTCGGACTCTATAGCTTGATTTGTGCCAAATTTGAAAAAATTCTAAAGAATAACATTTCGGCAATCTCCCATCTCAGACTTACGTGGGAAATAGTCTGGGATGGGACATTGCGGGTATTTACGGCTAATATCTCAATGATTCCAGGCCGGCCAAAACTTTGGCCAAAATAATTTTTTTTATACCTACTGTATAACTATTTAAATTTTACCAAATAAAAAGTCTGGGATGAATTTTTTTATACCAACTGTATTCTTTGTATAAAAAGTCTGGGATAAACCAACTGTACAAATCAAATATTTTTAAAAAGTCTGGGATGTATTTTTCCCGCTTTCGTTGTTGAGGATTTTTTTTAAAAATCGTGGGATGAACTCCTGCGCTAACTTCAAGGAGGTTGATATTTGAATGGTGACGGCGTAGAATTTAATATATCTTTTCTCGTCATTTGCATCATCTGCTGTGATTCATCAAAATGGAAGGTTTTTTTTATATTTCAAAAACAATGGTGTTAATAGTTCACCATGTTCACCATACCTACAAGTATTGGCACTAATTGAAAAACTCGAATTTTTTTTCTAGGTTCAGTTTGTCAGATGGAAGTCATGGACTGGTTGAAGTATAATGTAATATCTACGAGGGATATTCGCATTTTTACGGACAGCCTGGCTGCTATTAAAATGGTACAATCATACTCCCTGACGTCGAAGGTAGCCCAGAACTGTCTGGCATCTTTAAATGAGATGGCTGATCATTTCAACATCTGCTTGACGTGGGTGCCAGGGCATTCCAATATCGCAGGGAATGTAATGGCAGATAAGTTGGCCCGCAAGGGTACAGGACGCCTAATAACCCAAAGCAGGCGGGATATAAAGATACCGCTTTTGCTTCATGTAAACTGCTGCTTCAAGAAGAAGTCATAAAAGAAACGAACGTCAGATGGTCTAACGGCAGTTCGTGTGTAATAACCAGGCAGATCTGGCCTGGACTTGACAGGTCCAGATCAGGCCAGCTGCTATAACGGGACATTGTCTCATTGGGATACATGCGAGCAGACTGGGTGTCCCAGCCCACGATTCCTGCCTCAGCTGTGGTGATGAGGAGGAGCAGGAAAATGTGCTCCATCTGCTCTGCATCTGTCCTAGTCTAGCGTACAACAGAACAAAATTTATGGGAACTTCCCCTTTGAACGACCTCTCGGATCTTAGTAAGATCGAGATCCGGGACTTTAAACGCTTCTTGGTAAGCTCAGGTTGGTTTAGCGAGTGAAGAGGAGGAAACTCAGATGTGGTACAGCTACGGACCAATTTTGTGTCTATGCTAGTCCTTTAGGACGGCCACCTAACCTAACGTTGTCAGATGCAAATTAATTTTATTCAAAGGTGTTAAATTGGAATAACTGTCACTATTGGAACTTGTATCTTGATTTTTTGATAAATGTACTACCAGATTTTATGGGCAATAAAAGTATGTGTAGCTAAATGTACATTACATTCCGGAGAAGTTATGTTTGATGAGAATAGTGATATGCCGCTTATTTGCCAACTTAACTTATAAAAGTGATCAGCAGCATGAAATTATAATTTTTTGCTCTTTTCCAGCAGTTCGATAGCTTACCCAAAAATGTAGAACTGATGAGAGTTTATATTTATAAAACATATGATTTAACTTGAATACATCTTGTGATTTATATACTTGTATGGATTTACAGTAACACTACGTTACGTACAGCAAAGATGTACCGACAATATTCTAATCCAATGGTTTATTCTGAACAGTACCAATGTTCTACTTTTTTCTATACAAATGCGAATATGATATCAAGAATGTACATAACAACGTCAAACCCTAATCCACCGTTTTAACGAGAAAATTTATATTTTTCATACATGAAAAGCTTCGTTTGAAAAATAATCTTCTAACAAATATTGAAGATATAATAAAAAAAATTGAAATCATAAGAAAAATCGAGAAAATTAAATTTTCCAATTTTTCTCATATTAATAAATTCTATTTGTGTACTCACCTCTTTCGAGAATACATCAAAATCGATCGGAGCTGATGGCACAATTCCGATATACGATTGAAATGCATCAACTATAAAATCTTCGGTTGCGGTTCGCAACACGCCGCGCATATATTTATCCGGGTGCCTCGGATCGTACTGTTCCAAATCCACACCGACCACAAAATAATCGCCCTTGTCGAGAAGTCCACGATTTTTGAGCGACACCAGCAGACCAATATGTTCATAGTAATGGCCGAGTATAATATAGATTCTAGTATCCATATATGTTTTTTCGACTATCTCGTCGAACGGATTTTTCGAATATTTGTAATGATACACCTGGTCCCATGTGACAACCCTTCGCAATTTTATTTTGGCCAATTTTAATGTTTCAATAACCGTTTCACCAACCGGACCATAAATATCGTCCACCGAATTCAAATATAAAAATGTAACTTGCGTCCAATTGTAGGCCAACAATATGGACGTAACTGATTTTGAAATTTGTGTATCGGGCGGCCTGGTGCGGGCAAATGTTGGAAAATCCTTTTTATTCGATGTGTCACGATGGGTACAAAAATACGAGATCATCGGTAAATTAAAGGCGGATGCCATTCGACCTTCATGCACACATGTTTCTTGGGGACCAATGTAGACGGATATGTTACTCGTCCACAGTGCTGCCGTTTGTCGTATGCTCGAGACTTCTTCACCGTATGTCTCGGCCACAATAAATTCTAGTTTATGGCCAAGTTTGGCTAATTTTTTGGTATTCACCTCGTCCACCGCCAGCGTAATACCGCCCGATATCGTAAGGCCCGGTTTCGTATATTCCAAATCGCCAAATTTTCGTTGTGATCCCGTGATGTAGCCCAGCTTGAATATTTCACCATCAACGCCAACAATTGAATTTTGGTGAATTGATAAGAAAATTATGCCGCACACGATATAAATTAACATTCGTCCGTTATTAGTCCTATTGTTTTGGTTTAAATTTAATTTCATAACTCCGATTTATTTACTTTTTGTGTAATATGTTCTTTATCCGCCGTAATTCGCGCGTCCTCAAAATATTTTCATTACGATATTTTCATTATCGTTATTAGTTATTTTAATGTATTGGCTCGGAAAATTATAAACGAAATCGTTACACAACATTTTTTGATTTAATTACTTTGCGTCCGATGTGTGTTGATGATTTTATGTGCTCGCTGAATAAACATAAACTGAAAATAAATTAAATAAATAATTTTAAAATTTGTTTCGGGTTAAATTAATTAAAAAAAAATGTAATACACTAAAAAAATAATAGTTTGTTTATTTATGGGAATGAAAAATTTATCGATTTAAAAAAAAACTGTGAAAACTGTGCTTGTTTATGTGAAAAATATTTTTTTATTTATGATTTTTAAGAAAGGCGCGAAATGCAGACTGTTTTGCAGAAAATTTAATGGCACATTAATGGAAATTTTTAATGTTTTTTATTATGTTTCAAGTGGTGATAAATGGAGCATATAAAGCGGATCGTGACCACTAATTCGTCGGGATGATGAAATTATATTTTAATTTTTAATGTCTCCACAGCAATATATCTAAAAGAAGGTCTAATAATAAACAGTGTTTCTAAAGGCCATTATTGGCGCCTTATCAACAATCTGGCTCTTATTGGCCCCTTGTCAACAATCCCTGCAACAACCTCTGCGCTTACCATATGGTGGCGACTGCCGAGTGCCAGCCGCACTTTAATATTTTCACCCACATATTTGACTCCCTCATATGCAAGCTCCTGATTGGACTGGTGATATAAGATGTTGTGCTGAGGTGTTTCAGTTTTACGAAAGTTGTACTCCAACATGAAATTACAGAGTATCGGGTACAGAGCTTTTCAGTGACTTATCGATTCGAACGAAATCCACCTTAATAGTCAATAACGAGGCGGTATAGGCTTCTTGAAGATAGGGCACATCGAGGCCACTTTCCATTCGTCAGGCATTACTTCGGTTCGCCATACTAATCGAATAAGGTCGAAAAGACAGTTCCATAAAGTAGTGATCTCCACTGTACAATAACGTATATCCCTGGGACACATGGTCTTCACTTTTAGGCCAGCGAGTTTCAAAGCCACGAGTTCCAGCCGATACCTAAGCTTCCCATTGATTCATAGAAGCTTATTGAAGCAAATTATTCTTTTTCGAACAGTGTTGGTCGTATATGTCACAAATATCACACCACAATGTTGACCTTCAAGGCGCCAATTGTTACTGGTTTATTGTCATAACCCGGTGACTTTACGTGGCCCGCACAGTAAATTATCGAGAGGTGTCCAATCGCACGACTTAGAGGGCCAATTGACAAATCTATAACTCGAAATGAACTTATCGCCAAGTTTTACTTTCAATAAGTCGATGGTTGTCGTATCGCATGTAGTGTCAAACCGCACTTCATCTGGATCGATGTCATAATCTTATTAACAAACCTCTTAAGCCAAATTGAGCCTCGTCGCTAAACACAATTTTGCGATAAATCAACGGGTCAGTTTCCAAATGATCAAGAGCCCTATTGGTGAAAGAACGACGCATACGATGGTCTCGTGGCTTTAATTCCTGTATCAGCTGGATCTTATAGCGTTGTTCAAGCGTGTGCCGTTTCAGACAATGAGCGCAGTATGACAGCCCGTTTGACAATTAAGCTTTCGGTAACTTCCATCTAAGCAAAAAAAAAAACACTCCTTATTGCTTATATGCTGTAAAGGATAATGAAATTGGAAATTCTGAAAGTTGTGCTCTTTATAGAAAATCATTAAAAATGTTGTGAATTTAAGGTTTTTGTAATTGACAAATATTGTTATATTGACATTCACAGTTTTAAGCATTTTGTCGATATAGCTTGACGTAACTTCTTCTGAAAGCACCACGCTTATGTAATCAAGCCTTAATATTGACCGTATATAGACCAAACTACAATAAATGTTTTACTCAAACGATTAGCCTACCATGAATAAGGCTGATCTAAAAGCTCAAAATTCCAGCAAAACCGTAAAATTGTAAATTGAAGTGAGCGTAAACTAAACATCTTGAACCTTTCTTGATTTTATAATTTCTAAATGAACTTTTTAATTCTATCTTTCAAATTAGGAACATTTTACTAAGAATTTTGGTGAAATTCTAAAATTGAAACAAAAACAACACAACAAGTTATGGATAAGCATGAACACGGATATGCAATTGTTGAAAATTCTAGTTCCTGCAGTGCAAAGGGATATTGAAAGAACGCTTGAATCTTCTTCAAAAAATTGAAGGTTATTGGAAATTGAAATTAGATGAGCTCCCTAGAAGTCACGAGTTAATAATCCAAATCGTAAAATTTATAGAGCTGATTACGAGGCTTTTCGCAAACTTATCTGCTCCACCGGCCACAACACGTTCGTTTGCCTCACTGTAAAGTGGATATCCACCCGATTCCACTGGAACTTAAATTCCAGTGGAAATATTATTCATATCATGTGTTCCAGTGGAATTGTGAAATATTTAGAATTCGAATATTAATGTATTTTATTAATTATTAATTTGTTAATTTAACAAACAAACTATTTTTTGGGTGAAATTAATTTTTTAATGGTAAAACCCATTAATAATGGATGCCATTGCTACAGGAGGAAAATTTAATATCCAAAAAAAATTTGCCAAATGAAACAAAAATTTTAAAGAAGTTAGTGTGTTTAGAGATGCAAAAAATAAAATGTGAATATATGATGCATCTATTCACAGATTTATAAAATTGGTCGCTTCAAAAAGAAACATGTAAATGATATTCTGAAATCAGCTATGAATGAACCATTTTGAGCTTTTCTAAGGGACTCCAAATGCATTTCGCAGGTTATTTTCGATATCTATTCAAATTCCAAAATGATGCCATGACTGGGATCAAAGCGCTCTATAAACACATTTTAAAAAAAAGAAACATCCAAGTGTAGAATTACACAAGATTGGACGCAATATCAAACTTGTGAATTTTTACATCTATACTCATCACGATTGGGCAAACATCGTACGCCTACTGATATAACTTTCCTATCTGACAATCGCAGATTCGGTCATTTTTGTTGGCCCTATAACAATGAACTAAACAAATGTTTCGGCTCATTATACCAAGCTATATAATAGCTATTATGTCGCCAATAGTTGAACTAGTAAAAAATGATGAAGAAAGATTTACATTTTTTTGCTTCCTCCTATTAAAATTCGAATCCTCACTCAAAGCGCCCTACCCAAGTCTACACCAAACTGTTGGCGGGTATTTTTGACATTAGACTCACCACACAGCGAGAACGTTAATACTAAAATTTCAATGTGGTGAGTTCCAGTCAGATTTATTTCGTATTTTTAGGTTGCCACCTCACCTCACATAATTAATTAGAAAATTTAATCCTAGATTCTAGTCCTATGTAGATCAATCTAATCTTAGCAACGTGCAAAATTCTGAATAAATTTTGAAAGCTGCAGCCTCAATGCTGTGTTAAAGTTGAGAACAGGCTATCAAGAATTTTTGTAGTTTTCGGTAAGGAGATGCTCTGTGCCCGATACTATTTTTTCTCATGTTGGAGAACATCTGCCAATCAAGTGTTTGCATCTGCAGATGACATATTCATGATTGAACTGAATAGCAACGGTGTGAAGGAAACACTTGGTCGACTTGTAGAGTTTTTAGCTTCTGCTGGACTCCAGATCAATGAGTCATAAACAAAATACATATATACGGACAATGCCACTCCAGATTTTAGTAGTGGCCATCACACGTTTATTAATATTTGGGCTCTCTTATCACTCACGATAACAGTGTGGGTGAGGATATAAAAGTGCGCCTGGAAACAGGCAGCCGTGTTTTGTATTCTCTTAGGCAACTGCTAAAATCTAAACACTTGTCAAGGACCGTGAAGCTGGAGCTTTACAAAGCGTTGTTCAGGCCCGTTGCTATGTATGGATCTGAAAGTTGGGCGCTGACGAGGTCGTTCCAGGCGGCGATGGCTCCACGATGTAAAGAACGATTTGGTTTCTCCAGATAGTCTAACACAGTATGAACACCAAGCTCAAGAACGAAACCTTTGGAGCCGGATTGTTGACTCCAGTTATAGGCCAGTAATGGCCTTTGGAAACACTGTTTATTATTATTACAGAACTCCAAATGCAATGTCACTATGTTCAAAGGCATAAACAAGCAGCATAGACTTTCTACACTAGGGATGGCAAAAATAGGCGTTTTTGCCAGTGTCAAAAGAGAAACAAACATGTGCCATTGTTCAATTTCATTGCTCACGATCTATCCTGCTTCGGTTGATATACAAATTCGGTCATTCCCCAATTCGCTGGTTTCGAATTTGTATGTAGGTCTGCAACACCAAAATCATTATATATTTCACAATCAATTATCCTAATAATTGTAAACGCTCAATAAAAGTCTCAACAATGTTCGATTTGCAATCTAATGAATTTAAATAAAAATTGAAAAGTGTCAATTTTCCTATTAAAAACCGAAAGAAAATTTTCACATCAGCCATCAGATAAACACAATTGTATAAGTAAAACATAAATACTTATATACAAAGTGTATATGTTAGAAAAGAAAATTCATTTTTCATTTTTCTTTGTTTTCTTCATTTTTCATTTCTTTTTTTTTCTTTTTTATTGCCAATTTAGAAATAAAATAAAAGATTATTAAAAATCGAATTGTAACATCTCTTATGTTGTCTTTAAAAGAAGAAGAATTATTTGTTTCAGTTTATTTCTACAATTTTTCTGCTATTTTAAGAACATAAACTTAAGAATGTCAAAAATAATTGAAAATTTTTTAGAGTTATGCACTTTTTTATTTATATTATTGGAAATGTACGATTGTGTGTGTGCGATGTGGAAATAGGAAAAGTGTAGGTGTATTATGGTGGTGGTTAGATACGATATGGATATAATTGTGAGAGCTGACGACATTTTTATTCAATTTTATATCGATATTAGTGACTGTACTGTTTGTTTAATTTTCAAGTGTCAGAATTTTGTGCTTTGAAATTTAATCATTGAGCAATATAGTCGGACATGTAGTCATCATATGTAGCTCACCAACCAATTATTTTCACTTAGAGTTTTGATGAGTAAATTCCCTAGTCAAATTGGTTGAGAGATTGTTGTTCCGCTTTTTATCTTGGACTCAATTTTGTTATTAACTTTTTGTACACCACACATCTCTATAGTTAACAGTTTGACTTTCCCCGTAATTGTTCCATCTCTTAACGTCCGAAATCGTATTATTTAGCTCGCACTTGCTAGTATACATATTATACAAATTAGTAGTTTCGTGAATGCCAAAATTCTTAACAGTTGATGCACTGTAGAACTGATTTCCGTTTATGTGGCTCTGCTACAACTTTTCGGTATAACAAATACCTTAAATTATATGAAATTTATAATTTCCTTTCGTTTTTGTTGGGGCCGATTCTCAACTCTACTTGTACTAAGTTTCGCAAATATTATCCCGTTCAATTTGGGCAATAAACAAATCACCCCTGGATTGTTACCATTTAGATGGTACTTCTCCTCTTGATCATTATTATACACACACAGCAGTGCGAAACGATTTGGAGTTATTATTCCTGTTGCATTTACTTTTGCGGGCTTCAGCCTAGCAGCTAGCTGCTGTGGGGAATGCAGTTCTTGTTTGCAATACTGTTTTTACGAACTGTTTCGTTTGTAAATAAGAAATTTTCTAAAAAACTTCTTTAACCCAAAATTTGCAACTCCCAAACCAAGAGTTTATCTCAATTTGGAAACCGAAATTTTACAAATCTGATTTCAACATTTTTACTTGAATTATCGGAATGTGGAAAATTGGGAATTTTCTCAAACATTCAATTTCGACGTAGATTGATAATTTTTAATTCGAATCAATATTTAGAGTTCGTAAGGGGAACTTGTAACCCCCATTGGGCGAGTTCCTAGGTGGTGGATAGGGGAAACTCACTGGATAACGCCAGAGGGCAGGAGGAAAACAAAAATTCAGGAAGGCCTATCATGGACTGAGTGAAACAAAAGGAAATAATAGCCCAAGTGATATACTAGTCAGTAAACTGGATACTCCACCCTCTATGGAGGCTGGCCTAATGGATTCTGGGGAAGGTCATTTATTGTATAAAGGAACTATACATTCGAAGAAACTGCAGAACTATAAGATCTCCTAAAGGAGCCTGAAGTTCGTTTAGCAGGGAAGATCTATAGCAAAATACATCGGACTATGTTGAGTTAAATCAACATAGAAATGCACCAGTAAATACGAGGTCTGAACAAAAATATCCAAGCTCTTAGAGAGAACCAGAGTTATATGCAACAAGGCAAACTAGCGACAATGATAAACCTCACACGAGTGGATCTATCAGTGAGCTACAACAACAAATCCATATACAAACACAGTAAGTGCAAAATATACAAAAGCACGAAGCAAAAACAAGCTGAATGTAAGAGTTACTCTACGGATGAAGAATAAGTCTTATAGGTTCAGGACCTCCACTTCCAGTAGTTATTAAAGGGATAAAATCATACGAGGGGCTTTTTGAAATATTAGCAGCATGGATTCCAAAAGATAGCTTCCAAATGAAGCTGCCAAATGGCGACTCAGTCAAACTTAACGTCAAAGATGGAGGCAAATATAGAGAAGTAACTAGAATGTTAAGATACTTTTAAATCTTTGAGTACAAAAATATTATAGGTTGTAAGATAGAAGTTCAACCATAAAAAAGTTCTGCTGGAAAGCAGAATGTACACTGCGAAGCAGCTCACGCAGCAAGATATAGAGGTTGTATGGTAGCCAAAAAATTGCAAAATATCAAAGACAAAAGCAAAACAAAAATTAGAAATCCAAGAACAATCAACAAGGAAGTCGTTCATAACATTAATAGTAAGGTATAACTGCTAATCAAGTATCAGGCAGCAAAAGGACATTCGCACAAGTGGTAACAAGTGACCAATCAGAAAATCTTAAACTCACAAAATGATGAGATTAATTCAACCTTAAAGTAGAATATTGACAGAAATGACAATTATATAAAAATCATTACAAAAGAGTTAAAAAATTAGAGACCACTAATAAGAAAAACCAGACACTCCTATACATTAAGTACAGAGGCTACAGAAAAGGTGGGAGTGCAGTTATATAATTTAAAAAAAACATATCTAACAATGAAGAATTAGGCTATGAAACAGAATAAATCCAAGTTACATTAGTAAACATCAACATCTTGAAGCTTGTATAACCTACCAAAACACGCGCTATTAAGAAAAATCAATATATTGAATTATTCAACATATGGAAGGTGGGGTTCTAGATTAACAACCAGAACAGGGCGAATTTTAAAGTAAAGTTGGAAGAGAAAATACAGTTAGACTTACATTTTAAAAACGCCGGACCAACTAAACACTGAACTAGAAGATTTTATTAATAATATTCAGCGCACTCTATGGTAAAGCGAAATAACTATAAATAGCAAGAAGGAAATGGCATCAAGCTAAGTTTTCCAAGAATACCACCACATTGTGCTTTATAGGGATGGGCGAGATAGACTACGCCATGTACTCTACGCGATTTTCGACACATAAAATATTACGAAGACCACTTGGCAGTGTTTTGTGCCAACGCCGATAATTAAGACAACGTGAACAACCTGCCATATTTTAACGTTTGAACTCCAATGAACCAGTTCACAGTTGTATTTGTAAAAATTATTATACGCGAAGAAACTATATCATAAAAATTAGTTTATTAATAAATACAACATATTTTTTCAATTTATCACATCTCTGCCAAATGTTAGAAACAACGTTATTGTTATCCTTAGGAAATCTGGTCACCGCGCAGTTTAGAAGTAGTTTACAAAATCACACTATTAATTGTCTACATTATCGACGTTGTTGATATTATCTATGTTATGCCTATACGAGTTGTCGACGGCATAAGAAATTTTTTCCTGCTCTCATGGTTCGCGAGAACCATTAGTTAAAATCCGAATTTAATTTATTAAGAATGAATTTATTAATCTGACTTTTTGAGCCTATTGCACCAATTACTTCGTGCAACAAGAATATATAAGGCAAAAACGTTGTTTCCAACTGTTCAAAATCATCATATCGGATTTTGTTATGATTTTCAAAATCCTGGGTTGGGATGAGTATAGTAGTGCCTGATGAACATTTTTTTATCGAATACATTTAATCCTATGTGACGAATAACCCCCAAAAAAATCCTAATTGTGACAAAATTAATTGGAAAAAAATTAATTCAAATCTAGATCAAACAAAACGTATATTAGATAGACAAATCTTTTCAGAAACTCTTCCCGCACTCTATTCCCCAATTAATAAAACAAAATCGAGTTATTCCAAAAATAATCATTTTGCGAATTCCCCGAGGTGGATATGTATGTATTCCTATATACTCGAATTATTTCTATATATTTTCCCTCCTACGCGAATAATTATGTTAGTTCTATATTGAAATTAAAGGGAAAAGTTAAATTTTATTGATAGTTGGCCCCTGTGATCGGGGGGCACTTACATGCCTCGTATAAACCTGAATTGCAACGTGTATGTTTTTCAAGAATACCACCACAGTATCCTTTGCTTGTCGTAGGAGGCGATTAAACGGTTGGGTCGCTCGGCTGACTGAATCCGTAAAAAACTCAGCTGTTTATAAAGTCAAAAGAAAACTGAATACAGCTAAAACAACACCGCTCAAGTACCAAGGGGTGCCACGTGTAACGTGCAGTCACTGAGAAAACCAGGAGCGATGGACGGCCGGCTGGAACTCGTTGCTTTTCAAGAAACTCACTTGCTTAAAAGTGAAGACCATGTGTCCCATGGCTATACGTTGCTCAACAGTGAAGATGACCTCGGGAATCTTGGAGTTGGATTTCTTCTTGGGCCCCAGGTTAAAAACACTGTTTTGGATTTCCAAGCAGTCAATAACCCATCGTGGCAGCTTCGCATGTGCATGAACCTAGCCAACCTGTTGATAATTTATGTACACACGCCCACAGAAGTTAGGCAGCCTGTATATGCAGATGACATAGCAACGGAGTGAAAGAAATACTTCATCCGCTTGTAGAGTTTTTAGCTTCTGTTGGACTACACGTTTGAGGGAGTAAGGACAACCAATATTTGGGCTTTCTTATCACTCACGTAAACAGTGTGATGAGAATATTAAAGCGCGGCTGGCAGCTGGTGGTCGTACTTTATATCCTCTAAGGCCACTAAAGGTTTAAAATAAAATCAGGGAACGACCAATGGAATCCACACCGACGAGGACATGCTATCAGCGGTAAAACATAGGCCAAGAGCTAAAAACTTACGAAAATTACGAAGGTTCCTCGGATTGTGCACTTATTATAGGCGAGTAGTGCCAGGATTTGCCAACGTTGCAAAGAGCTTACATGATTTGACTCGGAAGAAACGACAATTTGTATATAATGACCAGCAAGAGGAGTCATTCAATGATTTGTGTTACCGAAACCAGAACGTAACTATTATGTGACTCTTAAGGAATTATTGGCTATAGTGGAATGTGTGGAACATTTTCATAAGTATCTCTATAACCAAGAATTTCATATAGGGACTGTCCAAGGAGCACTACGTTCGACGGTGGATCGAACGTCATCAAAGTTACCATTGCCAGATATAGAACATCGAAATGAGAGTGCTCATGGAAATGCCAAGACGGCAATGTCAAGTAGAATGCAAGCCATGCGGGCGTATAGAGGATAAGGAAGATATTATCGACACTCATGCAAGTACTACCAAATATAGGGAGTGGACAGATGAAACGGTCAGGAATGAGCAGTTAGAAAATCCGGATTTAGCAATAACCATGATATTTAAAGAGAAACGAAATCGTCTTACTTGGAGTGAAATGGCTTACTGGGTATAATGGGACAGCCTCCAAATCGAAAACTTACGCTTAAAGAGAATATGGGAGAACTCAGACGGCAATGTGAAACAAACAGTAAAAGTGGCGTCTAAGTCTAGAATTGCCGAAGTATTGAAAGAGTATCACGGAGGAGCAAATGGGGCCACTTAGGAATTAATAAAACACTAGCCAAAATACGTCAATGTTTCAACTGGTTAGGATGTCGGCAATCTGTAGTCGATCTGTCCATTTCGGACAACAGATATTTGTAAGAAATATGTACTAGTAGTAATGGACTATTTCAGCAAATGGCCAGAGGTATATTCTATACCCAATCAAAAGGCAACAACGATAGTTGACGTTAATAATTGGATTAGTCGTTTTGCAGTACCTATGGAGATTCACCCGGACAAGGGAAGACATTTTGATATTTCAGGAAGTCTGTCAGTTGCCCGGTATAAATAAAACACGAACAACTCCTTTGCATCCACAAATGGGTGGTATGGCGGAAAGATGCAATGGAACATTGGAAAAATATTTGGCAAAGGTCGTGGATAATGATCAACGCAGCTAGGATCGACATATTTCGATGTTCCTGATGGTGTATAAACCAGCAGTACATTACTCAACGAGATGACACCAACGAGAATCCTTTTTGGAAATAATCTGCGATTACCCAGAAATCTAAAGACAAAAAGTTATTCCATCACCAGCTTTATGTGGGCAGAATTATGTTGATCAGATGAAAGGAGAACTCGACGAGATACATCAGTTTGTACGAGAGAAAATACGAATATTAAGTGTCTAGATGGTGGCTCGATATGACATACGAGCAAATAATAAAAAATTCGAAGAAGGAGATTTAGTATGGCTTTACAACCCACAATGGAATATAGATTTATCACCGTAGCTGAAATCTTCGAAGAGCGATTAGCACTCTACCGAGCAGGTGAGTTGGATAGACTACTCAGGATTAGGTAGGGGTAATGTTGCGATTGTGGCGACATCTCGATTACGATTGTGGCGTAACCTGTAATAATCAGATGTGTTTAGACTATTTCTAGACACTGTCGAACATTGTGGAATATTTTAGAGGGTTAGAATATTTGGTATAAATACGAGATAAAATTTTAGGAGTTAGCTAGTTGTGTTGTATAGCATGATGAACACCAAGCAGTCGATGTTCACACCGGTCCCGAATGGCAGTTGACCAATGCCTGAAAGTATGATGCCATCTGGTAAATCCTTTAAAGTCATTTCACAAAACGAACTCATTGCTGAGTTGTTGTACTTTTGAAACCTCGGCCCTCCACCATTCTCGCTTCTTCAGTCTACCAATTCGCTTAGCTTGCCCGCATATCAAGAGATGTTGTTGCATTTCACTTTGGGATATATTTTGTTGCTCGCCTGCAAACGAAATTCGTCATCAAACCAATCATTCTTGGGTCTGACTTTCACTATACTTAAAGTATGCTGAGTAGCACTGACAACCGAACTTTTCAGTACCTTTCAGACAGAGTTCACACATTCCAACTGGTATTTAGCTTCCCCAATCTTGTCGCTGACTAGATTCTGATATAATTTCTTTTATCTACATTTATCAAACCTTCACAACCGAATCGTTCTATGCGTTTCGCTGTGTTCTCGCTGTGTGGTCATTTTGGCTGCCGAGAGTTTTGCAAAGATGGTCCTTGTTTCCTAATGCATTTGTTTGGTTGGGAATTTCAAAGTACATGATTCTCTGACCGTTATCGGTCGCAGTTTCGTATAGGGAGTACGGACCTATGTTTTCACAAAAGTCACGCTGATTTCTGGTAGCTCTAGGATTAAAGTCCCAATTACCAGTTTAACATCGTGTTTGGGAATAGATACCATCAAATTGTAAGCCATTGAAAAATGAGTCTTTATCTTGGGGCTGACTTGTGGGCGCGTAATCACAAGAGATCGACAGGTATGCTAACTTCATGCGCAAACGAAGCTGGCACAATCGGTCTTGAGTGCTTGGAAATCCAAAACAGCCTTCATTACCTGCGGCTCAAAAAGAAATTCAGTTGCAAGATTTCCGAAGTAATCTCTACTGTAGAGCAACATATAGCCCTGGGACACATAGTCCTCACTTTTAGGCCAGCGAGTTTCTTGAAGATAAACGAGTTCCACCCGATATTCATTCATGTATGTGATTAGGTGTTCCAACGCTCGTGGTTTCCTAAGTAACTGCAATTTCTAGTCGGTTGGTTTGACTCAAGCCAATTTATTAATTTGAAGTTTCTAAACCTGTGGGGTAGCTTAAACTTGGAACTTATAAATCACCGAAAAAGAAAATACATTGGATCGGAACTAGGCCAATCCTTGACCGATTATCATGAAACTTGATCAGTTAAATGGAAATGGGATTGTAAAACGATCTTTGGAATTCTGGAATGTGGCCATCTGGAGCGGAACTAAGCCAAACATTGACCGATTATCATGGAACTTGACTAGTAGAATCTAGATGGGATTGGAAAATGATTTATGGAGTAGATCGGATTGGAAAATGATTTGAAGAATTCAGGAAGATGGTCATATGGAACGGAACTTGGCCAACCCATGACCGATTATCATGAAACTTGACAAGTTAAATGGAAAATGTGATTGTTAAATGATTTTTGGATAAAATTCTGGGATATGCCATCTGAAACAGAACTACCCAATCATAGACCGATTATCATGAAATTTAACTGAAGTACAAAATGGAATTTTGTTAAAAATATTTTGATTCAATAACTTAACTTTAGGAATTAATCGTGTTTTATCATCTAACCTAGTATGCCTCCACCAGCGGTAAGTTTACTATGCTTAAATTAAATTTAAACCATGCCTTAGACTTTCAACATAAGAAGCACTCGTCTTGCTAGATTTATAAAGAATTCGGATAGACAACAAACGTATGTCACACTACTGCCGTTCGGAAAAACCCAAAAATCATTATTCAATCCCATTTTCCTTCAATTTGTCATGTTTCATGATAATCAGTCAAGGATTGGTCTAGTTCCGATCCAAATGGCTGTATTCCAGAACTGTATCCAAAAATCATTTTCCAATCGCATTCCCATCAAATATTTCGAATTCATTATAATGGGTATAGTAGTTCCCATGTATTTTCTTTTTTGATGAATTGTCCTTTTCGGTGAATTGCCGTTTTCGGTGAATTGTCGTTTTCGGTGAATTGCCGTTTTCGGTGAAATGTCGTTTTCGGTGAATTGTCGTTTTCGGTGAATTGTCGTTTTTTATGAATTGTCGTGCTACCCTCGTGGGTGTGGGCGTATAGCGCGAAATACGTTTAAACCGTCATCAATTCAAATTATGTAAAATTTGAAAACTTTCGGCCGTTACTGATTCAATTTGAATCGTTCCAATTTCTCTGTCAGCATGATCCGCTTATTCACATTGATATCATTTATGATAACGTTTATTGCATTCAACAATAATACTTGATACAACCTGTTACACAAAACTGTTTATGATAGCGCAATATAATATTTGCTTGTATACTTATATAGACACGAAGAGTTTTCTTATCACAATGTTCTAATTTACATGAACTGGATAAATTTGCGATACACATATAATCAAACTTGACGTAATTTAAACATTTTTTCAGATCTAAACTTAACAATAATTAATTATTTACAACATTGAGCTTAAAAAAAAATATAAAATTAAAGCTTTTACGTCCAGCATTTATATATGTACATAATTAATTAATGTATAAAACTAACTATGCTATATACATGAATGTCTTAAAATCTGACCTAATTTATCGCATTAACTAATAATATACAGCAACCCTATATACATTTATAGTTTTATTATACCATTGAATGGTGTATACAGTGTTCAAAGGTTATGACTTACTAACCCTAAAACATTTACAAAACTATTTAGAAATCAATAAAAATAATTCTCAAGACATTGTCCTCAGGATACATGTATGTACGTAAATAGTTTAAATCAAAAAAACTGTTGAAAATGAAACGACAAATATTTAAATTATGATAAATCACGCAAATCTGTCATAAAATAGTTTTATTGTAAAAAAAAAAATCAGAGCATAATGAACTTATGTATACGTACATATTCCAAAATAGAATTTACTGAGAAACTATTTTTGAAGCAAATAAAATAAAAATTCTAAAAGCGGAAGTTTTTAGTTCTACTTAGATTATTATTTGTTAGTTTCACAACAACATATATCGAAATAGAAAAGAAATAAAAAGAAAATTGGATTGGATTTACCTTGTTTGTGTTCGACTTTATAGTTTGTGTTCAATCGGTTATAGAATTTAATTTTTTTATAGTTTTGTTATTACGTATTCGGGGTCTTACCGCGTACACAAAAGAAAATTGAATTGGCTTAATTGATTTCGCATTTATTTGTTTAGAACTTTACTAAGTTAGTTTGATATACGAAAAACTAGTTAAATCTGGTTTGCTCGTAAATAATTATGATTGGACCAATACCTTTTATATTCTTTCGATATATATAGAGACTAAATTATTGATAAAAGATTCCAAAATAAAATATTCGTATGGGCCACACATCAGACACGCGGGCCCCATTAAATTAAATGTGGATCGCTGAATAATTAAAATTGTGGCTAATACACAGGGCCCTGACCATATGTAGGTGAGAGCTTGTTGTGAAAAAGGTAGCTTTCAGATGTACCACTTTTCAATAATTGAATATATGTAGGTCTCTGCAAATTTTTGTTCATTTTTTATTAAGAAGAATTCAAAAATTATTGCGAAAAAATTAACTTTTCCTGAAAGAAATGGTTTTACAACCTATCCCTAATTTATTCTACCTAGCATAGATAACCCTATAAATTAAATCGATTGAATAGATCTTAAAATATTAGTAGTGTGCTTAGTGAAATATTTGACCCCGTACATCAGTTGTTCCTTGATTTCAGGCAGGCCTATGACCTGGTGGCGCCTCACAAATGTTTTCGCCTCCAGGTCCTCATTCGTTATGAATGGGTGGTTAAAAGTAACCTAGGTGTGGGGCGAGTCACGCTAAATGACGGCAGATGGGCCGGTTTAAGGTGTTACGCGACCCGTGCCAACAAACTACCAGGCTGGGGGCCCATTTGACAAAACCCAGTCGCAAACAGAGTCCTCTCGATACCTGGCAACCTACAGTTGTAAGTTACCTGCGTATGCGGATCTCTGCGCAGGTGGACCAATATTTCTCCGTTACATGTGGGACCCACTATGTCTACTAATTTAAAGAAAACAAAAAACAAAACCGAAATTGGCACTCTACAAAGGCCGGAAACATCGAGGGAGAACTCGAACCGTAAAGGTGGGGTCCCTTAACAACACCAGAGGGTTACTAGACACTCGGCGTTCAGGATTCTGGCCAGGTGGGTTGCAACACCTGAAGCGCTCACGGCAGAGCAAAGAGAATCGTGGTATAGACTGTCGGCAGCGGCAGCTCGGAGGGGGACCATGTGAGGAAAAGACAGCGGTCCCAGGATGAGCTGGAAGTGGTCGAGACGAAACGGGCCAAACTACAGGCGGAGAAGGGGACTCCTCACTAGGTGTCTAAACACAAGTCGTTCTGAAAAACTCAGTTTTTCTTAAAACTCTAGGAGATAATCCAGAACCCCCTCGACCCTGCAGAGATGCTAGGTCAGTGGATCTATACAAGAAGGATGTAGCGGAGGTAAGGGAGGTGTGGCAAGGCGCGTGTCTGGCGGCTGTAAGCCTGGGAAAGATTCCTAGCAGATCAAGAGTGCGCGCCTGGCTACCAACCAAACCATCTAGTTCAGACGAGATCCTGGAAATAATTAGGATCAACCCAATTCTTCCGACAGATAATTGGAAAATAGTAAGGGAACAGGACTACAAGGGGGGCTCCAAATTATCCACTACGATAATCGACAAGTAGTCACTGGCTCCTTTTGTCTTGACTAACGGACTAATTGACTTCGGTTTCGGGTCAATTACTCTATAACAGAGTCTATAAAAAAGATAAGGCTGAAACGTACTCAGAAAACCTGTTGAGGACGGCAGCTTGTCCACATAGGAGGAAAGACAATCCAACCAATGGAGCTCTCCGAGGTGCTTGCACTAGCAGAGGAGATGGGCAGCCGCGTTTCCCTATCGTCGGACGGGGATTACCTGTCGGACTCGCGGGATGAAAGGGCTGCCAGTATCTTGGAAGCAAGTTCTAGTAGAGGCGATACGAGCGACACAGGTGAATCCACTGGAACCAACAGATATTAACCTGCGACAGCCGGGAGTGAAAAGTGGTAAGTAGGCTCAACTTCATAGTATGCTAAATATCATATACAAACTAACCTGCACCATACAAAGGCGACATCAGCCGCTTTACTCCTCTGACTGACTGGATCAGGAGAGGACGTGGTCCTTATTGGAGAAACAGTAACAGGACCTGTGGCCTTAGAATGATGGGGTATAACCTAATATACTCAAACAATTCTGGGAAAATCAGATCCCTTCGAAACTTTTCGGCGAAACCCACTTTCCAGGAAGCTTCGAAGACTCGACAGCGACTAGTACTAATCGAGAAACACATTCATTGCGCATAGAGGATATCGTAACTAAAAAACGAATCCTATGGGCGCTTGAAGGTTTCAAACGTTATAAATTGGCTGGTCCTGACCGAATTATACCAGCGGAAATTCAAAACAACTCGTCGATTATTCTCCCTTGGCTGGAAGTAACCTTCACAGAGTGTTTAAAGATGGCCTGTATTCCGCAGAGGTGGACAGAGGTCAGGGTGATCTTTATTCCGAAAGCGGGTAAAAGCTCACATGGCTACCCAAAGGACTTAAGAGCCATACCTCTATTCTTTCTGTTGAAGACCTTGGAAAGGATTATAGATGTTTATGTATAATCAAAACTAACGCCTAGTGACTGAGCACAGTCAACATGCGGACTGTAAAGAGAAATCTGTGGACACAGTTCTGCATGCCTTGGTAAGTAGAAGCGAGTACGCTGGCTCGGTCCCGTACTGCGTACGGATCAACTCATAAGTAACTATATCTCCGACCACATATTGCAAATTCATTTTAGTAATGTTTTATTTTTTGCCAGGTCCATTGTTAGACCAGATTTCCTCAGAAGAGTAGCAGCCCAACATAGCAGTTATAGAGTATGTTCCTCAAAGCACACCGATTCCATGAGGAATTCGTCTAAATATACGAATACTTGTGCGTGTAGCTGGTGTGGTATCACCCGGTGCATTAGCCTACACATTGTTTGTGGCCCGTTGCAAAGTTCAAACAGCATGACCATAAACTGATACAAAAGACGGTGAGCACAGTTTAATCGCGTGATTCTAGCGTCAATAGAATCTTCCAAAAAGCATCCTTAAGATAAATGCTTGAAATGAATTTTGTTCGATTCAATAGACTCAACAAACCGTCGATTATTGGTTAACGATACTCGTCCCTTAATGTCACATCATTTAGCTTACGGGCATCTAAACACAGTCAGACTTTGCCATTTGGCCTTCGATCTAATGCCTCCGGGGAACTCTATGAACTACTTTACTCCTCAGTTACTCCGAGAGATATCATCCAATCTAATTCTTGATAGAGTAATTTTTGAATGCCCTATGGCTATTGTATGAGAAACCAGATGAGTGCGCCCTAACCCAAACTCTTCAAAAGAAGGACATTTTTGAATGGCTGAATTTATTTTTTCGGTTTCATCTCTTCATCACCATCGACATCAGAAATGAAGGGTGGAATGATTTTGATGTTGAACGCTTTCAAACGCCAAACACTCTTTCTGTGCGGAAGCCCCGGCCATGTGTGCTATAGTTGGCAGGTGAAATATTTTATAATTTGGGTCTACTAAAAGCTTTTTGCTTTCAGCACCCAATGCTGTTATGGATAATCTACTATCAAGCCAAACTAATATCGGCATAAGGCCGACTGTCTGAAATGTCCATGAGACGGTGCTTAGCCTTGGAAGACACTTGGCAGCGCACGGGCTATGAACCTGAGAATCTTCGACGAGGTTTCTACGATTGAAACCGAAGATAGCAGTGGTGATAATATGTACTTTGCCCAGCACAGGATTCAATTAGTTTTGAAATTATAGATAGCAATCATTGCAATTTGTTGTATTTTCCAGCTTAGAGGAACGTGTTTTAATTGCATGCTAATAAGATCCAACCTGGTGTTTTTCCTGGTTTATGCAGTTATTCATTATATCTCAAAGACACTTCTACTTGAACTTGATAGGTTTTGAAATCAAATCGTTTAGCCTGCGGATGATAAATAATCCGAACACTGTTCCATCATTGCTTCATATAGTTGTATGCCTTTGTTGACTGTGTTTGTATTGCCTTGCATTAGATATGTAGCGTTGTAATCCCTTGAGAAGTGCTAGTCTCTTGCTTTGGGCTAGGTTTACTCATCATCATAACACATCATCATTTCAGTAGTCTGGTTTAAAACTGCCGAATTATTTATTTCAGCGGGGCCTTTGTATGTATATGCGTAGGAAATGCCTGGATGTACGTTGTTACTTGCGTTTGCTGCTTCATATCATTCATGAATATTTGTTTATGTACCTTCTGCTCCATCCAATTGTTTATCCTTTTGTTGCCTTCGATTGCTGAAGTACATTGGATTTAACATATAGCAGCAGTCATCTTTGCTTAAGTCACCATTTATTGCTTTATACCGACAATTTTACGCTTCACGAACGAAATTATCAAATTCCATTCGTTACTAGAGTTTTGGTACTTCCTTAGGTTTTTCTTTATGTTTGAAAAGAATTACACAATCAATAATCAGTATATTAAGTCGCCCCCATTATTATAGTTTTTAATTTATTTACCGATAACAAGAAAGTTGGTGTCATTGAAATCCCACCCAAAACACTTAATGTAGGTTAGTTACATGCTATTGAATCAATAACACTCTGCTATCAACTATCTAATTGTCATGATTAATCGTACATCAATTTTTTGTAAAGCTCGCACGATTGTATTTCATCTGTAATTCGATTCGAAAGAAAAAAAAATGAATGAAAAATGACGAACGGAAAAATGACAACTGATAATGATTTTAAATAAACGAGTTCGAATGCACTTACAGATGCAAATACTTAAAAAAAAAAATAACTATTCGATTTTCTTGTATGAGACAAGTAACATAATTTATTAAAAGACGAAAACTATTTTTCTATTTTACACAAACGATTTATCATCTCTTCTAGGAATTATCGAACTTGAATATTGTGATAAGAGAATTTATTACAAGCAAACGGAAATGTTTTTTTTTATTGTATTTGTGCTGTGCATGTGACGTGTTTGACTCTTTGAAGATACAGTCTCGTATATCCATATGAAGAAAATTTTAAAGTTTTAAGAAAATTCACACGAACAGCAAAACAAAACAAAAATGGTGATAAGATGTTTAACCACCGACAATTGTTTTTTTTTGGGTGAGGTAGGAGATATATTATCTTTAGATATGTTTGGTTTTATAATTTAACATAATACGTTTTTATCTATTAGTCATTTGAATTTTATGAGTTATTTAAGGTTATAATGGAAATGGTTTTTCCGCACACGAAAGATTGTTTCGACGCGATGTATATATACGTACATTAATTTTCCACCCCAATTAAGAACAGCAGCAAACTGTCAAAATGAACTAAGTAAAAAATATGTACGTATGTGGATAAGTTGTTGATTGTCAATAAATGTGCTGTATTACATATATACTCATATGCACCGAACGTAATAAGACAATAAACTTGTATCATTGACCCAATTATGAAAAAAATAATCATAATTCAAAATACAGGTGACCCTCGACTTGCGACGATTATCCCATCCTTCGATTGAAAATATTACAGTATATTAACGTTTTGGGCAGTAACACCAAACTGTCACTGTAGAAGGTGTCTTTTACAATTAAATCTCCGACGTAAGTGGCGGTTCGCCTGTAAACACATTTCAATATTAATAATTAAAAATGGGTGAACAATGGAAATAGAACCAAGTTCACTTTCATATATATATGGGAAAACAATTGAACTGGAAAACTGGATGCAAATGTATACAAAAAATTATTCTTTAATTTATTTTACCTGTAGGTTATACACCCTAACAATAACAAAAACTGGAAAACAGTATCGATGTTATGACGGAAAACCAAATAATAAAATTGATTGGTACAAACAAAAATAACATTTTTTTTACCGTGAAATAATCAGGAAAATTTTTATTTACGAGTGATGTCGTTCGCTATCAACAATAACATAATTATGTACAAATATGTATATGAGGTTTAAAAATAATTGTTTTGCATAACTATATGCACATATCTCGGTGGAATTTAATGAGGTTGTCAAAATAAACAAATATACATCCGTCATACATTGAGTGTTGTGGTTATTGAATAGTTCATTTGAAAATAAATAGTCAACATTTATTGGATAACAATTAAAATTAAATTACTAACAAAATAATATTTAAAAAAAAAAATCCTTGGGTTCACAATTGGGCGAAATTCAAGAAATATTTCAATGCAAGTTGTTAAACTGCAAATATTTACATCCCTTTGATAATTTTCAATATCCAGCCGATTCCACTGAAAATTAAATTCCAGTGGAAAAATAATTCATAACCTATGAGTTCCAGTGGAATTGTGAAATATTTTCAAATTCGAAAATTAACATATTTTTTCAATTAATTGTTAATCAACGAAAATAACTTTGAAAGGAGATTTTTTTTAGATTGGAGAGTCAGAGGTTTAAATAAAGCATTTCAATGATGTTTTAGTAATAAATGCGCCGTCATTCCGTTTGTTTGTATGGATAATGTGATGCGGACACTTCGCCAAAAATAATAAATATAGGTGTTATTTTATTTTTATTTATTTTATTTTTATTTTGGCAAATTATTAATTATGAGCAAATAAAGAAGTGACATCTATTGACCACAACCTAACTTAACAATAAAGGCTACATTATCTAGAAGAAAATTAATCTATTACAATTTAAATAATGTTCTATTTTGACATTAACTGAGCTGAAAAATTTAAAAGTAAACATTCCTCAACATTCCGCTGATTCGGCTGATTCACAATTTGTAAATCGGTCGCTGGATGATTTTGCTGCTGTTCGCTAACCGTATATCGACAATTCGGACCTTGTCATCGTTTCCTGGATGAATTCCGACTACCTTGTCCAAGGCCTAACATGTTGATGCTTAATCAATCTCCACAACCAAAACAATGTCATCTGTAAGTAATATTTTGCGATTCCCTGATCCATTTACATCTTTTTTGAAGGGTAGTAAATACTCGCGGTGCCAGAGATTCCAAAAATGTTGCTGCATCTTCTTAACTAATCTCCATATCGCCAATGGTGGAATATTTTGTTCAGTGACATTTTCTTCGGCTATGTCAGTGAATGTACGCCCAATTAGGGAATGTGCTGGTGTTATACAATCAATATCCTCGATTTGAGTTACTGCTATTGGCCTTGAATTCATTAATTATCGATTTTATTTTCGTCAGTAATGTAGAAAATTCCACAAACGGAAGTATGGATTCGCCATTCTATCGTCAACCTCCGATGTGTAAACATCTACTTATAGTATTGTATTTTATTCAATATATTTTTTACTTTTTTTTGTTCGATTTACCGGTGCGTCAGTCCTAGTGATTAATCATTATACATATATTTTTATTGATATATTTGCATATAATAATATAATTATTTACTTAAAATAAAATATATTCTTAATTAAGTGCAAGTGATCATAACTATTAACTATTAGTGAATTCTATTATTCCAGTGCATTCGTAGTGTAATTTACAGTGAAATTTCTAGATGTGTTTTTTTTTCCATTGTTCATTTGTGGGTTTCAGGTTCTTGTGACCGTTTTAACGGTGGTTTGTGTGTAGTGCTAATTCATATTCATTTCCAGTTAGTTAATTTAAATTGCGTTTAGTTTCTTAGTTAATTTAAATTGTGTTTAGTTTCTGATAACGGGAACGGTATTATGCAGAATTTTGCAACGTTTGTGCATAACCAAACGCTTTTAATTTGTGTTTTTTTTAGTGCTTTTATGTTTACCGTCAAATCAGTTACATTATTATTTTTTTTTTTGTACTTGTGCTTGTGTAGTTGCATGTGGTCTAGGAGTCATGCTCTATAACGATTATGACAACAGATGAGTATACCGTTTTTCCATATTTAGTTTTTTTTTCTGTTATAGATTACTGTATTTCCTATTTATTTATTTATTCTTTTTTTTTTTTTACCTTATGACTTTCAGCTTCCGTTGCTTAATTTTTCCATATTTTTTATTTTTTTTTTTTGGTTTCTTGCAAATACCGTTCCGGTTCTCTCTGCTGTATGTTCTTTCTTTGCACGTTTTCTGATTCACGTATAGTTTTTTTTGCATGTGTCTTGCTTGGTTGGGCTTTCGGGACCTCGTGTTTTTCGGTTCTGGATTTGCTCTAGCCTTCTCTCTGTTTTCAGGACCAACGTCATCGTAAACCTGGAAATTTACCATGGGGAGTGTCAATGAGTCCGATTTAGAGTTTGATGACCTCAGCATAATAAGTGCTGACGGTTTCAACTCAGAAATCATTTCGGGTTCGGAGAATGCCCTACTACTTTCGGGTGGTGAGGGCTCTATTAGGGAGCCAAGCCATCGCGGTAAAGTTAAGCGGATTGGCAAACGTCGCAGCCAACGTTTGCAAAAGAAGCTGTCCGGACTGGCATTGGGTGCAATCTCCGAGGAGCCTGGCTCTTCGGGTACACCCAAAAGGCCCAGTTCAGCATCAGGCACTACACCTGAAATGTGCGCAAAAAAACCGCGAACGTACGCGGAAATAGTAGCCGGTGATAAAGCCAAAAAATTCTGTGTGCGGGAAATGAACGCAGCCATTACTCTTAATGAGGAAAATCTGCGTCTTTTCCGCAAAGAGCTTGGTCGTCGAATTCTCGAGACGGCTAAATCCTCCGGTTTTGTACCGCAATTGCTAGGTTGCTACCTGGCCGATGGTGTCATCATTTGCAAATCGAGCAATGATGAGACGTACGTTTGGTTCTGTGGGGAAATCGACAGAATCAAGGACGTCTGAGAGGGTTGTCAACTTTCGGTTGGTGAGCCCCCAAAACCTTTGATATTGCACTCATGGATTCCTGGGCCACCTGAGAATCCGAGTGTAGTTACAATGAACATCGGCATAATGAATCCAAATGTATCGACTACTGGATGGAAGGTTATCCGATACAAGCGAGAGGCCAATCGCCAATCGATTGTGTTCAGGGTTGACCAGAAGTCCTTCGATCACATTACTGGGTCCGGATTGTCGCTACAATACGTCCTTGAGAGGATCAGTTTCAGGGTTATCTCAGGGCCGTAGGTTTTATTCTTCTTTTTGCCCGACTCTACAATGTCGTCCATCCTTAGAGTAAAACAGATCAACTTGCAACACAGTAAGTCTGCTTCTTTTGAGTTAAGGAAGTTGCTTTCTGTAATGCATACAGATATTTGTCTAATCCAGGAACCATATCTTCTTGATAATGCTGTCTCTGGATTGAACTTATTTAATGGCAGAATCTTCTGTAAGAATTCTGTCAATAAAACCCGAGCGTGCATTTTTATTGGCAATAATATCAATGCAGTTCTTATTCACGAGTGTAGCTCGGCCGATATTACGGCTGTACTTATTACTCTGGTATCCGCTAATTCCTGCATTAAATTGGTCATCGCCTCAGTTTATTTGCCGTATGACTCCTCTTCACCTCCTCCCTCTGAGGAACTCACTAATCTTGTGACATGGTGTAAGAACAAGCGTACCCCTTTGGTGATCGGTTGTGATGCTAATGCTCATCACTCGATCTGGGGTAGTACGAACATTAATCACAGGGGTTCTTCGCTGTTTAATTATATAAGCTCCTCTGAGCTTGAGATTCTCAATACTGGAAGTGAGCCTACTTTTGTCAACTCTATCCGGCAGGAGGTGATTGACATTAGTTTATGCTCCATGTCCATTATTGATTTAATTTTAGACTGGAGAGTGACGGATGACATCCTCACCTCTGATCACAGGTGTATTTCGTTTAATATCAACCTTAAACGACCACCTCTTAAACCTTACCGTAATCGGAAATTAACCGATTGGGGTCTTTTCTCTCTCGAGCTTGGTTCTTTACTTGCGCCACCGAGGGTTATTCGGTCGAGGAAGGACATTGAGGATCAAGCATCGTCACTTGCATTGGCAATTACGATAGCCTTTGAAAAATCATGTCCTCTTATCACTAATCAAAAGATTCGGAACAAACCTTTTTGGAACTCTGACCTTAAGAAATTAAGGAAATCTACTAGGAAACTGAAGAACAAAGCAAAAAGGTCTAAGCAACAGATTGACTGGGATAACTTCTTGTTATCTCAAAAGGAATATAAAAAAAGTCTAAGATCCGCTCAAAAAGCCGCGTGGTTGAACTTCTGCGAGGAAATTAACAGTCTTTCTGCTTTCGCTGGACTCAATAAAGCTTTAGCTAAGAACAGTACGTGTAAACTGGATTCTCTTCGTCTACCGGACGGACAGCTTACCTACTCCAACAAGGAAATTGGTGAGCTGCTCCTTTCGGCTCATTTTCCTGGTTGTGATATCGTCAACTCGGATGATGTTGCAGCCGATCTCACTAGGACGTCTGTTGCGAGTCCCGATTGGAGTTTGGCTCACAAGCTGATCAATCATGATGTCTTGCGATGGAGCCTATTTTCCTTTGCATCTTATAAGGCTGGCGGTCCTGATGGTATCTTTCCTGCTGAACTACAGCGGGGTTTTCCTCAAATTCAGGATCATTTGCTCCACCTTTTTCAAGCGTGCATTGCTTTTAGCACTGTTCCAAATTCTTGGAGCAGAAGTAGAGTTGTTTTTATCCCGAAAGCTGGTAAGTCCGATTATACGGATCCTAAGTCCTTTCGGCCTATTAGTCTATCCTCAACTTTTCTTAAAGCTCTGGAAAGAATTGTCGATAGATTCATTAGAGATCATTTTCTAATCACATCCCCACTCAGTAACATGCAGCATGCTTATAGAGTCGGTAAGTCCTGTGAAACCGCCCTACATGAACTTGTAATCAGGATTGAAAAATCCCTTTATAATAAAGAGTTTCTTGTGGGTACTTTCCTGGATATTGCGGGAGCTTTCGATAGCACTTCGTTTGCTACGATCACTTTGTGGCATTGAGTGCGGAATCCTCGTGGGTTCCAGCCAATTTTAATAATAATAATAATAATAATGGATTCGCCAATTACTTTTCCTAAATTGAACTCGTTCAGATGGCTGATTTCCCATTAATTGATTCTTTGGACTATGACTCTGGATACCACTTTACCTCGGATTATCCAAAACCTTCGCCATACGATGCAGGTGAGGAGACTTACCCCAGGATTATTGAACAGAATATGTGCATCTCGGGCCACACATTTAACTGCATGATGGTTTGCCGGTAATATTATCGGGTGTTCGAGATTGAATGGTGGCAAACATTTCTGGATTCGGCCTCCTACACGGATGATATCTCTCTCGTCTATGAAGGGGTTCAGGCTTATTAATTTGCTGTGTCTGGGCAATGTAGCATCATCCAAGCATCTTCTATCTCCTCCCTATTTGACTGTTTTGTTCCTTGTGTGTGATCTAGATTCTGCTATAGATTTTTGAAGTATCTGCCTAATGATTGATAATATTTTGGTCATCTTGGCAAAACTGGAGTACCTGCTGGTGAAATTGTGCAGAAAATTGTTCTTTGAGGGAAGTAATTCTTCCGCGAGAAGCATTATCAGCAGGATTGTGTCTTGACGCCACTTGCCCCAACATTGTCGTTTGTATAGTAGCATTATTTCGCACGAAGGTTTGTCCAACGTTGTGGATGCGCTGATAACCAATCCAACACTATTTGTGAATCGGTAAATAATGTGGTTTTAGATATATTCATGGTTAATTATTCTTCTACCAATTTTACCAGATTCGTTAGCAGCGCACTGCATCCATTAATTCGAGCCGTGGTATGCTAATTTGCTTTACAGGTGCTATCCGAGATTTGGATGCAATTATATTTGCCTGAGGTCCATCGCTTGTTTCTACTACAGCATATACCACCGCGGCATATATGTATGCTCGCTTGCTGCACTAAACCCAATCAAACTAACTTGGTTGTTGGACTGTAACCATCTTGGAATTTGCAATCGGACAATTTCGATTATATCAATTTTAACTGCTAGGATGCTTGTAGGCTGGTCCCCTTTCACTCTGATTAATATCGGTGATAACCAGCCAAGCGTTCCGGTAATTGCACGGGGAATTTAAATGTGTTTTCTGAAGGGTCCCATTGAATGCCCAACATCATTTGCATATCTGTTAGTTTCCCGATTTCTTTAGTCTCCTTCTCCTTGGTGGTTTGAATGAACGATCGCATCTCATCATTATTCGTCAAGAAATCCCTAAGATGAAATCCATTTTTCCCAAAGCGTTTGTCACCTGATGCATTGAAATCTTGAGTTGTGCCACTGAATCTACTCTGGTCATCATGTCATCGATATACTGCTTCTGGCTGACTAGACTACAATTGTATACCAATTTCCTCTATGCGCTTCTGCGGTTACTAAGAAGGCTGCTGCTGCCGTTCCATATGTTAATGTTTTTAATTTATACATACTTGGCTTGATCCTCGATGTCTACCCACACCGGCCTGTACATCTTTTCCACATCGCCACACAGCACGTACTTATGTTGTCGAAATCTTATATGAGGATATTTACGAGTGGCGGTTGAAGTGTGGTGCCCACCATTAAAATACTATTTAATGATAAGGTGTGGAATGTAGTAAGTGTTTGGCCTATTATACCCATGTACTCCATGTGCTCAAGTTCCTTATACTGCGACATAAATGATCTGCATATCCGCTCGAATTCACTGTCATGTTCAAATCTGCTCTCCATTGATTTTAGCCGATTAAGTGCTGCATTCTAGGTTGTTCCCAGCATATTGAAAGATTGCTTAAACGGCAGTTTAACGATAAATTTATTGTCTTCACCTATCTTGGTCTTTGTTTTAAACAGCGACTCACATTTTTCTTCCTCTGGTGTCCTTCTGTCAAAGGCTATTGGAAGTTCTATCTATCTATCTATCTATTTCCCAAAATTGGCAAAATGTGTTTTGAAAAATGTGTGTACAGCATTTGACGATCAACCTCAGACAAACTAAATTCATGCGATACATTCGACACCTTCGGAATGATAAACACTTGCGTTTTAAATATGGTTTAGTGATCCATGGATGTAATTGTCATCTCGGCGGAACCTTTGGTTGTTCCCATGCCAGCTTCTCCAAACCCCTTCACCAGAATCCTTGCATTTTCTCGGTTAAGATTAGATGCAGAGTCCAATAGTGCTCGGTATATTTGCCATCATAGACCATTGTTGTCTTTAATTTTAATCAACTCGGTTGGTAATATCCCTTGAGAAAGCAACGGCTTTGTTGTATATGTTTCCGTTTCGGTTTCATCTAATTGGTCTTTCGCGTCGAATACTTTATTATTAGTGTGTAAATTTGCTTTGTGAACCTTTGGATCGGTTTGTTGATCTTTGCTAATTGCCTTTGTTCCGTCTGTTGACCCATGCAACGATGTGTGATGTTTCCGATGACTTTGATTTACAATTAATGTCATAATATAGACTAAAACAAATTTCAATTAGGAGACTAAATTACGATACGTCATGTTTTGAATAAAATCTACTTCTTATAACTATTTCGATGTGTCTATGCAAATTGATACTTTTTTTTTTATTTACCACAAATTGAACAAAGGCAAGCAAATCACATTAGATCGAATCTATAAAAGGGAGTGTTCTCAATTAGACACGATTTGATTATGATAAAATGTCAAAATACATTTTAATAAAATTAGAAATTTGCAGAAACAAAAAACTTAATTATCCACGACCATAAAATCAAATCGTGGGTTGTATTATTTTGACATAAGATAATAACAATTTTATTTATATATCTTTTTTTAATCTTAAACAATTTATTTATCTTTTTTACTTCTATACGTACAGTTGTTTTGTTGTAGGTTGTATGCTGTATCCGTATATGTAGTAAATCTGAAAAGAACAAGCATAAACATAGCGGTTATAGTTAAGAAAAAAAATACAAAAATATTTGACATTTGGTACTTTACGACCATATAACATTAAACATTATCCTCTCGCTAAATCTTAAAATCTTCATTCCCATATACATACATATACATACAACAAAATCCATTAACGCAGACAATTAATTTTCGATTTAAAATCACCACTACCATCACCAACAGCCACAACAACAACAAAAAGCCACTAAAGTGAAAGTTCATATACATAACACAAACTATAATTACGTTTACATGACTCAAATTTTTATTCAACACTATCCGATCTCGTTGAGTACTTCTCCATATGACTAAAAATTTGCAAGGTATATCTGTAAGTTTTATCATTTAAACATTACACATAAAAAAAAATTGTTGTTGAATCATCGTTAAGACAAAACTACATACAGCAGAAAAAAATCGGGTTTTTGTTTTTTGAAGATGACCTAAAAAATTCGAAAATTAAATTTCAAAATCGTAATTAGATGTTTTATTTTAAGACAATTTATTTAGTTCAAAACAATTTAATAGTGTCGAGTACGTATATGTAGTTTTTTGTATATTATTTGGAAGACCTCTATGTATACAGAAAATAAACAAATTTAAATAAGAAATTAATTTGTTTACCAAAAAAAAAAAAAAATAGAAAATTAAATTAAATAAATTTTCTTTCTGTTTAAAACACAAAATTTCTGTTTATTTTAAATTTTTATATTACAGACGCAACAGAATATAATTAGTCCAATGATTTTTATTTTAGATTGTATATCAAGATAATGAGTATATTGAGATTAAGTTGTCTGGTACAGTCAATTTAGTCGGAAGACTCATGTTAAATTCAATATTTAGAATGGTGACCAAGCAGAGTAAGATTTCTTTAAATGAGGGGTTGTCAAATGTCCTTTCTATCATAAAAGTATTCGTATATATATATTTCAAGGTTATGGCAAAATAATGTAATCAGTCATTTTCATCTCGTAGGAGTTGCAAGTGTTCTATCGGGCATGTCCCCAGGTGGCGGAACACCGACCGGTAAGTGGGAAATAAAATACCACTCGCAGGCCAAAACTTGCAAGAAGGGTTTGGTCAACAGAAGGTGCCGCTTCAAACAGCGTCTGTTTCTCATGCTAGAGGCGGCTGATTTTACCTGGCAGGAATTATACCTCCGAGCTAGAGGAAGGATACCTTGAACCAAAAACCAACGATGATCCTGAATACAGGCAAATGTATGCTGCAGGGACTCGGAAACCCAGTACCGGCGACTTTCGGGAGTGAGCAAGTGGGCTTCCATTCCACAATGTCTCCGCAGTGGTGTACTAGGCTGCTGGGACAGATATTAACATAAGCTTAACAAGGGATGATGAGTATAGTACCTCTTTTCATAGGGGTAACAAAATCATAAGGTCACCTACTATTAAAAAACAAGTTCTATATGAGATATTAATATGACTTTGTCTTCACCAACAACTAATTCAAATGTTGAAAGCGAAAAAAGCACACTTACCCTATTAAAGAGAGAAAATTAAGACCTGAAAACGATCATCGAATCAGGTAAAGAGCACAAGAAAAACCGCTAAATTCAACAGGGCAGTTTTCGATGTAGAGGAAGTGGCAAGAGAATCTGATTGGATCGTGAAAAAAACAACCCCAGAAAGAAAATAAAAGCAGAATCATCGCCAGAATATGTTGAGCAGGGAAAGCAAACATCAACATCGAGTAAACTAACTACTCAGTGCAACGATGAAATTCCTAACAGAGAGAGAAAAAAAACAGCCTCCACCAATAAACTTAGTTGCGGTATTAAAGACTATTCGACGGTCAAGGTTCTGATGACATCAATTACGGACAAGGACTTCAAGCAAGTAGCACTAAATAATGATGTTTGAAAGGTTAATGTTCCAGACTCAGATACTTCTACTCAGAAATCTCTCTATGAAGCTGAATGCTGAGAAACAAAATGTAATATAAATAAAGTTGGACAGATTACTCTAGCACTCAATGCCACTAATGGGTTTACGGTGCAATACCCGGACAAACACATATTATTATTATTAAAATTAGCTGGAACCCACGAGGGTTCCGCACTCAATGCCACAAAGGCCCATGGTGCAAACCCAGGATTCTATCCCAATTCGCAAACGCGCACTGCTGCCTTCGCAATCTGAACAGATTTAGACTAAGGCAGAGAGGACAACTGATCTAAATTCAAAGACCTAAAGTTGAATACCTGAACTCGTATAGAACTGAACGCAGGACAACTGCTCACGAAGTGAAGGCAGTCATCATTTTCCTCAAGGCAGTCCTCGCAAATAACATCATGAGCTAAAAACATACGATGTAGATGATGTTTAAAACGGCCATGTCCCGTAAGAATCGCTACAAAGATTCTTAGCTGGTTCTTTTTTAAAGATAAAGCATACTTCGTTGACCTCAAAGTGGGCTCCTTAATGAAGTACTTACGACAAATAAAAGTCCTAAGCCACTGAGAACTTAGGTCTTTCAAAGCGTGATCCTTTATAACTTTCTTCCCGTAGTTGAAAGATACAGGAGCCGCTGGTTCAGGACCTATTAAAGTTAATTGATACCCAGATTTGGCTAAACAATCCGCGATCTCATTGCCTACGATGTCACAATGAGCCAGTACCCACAAGACCGTAACTTTATTGTTAGAACAAAGAAGGTTCATGAATTGTTTGCATTCCTTGACGGGTTTAGAAACAGTCAAGGGATTTCTTAAAGAGTTAAGTACAGCAAAATTCAAAGCCTCAATAACACTACGTGTCAGCGCTATTAGTTCCGCCAGAAAAACAGTACAATACGAACCAAGACTACCGAAAAGTCTCAGATCCGTCCAAGGACAGTAGATTCCGAAGCCTGCACTGAGGTTAGAACGAGAGCCATCAGAATAAAAGACTATGGACTCAACTTGATAAGAAAAACCTGCGAACTCCATAAATATCTCGAAGGATAAGCCACCGAGAAAAGATTTGAGAAATGAAATTCGGGTAGTAGTCTGTCATAAACCATATCGATTTCTGGTAAACATGAAGAATAATTTTTATAAAATTTGTCGATGTCCCACGAAAGAACCGAAACCATTCCATGTCCCAATGCACCTCAGACGATAAGCTGCAGAACAGGATGTTCCTAAAATAAAGGTGCGTAACTAAGACAAGGAAAGAATGGATCTCATAGCAAGAAGTAGAGTTGAGGACATATCCCCAGTTATTGCTTTGCAAGCAAGATTTTGTAGACCATTAAGTTTGGCTACAGAAGCCTTCAGGTCAACCACCGGCCACCACGCAATAGAGGCGTACGATAGTAGCGGTAGGACCAGTGATTTATAAATGAAAGAAAGCATCCTAGGGCTTAAGCCCCAGGATTTAACAAAAGCTCTTCTATATTGCCAAAAAATGGCAGTAGTTTTTTGAAGCTTGTAGTCCAGGTGATTCTTCCAGGAACGTTTACTATCCAGGACAACACCAAGGTGCTTGACGTGGTCACATTTAATGGTCATTCTCCCAAAAAGGGAGGAAACAGATAATTCAAGAGTATTCCTCTTCCTTGTAAAGATAATTCAATCAGTTTTAGAAGGGTTGACGTGAAGACCCTTCTCAACAGACCATGCCACCACAATAGTTAAAACATGCTGAGTTAGGTTGGATAAGACACTGAAATGTTTGTCTGAGACTGTCAAATCAAGATTATCAGCGTAGCTCTGTGCAATGTAGCCAGATTGCTGCAGCTTGACAAGTAACTCGTCAATGACCAAAAGCCACAGCAATCGTTTATAACCTCCCTGAGAACAGCCTTTGGTAACCTTAACAGAAACCAACACCCCATCCAGCTCCGCCTCCACAGTGCGAGACTTGAGCATGGATTCAATCCATAAAATAATGGTGCGATCAATACCAACATTGGTACAGGCAGTAGTGATCGTAGCAAACGAAGTGCTGTCGAAAGCCCCCGCAATATCCAGGAAAGTACCCACAAGAAACCCCTTATTATTAAGGGATTTTTCAATCCTGGTTACAAGTTTATGTAGGGCAGTTTCACAGGACTTACCGAGTCTATAAGCATGTTGCATGTTACTGAGTGGGGAGGTGATTAGAAAATTATCTCTAATGAATCTATCGACAATTCTTTCTAGAGCTTTAAGAAAAGTTGAGGATAGACTAATAGGCCGAAAGGACTTAGGATCAGTATAATCGGATTTTCGGAACCAGCTTTCGGGGTAAAAACAACTCTGCTTCTGCTACAACAATTTGGAACAGTATAGCACTACCTACTTGGTACAAATTCTAGCTTCTCCTAATAGCCAGCTATAATACGGCATATTCCATTTAACAAAACGTACAATGATATTCCATTAAATTTCTTGCACTCATTATTTTTCAGCTCTTATAAAACGAATCTTGTCTGTACCGGCTTCGTATACATTCTTTGCCATAATAGAGTCTTTCTTCCTTCCGCACCATAGTATCACATCTAATCATTTTGTATTATATAGTTTTGAGAATCACCTCAGGGATGTTGATTTTTATCGAATAACAAATGAAACAAAGAAGCCAAAAAAAAATTAAGGATCAAATATCATCATCAGTAGGAGAATGAAAACATTTTTAAAGATTTTTCCAAATGTAATTTAATTTGTAATTTTCCACTTGATAACCTGATTTCTCGTTTCCTTCAAAATCGACAAAAAATTGATAATAAGATGGAATTGAAAATTGTAAGATGAAAATATTTCGAGATAATAGTAGTGGTAGCAGTGATTCTTAAGCGGTGTTCCGCGGACTAGCTTCAGATTAAAGGAAAAAAGTATTTTTTGTTATAGCGTCCCGTAAACAAAAACTGATTTTTAACTCTTTGTCGAATCCGCAACAAAATTGGTAACCGATCTTACTCATATTAAAGTGATATGGAGGATTTGTGTACGAAACCATGGCCAGATTGACAATTTCGACAGCAATAAAATTTTATATTGCATCTCAGATGGAAATAGCAGATCGAATAGCAGAACAATAAGATCTACTTTTAATAACACCAATCGGCCCCTTTCAAGCATTACGAGTTAGATAGAATTTTTCTATAAAAGCAAATTCGTACGAATACCCCACTATGCAATTTGGTAATTTGGTGTTTGTATTGACCGGCACTTTTGTTTAGTTTCCACGGCTGCTGGATACAACATACAGGCGCACTGAGAGGTCGGCCCATATGTCTGGGTTTCAACATATGATCATAGATGTGCTTGAATCCGGTTCTTTTCGATCCAAAAATAACAGCTCAAGCAGATTTCAAAACAAAAATTGTAATCAAGAACATTGGTGTGGCATGACTCTGTGGCAACAAACCCATCGCGATTACAGTATCACAATCAGTAATTTTAAGGTTATATATGGCCAGGAATGAAATCGAGTATGTACTTTAAAAATTAAAGTTGGGTGGATCCCTCCAACACCAAATGCCACTAACGGGCCCACAGTGCAATACTCGGACAAACGCACACATACTTACACATTAAAAACACCTAACCGTGATTTTTTGGTTATCATCGAACCCGAGACGCTGGAATACCAAAGCCAGGACGCTACATACTGTGCTAATGAGGGCGGCTAATTATGAATTGGTTACAAAAAATTCTTCCTTACAATATGACAGAACAATTTAGAAAGTACCTCGCGAAAGGCATTCCGTGGAAAATAATTGAATCACGAGTAGTAAGGGATGCAAAGATGTATGTCGTCCAGTCCGATCTTTCAAATATCCACTGTCGTTTCGTAGCAGATATTTAGATTAGCTGAATTGAAAATATCGGATGCCGGTTTCAATCTGTAAATCGAGAGGAATTGTTCACATTGTTTGTGTTTGATTGAGACAATGAATTGCAATCGCAGTAGTCGCGAGGCCGGTATAAGAATTTTGTTTTGTTTCGAATATCTTAATCGATAAGGATGAGATTTTGCATGGTGGTGAAAAACTCATCACCGACCAGCTTGATGGTTTACCGTAAACCATTTCAGCTGGTGAGCGCTTCAGATCTTCTGTAATCGTGTTTGGATATTATGTAAAACGATTGATACTTCTGAACCACAATGGGTTGTGTTACCTCGGCCCTTGAGAGCAGATTTGAGCTATCAGGAGAAGCGTTCGACTATGTCATCGGCCCAAATTACGTTCCATACCAACTGAAACGATTCACCCAGCTAAGTAATTACGAATATCCATTGAATGGAGAAAATGTTCCTACGATATCAGATGGATATGTTCGAATCGATCTGGACTTTTGCTTTTGGCAGGATAACCATGATTGTGCCCAATGGGATATATACTGGGCCAAAAATAGCGAGCAGTGTCGAGGATGGCTCGAAATAGTAGTTTGCGTCAGTATATTTCTGGGCCAGGTAATTTAAAAAGTTCTAGTTTCAATGATCAACTAGGGTGACCCATGGAACCAGAACTATATGTAGTTTAAGACTGAATTGTTCTGGTCAGAGGTTTGTGATGGGTGTAGATGGTAAAGTATCGCCCTTCGAAAAATATCTAAAATGTTTGATTGCTATAGATAAATTCCCGATCGAATGCAGAGTTTTTACCAACACGTTTTGTCGTTGTACTGTTGCAGAACTGCGCCGATAGCAGTTGTTATGCTGAGCTTTCGCAGTGAGTGTGGTTTTTGTCAATCCAACCTTGAGGGACGGGAATGTATCGTGATAATCGGGCTGTTCCAAAACTAAACCCATGAGAAAAATACAGGTCAGACTAATGGGTCCAAAACCGTTTGGAATTATGTACTTGTTAAAATACGGCAATCTCGGTTTATCGTGCAAAGCGACGCGGATGATCTCGTTTTGACAGTTTCTGGTAAATACCTGAACGTCTTATCTGATCTCCCCAAATTCCCACTGTCTTTGGGAGGACGATCGCAAGGATAGAGCTCGTCAAGCACTTGGGTGTCATACTTAATGTTAAACACTCCTGGAAATATCATTTTGATTATAAGGCAATGCAGAAGGGCCTCTGACAATTCCTGGGGTCTGACCCGCAAATTGATGTAGTTCATCTACAAACCTTTGGTTTTACTGGTTGTGAAACTAACGTCTTCTGTAGCAAGGCTGGATGAAGACTGCAGTTGACAGTCTGTAGGGCTTGTCTGAATTGTAGTCATTTATACTTGGCACAGCACGTTGTGCTGAGTTTCAATTGAATTCCATGGGAGTTATGAATGCCTGTGGGAGTTGTACGGGGCATAGACAGATTCTTAATAAATAAAGAGTGTTTTTTATAGAGTTACTCAAGTTTAAATCATAATAAAACAAAGAAATATATTTTTAATATCAATGAAACGGGCTTTATTGGATAGAAAATTTTATAATATTAATGTTGGTGTTCCAGATTGCGCTGCCACGGCTGGCGCGTACAAGGCGCAATCTGGAACATCAATCTTCACAAAATTTTCGCAGCATTTGCGGCCGTATTTCGCCAACGGGTTTATCGACGTAGACAAGGGACTTTACATACCCCCAAAGAAAATAATCCAATAGGGTTAAATCACACGATCTTGATGGCCAATTAATTGGGCCATTACGCGAAATTATTCTTTCATCAAATGTTTCGTTGAGTAAATCAATTGTAGCGCGCACTGTGTGGCATGTGGATGCGTCCTCTTGGAACCACATGTCAGCAAGATTAATGCCAGCTAATCGAGGTACGAAAAAAATTCTAATCTAAATTCTAATGTCCCTATACCGCTCACCATTGACAATAACATTCTGACCACCATCGTTTTTGAAGACATATGGACCAATGACTCCGCCAGCCCATAAAGCGCACCAAACAGTAATTTTCTGTGGATGTAATGGTGTATCGACAAAAGCTTGTGGATTATTCTTACTTCAAATCCGACAATTCTGCTTAATTACGTACCCATTCAACCAAAAATGGGCTTCATCGGAGAACAAAATTTTGAATGGAAATTCAACATCAATATCAATTCGGGCATCAGCCCATTCACCAAATTGGCGGCGCATACGATGGTCGTTTGGCTTTAATTCTGGCACAAGTTGAATCTCGAAAACTTTTAAGCCAAGATCCTTTCGTGAAATCTTCCATAAACTGGAAGGACACAACCCCAGTTGCTGAGAACGGCGACGAATTGATTGATTTGGATCTTTTTCAATGCTTTCCTGTACAGCGGCTACAGCTTCTCCAGTGGGCACTGTTCGGCGTCTCACGAGATGCACATTATCATTAAGAGTAAACGTGGTCAGAAAACGATCTATTGTTATTCGAATTAGTCGCTCTGAATGACGATTATGTACGCCATAAAATGGACGAAGTGCACGGTAAGTTTGACGAACAGAATCATTTTTTTAATAAAAAAATTGAACAATTTGCAAGCGTTGCTCTGATGTAAGTGTATCCATAATGAAATGCCAAACCAAACTAAATAAAAAGCAACTATCAGCTGTCAAATAAAGCAGTATTGCCATCTCAAAGTTGTGAACCTCTAAAAAAACACCCTTTATATAAGTCACATATTCCAGAGGTTGAAATGGTGGATAACAGACTATTGCATGAATTTCTGTCGTTTTCCCTTCGAGAGAATTCCGGCTCTCTCAGGATTCTTACAGATATAGTTGCCTGGGTCTAGTCATTTCTTCGAATGGCTCTCGGTCAGAAGTTTTTGCATAATTTGGAATCTGATGTCCTAAGTATGGGCTCAAATTCTCGGACAGTCTGGGTAAACAAGATACGGGTTTTCAAGCTGAATTAATTACCCTTAACTATAATGCGATTGAGGGGCTTAATGATTTAAGGAAGGACATTATTCTCTGCACGCATCCATTGGTTGGTTCAAACTTTTATAGATCTCTAGATTTGCACCATGGGCTTTTTGTGGCATTGAGTGCCGAACCTCAGTAGGGTCATACCGTTTTGATAAAAAATATAAAAAAAAATCCATTAGACTAACCAGTTATCCCAAGTAGGGTCAGATGGTCGTATAATGTCGTCATAATTTAGTAAAAGATTAGAAAACGATGTGTGCTAATGGAAATTCCAAAAAAGGCATACATTTATTATCATTCGCATGGCTCGCATCACCACTCGTTTTTTAGGTTGCGAAATAATAAAACGGAAATCGAATCGAATATTTGTTGTTAACACCAGAGCACATAAAAAAAGGGATGCTGCCTTATATTTATACATACATTTTCCCCAATATAATTTCATCTATATATGTGTTCGATTCATTTAATGCGCTTGGTAATTTTCCCAGACATATCAATTTCGGAATCTGAACAACAATCACATATACATATGTACGTACATACGAGTACGTCTATCGAGAGTATAAATTGTTTTAATTTAACATGCATGCACAGCACCGCACAAGTTTTTCTAATTACTTAGATCATCATTTATGCTTTTATCAAAACATAATGCAAATACATGTATATGTACATACATGTACATATATAGATTGAAAGAATAAAATAAAAATTCCAGCATCATACAGAAAATCATAATTGTTTATTTTTTATTATCATAAACATTATCATCAACAGCATCGTACTATATACTACTGTACAGCATTTCTAATTAAAGAATATTAAAAGAAAATTAAATGAAAATCATGAAAATTGCTTTCTTGTTATTGTTGCGTATACTTTCATTTTATTATACAAGACATTTTTGTTATTGTTGTTGTTGTATCTCAGAACTCAGAAGTCAAATGAACAAAAGGATTATTTTGGTTGCGGAAAAAAATATTTGAACGCAATGCTTTGCAAGAGGTCATAAAATGTGTTTGAAAGGACTGTTCAAAAAAGGTACACAAAACGACCGAAAAATGTTAAAACTAATTAAAAGCAGCATTACATATAGGGGTAACGACGAAATATATGTAGATACATGACTAAATCAATATTCCGCATTCATTTGCAGCAGCAGCAGCAACATAAAATTGATTTGGGTCGCCGCAAATTTAATTTGAATCTAATAAAATGTCTTTCGGGCCAAATGGAGGGAATTTAGAAATATATTTTTGGTTTTTTATGGTTTTGTTGATGTTTGCAATCAATTTTGTTATGCTGCTATTAAATTCCAACTCCAATTTTAATTTTATATTTTTTTTTTTGGTAAATCGTTGAATATTAATGTAAAACAGTGTTTCCTAATCGCTGGTAAAATATGGAACACGAATGATGTAATGGTCCAGTAAAATATGAAAATTTTGATATTGGCAAGCTGTGACGTTTGGATCGGCAGGTTCGGATCCCAACAGAGGCAGGATACCAAAGTTGTTTCGTCATCCTTGATTTCGATCACACATATATGACTTCCTGTCGAGATGTAGAATTCATGGGTCGAACACATCGTTCATGTCAGTATACAGTCTGACATGGAGCTATATACAATGTATAGATGGACATTTAAAAACTCGGACCTGTGGCCGTTAAAATTCTTCTAGTTACATTTGTAGGTCAGGGTTTGCAAAGGCTGTGCCAAAGGAGGTGTGCTCTCAAATCCGCTATGGCTTTTGCTCATTTACGATTTACTTGTTAAACTGCAGCAATCTGAGTTCATTGCACAGAGTTGCGGTGATGATCTTGTTTGGATAGTTTGTACTTAGCTTAACATGCCTTAACTATTGTGAAGGCATGGTGTGTTGAGAAGGGTCTGCACGTCAATCCATCTAAAACTGATTTAATTTTCTTTAATAAGCACAGGAACACTCTTGACCTGTCTGTTCCCTAGCGTTTGGGATCACTAAATATCACCACGTCAAGCACCTTGGTGTTGTTTACGGATAGTAAACTTTCCTGGAAAAATCACCTGGCCCATATACAAGCTCTAAAAATGCGGTTGCCATATTTTGACATTATAGAACCACTTTTGGGAAATCTTTTGGATTTTATTCACACTTATAACTTGCTTGTAGAGCCATTCCTATGGGGCTATGTCCTCGACTTCACTTCTTGCTATCAAATTCATTTCGTTTCTTTGCCTCAGTTACACACCTTTATTCTAGTGCTAGTCCATCACTTTTTCTGCAGCATTTTGGCTGATGTGCCATGGGGCCGTGGATTATCCTTCGAGAGATTTATGAATTTGGATTTTCTGAAAAAGTTCTAACCTCAGTGCTGGTTTTGGAGTCTACTGTCCTTGGTCTCACCTGAGACTATTCGGTAGTCTTGGTTCCTTGGCACTGCTTTTGAATAGGGGGAATTAATAGCGCTGACACGAATTAAAGACAAATTTTCTGCTCCAAATTCATCAACGACTTCAAACATTTCATGAATGTAACATCGTAACAACAAACAACTTTAATTGGTCATAATCCAGCGGCACCGGTAAGGTGAATATTAAAAAAAACTACACCACGGTTTTAGTGGCTTGAGACTTCTAGCTGTCGTAAGGCGAAGCACATTAAGGAGCCCTGTTTGAGGTTAACAGAGAATGCTCTATCTTTTAAAAAGAACCTGTTAAGAATTTTGGTAGCGATTCTTGCGGAACATGGTCTTATTAAATATTGTCTACATCGTATGTGCATCGTATTAGCTCATTAGCTCATGATTGTAAAATGAGAGGACTGTCTTGAGGAGGATAATGACTGCCTTCACTTTATGAGTAGTTTCCATTTTTCAGTTTCATTCGGCCTCAGGTATTCAACTTTAGGTCTTTAAATTTAGGTCAGTTGCTCTCTTTGTATTGGTCTAAACTTGTCCGGTTTGTGAAGGCAACAGTGCGCGTTTGTGTATAATGGGATAAAATCCTGGGGTTGCACCATGGGCCATTGAGGCATTGAGTGGAAAATTCTCATGTGTTTCAACCAATTTTAATAATCATTATAAACGATGTGACTTGACCAATTTTTTTATATTTTATTTAATTCTTCATGGTTGCTTTATGCCGTCATCACCTAAATCGAAGACGCCCGGTTAGAGGTTCATTAATTGACCATATCTCCATGTCAATTGGTAGTACTGACATGCGTTATGGCTCAGCTCATCTACCTGTCAAACATGTGTTCAGATGCATCCTGGTTAAAATCAAGAAAGCAATCCCAGCACTATTGCAACTCCAGCCTCGTAAAACTCGATTCAAACGTCTCAAGTTAAATTACTGTGGGCTACTTGCTCTATTTGAGCCCCGTGTTTTGAGCCATTTCTAATCATAGCGGGGTTTGAACCATGGTACATTTTTGCATCATCAGGTTGTAGTCAAAATCTGTTCACTCGACCAATGACGTTAAAGTGATAGGTCCAAAAATGTGTATGATTTTTCTGGTTCTATCTACGAACCATCATCAATAGTTGATTATTGGTCTTGAAATTTTGCCACTGGGCATCTACTTCTTCCGTTCTTTATTGTAGAGCATTATTTTAAATAAATCCCGTAAATGGTTTCTGGTACTTCAATAAGACTTCCTTCTTTTATATATTCAAAATAAACTGGCGGTACAGAAGTGTTCCGCAGAACATACATTAAGAATGACTGACGCAGAAGAATTTGTAATGGATTTTTTTGGTGTTGAATAAATATATGTTTTAGCAGTGTTTGTGATGGAAATTATATTAACCGTTTATATGTACATATATGCTCTCTATTCCATATATAGACTTGATTTGCTGAAAATTCCTACTAATCTTAAATACTGGGAGAAATATTACGTATAATTGAACTGCTTGAATAAAGCAGTGAGACTAGACTGTAAAGGATGGCACCCGTTATGGCCTTCAGTGCAATTTTCAATGAAGCCCTGTGAGTACAACGTAAGCGTTAAACACCGATTAATCACGTGCATGACTTGTTGCTCATCAACAAACTCGCTGGCCTAAAAGTGGAGACTATGTGCCTCGAGGCGATACGTTGTAATACAGTGGAGATGACCTCGGATATCTTGGAGCTGGATTTCTTCTTGGTCCGCAAGTAAAGAAGGCTGTTTAGGATTTCCAAGCAGTCAATAACCGATTGTGGAAACTTCGCTTGCGCATGAAGTTAGCCAACTTGTCGATAATTTGTGTGCATGCGCCCACAGAAGTCCGCCAGCTCCAAGATAAGGACTCATTTTACAATAACTTGGACGATCTGGTGGGATCTAACCCCGAACACGATGTTAGGATGGTGATTGGGAACTTTAATGCTATAGCGGTGGCAGAAATCAGACCGACTTGTGTGAAAACATAGGCCGGTACTCCCGACACGAAACTGCGACCGATAATGGTGAGAGAATGATGTACTTTGCAACTGCTCACGATCTTAGAGTAGCAAGCACGTTCTTCCCTCACAACCAGATACATTTGGAAACATGCATAGGCCATGTAATTTTAAATTTTCCACTTTCCTATATAGCTTTCCTATATAATTCAATGTAAATTTGGAAAATTTATTAGCGTTGTTGAATCGTTTGTCTATTCATGATGATTTTGCCAGAGTAAAGTACCAAAATGTGGTGCACTAGCTGGGTTGAACGAAAATTTGATCATATGGTATGAAAGGAAATCGAAAATAGATTTATTACGTTCGCAATTTTTAAACAGATTGAAAAGAGCCTGTTGTTCGCATGTTGCGCCTATAAAGTCAGTGCCATTGTCGCTCATGATTTCAGCTGGAATTCCTCTGCGTCTATAACTAATCGTTTAAGAAAGGCAAGGTATGCTTTAGCGAACATATCGTATACCAACCCAATATGAACTGCTTTCGTAAAGCAGATGAAAAATGCTATGTTCGAGTACGTACCCCTTGATATTTGGGCATCTAGTTCAATCATGCTTCGTTTTCAATTGAATGAGGCCCGCATAGTCCACGGGTGTTGTCATATAAATAGACGGCTAGATAGCTTATGATGGAAGTACGGTAAATATTTTTTATAGTGACGTGACGGATCACATTACGACTATTAATGATCCACCATTTCTGTATTAACAAACATAGGATAACAGCAACGATGAACAATAAGGACTATGTCAGTCGATGTTTTTTGGGTAGTAAAACTGGATGCTAAACGTCATAGGTTGAGCTGACATTTTCTAGACGACCGCCCACTCTCAGGATTCCATCATACTCCAAAAATGGAAACAATGAAATTAGACTGCTGTTGTTGGCAATAGCACTGCTCGGATGAAGTGATATGATTTCTCGTAAGAACACGTTTTTCTGTACGGCCTTCAACAAGAAGTTGTTGGTAAGAAGTATATCTGGCTGAGATGGGCTAAGCTTAAATATAAACACATGCCAATGTACGCGTTTGTACAATATCTCCAGAATTTCGGATATACCATTAACAAATGCAATTTCCGCTATTTCCGTATTTGATTAGTTTGGTTAAAAGTCCAGCACTACACAACACCAGCCTGGGCAATGAAGCAAGTATCATTACCTTTAATTTAAACAATCACGAGTGTTATTTAGATATGGCCATTCGCATCCGTTGAACGAAGATATACAACCGCAGCATAAGCTAGTTTTGAAGCGTCACAAAATCTGTGAAACTGAAGATTGGTTGCCTTATGTGAGATCCCAAAATGATACGGCATCTCAACACGCTCCAATTATGGAAGGACAGCCACAGTTGATGAACGTTGTGAGGTAATTTATCATCCTCAATCAACTTTGAGAACCCACAACCTCAGCAGCTAGATCGCGACCGTGGCTAGTGATACCCAAACATGCAGGTCAAAAATTCTGTAAATCTCTGATATCAGTTTCCAGTTGTGGGAAAGAGATTTTACTTGAACACTGAATGTTGATTTGGAACGAAATCATATCTTTACTTGGACTCCAGTGCAAACCGAGAGCTTTCACCGTCATTTTCTCATCGCCAAATTCTAGTATGGAAGGATCTTTCAGCTCCATATAAAACTCTCCAAAACGAATGAGGATTTGTACTGATGACGATCCAACCTGCAATAATTGTCGTTCAACCCCTGAAGATGACTTGCACTAGTCAACCCCAAAGACGTGTAGCATTTTTATTGTGGAATTATTAGTCTTGACGAAGTCAGTAAATTGATCGGAATCCTTAATTTTATAGTGTCACGTTCACAAACCAATTCCAATGGGCCCAATGGACACGTATTCCTCCATAAATTTCTTGTAGTCCATGGCAATATATTCAGTTCTCTCGACTCTGTGTTCCATATTTAAGAGTGTTCTCACCGCCGACGATCAAGACTGCCCCAATATAGGTTGGGGAGATTTAAATCGTAGTCGCACCATGTATCTGCGTTCATCTTCGACGAACGGATATGTTGAATATATTTTTACAGATTTGTTCATAAGATGAAAGTATCGTAGCCTTACCCAAAAACGGTGAAGGTTTCGTGTAACGTCGTCATTAGAGACAATTGCGTTCAATGACTTTGTGTGTAGGCCATCCCGTTGTTGTGCTAGCAATGTACATCGCAACTTTGTTAGCTTCGCTAATAATAGTTCGGTTTCTCTGGCCTTGTAAAATTAAGGATTCGCAGACTCCAGGCCAGATAATTTGTGCGTAATAAGTGAGTATTGTGATCCAAAATCATGCAATGCATATGTGTGAGGTACTATAGAATATGGTCTCGAACATTAACGAGTGCGTCTGGCAGTGGCGAAATGCGTGGGTTAAAATGATCTTTTGCGGTGACATTTTTGTTGCAAAAGTAATTGATTTTGTTGTGAGCAGCTCTTCGATTGTACGGATGTATGTGATTAAACATCTTCTAATGTATCAATGTGCAACAGTATGATGGAGCTGATATTCGAAATTAAAATCATCGCTCTGACGGCGGTTCTCATGTGGATCATTAGCGATGTGATGATTTGTCTTTGGGAACAGCATAAGCTTCTATCGTACTATCGTTTAAGGCATCGCATCGAGTATGTAAAAACATAAAAAATCGTTTCATATCGGAAAAAAACTATATATCGACAAATTGTCTCAGTTGTCAGCGTGCGCTGCAGAGTTTGTATCGACCCAGGAATATCGATATCCTGTTTGGGTGCCCATGATTCAATTACCTATATTGGTATAGTTCATCTACCTTATCGCTGAGAAAACAGATTAGCTGAGAAATCAGCTGCGACCCCACTTAGTGCGGAGGGTTGATCCAGAAATGCCACTTTGTATGAATTAAATATGAATTTAGACTTGTTGTACCAGAAGCAACTAGCTTCTTCCAGGTCTCCATGTAATTCACATCTGTTTTGAGTAAATTTTTTTATTCAGCAAGGTCATATTCGATAGAGACTCATTCGTTTTGAATCGATGACGGATACGAATCTTCGAAGGTTGCCCAATTTTTGTAGACACCGCAAACTTTTCGATGTGTAATTGTAACTGTTAATTGTAATTACAATTACATTTCAGTTGTTAATTGTTTTTGTAAATTTTAATTTCGGTGAAATAGGGCACATCATATTTCAAACAACATGTTATCCTTACAGAGGAAAATTTTCACTTGATCGTCTTTCTAATAGAACTACTGACTAATTTCTAGACTTTAGGTTGCGACTTGACATTTGATAAATTCGACATGACATTTTGCCGAAATTATCAAAATTATTTTAAGCATACCGTCCTCGAGGTAATGCACCCATATATGTCTAAACTGTTGGTCATTACTCATTATATACTGCACGACGTTTCTGAAATTTGTCCTAAATCTGTCCTAAGAGCAACCACAACAAATTATTATGCATGTGTGTAAGTGTGAAGGTAAAATAAAAGTTTCGTTATATTTACCGGATTCACTTTTAAATTAAATTTAATGTAAATTAGAGATCTAGTGATATCTAAACAAAATAAGTATAATACGTCGAAACATGGCAAACACATAAGGAATTGTATAATTATCGGTAGTATTTGAATTTAAAAATATTAAAGCTTATTAAAAATAATAAGCACATTTAAAAAAAAGTAGGAAGTTTTAATAAGAGACTGTTCGTGCCCACTAAAAATGATCACATATTAGAAAAACTCGAAAAAATTAGGACACTTCGATATATGTATGTCAGTTTTTTACTATGAACCAATATTGTTCAATCCTAAATACCTAGCATATATTTTGGAAAACCTGAGTTATTTTCCATTAGACCAGACCCGCACCTAATCATACATTTTCGGCTATGATGGCTCCTTATTAGAAACACTCGAAAAATTTTGATTCATAGTAACAAAACTGAAATACATAAATCGAAGTGTCCTAATTTTTTCGAGTGTTTCTAATAAGAGGCCATCATAGCCGAAAAATATTTGAATACGTGTGGGTCTGGTTTAATGGAAAACCACTTAACTTTTCCAAAATATAGGCTTTCAGGTACTTAGGATTGAACAATTTTGATTCATATAGTAACATAACTGACATACATATATCGAAGTGTCCTAATTTTTTCGAGTGTTTTTAATAAGGGGCCATCATAGCCGAAAAATATTTGAATAGGTGTGGGTCTGGTTTAATGGAAAATCACTCAGGTTTTCCAAAATATAGGCTTTCAGGTACTTTGGATTGAACAAATTTGATTCATAGTAACAAAACTGACATACATATATCGAAGTTCCCGAATTTTTTCGAGTGTTTTTAATAAGAGGCCATCATAGCCGAAAAATATTTGAATACGTGTGGGTCTGGTTTAATGGAAAACCACTTAACTTTTCCAAAATATAGGCTTTCAGGTACTTAGGATTGAACAATTTTGATTCATAGTAACAAAACTGACATACATATATCGAAGTGTCCTAATTTTTTCGAGTGTTTTTAATAAGGGACTATCATAGCCGAAAAATATTTGAACAGGCGTGGGTCTGGTTTAATGGAAAATCACTCAGGTTTTCCAAAATATAGGCTTTCAGGTACTTAGGATTGAACAAATTTGATTCATAGTAACAAAACTGACATGCATATATCGAAGTTCCCGAATTTTTTCGAGTGTTTCTAATAAGAGGCCATCATAGCCGAAAAATATTTGAATAGGTGTGGGTCTGGTTTAATGGAAAACCACTTAACTTTTCCAAAATATAGGCTTTCAGGTACTTAGGATTGAACAATTTTGATTCATAGTAACAAAACTGACATACATATATCGAAGTGTCCTAATTTTTTCGAGTGTTTTTAATAAGGGACTATCATAGCCGAAAAATATTTGAACAGGCGTGGGTCTGGTATAATGGAAAATCACTCAGGTTTTCCAAAATATAGGCTTTCAGGTACTTAGGATTGAACAAATTTGATTCATAGTAACAAAACTGACATACATATATCGAAGTTCCCGAATTTTTTCGAGTGTTTCTAATAAGAGGCCATCATAGCCGAAAAATATTTGAATAGGTGTGGGTCTGGTTTAATGGAAAACCACTTAACTTTTTCAAAATATAGGCTTTCAGGTACTTAGGATTGAACAATTTTGATTCATAGTAACATAACTGACATATATATCGAAGTGTCCTAATTTTTTCGAGTGTTTTTAATAAGAGGCCATCATAGCCGAAAAATATTTGAATAGGTGTGGGTCTGGTTTAATGGAAAATCACTCAGGTTTTCCAAAATATAGGCTTTCAGGTACTTAGGATTGAACAAATTTGATTCATAGTAACAAAACTGAAATACATATATCGAAGTTCCCGAATTTTTTCGAGTGTTTCTAATAAGAGGCCATCATAGCCGAAAAATATTTGAATACGTGTGGGTCTGGTTTAATGGAAAACCACTTAACTTTTCCAAAATATAGGCTTTCAGGTACTTAGGATTGAACAATTTTGATTCATAGTAACAAAACTGACATACATATATCGAAGTGTCCTAATTTTTTCGAGTGTTTTTAATAAGGAGCCATCATAGCCGAAAAATATTTGAATAGGTGTGGGTCTGGTTTAATGGAAAATCACTCAGGTTTTCCAAAATATAGGCTTTCAGGTACTTAGAATTGAACAAATTTGATTGATAGTAACAAAACTGACAAACATATATCGAAGTTCCCGAATTTTTTCGAGTGTTTCTAATAAGGGGCCATCATAGCCGAAAACTATTTGAATAGGTGTGGGTCTGGTTTAATGGAAAACCACTTAACTTTTCCAAAATATAGGCTTTCAGGTACTTAGGATTGAACAATTTTGATTCATAGTAACAAAACTGAAATACATATATCGAAGTGTCCGAATTTTTTAGTAGTGTTTCTAATAAGGGGTTATCATAGGCGGAAAATGTTTGAATAGGTGTGGGTCTGGTATAATGGAAAACCACTCAGGTTTTCTAAAATATAGGCTTTCAGGTACTTAGGATTGAATAATTTTGATTAATAGTAACAAAACTGATATACATATATCGAAGTGTCCTAATTTTTTCGAGTGTTTCTTATAAGGGGCCATTATATGCGAAAAATGTTTGAATACGTGTGGGTCTGGTCTAATGAAAATAGTTCAGGTTTTCCAAAATATAGGCTTTCAGGTACTTAGGATTGAACAATTTTGATTCATAGTAACAAAACTGAAACAATAAGGGGCGTTTCTAGCCGAAAAATATTTGAACAGGTGTGGGTCTGGTCTAATGGAAAATCACTCAGGTTTTCTAAAATATATAGGCTTTCAGGTACTTAGGATTGAACAATTTTGGTTCATAGTAACAAAACTGAAATAATAAGGGGCGTTTCTAATAAGGGTCCATCATAACAGAAAAATATTTGAACAGGTGTGGGTCTGGTCTAATGGAAAATCACTCAGGTTTTCTAAAATTTAGTCTTTCAGGTACTTAGGATTGAATAATTTTGGTTAATAGTAACAAAACTGAAATACATATATCGAAGTGGCCGAATTTTTTCGAGTGTTTCTAATAAGGGGCCATCATAGCAGAAAAATATTTGAACAGGTGTGGGTCTGGTCTAATGGAAAATCACTCAGGTTTTCCAAAATATAGGCTTTCAGGTACTTAGGATTGAACAAATTTGATTCATAGTAACAAAACTGACATACATATATCAAAGTTCTCGAATTTTTTCGAGTGTTTCAAAAAAGGGGCCATCATAGCCGAAAAATATTTGAACAGGTGTGGGTCTGGTTTAATGGAAAACTACTTAACATTTCCAAAATATAGGCTTTCAGGTACTTAGGATTGAACAATTTTGGTTCATAGTAACAAAACTGAAATAATAAGGGGCGTTTCTAATAAGGGGCCATCATAGCAGAAAAATATTTGAACAGGTGTGGATCTGGTCTAATGGAAAATCACTCAGGTTTTCTAAAATATAGGCTTTCAGGTACTTAGGATTGAATAATTTTGGTTAATAGTAACAAAACTGACATACATATATCGAAGTGTCCTAATTTTTTCGAGTGTTTCTAATAAGGGGCCATTATATGCGAAAATTGTTTGAATACGTGTGGGTCTGGTCTAATGAAAAACAGTTCAGGTTTTCCAAAATATAGGTTTTCAGTTACTTACGACTGGGTCATTTGTTTCTGAATCGAACTGAAATATATTTCATGTATCGGATATGATGGTATATCGATTTCTCTAAATATTTTCATATGTTTCTAATAAGTGGCTAATTGGATTGGGAACAAGAAGCGCTTAAATCTTAGTAAAAACTACTACTTTTTTAATCATACTTTTTTCAAATAGAAAATTCAAATACAATATCAGACGTATATGTACATATATATGGTATAGAATTCGTTACTTGTTTACCTTACTTGTTTAAATTTTGAGGAAGGATCCTGATTATGGTTACATTAGTGGCAAATCTCTGATTAAATGTGAATCCTTATAGGTATTTACAAAAAAAATCCGAACTTAAATAATTCACAGTAAAAATTTAAAAATTCGTTACATCGAGACTTTTATTATACTCACACATATAAACATTTATTTGTTGTTGTTGCTTTTAGGATAGGTACATGATAAATTTCACGTGAATACTGTACGCCAGACTTTTATGAAAGCCACTGTGAGAAATGTAAATTTTATTCCCCGTAAGAAAAACACCTCTTCATCTAGTATATAGTACAATTATAAGAAAGTTAAGTGCAAACCACTACGTTAAGTCAAACTGCCTTTTATAATAAATCACAATTAATCATAATAACATAATCAACAAGTCTATTACAAACAAATACAAATAAAAAAATTTGCAACTAAATAAATTATTAATGAAATATAATAAATGTTCCTCAAATGCCCCCTCCTCCGGTAATCGTTCTGCATTTTATTTTTCCAATTTTCTTCTTAGCTTGCGAGATTTTCGTAAAAAAATATTTTGATTTATGTGCGGCCAACTACAATGTGACAGAGAATAACACTTCGTGGAGTATACACAAAACCACATCACTTTATTAAAGCCATGCTGTGACAAAAAGCAGGGAAACGAAAAAAATAAAAATAAAAAATTTTCCCTCTGGCAATAAATTTTCATTTTCAAAGCGCACGAATTATTAAGAAAAGGAAAAGTAAGAGTTTTCTTCTTATACACATACATATACGAGTAGGTATTATTGTTTTAAAAGAGGATTGTGAAAATATAATAACAAATGTATATAAGTGACCTACATCAACATTATTTATATTCATTTTTCATGAAAAACTAAAATAAAAAGAAATTTTGACAAATTTTTTTGTTTCAAGACTTTTGAGTTTTCGTTTTTTTATGTTTTTATCTTAGAATGAAAACGTTATGTATATATGTACGTATATAGAGAGACACGGTGAAAAATTTATGGATTTATATAATATCTTGTTGGAATTTTCCTTCGAAAATTCTGTATTTACGAATAAATATTTGTTGGGAGTATATAGACCAAAAATAGAAAAGCAAAAAAATAAAATAAAGTTTAAAGTTCTCAACTATACGGATATATAAGGGATTAAGGTTAGGGTAAATTGAAAACACAAAAACATGATTTATTAGTATTCTAATGGATTAAAAGGTGAATAACATACCATGTAACCCAAAAAAAACTAATAAGATGGATTAAAGCGACTTCATGAATTAATCAGACTATTGAAACAGTCTGACACCTTCACACTAATTTATTATCGGTTTCATTAAGTAAGTAAAAAAAATATCAGTTGGCTGTACCGTGATATAAACCAGTATACGTACCAAGTTTTAAATATACCTATAATAGGGAAAATGGTTAAAGGCCGGTTAAGGACAGTTTGAAAATAGATTTAATCGGGACACATTAAATGTACAAAATGTTTGGTAGTAATTGCCAAAAGTTTGTTGCAACAACCAATAAATCTTATAATTTTAACAAATTGTTTGTTTTTATAACAACATTTTTGGTAAATATAACCAAATATTCAATTGTTTTATCATTTAACCAAGTATTTGATTAAAATTATAAAACTAATTTTTTGTTTTAACACTATTTGACAAAAATGTTGGTAAATTTTACTAAATATTTATCAACTAAGTTTTGGTTATTTTTTTTGAGAAAAAATCTTATTTTGTTAATGTAACCAAAAATTTGGTTAAGCTGAAAATAAAAACCTCAAAGAAAATGAAATACTGTGTGGGCAAAATACAAATAGTTAAATTAATCAAACAACACTGTTTCAAAGTGAATTCAAAGTGAAAAAAAAAATCATATTGGTAAAAAACTCGTTACTGTTTACTAAATTTTTTTAATGAAACTATACTAATAAACGGAAAATAGTTGACTTTGTTAATTTCACCAATCACTTGGCTCACGGCTATGATGTATTCACACTCTGTATGATTTTTTAAGTTTTTCTATTTTGGCTCATCACAGGTTATAACGATTCAATACTGTTTATGTCATTAAGCTCACTCAATAGATAGACCTGCCAAACTGTTACATTAAAATTTTTCTCTTCTAATAACCTCAGAGTACATTGAGAAACGTGGATAGTTGCAGTTCAATCACAATTGACGTTAAAGTTCGACGTTACCGGTCACAGTGAATTTATCCAGTCACAAACACACATGTGAATATAGGTTTCAATGAGGACATTTGGTTCCCAAAATAAATCAGCTGACTGTGCTTCCTATAGGGAATAGAACTAGAAATTTTGCTAAGTTTTGATTAATGGTGGACGGTGCCAAAAATATCATAAATCATGCACATGCAGAATATATTTCAATACTTCTAATCCAAAAATGGAAAGACTATTCAACTACCAACTAGAACTATAAGCTAGGTTAGGTTATGCTAGGTTAAGATGGCCGTCCTAATAGACTTGCATAGACACTATTTGGTCTGTAACTGTACCACACTTAAGTTACCTCCTATTCACTCGTCGAATCAATCCTGAGGTTACCAAGAAGCATTGAAGGCCCTTGACATCGATCTTGACTTCTATATCTGTATTTTTCGTTATATCACGATTTTTTATTTCCAAGTTCGACTGTAATTAGTTTAATTTGAGTGTTAACTGTTGAGAACGACGCATATTCTCATCTAACCTAGATTTACAAACAATTCGGATACACAACAAACATATGTCAAACTGCTTTCGTTCGGTCACGATGTGAAAAAGTTCATGAAATTAGCTTTCAATGAAATGCCTGGACTTCGTTGGTTCTGTCCTGAATGCATGTTAGCACAGTATGCTGTAAGGTGGTAACCTTAATTTATTCCATACACCAGGAGACACAATTACCTGCTTTAATACCGGAAACTCCGACCCCGAAGATCAATAAGTTGCAGCCATTATCAACGTCACCGCAATCATCAACATCATTACAAACGTTATCACCTCAAATACCCCCAGCTCGCACACAAACGTTACCATCACAAATGCCACCCACTGTTCCTATACAAATCGCGAGCCGATCGATAAAAACGAGTGAATTATACAGTCATGAGACTGGGAATATGAGTCCTTGTTCATCGTTAACTAACGCTCAGTCGATACATCTTGCTTCAATGCCCTCTACGTTTCAACGTCTAAAAACCACCAATTAACGATACATCCAAATAATAATTCACCATTTGAGATCGAAGCTGTAGCTCCACGCAAATGGCTCTTCATCAGCTTGGCCGAATGGTCTCAAAGCAACAATTTGAAGGTTTCATCACTATGGAATTAGTTGGAGCGGGTTGTGTCGAAATGCCTCCTAATTGACAAAACGGTATAGAGTGCAACTATACTTCTTTCTTATATAAGATCACTAGTTGAATTCGCATCAGTAATCAGGAGTTCTTAATATGCTAACCACATCAAAGGTACTGAAAGCATTCAAAAGAAATTTATGATCTTGAAAATTTATGAGATTATCTGATAATTTCGTTTCAATTTATTTATTTTAAAAATAAATTTATCAAAAAACAGTTTTAAAAACAGGTTAAAAACGTATTTTCTAAATTTGAAAAAAAACCTTTTGACAAATTCTAATCTGAAGAACTTAACTTTTAATTTTAATTGGCAAATCATATTTGTGGTGCGAATCGATTTCTGTAATTTAAATAAAATAAAATAGAAATTGGGCTAAATTGATTCCTTGATATAACAGTTGGGTTTACGCCATAAATCCCATTTTAGAAAAACCAAATATGTTATATTTTTTATGGTGGTTTGCTGTGAAGCTGTCTTGGGGGAGTCAAGTTGGTACCTGTTGCCAGCTCCGTATCTTGCAGCTTCCAGAAGTGTGCGTGTTACCTCCCCGTGGTGACCACCGGGCAACTAATACACCATGTTTTTATGTGGTGTACTAGGCCAAAATACGGCGCTAAACAACTGGGCCGAGTTAAGGTGTCGAGCGTACCGTGCTGATAACCGGCCAGGCTGAGGGCCCAGTCTAAAAACTACCCCAGCCTCTAACGGTGTATCCGGATACTTGGTGCCCTCCGGATCATGTAGCCTTACCTGTGTATTGCGGATCTCTGCACAGGTGGACCTCTTTTCTCCGCTACTCGTGGGACCTATTATGGCAGATCCAAACAACAACCAAAAAGAGACCGACGCTCTTAAAAAACCGGAAACCAGTGTTGTGAAGACATCGGCCTTTAGGCCCGGTCTCCAAAGTGCAAAAAGGGGCATAAGACAGTGAACTACCAGACCAGGAAGAGAGCCTGGCGCATGATCTCCAAGATCAGCAACATTCCGTTGGAGCAGAGAACGGATAGGGACAGGGATACGCTTGCGTGTGCAAGGCGTATCACTGAGCCAAAGCAAGAGGGTTCCGAGATTTCACAGCCGAAAAGCCAGAGATCTGATGATGAACCGCCTACGGAGGCTAAAAAGAAGCGGGTTCCAGATAATGTTAGCAGGCCCTTCATTGAGGTACTAAAGGAGCACCTGCTCATGGCAGTCGTTGACAGAGCTCAAGAAGATGGGAGCATTACGGCCCTTAACTGGAGAAAGGTGGAGAAGGCCTTAGCCGCCATCTTCCTAAACATTATGAGGGAGAACCCAGGACCTGCTCTGTCCTGCCGAGACGGAGGGTGGCACCGGGGTTACGTCAAACTAACTGCCTGTGCCGATGAAAGGTCGGTGACCCTCTATAAAAAGACGATCGGCAGCTTGGGCGCAGTCTGGCCGAGGGCCAAATTAGAAGTGGTGACGAGGGAAGAAATTCCCTGCAGGCCAAGGGCGCGAGCTTGGATACCTGCGGAACCTAGTGATCCAAGGGAGATCTTGGAAATGTTGAAAATCAGCAATCCAGATCTGCCAAGGGCCACCTGGAAGATTGCGAGGTTAGAAGAGGTAAAGGCGGAAGCAGATCACAGATCGGCCGTCATTATCATCGACAGAGAATACGTGGGTGCTTTGACAAAATCTGGAGGCCTGATCAGCTATGAATTTGGAGCGATTACGCTCAAAATCTATAAGCGCGATGTGGCTGACAGAGCTGGGACACCTTCAGCAGAGGGGGAACCGCCTGGTGTTGGTGACCCAGAAGTCCGCAGCATCCCGGAGGACGCTCAAAAGACACTATCCCTGGACCCGGAGACTAATCAATGTCAGAGGAGTCTGACTCAACAGTGGTGAACGGAAGCAATATCTAATGCTTAAGAATCTTCAGATTCCTCCATCACTGTAAAGCCTCCTCGGCGGCTCTTCTGCTAAAAATGGAATCTGAGTCCATTGATGTGGTTCTGCTCCAGGAACTTTGGGTCAATGGTGACCGGGTGCTGGGCCTCAGAACTCCCAAATATAAAATACTACATGCGAAAACTGAAGGTAAGATATGTTCCTGCATTCTCGCTAGAAATAATCTAAATATTTTTGTACTACTAAATGACAGCAACGCTGATGTAGTGGTGGCTAGCATCGAGATGGATGGGCAAAATCTCTGGCTAATATCGGCCTACCTGCCATACGAGGAGGAAAATATACCACCAGGTAGGTTGGGCAGTGCAATAATGGAGGCTCAAAGGAAAACGAAAGGTAGGAGTCATCATGGGCAGCGATGCTAATGCGCATCAATCTGGGGAAGTACAGATATAAACAGGCGGGTTAAGTTACTCCTTGAATTTATTTTAAGTACTAACCAAAATGTATGTAATATCGGGTGTAAGCCAACCTTCATTACTAAAAATAGACAGGAAGTGTTGGACATCACACTTGTCTCTGATTTTATTAAGGAGAGGGTGTTGAACTGGAAAGTGTCCGAAGACCATTCCTTTTCTGACCATTGTTATCTCCAGTACGAAGTGGATACAAAACCCACTAACAAACCACCCTTCAGAAATAGGAGGAAAACTGATTAAGATTGTTTCAGGACCATTCTGGGTAATCTATTACCGGTATCGGTTCCAAACCCTCCTGTATCTACACAGGACCTTGATGCTCTAGTAACCAAGCTATCTGATGCTTTTAGCCATGTTAGGCGCATGTCCTATCAGTAGGCCCTTGGGTAAATCGAAGAACTCCAAGGTACTCGTATGAAATGCAGGAGACTGTTCAAGAAAGCGAGGAACACAAATGCTGCTGCAGATTGGGACTGTTATAAACAAGTCCTCAAAACCTATAAGTACGAGCTGAGAGTGAGGAATCCCTGGAGCTATTACTAGAAACGCATTTCCCGGAGTGCTCGGTACTAGCTCCGGAGAGACCCTTTGATAAATAGGGGTATAGACTCCGTAAGTCATATAGTAAAAAGGCGGAATATCTTATGGGCAATAAACAGCTTCAAGCCATATAAGTCGGCAGGACCTGATGGCATTATCCCTGCGGATATCAAGCGAACTATTGACTTAACCCTACCCTGGCTGGAAGTTATCTTCAAAGGCAGCCTACAACTCTGTCACATTCCTAGAACGGGGACTGAAGTAAAAGTAATATTGATATCCCAAAGACTTTAGGCCTATAAGCTTATCTTCTTTTCTGTTGAAAACATTGGAAAGACTAATAGAGGCTCACATTAGAGACTCAATCAAGCCGGGCGAGCTGTCGGGATCTCAACACGCATACTGTAAGGAACGATCGGTCGAAACAGCTCTACACTCCCTTATAGGCCCGATTGAGAAATCACTTGAATATAAGGAATATTCAATGGTAACCTTCTTGGATATATAGGGGTCCCTTAGCAACGTCAGACCGGGGGCAATCACTCGGGCCCTTCCGTATCTGGGGGTAGACGGGACAGTCAGAGGCTAGATAGATCATAATATGCTTAGAGGCAGGATCGTGACAGCTTATCTGGGTGGGACGTCTGCCGGCAGATACGTGAGTAGAGGGACACCTCAAGGTGGGGTTCTATCCCCCCTTCTTTGGAACTTGGTCATAAATGACCTGTTACTAAACCTGGAAGGGCAAGGCTTCAAGATGGTTGCTTACGCGGATGACGTTGCTATTGCGGTCTTTGGTAAATATCCCAGTACGCTGAGTGAGCGCATGCAGTGCGCGCTTGGCTACCTTTCAGAGTGGACACGTGGCTGCGGACTGAACGCAAACCCACAGAAAACAGAGCTGGTCCTCTTTACCAGGAAGCACAAACTTCCTCAGTGTGATCCGCCAACATTAAATGGTACTCGCTTGATCTTTACGGATAGAGCAAAATACCTCGGACTGCTTTTGGACAGCAAGCTAAGCTGGAAACCAAACGTCGTAGAGAGAGTAAAGAAAGCTACTATAGCACTCTACTCCTGCAAAAAAGCCAAAGAAGTCCAAAGAACGGCCTGCTTGTGTATAATATATCTTGTAGTATAAAATATCTACGAGGGATATTCGCATTTTTACGGACAGCCTGGCTGCTATTAAAACGCTACAATCATACTCTTTGATGTCGAAGGTAGCCCAGAACTGTCTGGCATCTTTAAATGAGATGACTGATCAGTTCAACATCCGCATGATGTGGGTGCCAGGGCATTTCAATATCGCAGGGAAGGTAATGGCAGATGAGTTGGCCCGCAAGGGTACAGCACGCCTAATAACCCAAAGCAGGCGGGATATAAAGATACCGTTTGCTGCTTCATGTAAACTGCTGCTTCAGGAAGAAGCCATAAAAAAAACGACCGTCAGATGATCTAACGCCAGTTCGTGTGTAATAACCAGGCAGATCTGGCCTGGACTTGACCGATCCAGATCAGGCCAACTGATATCGCTTCGACGGCACCATATTGGCATGGTCGTGGGAGCTATAACGGGACATTTTCTCATTAGGAAACACACAAGCAGACTGGGTGTCCCAGCCCACGATTTCTGCTGCAGCTGAGGTGATAAGGAGGAGGAGGAGAATGTACTCCAATGTACGCAAAAACGCTATACTGGGCTGAAATGTGTTATATAGTTTGTTTCAATTAGTTCCGTAATAAAAGTTAGGCTTTCTCAAAATCATTTCTGTGCCTATTCTAGTCATTGTAGAGTGTGTGGCACAATAACTTAGTGATGCTCAATGTGGCACAATCGAAATATACTAAGAAATGTAGAAAGAAATATATGGGTTTAATGGTGTGATAATCTCGTAAGAAAATCCTTGTGCACAAAAATTTTAGATAAAGGGGCAAATTGGAACAATCAAATAAATTGTGATTTCTTGCGTGATGCTCGCTTATAGTTAGCTTAAATTAGTTCTTTCATAAAAGTTGAGTTTTCCGGATTGGGTTAATCGTGCATATAATCATTCTATAGATATTATATTAATGTACGTGGAAGTGACAGATAATAATAACAAAATGCGGAATATACTCGCAACCCGCACAAATTTACAGCTGTTCTTCAAAGAATTTTTATATTCAAAAAATTCTTTTGAAGAAACGATGTATTGATTGGTATAACCATAAATATTATTCAAAACCGATTTTAAAAAATAAATTTATCGATTGAGCGGACAGATTCATGTATAGAAAAAAAAAATTAAAACGCAAATCAGCCAAATCTAAATATTATTGTTGCCGTATGCTAAATTACACCTGCCTGTTATAATTAACAAAAGCGATTACCTCATTAATACGAAAAAAAAATAAAAAACCTAAATTAATGTCACAAAATAATTACTGATTATGTTAACAATATACTCTAATTAAAATACGAATGCTAATTAATGATAATCTATGCGTAACAATATGTGTATGGATACATAAATAGAATATGCTAAATACATTTTTTGGTTAAAATTAAATTTTTTTTTGTACAGTGTGTTGCGTACTGTTAAAACATTTAAATTGTTCATACATAATCGAAATTACAATAATAATTTGAACTAAACACTTTAACACAATAACGATTATGTTGGCGTGTTAGCAACTAACATACATTAATGTCCTTATCCCGCGACAATGTCACTCCAACTGTGTATACGCTTTTAAGAAAGAAACACATTTTGTAATCCACAAGACATAATCACCATAATTAAATTACATGAAAATTCACTTAGTGTATATAAATATAAAAATCGAACTCAGTTTGATATGAACAACTACCGCAACGTAAAGTGTCTTGAAAGGATTTTTAAGTACTTGACAAAATACAACAACAAAAAATGGAAACATATATCCATTTAACACAATTACGATTAAAATGCATATCTTTTATTTTGTCTGAGCCCAAACCGCTCATCATAATAAATTAGTACAATAGACAAATCTAATTGATAACAGAGACGTATATGTTCTGTGAGTGGTAAATTTTGTTCATAAGATGACTAAACAATAACTTTAATTATACGCTCATGTGGCATAATGACTATACACAATATAATGTATGTACGTATGGTTTTTAGTTGCCAAATGTTCAATGACCTACAATGAATAGCAATAAAGTTATAGTTTTTATAGCATTTTTTTTGTTTCGCGATTTAAAATATTTTCGAATCCAACACACATTTTTTGAACATTTATATAGCCAAGTTATATATGCGCGTGTACATAATGTACGAGAAATGATTTAGTTTCGACATTTTTTTTACCGCTTGGCCTTATACATACATATATACATAATATACAATCGAGTTTTCCACTTTATAGTTTGGTCGGAAAATTTATTTAATATAACTTTATTATTATAGAACTGTGCACATGTTGATTGTGGTTATGTGTAGGATTTTTAAACTCGATGAGTCCTGAACTGTTAATATGAAACATAGACAAGATTTTGCAATTACGGATATATTTGTGGAATTATGAAATAATTCGCATTATTTCAAGATAGTCAAATTAATAAAAATCGGCTAAAATGGGTTTGGTCCTCATACTGTCTTTAGACAATCTAAAGAATTCAAGTCGTTTTCTACAGCGTGGTCATCGTCACCTGCAACGACCTCTGCGCCTACCATATGGTGGCTCTCGTTTCAGAGATCGCTGCACATTTCGTTCCGGATCAGCACGCAGAACATGACCGAGCCAGCGTACTCGCTGGGATCTTACTTGTATAATATCGGGGATCTTCAACAGATCTCTGATCTGTATATTGTATAGAGCTCAGTATGTAAATTCTACTTCGCGTTTTGGGCCGTAAATCACATGCATCATTCTTCTCTCAAATGTAAGGTGCCATCACTCGTACTCATCCGTCAGCGCCCAACTTTCAGATCGAAACATAACAATGGGCCTAGGTGTTTAGTTTTTAGCAGTGGTCTTACATAATACAAAGCACGGCTGCCCACTGCTAGCCGCACTTTAATTTCCTCACACACACACTTTTATCGTGAGTGATACCGAGAGCCCAAATCGTAGTGTAGTGGTCACTACTAAAATATGGTGTGCCATTGTCCCTATAACCAGAGCTCATGTATTTCGTTTTGGACTGATTGATCTGAAGTCCAACTGAAGCTGAACACTCTACAAGCGGATCAAGTATTTCTTCACTCCGTTGCTATTCAAGCCAATCACGCATATGTCATCTGCATATGCAAGCACCTGATTGTAAAGGCGATATAAGATGTAGCGCTAAGGTGTTTCAGTTTTATGAAAGATGTACTCCATGTAGATCGAGAGTAAACTAGAAGCTGCCCTAGAATTTATTCTACAGCAAAACACTAATATTTCATAAGTTGAATGTTTTTCAAAATAAATTCAAATTTGGTTTAAATTGATCTCCATGTAAAATGAATTTTGTTCTAAAGTGGTCAATTATTGCACTAATATCGGGTTTTCCGTTTGGGACTTGACAACTTTGAGCTTTCACTGTGAACGCACCCTTAAAAAAATAACCAAACTGTCAGTGTCAAAAAATTCAGTAAAGACAACATTTTCATCATGGTGAAGTACACGAACGAACAATGTTTACAAATAATTAAAATTTACCACAATAATTCCGAGCCGGTGACTGCAACTTCAAGAGCGTTAATTCCAGTCGAAATGTGAGGCCGGGTCATCGAAAATTGGGTTCAACGAATCGACACCTGCAAACGTGCCCGTGGTGGACATATGAACGATGTTGAATTCCATACATAAAAGCTTTAATTGTACCTCAAGCCAATAATAAAATTTTCGAGATATCTAAAATGATTTTCGTTTTATTTAAAATAAAAGTTGTCAAGTCCTGGAAAACCCTTGATAACAAGATTGGTCAGATCAGATGCTAACGATAATGAGTGACTAAAGAACAGTAAAGTTTCGAATTCTGCAATCAAGTTACATAAACACATATTCAGAATGTCAGGAATAGATTTCAAATTGACTTTATATTAGTGAAATGACACTAATATAGATTTCCGACAGAATTAGGATCACAAGACGGAAAGTCAAATTATTCAACAATAAGCCGCCAGGGGATGACAATATAAAGAGACTTAAGATGATGATTAAGAAAATAAATATAAGAAGATAAATATATAAACGACTAAAGAACATGGGTAGATAGTCGAGCAAGCCCTGAGATCGAATAATGGAGTTCCCTTTTAGGTTACATCAACCTCTGAAATACATGCCTGGAAGCAAAGGTTCAGGGTCTGGAAGCATTTAAAATGTACAAAACATGAAAAAATATGTGAAAATAGTACCAACAAAAATTGCTATGGATAATCAAAGCTACCAAGAACCTGAAGAAAGATGATATTGGAGACTTACACACGTACTGGCCAAAATAGCTTATTCTCCCAGAACCTTTAAAAAAATTAACTAGACATGAATTTTCAATTTCATATAAGAGCGAGACTATATAGGGAGCGCGATGCATGATTTATGTATGCTTGATTCAAATCAGAATTGAATTCGACTGTTTACCAATTCAAGTGTTTGGCCTTATCATCACACAACAACTGTATATATGCCGCTGTCTACAAAAAATATTCACATTCACATGAATTTTGTCCTACATCTAAATCTGCCCTAAACAGAAAAAAAAAATTATGATTTTTTTAACACAAAAATTACAGTTCTACGAGTATATAGACGGGTAAAGTTTGCGCTAAACCCTAAATTCGGATAAACCGATAAAAATTTCACGGTATCATTGGGTTAAAGGCTAAAGCTATATCCGAAATATATTTCAATTTTGATAAAAGTAGGCCATAAGGGGGTTTAAGCCAACCTAATTTGGTATGACCTCATCCATTTTGTTGCAAAAATTATAGAAAGCTAACACCATAATGACGTATGATGTCCTAAGGTCTAAGCTATCCGAAACAATTTTGTAGAGAAATAGAGGATTATCGGGTTTAGGCCAATGTACGCCGGCTATATGATTTTCCCGATTTTTTTGGACAAAATCCTAGAAAAATAATGACATACACATATACCAAGATGCTTTTGGATCTAGGCTATCCGAAAAATATTTCAATTTTGAAAAACCGGAATTTTGGGGTTTAAGCCAACCAAGTTTGGTATGACCCCATCAATATGAGATTGAAGAGTATCGGGGACAGAGCATCTCCCTGTTGAATACTCGAGTTAACTGCAAAAATTGTCGATAGCCTGTTCTCAACTTTAACACAGCATTGAGACTGTGTCACTGTTATTCTGCACAATCGGACCAATTTTGTTGGCATACTTGGATATTCCAGAGCAGACCAAAAATTCTCTCGATTGATCAAGTCATAGGCCTGCCGGAAATCCAGAAACACCTGATGTACGAGGATGGAAGTCTCATAATATTTAGATAGAATCATCCGCAGCGAAAATACCTGATCAGTGACTGATTCGGACGAAATCCTCCTTGATAGACATCAACCAAGCCCTCCGCTAGTGGGGTGATTCCATCCATTATAATGAAGGACAGTAACTCGTATGCTGTGCAAAGGAGAACTATACCGCGATACATCTCACACTTCAAGCGGTCTTCCTTCTTGAAGTTATGGCAAATTGCGGCCACTTTCCATTCGACAGGCATGACTTCGGTTCGCCATACTAATCGAATAAGGTCAAAAAGTCAGTTCCACAAAGTATCCCCTCCGAATATCAAGAGCTCCGAATTAATGCAGTTCACTCCAGGTGAGCGGTTTTGTTTTAGTCTTTGCTAGGCCCTAGTGAACTCCTCAGGTAAAGTGTCCATTCCATGCGACCGTCGAGTACTGCGTCGATGTTGGCACAGAGGTTTCCATCCCTGTCCTGAATGTCAGTTAACGCAGGCGTGAAAGTATGGTGCAATCGAGTAATTCATTTAAAGACATTACGTGAACTCGGCTCATTGCTAAGTTGTTCTACTTTCAGAACTACTTTCGGATTTAACTTTGATTTTCGTCGCGATTGTGAGACGTTGTTGTACTTTACTATGGGCTATAATTTGTTGCACGACTGCAAGACGACACTCATCATCCAACCAATCATTCTTACATTCCATGCGTTTCACTGTGTTTCCGGACCTGTACGAAAACTTCTATCGTAGCTCTGTAGCGACCAAATAATGATCGCTGCCTACGTATTTGGTTGTAATCCGAGCTCGTCCTTTCGAAATTAACACGTGGTCAATTTACTGCGGGAAATTTTGCGAGGATGTGTCCATACATCCGTATAAGGTCTATACAGGAATTAAAGCTACTGGATCATCGTATGGGTCATTCTTTAGCCGATTGGGTTCTAGAGCTCGGCAACTGACATGTCATTTTATCGCAAAGTTGTGTTTAGCGATAATGTTCATTTATAGCTTAACGGGTTTGTTAATAAGCAACATTTCTGCATACGGAGTGATATGGAGTGAATTCACCGAAAAACAATTCACCGAAATCACAATTCGTCGAAATACATACCGATTATAATGAATTCGAATTATTTGATGGAAACAGGATTCAAAAAGGATTTTTGGATACAGCTAAGGAATATGGCGAACTGGAACGGAACTAGGGCAATTCTTGACGGATTATCATGGAACTTGACAAGTCTAATGTTAAATGTAAATGGGGTTGTAAATTGATTTTGGCTATATTCCAGAATTGTATCCAAAAATCATTTTCCAATCCCATTTCCATTCAACTTGTCGAGTTCCATGATAATCGGTCAAGTTTTCGCCTAGTTCCGTTCCAGGTGGCCATATGCCAGAATTGTATCCAAAAATCAGTTTACAATCCCATTTGCATTCAACTTGTAAAGTTCCATGATAATTGGTCAAGAATTGCCCTAGTTCCGTTCCAGTTGGCTATTTCCATAGCTGTATCCTAAAATCTTTTTAAAATTCGGTTTTCATCAAATAATTCGAATTCATTATAATCGGTACATGGTAGTTCTAATGTAAAGGGTTTTCCAATAAGAGGTTTCATTTTGGATAGCCTGCTATTTGGGCCGCTGTTAATTTTGAAGCTGTCATCTTTAGACGTGAGTTAATGGTACGATACATGCTTCAATAACGCATTGAAATTGTTAAAATTCACTACAAAAATGGTGAACATTTTGCAGTCACAGTTCGCAAAATTAAAGCACTTTTTGGTCGGGGTGAAGCACCTTCTCGACCGGCAATAGTGAAACTGGTGAAAAAATTTGGGCTGTTGGCACAAGCTAGTGATGTGAAGAATCGAAATCGTGTGCGTCGCTCAAGGGCAACTGAGAATATTGCTGCAGTAACCCTGGTTTGTCGATCTTTGGAATTAGACATTCCACAAACGACATTACACCGTATTTTGCATAAAGACTTAGGTCTTAAGGCTTTTAAAGTTCAGTTAACACAAGAACTCAGGCCGGTCGATCACCATAAATGTCGTATCTTGGCTGATTGAGTCCTTCAAATGCATCAAAATGATCCGGATTTTCATCGAAAAATCATCTTCAGTGGTGAGGCCCATTATCACCTCGGAGACTACGTTAATAAGCAGAGTTGTCGCATTTGAGGCTGAGAAAATCATAGAATGATTGTTGAAAAGCTTCTACATCCTCAACGTGTTACTGTTTGGGGCGGTTTTTGGGCTGGCGGTGTGATTGGACCTTACTTTTCTGAAAATGACGCTGTCGCAACTGTTACGGTGAATGGATTGCGCTACCGAGCTATGATTAATGATTTTTTATGGCCGCCATTGGAAGATATTGATGTGGACGACGTTTGTTTTCAGTAAGATGGCGCTACGTGCCACACAAGCAACGAAACAATCGCAATTTTGCAAGAAAAGTTTCCTGACCGTGTTATTTCTCGAAGAGGTGATCACAATTGGCCATCGTGGCGATCTTGTGATTTAACAATTTAGACTATTTTCTTTGGGAAGACACCCTACTAACTACATTACATCCATCTTGTTGAAACCACAATCTGGACGAGATTGTGCCAACGGCAACCATCGACTTATTACAGTCAAAATTTACGTGAAACGGACATACGATTTAACACCTCTCGATTATTTATTGTGGGGCCACGTGAAGTTGCTGCTGGCCCGACATCATTTCTTTCGAATGAATAAAGTAATTTGATTAAAATTAATTCGTCTGTGGTATTTTTTACAATTTCAAGTTCAATCGGATTAAAACACGCCCTTTATATAGATGACATTGATTAAAGCTGATATACGGCCACAATAATCAGGTCACAAAATATTTGGGGTTCAAGGGTTTATAATTTCGTATATTAACGTTATAGGACATTAGCATTGTGTCGCTTACATGATATGCCTTTAAATTATTCAAGAGTTATGCCATATACGTGAAGAATTTAAACTCAATTTTATGTTAAAAGTCATCGACAGATATTCAACATATATTGGGTGATAAATATATTGAACTTAAGCATCCACACAAAATCCTAAAAAAAACTTATAGTTGTTTAAAAGAAATTTAAATTCCACATATGCAAATTGTATACGTATATACCCGTATACGAATATAGAGTTATGTACACACGAAAGCGCCAAATTAAATTAAAAATTCAATATTGGTAAATATATTTCGTGCGGAAGCACAACGTGATATAATCAGCTCAAAATGTCAAAAATAAATTCTAAATGTTGGTACATTTTACTCATATACTCGCGTCTATATATTGATAGTTAATTACGTGTGAAATAACAAACGAGACAATTTTCAAGCCGGAGACGTGTCAGACATTCATTCATTGTTCGTGCGCGGTTTAGCATATATATTTTAAATTAGAAATATACAAATTTGTCATAAATTTATGTTAGATGATCAATCAATATTACGTCATTTTATTGGTTACTTTATATAAGGGCACGCCCCTTAAATACTTTAATGCTCTTTTGTTATCCAAAATCGCACAAATTCAATTAATGAAGCTGTCACCTATGTATAGGCGCGCATACGGTGTAAATCAAATTGTACTTTACACCAAATATGATATCTGCTTTATGTTTTATATGCAAATAACACCCACAATCACCGCACCTATAGCATTAATTAAATGATCATTGATCATTAAAAATTATTCGCGACAGCCTAAGCAAAACAATTTAATAAATTGTACATGTACTGTATACAGTACGTACTCAAATAATTTATGGTTTGCCAGAATAACTCATAAATTTATGTCAGCGTGCAGTATAGTGCGACCAAAATGCAAAGTATGCAAATTTATGATATTTTAATTATTAAAAATATTTTATGAAACATTTACATGTCTATGTACTTAAGACTGGGAGTTCTTATTACGATTTTCTTTTCTTTTGTGCATTGGATGCATTTTTAACGTAGCTTGTCCATCATAATAAAATACGTCCGCATATATATGTACATACAATTTGTGCAACGTGTTAGAAATTTTAATTTGCGATTTATAATGAATTGTCTGTATACGAGTATGCTGCACTATTGATATGCCTACGGTGATACTGACATCATCAATTAGAATGTTAGACATTTCAAAATACGTTTGTTGGTATACTTGCTGTACATGCAAATAAATTATATTAACTATTATATCGATAAAATAATGAATTATAGTTTATATTTTTATGAATTAATTAGTGAAAATCAATTCAGTTGCCAAGAAATATATTGTAATTTAGTAATAAAAATATAAATGTTGATAAAAAAAATTTACGAGCATTATAAATCAGAGACATAAAACAGTGAACGATTGCGCTGATAAGATGTAAATCAGAGTAGATATAATGAATGACTTTTTAAATGCTTAAATATGCAATTTAAAAGTTGACCATGACCTACAAACAGGCTATTCATTTGATCAATTGAACAATTCTATTTCGATGCTGTGAAAACACTTGAAAAATCAACGAAACTGCAAAGTCACCCACTACAATTTATCACGCTATGTGAAGGAGATTTCTAAATAGTCGATTTAACGTTCGTCTTCCAATCAAAATTCCTCTGGCCTATGGTAGGTAGAAGATTGTTTTCATCAAGGTGTATTGGTTCTATATTATGATCTAAAGTCCTGTTTTCAAATTAGGTTAAACCTAACCGAAACACCTGCCGTGAAGAATTATTTTAGGAACAAGGCGGTTGCGTTTGTTTTTGTGTGTCTGATGAATTTATTGAAAGCCTTGATTAATTTTTTCAATCATTCAACACTATAGTTCCAATAAAATAATTTAATGTTTTTATTTTCAAAATATGTAGATATTCCAATTTTTGTTGTCTTATCCAAATAAAATGATTACTAAAACGAAAACCTAGCTCGTGAGGGAGTTTTATTAGCCTGCTGGCAGCCACCTAGTGATTAATAGCATAACTAATCATCAGAATAATTTAACCACTCATCAACACCATTGCTAGGTTGTTCTCATTCTCTTAACTAGACCCCACCCGAGGGAATCTAATAATTAGTCTACAGTTTAAATCTGTACTAGTCCAAATTTACGACTTGCGCATTAAATAGATATTTAACATTGGTCGTGCGAGCCAAACCAACAACTGGCGACACTTAACATTGTTTCTTCGATCCACTAAAACATCTGGTAAATAAAAGTACAGACAGACAGTCGAGGGCGACGACAACAATACCACCAATATTACCACAAAACAATCAAACAACAACAAGATGGATGAGTTACCTCGAATCCAAGGAGTAACAGCGGGAAAGATAGTTCAACTAAAGAAAAACTATAGAAAATACGGCGAAGATAGAAAGACGAAGTCTTACTTAGAAAAGAGAATAGCGAGTTTAAAAGCGCTATATAACGGATTTGTTGGAAATGATGACAAAATTATAGGAATGGTCTCGCCTCTGGGACAATCCTACAACTTCCAAGCACACGTCTAGAGGCAGCATATAAACCAACGCCATCAATTCGGGTGGATGCCATACAAAGCTAATCAACCGATTCCCAAAAGGAGGAAATCAACCAAGGTAACTCAATTGGCGTCAATAAACTATTCCTTGTAAACCAACAACATATCTAAGGAATATGTTAATATTAAAACAAGACAGTTAGAAAAGGACATGGAGGGAATTGCAGCCCAATACACAGAATTATTAGTAGACCAGGAAGAAGACGAACAAACCTCCAACTACTTTAGGGAAGATTACTATGGCAAGCTTCAAGAGAGATTAGAAGCAGCAATGATCAAACTACAACAGTTTCGGTCCCAGACAACTGGTTGTGTTTTAACCGTGATAGTGTTGTGAAGCAACGCGTAATAAAGTAATTATTGTGAGTTAAAATGAATAAGTGAATTAATTAAATTTAGTGCTATCTAGAATTTACATCGGTTGTTTTATTCACAATCCAGTGATCGAACCTTGTTTGACAAAGCTAAACCGTAACAATTGGTGACAGCGGTGGGATAGTGAATTAAAAGATGATTCTAGACGAGTTAAAGTTTTCCGAATTAAAAGAGGAGTTGGAGCCGCGTGAGTTTTTGGACCAAGCAGAAGGGGAAAAACAGGATGACGGCGCACTAGTTGAGCCTAGGCCAGTAGACTCGGGAAATTGCATTATGGCACAGTTAATGGCTTTTATTTAACAGTGGAGTTAGGATAGGAAGCAGTTAGGTGATCAATTAACTCAGAAAATTGAACAGTGGAGTCCGGATCAGGAACAATTATTTCAGGAAAGGCAAAAAGTAATTAAGATGCATGTTGCTCTACACGGAAAGGTGCCGAGGATGCAATTGGCGGATCAACATGGTTAGACCGGCATTCGAAAAGTACAAAGTTCGGAGGAGAATGTTATACGCTTCGAGATTCAGCACATGGAGAGTCAGCGCAAGGTGTTATCGATGGTAATCGTGAATTGAAAATAGAATTTCAAGAATTGGACCCAGAGTGGTCCAGGCCGAACACGCGATAGAATGTTGGCCAATAGAATTCAAAGCGACGATCAAGTAAAATGGTTGGAACAGAAAAAACGAGGGTAACATTGGGTAACGAGGAAATTGTGTCCTGTAATGAGGAACAAGAGCATGAAGAAGCAGTTGTACTACGGAGAGTCCATTTGTTACTCCATTCCTGTAACGAGATTGGGACGAGGCAGAAACGATTTAAAGGTTGACGGGGAGAATAATGTTATAACCATGGATACAGGAGCAGCTGGAACGTTTGTACGAGAAGAGAAGATCTAATTAAGGGAAGAGTACAACCAGTGAATGGGTTGAAATTACGAACGACCAAAGGCACGGGCGCCCTCATAACGTGCAAGAAGATTCCAACGATAAAGATCGGCAATACTTAGTTCCAACACGAAGTATACTGGTCGCAAATATACGGGATAAAGTCACCTCGGGAATGGATTTCATGAGGGTGAATCGCTTCGTAATGGATGTTGGACGAGGAGTGTTGGATGCAATAGCGTCGATTTGCCACTTCGTATAGATGGTGCAACAATCAGGAACGTAGTAGTGGATCAGTGTGAAAATAAAACATCTAACTCGGAAGCGGTTGCACGGGAGAAAATACGATTACTTGCGCGTAAAATACATTAGTTTTAGAAATGGAGATTTAGTATAGTGTCACAAGCTTCAACGACCGTACACCATCATTAAGAAACTAAACCACATTAGGAAAGGGCAGCGGGGAAAACAAGATGCTGCACTTAGAGGGATTAGCGCATAGGGGAGATGAATTGAATCCTGGAATTAAAAAAGAAGGAGTTGTAGCGACGTGGTTTGTCAACTGCCGAAGCTGACATTTTAAACAGTTAAATAAAAATGTTTGTCAGTAAATCAAAAAATTAGACGTGTAGACAAGGGATTTCAAGAAGTGTGTACTGCTCGGGAGGTTGGAAGTATGCCATCGACGGTTCAACAGGTTGAACAGAAATCACAAACAAATATTCAAGAATTCATGACGATAACGGAAAAATTCAAAATTTGGACGAGCAAACTGCGATAAGAAGCGTCGATAAGTCAAAGTAAATGAAACAGCCTCGCAAGTAGCCCAGTAGCAATTCAGTGCACGCGATGGAATTAAGCCAATAGTATTCCATGGAACAACATCATTGGCGATGTTAAAATTTCAATTTGAAGAGGCGTTCAAACAAAATGGTTGGAACAAGAAAAATCGAGCAATCGAGTTTATAGGGACGTTTCTTAAAGGTGGAAGGCCAAGAAAGAATCGAGGCAGTAACAGTACATGTGAGACATATGACAAGACCGGTAACATACCACTGAGCTACCACGATACAAGACAGAGTGCCACGGAAAAAGGGGAGCAGTTAGAATATAGAGTCTGCAGCTGTTCTATCGCTGTTAAGAGATTGGTACGAGGCGGTGACGATTTAAAACCGATATGAATGGGAAAAGCGGTATTGTCACGCGAGATATGGGGGCGGCTTTCTCGTTCGAAATAATCAAGAGAACACTACAAACAGACGGTAGGCCGAAGTTAGGAACAACCGCAGTTATCACGGGCAAGAAGATTGCAATGATGAATCGAGAGGTACCAGGTTTGAATTCTAATAGGGGCGGGATCTAAAAGATGTTCTGTGATTGATTTCGATCAGGATGATGATAAACACACATATGACCTCTCTGTTGAGAACCCACGGGACCAGCCATGTTCATTTCAGTACAAGCTGCCATTGAGCTTCATTAATAGGGGCTAGTAATGGTTTAGGGTGGTAAGGACGATAAACTGCGAAATGGTTGGAAGAACCTTGTAACCCAGAACACGTAAGGAAATTCAAAAAAATTTACGTTTAGAAATAAATTGAAGTTTATTTCAACCAGTTTATATGAAGTTCCTCAATACAACTAATAAGTTGGTGGGTCGCATTGATGATACAAAACAAAAATTTTGGATTTTTGAGGTTTCTGTTCCACAAAAATTGTATAATTCTTTATATAGGCTGCGTTCTTTTTCCGGTTGAACGCTAATTTTTTTTATTTCAATTTTGGAACAACAAGAATATCGGGTCGATGCGCTAGTTGCAAATATAGTGGATGAAGTAATTTTTAGTATGGTCTTTATGAGGCCGAATGGCTGCTTAGTGATGGGTGTTGGACGAGGAATATTGGATTGCAATAGATTCGAGTTGCCATTTCGTATAGATGATCGGAGTTTCAGGTGATGGGATGAAGGATTGGTAAAGCGTGCGAGTAAATGACAATGGTTTCGAAGAAGGGGATTTTATAGAGCGTTACAACCGACATGATAATCCATTGTCCACAATGGCAAACGTCATGGGAAGGACCGTACATCGTTATTGACAGGCTTAACAACGTCTATCGGATAAAGAAAGAAACCCTGAGCGAGTAGCACTGTACGGGGAGGTGCATAGGATCCCGTTAGGGACGGATGAGGATTAGATAGGGGTAGAGTTACCACTGTGGTGACATCTCTGTTAGAACAACTAATGTAGATGTAAACTGTAGTAGACTCTAGCAGGTTAACATGGTATACCTACGAGATGAAATGGTATAGGAGTTAATTACTTCGATTTAAGCCACAATTGCTTTAGTAGGAAGTATAAAAGTTAGAGAGAGTTAGTCGTGTTTTAACCATGAAAGAGTTAGTAGTAGTTAAGTGCTACCAAAGCGTAATAAAGTGATTATTAAAATCGTTTTGTAAAATAATTCGGAAATAAATAAATTTAGTGTTATCTAGAATTGGTTGATTTATTCACAATCCAGTGTTCAAATCTTTCTTAACGAGGATTAGCCTCGTAACAATATTATTTTTATAAAATTTCATTGTAAATAAGTAATATGTATATTGGCATATCGGTTAAGCGATTATAGAAACAAGAAAATGAGTTATCTAACTCCTACGGGAGAGCTAAATATTGATATTCATTGAATTATTTTATTTTGAATAATTTAATTATAGTATTACAGAAACAGATTTATCGAGTATATGGAGACCATCCCGCGCATATTAATAATTGATTCATACAATAGATTTCAAATGCAACTTTGTGTACTAACAATATTGCGTTGTTGGCAGTCGTCTATCGAACTATCGTTCTTGTTTTTTTATTTCTCAATATTTTGAAAATTCACAAAAATATCTTGAAGTTGTAAGCTTAACCCAATTGGTAATTCGAATAATATCAAAATATTGGGCATCAGATTCCTAATCTTCCAAATGTTTGTAATATGTGACACTTTCAATAGAAAAATATAAATTGATAAACTCGAAATTTACAACCAAACTTATTATGTAGATTCCAATCGTGAGAATCCAGGGAGCATTCAGATTTAAAAATTGAGTTTATTTTCTGTGGAGGTTCTAAATAATTTGAAATACAATTTAGGCCACCAATCTACTAAAATAAAATGGCCATTTTCACCGAAACAAACAACATCCATCTAAAAGTAGGTTTAAAAAAATAAAATTAACAAAATGCTCCAATCTTTCAAATATTTAAAAAATTCGAGAATCCTTGATTTTAAATTTTAGATTATTAAATTTTTAATTTTTCTTTGTTAATTTTTAATTTAAAATTATTTTTTTAATAATTTTAATTTCAGAATTTTCAGAATTCACATTTTTTGTGTTGTTGTGAACTTGCATTCTTTGTGTGGTTGTGGATTTCAGACATTGACAGCTGTCCAAATATCAGGCTATTCAAAATGAAACCTCTTATTGGAAAACCATTTACATTGGAACTACCATGTACCGATTATAATGATTTCAAATTATTTGATGAAAACCGAATTTTAAAAAGATTTTTGGATACAGCTATGGAAATGGCCAACTGGAACAGAACTAGGACAATTCTTGACCGATTATCATGAAGTTTGACAAGTTGAATAGAAATAGGATTGTAAACTGATTTTTGTATAAAATTCTGGAATATGGCCATATGGAATGGAACTACGCCAATTTGGATAAAATTCTGGAATATGGCCATATGGAATGGAACTACTCCAATCCAAGACCGATTATCATGAATTTTGACAAGTTGAATGGAAATCGGATTGGAAAATGATTTTTGGATAAAGTTCCGGAATATATTAAACTTGTTAAGTTCCATGATAATCGGGTAAGAATTGCCTAGTTCTGTTACAGTTGCCAAATAGCTATATCCAAAAATCCATTTTGAGTCCTGTTTCCATGAAATAATTCGAATTCATTAAAATCGGTACATGGTAGTGCCCATGTATTTTAATTTTCGGTGAATTGTAGTTTTCGGTGAATAGTCGTTTTCGGTGAATTGTAGTTTTCGGTGAATAGTCGTTTTCGGTCAATTGTTGTTTACGGTGAATTGTTTTTCGGTGAATTGTCGTTTTCGGTGAATTGTCGTTTTCAGTGAGTTGTCGTTTTCGGTGAATTGTTGTTTACGGTGAATTTTTTTTCAGTGAATTGTCATTCTCTGTGAATTTTTGTTCTACCGATATCACTCCATATGCCACAATTTTGCTTATTAACAAACCCGTTAAAAATGAGCCTCATCGCAAAACACAACTTTGTGATAAAAAAAAACGTGCCAGTTTCCGACTGCTCTAGAACCCAATCGACGGAAGAATGACGCATATGATGATCCCGTGACTTTAATTCTTGTACCAGCTAAAGACCTTAGACGAGTATAGGCCATGTTATTTTAAGTTTTCCACTTTCCTGTACAGCGGCAATATTATCTTCATGTGCTACGAAATCTCTACGGATACTATTATTTGCGCCATAAAAAATCACGTAGTCATCTACAAGTTGCGCGAATCGACGACTGAGTTTCAATGTAAATGTGGAAGATTTATTAACGTTGTTACACTGATCATAAATGTCAATAGTGAGTGCAGTATGATACCCCGTTTGACAGCTAATCCTTCGCTACCTTCTATCTAAGCAGAAAAAAACACATTCATGATCCTAGTGTCTATATGGTTTTCGAGATGAAACATGCATACGGACGGATCACCATAGTACAAGAGTATAAACATATTTTACATTATGTAGGAACGCAATGAGATACTTGATTGTGGCATTCTAAAGATAGCCTATCTAAAGATAAAATTTGGACACGTTTATCCTTAATTTCCTTTCTTCAATTCATGTAGCTACAGATTAATGAACCTCAAAATCAGTACTGTATGAATTCCTAATAAATTGTGGAAGATACACAAGCAAAATTTCTTTACCAACATTTTGCGTCTAATTCGACCATGCTTTTTTTTGAATTGAATGGGGCCCGCATAGTCAAATTTCAAATACAATTTAGGCCATCAATCTATTAAAATAAAATTTTAAAGACATATGGTGAATGACAGATTTAACTAACCGAGTTGTGTCTACATTATGATTAATTTTTTTTGCCATTTTCACCGAAACAAACAACATGCATCTAGTACTTGGTTTAAAAAAATAAAATTAACAAAAATTTCAAATATTCAAAAAATTCAAGAATCCCATGTTTCAACTTAAGATTGAACACTTTCAGAATTTGGTTATTGGCCTAAAATTGCAAATCCTAAATTTAGAATTTAAAATTTGATTTGTCGATTTATTTAAATTTTCATTTCAAATTGATGCCAAATATCTATTCGAGGGAAGCTTTGCATATTTAAAAATTTGAAATTTTTTAAAAATTTAAACCAAAAACTTTGGAATTTTGAAATTTAGGATTAGGGAAATTAAAATAAATTTGAATTAAGAAAATTTGTGATTTGAACAGAATTTACTTACGCCATTTTTACAACTTTAATAACTGTAGTCCTGAAATGTAAATATTGAAAATTTCGATCTGATACTTTTAAAATTTTTGAAAACAAATTAAAGTTTAATTTTGAATCTAATTAAGGATGAGTAAATAATACCAGTAGAATTTATAATACCGGGTTTAGAGACACACTGTACAACGAAATCAAATTAGGTTTGGTGTGACAAACACCAAACCTAAATTCGGAATATTCAAAATATGAAAATATTGTAAATGTTTTGACGTCATGTACAAAAAAAAGTAGTTCACATAATTTTCCACCCCTCACATCATATACATACATATATGTACAGTATATATCATACGGAGAAAGATCAAAATAATTTAATATTTTTAATCAACAACACTATGTACATTCCGTCACATTGTCAAACATAAAAAAATTATAATTCTGTGAAAAATACAAATCTGTATATGCACGTTTAAACAATGGAGGCAAATTTGACAAGTTAAAAGTGGAAACTACTTAAAATAAAAGCTTGATGGCACATGGTGGATTACAGATTTTATTAACTGAGCTGCGTCTACATTTCAAATATTCCAAAAATTTGAGAATCCTAAGTTTCAACTTACCGATTTTTAAAATTTTTAATGTTCTGTTTAGATAAATAAAGTTTTTATACGGTTTAAAAACAGTTTCGTGCTTGCAAATTTTGAAATTCTAAAACAATCAAGATATTATAAAAAGTTAGATTTAATTTTGAATTTACTAAATTAGAAACACTTTCAGAATTCGGTTAAAATCAGATTTGACGGATTTCCTTAAATTTTCATTTCTAATTGATGTCGATCGATAGCATTGCTTATTTAGAGATTAGAATTTTAAAATGTTGAACTTTTAAAGTTTTTATGGACTTTTGAAATGTCGGGTTCTAATTTGTGAATTTTGAAATTTAGTATTAAAACCCTCCGTTAGGCACATGTTGGGATAGTCATACTCGTACCTCATGAGCCTGTCCAGACTCATATACATTTTTATGTATTTGTAAATAAATATTGGGTTTTTGATAGTGCATGAAAGGTATTTATATACAATTCATTTATATATTTTGTATTTTTTTTTATTCTCAGTGGTTTTGGCATGTGTTAAACTACCAGTGCCTTGAAGCTGCACCAGCCAAATCAGCCCGTCACAATGAAACCTAGCCCATAATTTATTACAATTTTATTACAATTTATTACACCAAGTGCCGATTTTATTACACTTGCCGTACGCGAGAAATCCGTGGGCGGTGTAACTTCAAATTGAACCTGCACCGCCACTTTGTAACTTTTGATATAATTGTGATATCGAGATGAAACTTGGGCCAGAATTTATTACAAATTAATTACAGTTCACTGGTAAGTCACCGAAAAATAAAATGTAATTATTTTGTGTAAAAATCATCTTATTTTAATAGAACCCTACTGAAATTCAAAGGAAAATATCAAAATATCGATAAAATTCACCTGTAATAATTTATTACACCAGACCGCCACCATATTTTAGATAGAACTGGATGTTGTTTACACTATACGGTACATATATTTTTTGTAAAGTAGTGATTTTTAATTATTTTGGGTAAAATCTATTTCAAGTCAACGAAAAATATCAAAAAAGTCGATTTTATCACCTGTAATAATTTATTACACCAGACCGCCACCATATTTTGGATAGATCTGGATATTGTTTACAATATACGGTATACATACACCGTGTCAAGTGGTGTAACTTAATTATTTTGTGTAAAAATCATCTTATTTTAATAAAAACCTACTGAAATTCAAAGGAAAATATCAAAATGTCGATAAAATTCACCTGTAATAATTTATTACAACAGACCGCCATCATATTTTAGATAGAACTGGATATTGTTTACACTACACGGTACATATATACCTTGTAAAGTAGTGATTTATAATTATTTTGGGTAAAGTCTAGTAGTCAAACCTTCGGATATGAAAACTATAAAGAATAATGGAAGCTCTCATTCTAAGCCATCCATGAAAGCCGAAATACTCTATTGGTAGTGAATGAAGTTAACTATCTTACCATTTTATCCTGGTTGCTAGACAGACTTAGGATTATGTTGTTTGAATATAAGTAACATTAAACTGAAATGGACATTTATGTACTGCAATAAGGTTGTTACAAAAACACTATTGGCTATATTTAGGGCGATGAAATGTTACAAAAAAAATTATGGATGTTCGAACAAGAATCTTTTAAGTCATCTAAGGAGCTGGAGATGTTAAATAATCTTCTTGTTCGAACTCGCTCGTACAAATGTTAGAAAGATTTATGTTGCTTGAAGAGTTCATCAAAATCTCTGACTGATTTGAGTGTACCATTCAGACTCAATTGTTGAAGAATTCATGAGTATTCTTAAAACCCTGGAACTGGCTATAATGAATTAAGTAGTTGCGACGTACTTACATGTGAGGAAACATTTAAATTTGTTTTTTTACAAAGATACACGGAATAAACACAAACATGACGATGTAGCTATTGGAAATATTAAAGAACCGGATGAACCAAGGGCAAAACAATTTATTTATAACCCTCCTAATTTATTTACAACCAGGTAAGCTCGAATGCGCAGCCAATTTACAAGTAGTTACGTACGCTTTGAAAATTATTTATTGACTAAAGATGAGTTTGTGAGGTTGGATATTTACCCGAGCTATTTACATCCGACCATAAAATACAACTATTTTAACTTGAAAGGTGGGAAATGGATTCATTTTTCGGTTATGGATGAATTATTCGGTTATGGATTATTATTTTATTATTTACGCCTTACGGTCGATTCGGACTTTGAAATTGATTCGACACTTTATTAAATGAACAACTACAGATGCGGACTTTGTGATTTCGAACGGTTAATGGTGTTTTTAAAATATCATTTCGTTTAGTGTGTGTTCCATTAATAATAAGATGATTTTTACACAAAATAATTAAATTACACCACTTTATGCGGTGTATGTATACCGTATATTGTAAACAATACCCAGCTCTATCTAAAATATGGTGGCGGTCTGGTGTAATAAATTATTACAGGTGATAAAATCGACTTTTTTGGTATTTTTCGTTGACTTGAAATAGACTTTACAATAAATAATTATAAATCACTACTTTACAAAGTATATATGTACCGTATAGTGTAAACAACATCCAGTTCTATCTAAAATATGGTGGCGGTCTGGTGTAATAAATTATTACAGGTGAATTTTATCGACATTTTGATATTTTCCTTTGAATTTCAGTAGGGTTCTATTAAAATAAGATGATTTTTACACAAAATAATTAAGTTACACCACTTGACACGGTGTATGTATACCGTATATTGTAAACAATATCCAGATCTATCCAAAATATGGTGGCGGTCTGGTGTAATAAATTATTTCAGGTGATAAAATCGACTTTTTTGATATTTTTCGTTGACTTGAAATAGATTTTACCCAAAATAATTAAAAATCACTACTTTACAAAAAATATATGTACCGTATAGTGTAAACAACATATATGGTGGCGGTCTGGTGTAATAAATTATTACAGGTGAATTTTATCGACATTTTGATATTTTCCTTTGAATTTCAGTAGGTTTTTATTAAAATAAGATGATTTTTACACAAAATAATTAAGTTACACCACTTGACACGGTGTATGTATACCGTATATTGTAAACAATATCCAGATCTATCCAAAATATGGTGGCGGTCTGGTGTAATAAATTATTACAGGTGATAAAATCGACTTTTTTGATATTTTTCGTTGACTTGAAATAGATTTTACCCAAAATAATTAAAAATCACTACTTTACAAAAAATATATGTACCGTATAGTGTAAACAACATCCAGTTCTATCTAAAATATGGTGGCGGTCTGTTGTAATAAATTATTACAGGTGAATTTTATCGACATTTTGATATTTTCCTTTGAATTTCAGTAGGGTTCTATTAAAATAAGATGATTTTTACACAAAATAATTAAGTTACACCACTTGACGCGGTGTATGTATACCGTATATTGTAAACAATATCCAGATCTATCCAAATAATGGTGGCGGTCTGGTGTAATAAATTATTACAGATGATAAAATCGACTTTTTTGGTATTTTTCGTTTGCTTGAAATAGACTTTACCCAAAATAATTAAAAATCACTACTTTACAAGGTATGTATGTACCGTATAGTGTAAACAATATCCAGTTCTATCTAAAATATGGTGGTGGTCTGCTGTAATAAATTATTACAGGTGATAAAATCGACTTTTTTGGTATTTTTCGTTGACTTGAAATAGACTTTACCCAAAATAATTATAAATCACTACTTTACAAGAAATATATGTACCGTATAGTGTAAACAACATCCAGTTCTATCTAAAATATGGTGGCGGTCTGGTGTAATAAATTATCACAGGTGATTTTTATCGACATTTTGGTATTTTTCTTTGAATTTCAGTAGGTTTTTATTAAAATAAGATGATTTTTACACAAAATAATTACATTTTATTTTTCGGTAACTTACCAGTGAACTGTAATTAATTTGTAATAAATTCTGGCCAAAGTCCCATCTTGATATCATAATTGCATCAAAAGTTACAAAGTGGCGGTGTAGGTTCAATTTGAAGTTACACCGCCCACAGATTTCTTGCGAACGGCAAGTGTAATAAAATCGGGACTTGGTGTAATAAATTGTAATAAAATTGTAATAAATTATGGGCTAAGTTTCGTTGTGGCGGGCTGATTTGGCTGGTGCAGCTTCAAGGCACTTAAACTACCTGTGCGCAGGGAAACATCTTGCGAGAATATTCGTGGAATGTCAAAAAAAAATCATTTTTTTTTTACTTTTTATGTTTTATTTATTCGTTTTATTGGTTATTCAAGTAATTATTACATGAAATACGGTACGAATATTTCTAATCAGTCTTTGATTAGGATACAATGGAAGCAAACATAGTCAACTGTTGAGTGCTGTTGGCATACGGCGATTGAGCATATTGTGCAAAAGAAACGAGTTTTGCGGCGGATTTTTTCACTTCCCTGTGAACAAATTTTGTTTTCGAATGTATCAGCACCGCTAACGCTAGTCACTACTTCTGGTATAATCTTATAAACGAATGAAACGAAAACGAGACAAGTGAAAACGAACTGCAAATATAATTTCAATTGATTTTGAATACATACATTTATTGGCCTTCCGAAAAACGATTCAATGGCCGAACGTGCGTGCTGAATTGTTTGGTGATGTGAACGTTTTTCATTCGCTCTTCAATGTTTGGAAGAACTAATGTGTTACATAAAGTGGCTAGGAAACTTCGTCTAGCGTCAGATCTTTTGTTGGCATTGACTTCTTTGCAAATGCAAAATGCAGCCAATGCTGGTTGACCTTTTTGATGTGAAATGTATGACCATTTGATCCATGCAATCGACGCCTGCTTTATTTGCATTATAAAACAAAATTGCTTCGGGTTTCATTGCTTGGCCTTGACATAATTTTGTGTAGTGCACGGTGGAAAGTAAATTTACACACTTATTCTTTTTTGGTACGTAGCTGCAAATTGAAACCAAATCGTCGTGAAACCCAAAATAAGATGAAAGAATTTGACGACGAGGATGCTTTCTCATTTCATCAGGGATACATCTTTTATTGGATCGTATGGTGCCAACGAATGCGAGACCAAGTTTGACCAGTCGCTTAACTCCTTCCAAAGTTGTGAAGAAATTGTCAGCAATAATTGTACGGCCGGTGTTAGTGTACGGTTTCGCGAGTTGTAACATAACATTCTCGCCTTGATTCACTTCGCGTTTTGCTCCTTCCTCTCGACCTGTGTATAACTTTCCTTGAAAAGAATATTTTGGTTTGAATCACAAGCCCAAAACAATGTTATACCGTATTTTGCTGGTTTAGATGGTATATATTGAGTGAATTTAGTTTTGCCATGATACGGAAACAGCTGCTCATCAATTGTAATGTTCGCATGCGGGCGGTAGTTCATGGCAAGATTTTGATTCAAATAATTCCCTATGTCCCGAATTGGTGCGGCTTTATCGGTTAGCAAACGAGATGGACGTGTTCGCCCATCATCAAACCGAATAAATCGTGTCAATGCAAGAAATCGTTTATGAGACATAGTTGCTCTGAATATGGGCAGGCCATCTGTTTGCCACAAAACGCTAGACTTTTGCATGTTATTGTGTGAAGCACCAGCAGCCAAAAGTATTGCAATAAATACATCTAATTCGCTTTCGGTTACATCCTTCCAAACTTTTTGTTTTTTGTCGGGATTAGCCACATTCCATTTTTGAACTGAATCTTTTTCATAACGATTTGTTTCGGTGATGATAATGAACACAATGTTTGGAGTAAAAAATTTCTTGAATACCTCAATTGGAATAGAATTTTGTTCCTTGGGTCCAGCTCGAAAACGCATAACATTGTGTTGACGCATTCGAACAGCAGCATTTGGTTCTATTTTTTCCCATTTTGTACCATCTTTACCATAGAAATAATCTTCCGTAGCACTTTGTTGTTGAGTTTCAGTATCATCACTGTGACATATTTCATTTGATTCGATGTCTATTTCATTCTTAATATCAGATGCATCGTCTTCGTTTGGCACATAATCTATATCATTATCGTCGTTTTCGTCAGCAAATGGATCGATTTCTTCCCCCTCTTTAGCAGCTCTTTCACGTTCTATATCATTGGCTAAAGCCGTTGATAATCGTTCATAATATGTGTCTAAATTGCCACCTACGCGTGGTCGCGAATTATAAATAAATTCCACTTCATCACTCAATTTCACTAATTCACTCATTTTGAACAAGAATATGGCGCGTCTAAAATATTTTATTAGCACTAACGTGTTGTCCAGCCAGACTCATGAGGTACGAAAGCGATGTGTACATCAAAACATTCCTAAAAGTTGTCTAATAATATTTTAGGAAGGTACACGAAATTAAAAGGAGCTAACTCAATTTGAAATATATTTAAATTAGAATTAAAATCGAAAAAAGTCTGGCCAGACCCATGTGCCAAACGGAGGGTTAAGGCACTTAAATTAAATTTTAATTAAAAAATGTTAAGATTTAAACAGAATTGTTTTAGGCTATTTTTAGCCTAAAACTTTAACTTTAATAACTGTACACCATCCTATCAGGTGCTTACCAATGTTTTTGTGTAAACATGCTTGAACACCAATTGTTTGTATTTTTAATTTTTAATTGTGAAACTTAAAAATTCAATTTTTAGTTTTCAATTTGAATTTTTAATTTGAAATTTGCATTTTGGATTTTTAATTTTAAACTTTTAATTTTGAACCAGCAGTGACCGAAAAGGTTTGCGTTAAAAGTACAATTTAAATTTAAAAGTTAAAATTTTAATTTTTCAGTTTGAATTTAAGTTTTCATAATTTTAAATTTGATTATGTTTCGATTTTTAAATTTTGCAAACTTTTTTTATTAGATTTTCGGATTATTTAAAATTATAATTAATAATTTTTCAATCTTAAATTTTCAATTTTTTTTTTAAACCATTCTTTTTGTGTTTTGAATCGTTTAATTTTTTGTTTTATATTTTAAATTATGAACTAGCTGACTCTTAAGTTTATATTTTAATTTTAAAATTTTAAATTATCATATTTTTAATTTTACTTGAAACTTAAATTTTTAATAATTTTTAATTCAGAATTTTAATTTAAGGTTTTCATTTTTAATTTTAAATTTTAAATTCTGAACCAGCAGTGACAGAAAAGGTTTAAAGTCGCACTAAATACAATTGAAATTTAAATGATGACATTTAAATTTTTAGGTTTGAATTTTAGTTTTCAGAGTTTAGTTAATTTTGAATTTCACAAACTTTTTACTTCGATTTTTGCATTTTGAATTTTTAGTTTTAAACCATCTGTTTAGTGTTTTAAAACATTAAATCTTGATTTTAAATTTTAAATTATTAAATTTTAATTTTTTATTTGTTAATTTTTAATTGAAAATTATTTTTTTAATAATTTTAATTTCAGAATTTTGAGAATTGGCATTCTTAATTGTGAATACCGAAACTTTAGAAACGGTTTAGATGGTATATATTGAGTGTACTAACATAAAATCTTAATGGCCTCGGTGGATGACATTGTGATTTTATTAACCAAGCTGTGTATTCATTCTAATTAATTTTTTTGCCGTTTTCACCGAAACAAATGCAACTAAAATAAGATTTAAAAAATTTAAATTAACAAAATCTCTAATATTTCAAATATTCAAATAATTCGAGATTCTTAAGTTTCAACGATTTTATCATTTTTAATGTTCTGTTTCAAAAAATTCAACATTTAAATTGGAATTCGATCATTACGCAGAAATTCTAAACCAATCAAGATAATTGAAAATGTTAAGTTTCATTAATTTTAAATTAATTAAATTTAGAATTTAAAATTTGATTTGACGATTTATTTTAATTTTCATTTCAAATTGCTGCCAAATATCAACGTGAGGGAAGCTTTGCGTATTTAAAAATTAGAATTTGTATATTTGAAAATTTTTAAATTTTTAAACCAACTTGTTGGAAATTTGAAATTTAGGATTAAGGAAATTATAATAAATTTGAAGGAATGTATTATTATTTTTTAGAAATTTTGTGTTTTGAACAGAATTAATTTACGTCATTTTTACAATATTAATAACTGTATAGTCCATAAGTACTTACCAAAATTTCTGTGTAACCATGCTTAAAAGCCATGCTTAAAAAATATATATTCTCCTCAATTTGGGGTTCTAATTTGGGAATTTAGAAATTTATTATTTAGGAACTTAAAATAAATTTGAATTAAAAAAATCATCAGGCAACCCTCTTATATTTTACTCAATCAGTGCAATGCAATAATACATACAATTTATAAAACAAAATCTTAAAAATTTTGCAATCCTTAGATCATATTTTTAAAATAGTTTCTAATAATCTGAGATACTTCAATTCACAAAATTCCCAAATTCTAAAATTTCTAACATTAATGATTCGAATTCCTATTATAAATTTCATCAATCCTAAATTGACAACATGTAACTTCTACATTATGGCATCTTCCCCAAATTTGAAACCGTTATCCACTTAAAATAAATTTTTAAATAAAACTGAATTTAAATTTTAAATTTTGAATTTGAAAATTTAATTTTGTAATTTTCAAGTTTTGAGTTAAATTATTTTTACTTTTAGTTAAGATTTTTAAATGATACAGTTTTGTTTATTAAATATTCGAATTTTGATTTTCATTTGAGATTACGACTGACCAAGGCAATTATGAAAGTTTTTCAGGAAATTAACTATCTGTTAAGTTCACACAGAATCCACCGCCTAAAGTCTCATTATATGCTAGATAAAACACCTTAAATTACAGCACGAGCTGTACCATTCATTCAAAACTTCAGTCAAACATTACCTTAGTTGTACATCAACCGATCTTGTCTTTGGACAATCAGTAAATGTCTTTTAATACATCCCAGTTCTAAGATAAACGATGCGCATCGTCGTACCTCAAAATAACCGAAATCTCCCTCAAAATAGCATTTTTATACCTTAAAACTTAACGAACTGCGATTTTCTCAGACTGGCACAGAGTTAAGATCGGGTCTGCTTCTCCATATGAGATAAGCAGAATTTTTTTATCGCACCTGAGTTGGTGAACATAATCACAATTTCTGGGCAATAATTCAGATACAAGAATTCCGGTATTTCGTTTACCCTAAACAGATACGAACATTTTTTGAATTAATTTAGACAAACAAAACAACTCATATTGATTATATGCTCGCCAATTGTATGCGTCACTTGACGTCTTTCAATATAAGTCCATTCAATCATTATTTTTGAACTATTGCCAACGTATTCTCATTACTGAATACGACACTCGTTGATAATCATTCGTTTCGTCGCAATATATAAATCAAATACATATTTCAGTTTATTGTTTGTGTTACAAAAAACCGTGATTGAGCGATTTGCGTCGTGCATATATAGTCAAGAACATAATAAATTTCCAAAACTATGCAAAGTTTATAATCTCGAAGGTTGATAAACATTTAAACAAATAAATAAATCTAAATTGTCAACAGTTGTAATAGCCATAAACATAACGTACATATGAACGTAATGTATATTTTATTCGTTGTCTGTCATTAAAAATATATTTATGTACTCATATATAAACTAAATTTATAGTTTTCAATATATACTGTAAAACTAGTTCAACAGTACTCAGTAGTTAATACTTAAAAACCAAAGAGCGCAGCTCCAACTTTTTAATGAAACGATATATCACGTATTTATACGAGCCTACCACAATCCAATTTATATTACGAGCTCGGATGTGACACGCACAGTCGTAAAATTCTGTCAGACGTGCAGCCAATTAAAAGAAAATATAATTTTTGGATTTCTTAAGCGCAATAAATCTTATTTAATTCATAAATTGCAAACGATTAACAGATTTTTTTTGTTTATTGACAAGACGTAATACAAACCAGATACGAATAACAATAATAATTGGTTTTGTCTGTACAAAAATTATTTACAGCTCGGCTAAAAAAATCTGTTTTGCTTTCCCGGAAATAATTATATGAACGCTTCTCGAGCCATAATACATTTTTATTAATTAAAAGTTTATTTCAAACTGACAATAATTATAAATTTTCAATATTTCGCATTTCCCAGACATTCGTTTATACAAAGCAGCCAATTAAAAAAATCTGTCATATTTTAGTTTTCAGTTTTAACCTGTCTAGGTTTTCTCCGCATTGTTTATACGCGCAAACAAACATACTAGTATTTGTGTTTTCCGCAGAATTTTAAATTTTTGTTGTTTGACAATCTGATGGTATATTGTGTTTGTAGTTTAGTTTTTCATTATTTTAATGAAAAATTAAATTGTTTTGATCTTTTTCTGTATGTATAACGAATATATGTATGTATATGACGTGGGGGGCGGAAAATTAGGTGAACCACTTTTCATTTTTTTCTGTACATGACGTCAAAACATTTACAATTTCTTCATATTTTGACTATCATTCAAAATTTGGTATAGGAAACCTGATTTGTTTTCGTTGTACAGTGTGTCTCTAAACATTCACGTGAATTTTGTCCTAAATCTGTCGTAAAAACTAAAAAAACAAAAATTAGGTTTTTTTAGGATAAAATTCACAATTCTATATAGACAGATGAAGTATGTCCTAAACCCTAAAACTGTTTACATGTGTAAGTGAGAATATCATATTTTATTCGGATAAACCGATAAATGTAATAATTTACCCGATTAAGGGAATTTTTTATAACTCATGTATGGCGAATAAACAAATTTTCAAATTTTCCTGAAAAATTCCTAGAAACCTAACATCATATTGACGTATTGCTCAAGATGTTACTGGATCTAAGCTATCCGAAAAATATTTCTATTTTGAAGAACGTAACGGATTAGGGGATGTTTAGTTCACTAAACAGGTCATACAGCAGTCAATTAGACTGTACGAAACCACATTGGAAAATCCGAGGGAAATTAAACAGATCAGTCATTTCTTCAACTTTTTAGAAAGAAGATTTCAATCCCTAGAGGCTATGGGTGTCATCAAGGTAGCAAACACATCACCACAACCAATGGCACCACTGAAACGAGTGCACGCAACAACGGTAAACAGCCAGTGTCTAGTAAAGAGATGCCAAGGAAGGCATCAATTGCAAGACTGCAATCAATTTAAACTAATGCCAACACTAGATAGAAACAAACTGGTCAGCGATACATCCACTTGCGTACGTTGTTTAACGCAACATCCAAGGTCAAGCAAGGTCAACACCACACTCTTCTGCATGGCAATAATATGGCATTAACCAACAAGGGGATAGCGCAAACTCTCATAGTCAAACAACAAGGCCCCGTACTGCTACCAACAGCAGTGGTCAGAGTAGCAACAGGCACTGGAAAACTCAACACAATAAGGGTACTAATTGATTCTGGGTCACAAGCAACTTTAATATCATCAAAAGCTGTCAATCTATTAAACATTAAGAAGAAAAAGGCACATATCAACATTTCAGGCATTGGTGGTACCGAAGCAGAAATCTGCAGACATACCATCAACATAAAATTAATGCCAAGATTCAATGAGAACTTTAGCTTAGACATTGAAGCCTTAGTACTCAACAACTTAACTCAACAACTACCCGCAGTTTCCATTGATACAACCAAGTGGTCCCATCTTCAAAATCTAGAACTTGCAGATCCACAATATAACCAACCTCAACCAATTGACCTGGTACTCGGGGCAGATCATTACCCGTCGATTGTAACCAGCAGCATGATCAAAGGCGGTTACCAGGAGCCTATGGCACAAAACACGGAATTTGGCTGGATAATAATTGGCAGTATGGGCAACACGGATCATAGTAATAGAACAACAATGGTGACCACTAAAGCAATCGAGGAGCAATTGAAGTTGCTCGAGGAGAACGACAACATTCCTGAAAAGCGAAGCCACACCGAGGAAGAAACCCAAGTAGAAGAACATTTTAAAACCAACGTAGTAAGGGGTGCAGATGGAAAATTTATAGTAAGGATTCCATTCAACAACAACCCTAACACGCTAGGGGAATCGCGAAAAAGATCCGTTGCAAGGTTATTACAAATCGAAAGAAGATTCATGAAGGATCCAAACTACAAAAAACTTTATCATAAATTCATGCAGGAATACATCGATTTAAACCACATGGAGTTGATCCAGGAAAGACGGAACGACGAACAAGCTGAAAACACATATTACATACCTCATCATGGTGTGATCAAGGAAGGCAGCACATAACAACCAAACTTCGAGTAGTGTTTGACGCATCCTCCAAAACAACGAGTGGGGTATCCCTAAATGATATTATGATGACCGGGCCCAAACTTCAAGAAGAGCTTACTGATATATTACTACGTTGGCGAAAACATAAAATTGTGATGACCGCCGACATAGAAAAAATGTATCGTCAAGTATGGATAAACAAAAGGGACCGAGACTACCAATGAATATTATGGAGAAGCGATCCTTCTCAGCCAATCAACGCATACAAATTAAACACAGTAACATATGGAACTTCCGCAGGCAGCTATTTGGCAGTAAGAGCACTATTACAACTAGCTCAAGAAGGAGCCAGTACCCATCCCACAGCAGCTAACATCATCTTAACAGACTTTTACGTCGATGACCTGCTCACTGGCACAGACAGTGTGGAGGAGGCACTAATAGCACTAAACGAATTACGAGAGCTCACAGCCGAAGGTGGATTTCCGTTAAGAAAATGGACATCCAACAAAATCGAAATAACAAAACATATTCCTCACGAGCAACTGGCCGATGGGAACATTCAAATCAAACTAAACGACTGCATCAAAACTCTAGGGATTTTATATAGCCCTCAAACAGACTGTTTTGAATTTGATATAGCCCAATTGCAGTTAACTACCAACCAGCCCACAAAACGATCATTGCTATCCGATTCATCAAAGTTATTTGACCCTGTAGGATGGCTGTCACCAACAACAATCATGGCCAAAATTATGATGCAGGAAGTATGGATGACCGGAATAAATTGGGATGACCAGTTACCAGAAAAAATACGAACCAAATGGCTTAGCTATAAGGACGAGCTAAACGAAATTTCTAACATAAAAATACCGAGATGGCTGAACACCAGAACAGAAGAACAAAAGGAATTGCACGGATTTGCTGATGCTTCAGAACAGGCGTAGGCAGCAACTGTGTATTGCCGCAACATTGATACCTGCGGCAAAGTAACAACCCAGTTGGTAACTGCGAAAACACGGGTCGCCCCAATTAAAACAAAGCTATCGATCCCTCGTCTCGAACTGAAGGCAGCTGTATTGTTAGCAAAATTATTAAAACACGTCCAAAATAGCATTCAACTTCAGAACGTTAAAACATACGCATGGTCCGATTCCATTATCACTCTGTGCTGGATCAAAGGCGACCCAAACCGTTTTAAAACATTCGTAGCAAACAGAATCTCGGTCATCAAGGAGACATTACCATCGACAACATGGCAACACATTAAATCGGAAGATAACCCAGCGGACATGGCTTCACGTGGTATAACACCAAGCGAACTCATCAATAACACTTTATGGTGGCACGGGCCGCAGTTCCTAACAACAACATCATTGCACTGGGAGACAATCTTGGCTAGCAACTCAGATGACGATCTATACAAGAACAACAGAAACTACTGTTACCGGCACTTGAAAAGAAAGTAGTGATTGCAACCATGATAAAAGAATCTCATTTTCTCTCAGATGTATTTAACAAGATCTCATCATACAACAAGATAAGACGCATATAGTTGCATACTGTTTGCGATTTATCGATAACAGCAGGCACAAAAATATCAACAAGGAGTCACTAACAGTACAAGAATTACAGCGTGCGGAAGCATTAATATTAAGGTTAACCCAAAGGCAAGATTTCAGCCAGGATATTGAATGCATAAAAAAATCAAAAAGGCTACACAAGGGCAGCAAATTAGCCTCATTTCACCCAGGATTCGATGACAAGGGGCTGTTACGCGCGATGGGACGTTTACAAAATTCCAATTTGCCCATTGACAGCAAGCGACCTATAATTCTCAATAAAAACAACGTAATCACGCAAAGAATTATCGAGGAAGCCCACCAAAAGACATTGCATGGTGGCATACAATCAACTTTAGCTCTCCTGAGGAATAAGTACTGGATCATTGACGGCAGACGGGCTGTGAGACAAATTATTAATAAATGTGTAACATGTTTTCGGCACAAACAAACCAATATGGAGCAATTGATGGGCAGATTACCACCATCAAGAGTAAGGCCGGGAAGACCGTTTGCAAAAACGGGAATTGATTATGCGGGTCCTATCCAACTAAGAACTACTCAGGGCCGAGGCCACAAGTCATATAAGGGATACATCGCACTTTTTGTGTGCATGGTTACAAAGGCCATTCATATCGAGTTAGTGAGCAATCTAACAACAGAAGGATTCATCGCTGCATATAAACGTTTTATATCCAGACGAGGATTATGTACAGATATATACTCCGATAATGGAACATATTTTAACGGAGCTAACGCCAAAATCAAAAAATTCCATCAGATTACAATGAAATCACTACCAGGCGACATAGCAGCTATATTGGCCTCAAGAAGGAACAAACTGGTATTTTATACCACCTCATACCCCACACTTTGGAGGCCTATGGGAGGCGAGAATAAAATCAGTGAAATTTCCCCTCAAAAGAGTGATTGGAGAAACAACTCTAACCTTTGAGGAACTATATACTGTACTCACTCAAGTCGAGGCGGTGCTCAATTCTCGACCTCTAACTCCACTCACCAACGACGCTTCGGATTTAGCAGCATTGACACCAGGTCATTTTTTAATCGGAGACTCTCTCAAAGCATTACCAACCACTGACATCGAGGAGAAAAGTCTAAGAACAAGGTGGCATCTAGTAGAGAAAATGGTGCAAGATTTCTGGAAGCGGTGGTCAAGCTAACACGGTAAAGGCGTATATTCCAAGATGTCATTGGGTCTAAGCTACCCGAAAAATATTTCAATTTTGAAAAAAGTAAGGGATTAGGGGGTTTATGACAACCAAGTTTAGTATAACCCGATGTATCTCGATAATATGATTATCTTGGTATATGCGTCATTATGGTGTCCACTTCCTAGGATTTTCCCAAGAAAATTAGGAAAAATCATACTATCGAGACATATGAGGTCATACCAAACTTGGTTTGGTTTTTCCAAAATTGAAATATTTTTCGCATAGCCAAGACCTTAGGGCATCTAGGTATATGTGTCATTACGGTGTACGCTTTCTAAGATTTTCTCAGGAAAATTAGAAAAATTGATATACATATTCGATATACACGAGCTCATACCAAACTTGGTTGCCCTAAACCACTTAATCCCCTACTTTTTTCAAAATTGAAATATTTTTCGCATAGCTAAGACCTCAGGGCATCTTGGAATATGAGTCATTATGGTGTCCGCTTCCTAGAATTTTCCAAAGAAAACTCAGAAAATCATGTGTTCGTCGTACCAAATTTGATTGTCCTTATGATAAAATTCGTTATATCGAGACATTCTGTTTTGCACACTAACACATATAAGAGGAAATTGTTTTTGTTGTTTTTTAGGACAGATTTAGGACAAATTTCACATATTACGTTCCAAGATGTCATTGGGTCTTAGCTATATCCGAAAAATATTTCTATTTTGGAAAACGTAAGTGATTAGGGGAATTAGGACAACCATGTTTTGTATGACCTCATGTATTTCGAAATAATGATTTTTCCGAATTTTCATGGGAAAATCCTAGGAATCTAACACCATAATGACATATATTCCAATATGTCATTGGATCTTAGCTATTCGAGAATTATTTCATTTTTGGAAAAAGTAGGGGATTAGGGGTTATGATATATGGCCTCATGATATATGTCGATTATATGATTTTTCCGAATTTTTATATTCCAAAATGTCATTGGGTCTAAGCTACCCGAAAAATATTTCAATTTTGAAAAAAATAGGGCATTATGGGGTTTAGGACACCCATATCTGGTATGACCTTTAAATCATTAAATTTACATACATGAGGTCATACCAAACATGGTTGTCCTAAACCTTCTAATCCCCTAATTTTTCCAAAATTGAAATATTTTTCGGAAAGCTCAGACCTAAATTCATCTATGTGGTTGCTTTGTTATGTTGGTTTCCTTATCTTACTTGGGTTTCCGAAATAAATTTCGGAAAATAATGTAATCATCGCACTAAATTTTATATTCTTAGTGATGAAATTCGCTATATCGAGACATTCTGCTTTGTACACTAACACATATTAGCTAAAATTGTTTTTGTTGTTTTTTAGGATAGATTTAGGACAAATTTCTGTAAACGAAGTACACACCATAAATTGGCACCAGTTTAAAGTGCCACTAAAATTGTAAAATAACCAAGTGCTTAGTTTGTGCATATATAACCTTAAAATGAGCTTGTGTAGTGTTTGTGGTTTTGTGATTGACACAATTAATAAAAAAAGAGGGGTTTTAATTTAACGAAAAATAATTTTGACAAAGTTAATTTTAATTAGACAAAACTATCGAATATGTGGCCAATTCAGTTAAATCATTAATTAATAATTATATCACTCTTGAGCAATTAAGCGAAGAGGTATATAAAATGTTGAGTAAATTTGATGAAATTAAACAAAAGTGCATAAGTAGTTATGATAATTTAGAAGAACTTTTACATAATTGGCAATCTCTCGAGGTGATATTTCATCAATACTGAAAGATAATTGGACATCTACTTCAAATCACAAACAATAGATGAATTGAAAAATTTGAAATTTAAAGAGCCAAAGATGATTGCATCCCAAGTCACAAAAAAGGATATTGCAACAGTCGCTACACCAGTTCCTCAACCAATCAAATCTATAAAGTTTAACGGTAGATGGCGTCTTATTAGTGAAAAAAAAATTGGAAATCGTTACAAAAAATCCGAAAACAACAGCCGAAGCAACGCAAACAAAAAAAGAAAATTAATACAGAATTAACAGTTAGTAACCACCCAAATATAGCTACTGTTTGACACAATTCATCAATCCTCAACCGCCATAGTTCACTTAGGCGTTCTATTATAAAAAAAGCTGAAACAAAAATTACATGAAATGCACCTGAATCTTCAATTTCCAATGCAACACAACCTTCAACCTACCATGACAAATTCTTTATATAAATTCTTTATTAAAAGCTTTATAGATCCTTTAAAATCGCCCATAGTCAAATTAACAGAAATGTCTATCAAAGAAAATGGGCAGTACGTTCTCTCCAACTACATAGGGTTTCTCCATGTTCAACCTTCATCAGTTTTTCATGAAGTATTTAACTGCATCAGTTTTAAAGTTTTTCATCTCGGTTCGGAAAGACTTCCAAACGACCTAAAGTCATTAACAAAACTTCTAGATTAATACAATTTGCGGTTTGACCTCACATCAAAAGAGACTCAATTAGACTTGGACACTGTTCGCACACAATGCCAATCAATCAATATTAATAATATTCAACTCGACAAGGAAAATTTCAGCAAATTCTATCTGGGCAGTTCTATCGGCAATAATAAGAATAAGAATTTTTAATAAGTTCGACAAGTCACTCAAATGATGACACTAAATTGAATAACTGTGATAGTAGGTTAAGTAGAATCCAATTAATACAAACAAATGAACATTTTAATTTAAATATTTTTTACTTTAACTTAACCAGAAACCTGGTTAAATTCCAATTTCTTAAATAGACTCAAATTGGATTATTTATAGAAGAGACCGTGATTATAATGCAACTAAACCTTTAAGAGGTGGGGGTGTTTTAATTGCAGTTCATATTTATATGATGATGATATCACCTCTTCAACCGAAATTGTTTTTGCTTAGCTCAGTTTCTTTCCAAAGTAATTTTTCTTTGTTCTTTATATATTAAGCATTGTATATAACCCCGAGAATCATCCTCTATTTCGTAAGACATTAGTAATCTGTTTAGTAATCATTTTCAAAATTCTTTCATTATTGAGAAAAGCATTACATTCAACCCCAATGACATTACTATTCTGGAATATAAAACAGAACTTATCTCAAGAATGAATCTAACTCAGAATGAAATTTTAGCAGCTATTTTAAAAGTCAGCTCGAACAAAGGACCTGGGGCCCTACTATCACTTTCGACAACGATTTTCGACGACGGTCGATTTCCTATAGTAGGCAAAGGAAGAAAAAGGAAAACAATACTATAAATTTACTATTGTTTACCTTTTTCTTCTTTTGCCTACTATAGGAAAACGACCGTCGTCGAAAATCGTTGTCGAAAGTGATAGTAGAGCCCCTGGTCCTGATCAAATTCATCCATCATTTTTAATCAATTGTGCTTATGAAAGTTCTACACCACTTTTGCATATTTTCAATTTATCAACTCAATTCAGGTAAATTCCCACAAAATTGGAAATATAGAAAGTTTGTCATAAACTTTCTGCCGTTATATCTCCTTCTCTTAACAATCAACAACATGGATTTCTTAAAAATAAGTCCACAATAACTAATTTGTCTATTTTTACCTCTTCAATATTTTCAAATATGGCAAACGGTGTCCAAACTGATGCTACGTATACTGATTTTAGTAAAGCTTTTGACAGAGTCAGTCACACACAATAGTTTTTGCTGATGAACTCAACATTTTTCACACAATTCAAACAATCAATAGTGTCTCATTTCTACAATCGTCTGGATGAATAGTGCAAACTCAACAAGCTTAACTTGAATAATTGTCGGTATATGTACGAGCCATTTGTACCTGTTGATACCTTATAGTAGGTACAAATTTAGAATCGTTTATTTACTGGTTGCATATAATTTCGGTAGTAAGACTTGTGGTAAATTGTGAAATATAGACTAAGTGATGTGCCTGACGAGGACTACGTTCCAAACTTGACGGACATGGCAGCAGTTTATGGTAAGGATTGTTAATACCACAGTAAACGTCAAACAATTCGCGGTCGAACGCAGAATATTACATTCGAATGGGGATAACTTACTAACTTACTTACTACCAACTACTGCTATAATAAATCTGAGCGTGATGTTGCAGGCAACTGTGGTTATCCGGAACTTTTCACGCGCTGGAGTGAGCAAGAAATATTAGCTGGGCCAGTTTTCGTTTTATGAAAATGGGTCGTATGCCATCTTTGTGACTAAGAAAATTCAGCGATGCTAAACAGAACTCAAAGTCCGAGTATTTTAGGATCATACCGAAATCATGATTTAAGTGTTCCGAGTCTGATCGGGCATTAACACCAAAAGATCATCGATGTTATGTATACACGAAACTCGACCGTTCTATGACTTTATCTATGAAACGTATAATATGACATTCTCATGAACTCAAAAAGTCTATATAAGGAGATTTGATAGCTGTTTTGTATATGCATTTTACGCAACTGGTATCTGGTGGTAGGTTCGAATCAGATATATCATTGAAAAGATAGTATACAACCCTACAAATTCAATGATCATTTCTGAATATGGGGGAGTATACCTGTCTGCTACTGTAACCTCATTGAGTCTATAGTGTAATCTCCACAAGGTCGCCAATCATCACTATCATGTTAAGGAACAAGATGTATCGATAAGACGACATATGATTTTTATAGTCTACAAAAGTCTAGTAGATTCTAAAGGACTTGCACGTGAAAATGACAGTTCTCATGTTTAATCGGTACATCGTATCTATGTCCCTGTGGTAGGCTATAGGTAGCATCGAAAACGATCACTGAATGGCTCGTTGACGGTGGAAAACCAAATTGATGGTAGCCGTTTATTTCCTTCGGGTTATTTTGTGTTACTGACACAAACAGATGTTTAAATTCGCAACAGAAACCTAAGTCTTAATAATACACTATTGGCAAAATTATCTGCCTTTAAACCGTATGGTTGAAATGTGCCTAAATTATGTTACGGGGCTGAGAATATCATAATACAGTATATCCTACATATAAATATGTTTGAGATGTCAGATTCAAATGAGGTGATTCAGATTCAATACTAGGTGTTAAAAAATAAAATTAAAGTTGTTCTGATTACTCCAGCACTCAATGCCACTAAAATGGACCCACGGTGCAATACCTGGACAAACACATATGCTTACACATTACAAACACCCAACCGTGATTTTTGGTCACCACCGGGAACTGAACCCGAGACCAGTGACATGCTACTTACTGTGCCAACGAGGGCGGCAATACCACTAGGTGTTAGTATACCATACCATTCTGCCATTGCTTTTCAATACAACCAAGAATATCGTTCCTTATAAATTTAGAGAGCTTAGTTGAGAGCATGGAATACTTTAGCCACAAGTAGCGGTTTCATACAAGCAGTACGATTTTGGAAATGCATTAGTGATTTAGAGTTCTAACGATTGTTGTATAGTGATGAACTTTACTGTCAGCAGATAAGTAATGAATGGTGTTGTCGGCTTGGATGCTCAACAAAGTGCACTTCATACTCTTTTAGAGGACCAAACCGATTCACTTGTTACTGATACAATTGGAACGCAAATACAAAGCTAAGGATGAAGAATAATCTCATTAGTTTGATTATTTTGAAATATTTTTGCATATTGTCAAGCAAATGTCAATGTTTTTGTAAAATGCTTTTTTAATTCTGAATTAAATTATATTTTTAAAAATAAAATAAAATCTAGAATAACAATTGTTAATTTGAAAAGTTAGCGTTCAACTGAAATAAAACCTAAACCTTTTTTAAATTTCATGGATTCGATCGACACTATTTTCGGTTATTAGACACAATTTGGTTTTAGCAGTCGGTCCTTCGAAGATAAAAAAAATGTAAAATAGAAAGAAGATGTACATGCCAAGCAATCAGTTTTAATGCACAATTTAGAAGTAAAGAAAAACCAACATGTTACTTGCCGGTTTTGAAGACAGGAAATTGATTTTCGTTTAGCTGAATTAGACCCAATATTAAAAGCGCATCTACAAACGTGGATGATTTTTGAAGGAGTTTCATTGACTATTCAAAACGATTTAATTTTTTGCGTCCACAAACAAAGAAATAAAAAATACTCGTCTTATTGGTATTATACTCGATGAATCGTCAGATGGTAAAAACAGAACGAAAATTTCACGATGCCAATAGCGATAGAACTGGACAAGGTATCTGTGATGTAGCTTTAGATACAATGAAAGAGTTTCAATACAAAACTAAGTTAGCTGCGCAAACATATATGGAAGTCCTGCAGTTATTTTTGGTTCTGTAATAAATGGCGTACAGTAACACCAATGTAGAATTGTTTTTTCGAATATTTTCAGCACACTCTGCTATAAAAAATGTGTTTCGATTCGGTTTAAATCTGACACAGACAAATTATGGAGCTTCTAATTTAGTATCATCGTGTCGGTTTTAATTTTTAATTTTTCAACTTTGAAAAACACCAGAAAAACGGAATCGATTAGTATGCATAACATGATAGTGCTAAATTCTACGATTTCTGTTAAGGTATTAAACATAAAACTTACTTTGATAACAAAATGGTATAGTGGCATCGATTGATGGACGTTTAATCCGTTTAGCTTGGCCATATGATTTTAATTTTCTTCGAAAAGTACGCAAAAGGCCATACATTTATTTGTATAGCGGCAATTTCAACGGTCAATAAATTATCAACGCTGGCAATGGCTGCCAACAGAGTCCTTAACATGAGCTATGAGCAAAGAGCCATCCTTCCAACGACTTGGCCAGAAAAGGTTTTTTTTCTATAGAAGCAAATAAACTTTACATATTAAAAAAATCTGGGATAGTATAAATATAAATAAAATTAACCATGACCCAACTTATTTCGCTAACAAATCGTCGTCATTATTAGATTTGGTTATCACAAATACAGCAAAAAATAGTTTTCTTAATCAAATCACAGTAGGGTTTAGTGATTACCATCTTATTTTTTTCCATATGGTATCATTTTTAGAACACCTGTTTTAACCTTTACTTTACGTGATTTCAATCGTTTGGCTGTACCTGCAATGATTAGCGTACATATACTGGAATTTATTGTTATCTAACATATTTGATAAGGTATTTGTTTGAAAACTACTTGCCTTTGAGAATCGTTGTAATTAATCACAATAAACCGCCGTAGTCTAATGAAGAAATTTCATTTTTCGACGATGGCAGCACTCGAAGAATGAACTACTATAACAAGAATACAGAACTATAAGGAACACTAATTTTAAGCCTTTATCCAAAGTCTTCACTCCTTCCTTACCATCCATCAAGTTTTTTGGAAACTCTTCGATCGGTTGAATTAAAAGACTCGGTTGAATAATAACAAATCCAATTATGTCAAATAAATAGTAAAGTCCATCAGAATTTAATTTTCTTGACCACAAAGACTCTAAATGGCCTAAACTATCTGAAAATATAAGCAAATATCCGTGGACTTCACTAAGATCGGCGGAACAAAATTTTAAAATCGTGCAAAACGAAATCGTTTACGTAACTTCTAAATGATGTCAAAGAAAAAGTAAATTTCATCAGAATTTAAGTTTCTTGACCACAAAGATTCTAAATGGCCTAAAATATCTGAAAATTTAAGTGAATATATGGCCTAAGCTAACTGAAAAAGCGAATATAGTACCGAGGGACATTTCTGGGATCGGCTATACAAAATTTTAAAAATCAATCAAACTCAAGTATGGAATTTAACATAAACAAATAGAGAAGTTCATCACAATTTAGTCTGCTTGACGACAAAAATCCTAGTTACTATCCGAAAATATACATGAGTACCCGCGGACATCTCTATAGGATAGGCAGTAAAAATTATTAAAATTTGTTTAAAATCACGAAACTTCAAAATTCTGTGAAAATTTAATCGCTCAATCTAATTTAATTCCTATGAACGTAAAGCTGGCTAAGCTGCACAAAACTTACAAAACATCTCAAATTCAAATTTTCGTATAAATAAAATTCCGATTGAAAAAATGGCCAATTTTAACAGTGTAATTTTGTGTTATATTTTTTTCAGTGAACTCATGCTCAAACTCGTGATTTAACAGTGTTGAAAATTATTGAAAATATCACCATCCGAAGCATTCATAAAAATTACTTCAGTTTTCTTAATTCAAAGCAGCTTTGAACATTATCGTACAATTGTAAAAACATTACATGGCTGACTAGCCCTAACTTTAAAAATTTGAGCTCCATCAATCATAGACGTTTGAGAACTAGAATATACTAAATACAATTGGCTAAAAAAAACAAAGAAGTACCTGAAGGAAATCAAGTAGTAATTTAATGAGCCGTTGCTCGGACACGCCAAACAAAACAAACTGACTTTTAAAATTAGTAGAAAATTGTATTTTCTAAAAGATAAAGCGCTCATCACAATATTGTTTCAATTAATTAGCAAAAAAACATTATTCCATGAAACATAAAATCATGTATACACGAGTATCATCCACCTTGTTTGAAGATTCAACAACATCCTTCGCGGAAATTTATATTACCATAAACACAAATACAACATAGCATCATTGAATTTCAAATATTTCATCGATTTTTCAATTTGTTCTTAATAAATTCCAAATAAAAATAAATAAGACAGCAATTTCTTATTTATACTTTTTATTAAATTTAAATATACATAAAATTGTGCGCGAAATTACGACAAAATAGAGGTAAATTCGTAAGACGGATACACATACATATAAAGGGTGTCCCAATAAGAGAAGATTTTGGTTGGGTGTTCGTTCCGAACCATTTAGGATTATTCTACTCGGAAGCAAGCATAAACGAGCACAACATTTAATTTTTTAGCCCATAACCGTACCTAGTAAATCCACTCGCAATAACAGGGCCTTGAAGTCTAAAAAATTTTCCCGTTAAAGCAGTATTGGAAAAATGTAAATTATTTGGATTAAGTTGTAATTTTATTCGAAGAAAAATTTTAGCATATTAGCTCAGAGAGTAATACGACTTGAGAACCAAATAAATTGAAATTTCCTGGATTCAGTCGATTTTTTAAGTAACTCCTTCGTAATTTTATTGGAAACCCGGCAAATCCAGTTTTTCTAGATTTCGCTGAAAGTTTAAGTAATTGCTAACAACCTTCCAAAATCTTCAGTACCCAGGATTCATCGTGGCTTTGCCTTCGACTTTTTAAAAGTTAGTTCTTGTAAACTATCCTTTCCTGTCCTTTTCTGGGCATAAAAAATATCAGAAACGTCGTTTTTTACTTGTGTGAATATCCGACAGCCTTACCAAGATGCCAATTTGAAATTGGTGTTTCTCAAAGTACATACAGTCCGAGCTGCGCTGATACAATTGTAAAACTGAGTTATGCGGGGATTTCTTAGAGAAAATAACAATTAGTGCTAAGTAAATTTAAATTTTGTTCTCCAGTTTCAGTGTTTCAAAATTGAAGATTTGGCAAACGTATCATTCAATACTTTTAGTTATACTATTTTCCATTCTAGAGGTGTAAATTCGAATACATTCTAGAAATTTGTCCTTCACCAACAAGCGCCACCGTCGATGTAGAATGATAGACTGGATTTTAAATTCTAACAATATTAACACTGTTTACAAAATTAAACAAAACCTATGGAGTATGACAAATTAATACGAAATCCAAAGCCAATACTTGTGAATATTTTCGCGAATACGCATACGCTCGTACAACGACATGATCTTAGTTCCTTCTATGGCCTAGGTAAGATTGTAGATTGGTCAAGTAGACGACAACACAGTTTTAACTTAATGAGTGCCGGCAAACCTTCAAAATGAAACATTACTTTTAATGTAAATGATGCCGTTGAAATCACTGGATCATCTTGAACGCCACTACCATCCAAATCAAAACTTCCCTTCACTATACAGATCTCCAGTTTGTGAAGCTACTACAGTCACTATGCACCTTGTACATGCAAACAAGGGTTTTCAAAGTGCCTCAATAAAACGACCCAGAGAAAATTCCAATGGATATCTGAAATATTATCATTGAAAATGAATTCAAGCAACAGTCAAAAGAGTGAAGGCGGACGATCGAAAAGTAGTCCATAGTTACTGCTTAAATACGAATTCCGCAGCCTGTCTTAACAGTTGTGAGCTGAATGACTTCTTTACAATTCTGAGAAAACAATGGATTGTGATGGATCCATGATTGGTTTGCTAATATTGAATGGAATTTTGCAAGCAATCCTAGACATTGGGAGAAGGAAATCGAGATGTTTTATGAAAAAGAGTTGAATGTGTCCTTTGCGGCTGAAATTGGGGCTATGGAAAACATGTATATTCCTATTTTTATCTTGGCGGTTCTGACTCATGAACTGTCGCGGTAGCATGATGTTGGTGCAACGGATGTGACCTTCTTGGGTGTTGTGTTAAAGTAAGATTGTTTGCATTTTATGTTGGTGAATGCAGGGGTCGTACGAGGTTTAGATAGCATCATTTACGTATGAATGCGCATACGGTATTCCTTCCGATGATGTTTATCTTCTGATAATGGTTTATTTTCGTAATGTATTGTACGATGACTTTTTGCACGTAGGTTTATTTAGCATGAATTTATTGGACGAATAGTCAGCTGTTGTTTGAGGTTGACATATAGATTGGTAGGGATCAAAGCTTGTTAATTGATGGGTTATTGCTAAGAAAAAATTGATTTATGTATTTATGCATTCGATTCCGTTGAGGTGGGAATTTGTTATTCGGCGAGTACGTCATATCATAGAGAACGAGTGATGCGACAGAGGTAGTATTATAAAGATTTGGTTTTATATTGGAATTTAGTTTAGTTTAAATTTTTAGAATTATGCTATGCTGTGCTAATCATTTTACGTGATTTTTGGCTACTTAGGTGTCTGGGCTAATTCTATAAATATAACAAACCTTCCCTATCCGTTCATCTTGTGATGTGTAAAACCAGGGCCAAGGTTCTAAAAGAACAACAACTCAGCTCGCGTAATTTTTTTAAAGGAATTACTGGGTTGCACCATACTTTCAAGCTTGCGTCATCCGCCATTCGGACCGGGATGGAAACCTCTGTGTCAACATCGACGCAGTACTTGACGCATGGAGTGGACACTTTACTGGCTTGCTTGATCACAGACTGTTGATGAGTCACCTCTAACACAAACTACGGAGAATTGCACTGGAGATACATCCCATAAGGAATTCACTAAGGCCATGCAGGGATTGAACCCAAACCGCTCAACTGGGGTGGACTGCATTAATTATTCGCTCTTGATATTCGGAGGGGATATTTTGTGAAACTGTCTTTTCGACCTTATTCGATTAGTATGACGAACAGAAGTAATGCCGAACGAATGGAAAGTGACCGCGATATGCTTCACCTTCAAGAAGGGAAACCGCTTGAAGTGTGAAAATTATCGCGCTATAGCTCTCCTTTGCACATCATTTTTTTTTTTTTTTTTGCACATCATACTATCCATATTGGATAGAACCACACCTCTAGCAGAGAGCCTGGTTCAGGTTGGTGATTATCAAGGTATTTCCGCTGCGGCTGATATTCGATCTAAATATCATGAGACATCCATCCCCATACATCAGGTATTCTTGGATTTCCGGCAGACCTATGACGCGAACAATCACTAGAGTTTGTGGTCTGGAATATCTAGGAATGCCAACAAAATTGGTACCACTGTTAATGATGACAGTGACGCAGTCTCAATGCTGTGTTAAAGTTGAGAACAGGCTATCGACAATTTTTGCAGTTAACTCGGGTGTTCGGCAGGGAGATGCTCTGTCCCCGATACTCTTTAATCTCATGTTGGAGTACATCTTTCGTAAAACTGAAACACCTCAGCGCAACATCTAATATCGCCAGTCCAATCAAGTGCTTGCATATGCAGATGACATATGCGTGATTGGACTGAATAGCAACGAAGTGAAAGAAATACTTGATCCGCTTGTAGAGTTTTCAGCTTCTGTTGGACTCCAGATCAATGAGTCCAAAACGAAATACCTGATCTCTGGTTTTAGAGACAATGGCACACCAGATTTTAGTAGTGGCCACCACACGTTTGAGGGAGTGAGGAGGTTCAAATATTTGGGCTCTCTTATCACTCACGATAACAGTGTGGGTGAGGATATTAAAGTGCGGCTGGCAGCTGGCAGTCGTTCTTTATATCCTCTAAGGCCACTGCTAAAATCTAAACACTTATCAAGTGCCGTGAACCTGAAGCTTTACAAAGCGTTGATCAGGCCCGTTGTTATGTTTGGATGTGAAAGTTGGGCGCTGACGGATGAGTCCGAGAGATGGCTCCTTACATTTGAGAGAAGAATCATGCGTGTGATTTATGGCCCTAAACGCGAAATAGATGGTACATACCGAGCTCTGTACAATTTCGAGATCAGAGATCTGATGAAGATCCCCGATATTGTACATGAAGTTAGATCTCAGCGAGTACGCTGGCTTGGTCACGTTCTGCGTGCTGATCCGGAACGAATTGTGCAGCGATCTCTGAAAGGAGAGCCACCATATGGTAGGCGCAGAGGTCGTTGCAGGCGACGATGGCTCCACGATGTAGAGAACGACTTGGCCTCTTCAGATTGTCTAAGACAGTATGAAGACCAAGCTCAGGATCGAAACCGTTGGAGCCAGATTGTTGATTCAGTAAGGGGCCAGTAATGGCCTTTAACACTGTTATTATTATCGACAATTTTTGCAGTCAACTCGGGTGTTCGGCAGGGAGAACCTCTGTCCCCGGTACCCTTCAATCTCATTTTGGAGTATATTTTTCTTAAAACTGAGACACCTCAGCACAACATCTTATATCGCCAGTCCAATCAGGTGTTTGCATATGCAGATGACATATGCGTGATTGGACTGAATAAAAACGGAGTGAAAGAAATACTTGATCCGCTTGTAAAGTTTTAAGCTTCTGTTGGACTCCTGATGAGTCTAAAATCAAAAACAGGATCTGTGGTTAAACAGACAATAGCACAACAGATTTTAGTAGTGACCACTATACGTTTGAGGGAGTGAGGTGGTTCAAATATTTGGGCTCTCTTATCACTCACGATAACAGAGTGGGTGAGGATATTAAAATGCGGGTGGCACCTGGCAGTCGTGGTTTGTATCCTGTAATGCCACTGCTAAAATCTAAACACTTATCAAGTGCCGTGAAGTTGAAGCGTTGATCAGGTCCGTTGTTATGTTTGGATGTGAAAGTTGGCCTCTGACGGGTGAGTAGTGAAAATTCCCTGATAGCTCAGCCCTTAAATCTACTTGGTGTGTAGCATTTTTCTTCGTTGCATTTAAAACCATTGTATGTAATGTATGTAAACCCATACTAATGTATTAAAGTACCAAGTCCGGGAAACCAAAGATTTTGGGCTCCGGGAGAAGTATGCTTGCAAAGTTGAAACTTCGAAAAAAGCTACTCAAGTAAATAGTCAGTTAGGATTTCTTCAAGGTCTGCCCGAATGCTTGAAATGGCTAAAGCTAAATATGGTGCTGGCTTATCTATCTGCCAATTAAGTTTCATATAATTAGAAAATGAAACCGCAAAATCCGTCGTTATACGATGATAAATTTAATCAGAGTGAAATGGAAACCCAGTCACACGTGGAACCGTGGCTTAGTGAAATGCCATTTTCAGAACGATGTTATATGTTTTATGGATGCATCTTCGTCAGAAATAGATCCTTTCGAAAATTTAAGCGATACTGATAAAGATCCCGATTTTGTGCCGTTCGATAACGAGTGTAAAGATATGGAAAGTAATACTGATGTAGAGGAAATGGTAGCAGAAATCGAACGAAATTTATTAGACGATAATATTTGAAATATACACTCAACAACAGTTTTAACCTTCGTTTGGCATATGTGGCTGGTTTAATAGGATTAAACTTATACTTGGAAATCCAACGCTCAAAAATCACAGATTTCCTTGCTCCTACTCAGTCAATAAATGTGGAGAAATGATTGCCGTTTGCAAAATTTGTTTAAAGAGTAGTCTCGGTGAAACAGATCGCTTTATTAATACCGTCATTGATAAAAAAATTTAGTTCTCCTGGAGCAGTCACCAGTTGGTTTCTTCGTGGCAAAAAAGCAACACCGAATAAACTTCCTGAAGATAAAATAAATGAAGTACGGCCTCATATTAATTCATTTCCACCTACGAGAGTCACGTGACACATCAAGAAAGTATCTCCATGGTGATTTGACTAAAATGCACAAGATGTATTCTGAAGCACACGAATTATAACGAATTGTTTAGAGAATCAAATCTAACGTTTAAGAAGCCAAAGACAGACATATGCAATACCTGTGAAACGATAAAATTAAAAATTGAAATGAATTGCCCACAATGATGCCGAAAACAAATTTTATTAAAGGAACAGGAAAACCATCATGCAGACGCTGGTAACGCTTATAAAGCAAAAGAGTTTTATGAAAATTACTAACTCCGCTTTTGCAAACATCTATATCATTTTACAAGCGTTCCTTATGAACATACAATTTGACGGTACATGATTGTATTTCCAATGAACCCTGCTATATGTGGCATGAAGAAACGGCTAAACGTGGTGGAAATGAAATGCCCCGGTCAAAATAAGAACAGTTTTCTTGGAACAATGTTCCATTGTTTTCTTCAGTGGCAAGAAGATGTTGATATCATTGACCATAAATTTTTAACAGGTGGTCTTTTAACATGGAGTGTAATACAGACCTTTCCACCATTGCAAAAAAAAAACGAATCGGCATTAAAATAGACCATCCGCCAGATTGGTATATGTTTATTTAGTCCGTGCGATCTAAAAAAAAAGTTCACCCAGGAGGATTTTTTAAATTTTTCTCAGCTGGCAAAATCCAAATTCATTTGGCGGCCAAAATCTTTAGGTAATTCATTTTTCTAATTTTTAATTTTCTGAAGAAAACGCATTTTCATGGCATAGACTTAGATGGCTACGTTTTACGCTGGAATTCGGTAATATTTTGTATAAGACTTCGTTAGATGAACAGGAACTTTTCAAAATATTAAATATAAAGAAGAATCAACTCAATTTTAGCATCTCATTAGCAAGTCTGTTATTTCATAATTTTTATGAAAGTTTAACAAGCGAAGATGCACCTGATATTCATCCAGATTTATTAGATGAAGATGACGAAGAATAATATTCAATGTCCTTGGTTATACTTTTACACAACATAATAATTAATGTTAGTTAGTTTCTTATAGAAATTTATGTAGCATTAAACTATATTTTTGAAAATGAACTACGAGACCTCTGTTGTCTTGTTTGTTTGCTTGCCGATGCAGTATTTTCTAGGATACTATATGCACACCAAACTCTTTCGCAGCTTACTTTTAACGACGTCCTTTAGCTTTAATCATTACACCGTCGAATAAGCCTATCACATATGCCTGTAAATGTGTTATATGGCCATCACTTATTGGAACACCCGTTGTATGGAAATATTTTATCATAATTTGTATGAATGTATGAATTATGTAAACATGTATATACAAAATGTAGTGTGATAATGAAATTTGCATAAACATTTTCACAGCTCATTTATTAGTTTATGTATGATGAATGACGGAATTATGTATTGAAATGCGATAAGTTCGGTACAACATTTAATATTTCAAAGGACAAGCCACTTAATCTTGATTGATTCTTCAATATTATGTCTTCATCAACCACGCTGTACCATAATGTTCTTCTATGTGTATTGCACTCAGTTGGCGGTAGGGAAAGCAGAAGGAAATCAAAAACATATTTTCCATATGCTAATGTCGATTAAGAAGTCAATTACATAGAAGAATTCTTTATAAGATTCCGCTCTATTCCATTCTATGAAATTTGTGTGTATATAGAGATTCAAGATTTTATAACAAAATTTATGCAAATATTTATGTTGGTTGCATAAAAAAACTTTTGTTTGTTGTTTTTATTATTATTAATTTTAATAACTATTAAATTTTTTTTATAATATCTAAAGTTTACAGAATGTTTGTAATCCGATTTAAAAGAGATGATAATAAATCCGATTTGCTTTATAATTTTTCATTGGAATTTTATATGTAATCCTCGGTATGGTATGTATGTATACATAGGAGCATAAATATTATGATGAGGAATTATGTTGAATTTATCTAATGTGTGGTTGACTCATTAAATAATGTAAAAGTCAAAATACTTTAAATACTTTTATCCAATAGTAGGAGTTCTAATTGCGGGGTCAAATCTTCCATCCCGAACCAAACTGTGGCCGAAACTCCAGGTACCGATAAGAAATTCTCACCAGGTGGAAGACGAATTGGACAACTGAATGATGCAATTCGCTGATAAGAGAAAACGACGGGCTCGTAAAACCTGGCAAATTAATCGAACAATCTCAAATCCCTTCTTAAAGATGTTAAAAATGAACCAATAAACAGATATCTAATTAGCCTAACTGATCAAAAAAATTCTGATTACTCACTGTGGAAGGCAACGAAAGGACTCAAAAGACCCAAAATGCAAGTGACTCCTCTTACAAAGATGATGGGACCTGAGCAAGAGGTTCACAATATCTCCAGGAAATCTTCCAACCACTACCAAGACAAACTGACCATGAAAATATAATGTCAATTCACAAGCTAGATGACTTTGACATAAGCCCAGTAACTCTCAAACAATTAAAACAAGAAGTAAAAATTAACATAAATGTTATAAAGCGCAAAATTATCAAGGCCCTACCTGATAAAGGATTTCGTAAGCTATTACACATAATCAATGAGACCTGCATTCCGCTGCAATGGAAAGTAGCAGAAGTAATCAGGATAACAAAAAATTGTTACTATACAGACTTAAACCAATAATTGAGGATCGACAACTAATTCCGCCACATCAATTTGGAATCAGAGAAAATCATACTACAATTGATATTGAATCATAAACATAATTAAAAGAACGTTAGAATGTAAAAAATTATGATCGAGCATATTCCTGCATAGAGAACTGCCGAAGCATGCCATACTAAGTTTTTATATGTTTCCAATAGACATTTTCGTGTGTCCTGCAGGGGAGTGCCTTCGGACAAGTCCATGTATTTACTATATACAAGGGATTTACCAATCACAAATGAAGAAATCATACCCACCTTTGCAGATGACACAACAATTATGGCGATTGGAAGTAATGTCGTCGATGCAACGCGCAAAATCCAGAAGATTATCAATGCGGTTTGTAACTGGACAAAACGTTGGCGGATCAGGCTTAATGTGACGAAATACACGCTTATTAACTTAACATATCAAAAGGCTTACCATCTACCGATAAAAATTAAATCACCACAGGCGCCATATGCAAACACAGCTAAATACCTTGGCATGACGATCGATGCCAAGCTTAACTTGTGAGAGCCTGTCAAAAAGAAAAAAGAAAAACTTACCATAAAGTTATAGGTGTGTGAAGTTATCTCATGGATTCCATTCCAGAAAAATTAAAAATGTTCATCAGGCAATACAATCATCCCAAAATTTGATATCATCATTTTAAAAATTTGCAAAGTACGTGTTAGCTTATATATGTCGAAAATAAAGGAAATTTTTTCCGCCACTCATGGTTCTCGAGAACCATTAATTAAAATCCGTATTTATATGGGGCCATATACATATGAGCCCATTGCGCCAATTACAACATATGGCTGGTGTTCAACGATTCATCACAGCAAGTGGACATCATGTCAAGTCGAAAACAAAGGCAACTTTTTCCAGTAATCATGGTTCACGAGAACCAGTAGTTAAACTCCTAATTTCATGTATGGGGCCATATACATATGAATTTCTGAGCCTATTGAACCAATTACTTCTTACGGCAAGAATATGTAAGCTAACACGCCGCTTTCAAATTTTTAAAATGATGATATCAAATTTTGGGATGGTTTTTAAAATCCTGGGATGGAATCCTGAAATGGACTAAGGATTGCTGTCAATATAATCCTAATGCTTTGACGCAACTATATCATCATTGATAATGTTAATGTTGTAATAATCATTGAAATGTCGTTCAATGTATAGCCGCACTTGACGTCGTTGCTGAGCCGTTTTGAAAAACTATTCTTAATTTGGTAGATGAGGAATCAAATTTCATAACGCAATGATGCGGTTAATAGCATTGTGACTTTCCGACTTTTACCACTAGTTCCATGTGGTTTAATTTTTCATATTCACGCATAAATTGATTGTATAAGCTAACCGAAGTTCCGGATTTCGATCTAATTTGCCTTCCATATTAAGAAACCTTTTTCTTGCACGTAATTTTGGTCCCCTAATACCAGCGGCTGTTTGAAAAATGGCAGCCTGACCACAAACTTTCCTGACTCACATATGAAGTGTTACTCACACTCGTTTTCAGTTAGCAAATTTATGTTACTGGTCTCACACTGATCGTTTTTTAATAGTCTCTCCAAGAACTACTCTATTGTTTGAGATTCACACTCGGATGCTACCATTTAGCAATAATCATGAGCACGTGCTATAATTTAGCACTATAATTTGCGTGAAGTGCACAACAGTCACAATGATTGCCCAACCCTAAAACGTAAATGTTAGCTTTGTGTACTGGGTTGCTGCTGGTTAATAAGCTTTATGTTTTTAATCTCTAGCATATTGAGAGTTTTTATAGAAAAAATATAAAAAAAAAACATACGGTATTTACAACTTACCGTTTTCTTCACAAGCTTAAGCTGATTACAACACTGCATCACTTACCTATATAGAAAAAAAAAATTCAATTAATATTATATTTGACCAATGTATCGGAGATGTATGAGTTGCAAAAAGTTTTGTGTTTCCAATTCGTTTAGTTCTTATTAATATAACCAATTTTCAAAATAAGATAATCATGTGCCGGGTCGTTAGATTCTAGTCACTTGGCGTCCTAGTTATAAAATAAAAATTCGTGGAGTCTAAGGGCGGAGATCAACAATCGTGACTGGAGTGAAAATTTCAACAAAATTTGTTAATAACTCATTTAACAGTGGAAATTGACTGAAGTCATCATGATACCCTAGGAAAACCAGGAACACCAGGCAAACCTCTGCCTGTAACAGACCAATATCATTATTCCCGATAATATTAAAACTGTTCGACCAGCTGTTATTAAATAATCGAAGTAAAGAATATTATTTCAAATAATTGTACTCTGACCATAGGTGTCGTCTTGCGTGTGGATCTGGGAAGAATAATGCAGCGAACTCTGAAAGGAGAGCCACCATATGGCAGAACGACTTGGATTCTTCCGAGCTCAGGGTCAGAACCACTGGATACACATGTCATGTTGGGGCCAATAAAGACCTTTAAGAACTGTTTATTATTATTATTAAGTCAAAATAAATTACTTACTAGCTTTCTTGTAACTAGAACGTAACGGTATAAATGAACATAAAAAACGTATTTTTATAGGGCCATTTCCAAATTCATATCGATTCAGAGTGTAAAAAGGTTTGCCTTCCTCCGACAAAATTTGAAATATACTCGTATATTAACAAAAACTCATCAAGTATAGGTATAAAAGGTGATGGGCTCCTCTAACAAAACCCCAAATATTGATAAAAACCTATGAATATCATTCGTTCAGGTCAGGCCATTTAAGTATAAATAATCTCAGAGGTTTTAGATATGGTCGCTAGTATTGCTGAGTAGTGGACACAAAAATCATTCCAAATTGGTATCATGTATCATGTATGGTTATAAAAAGAATAGAGGCATCCTCTCTGTCAAAATCATTTTATCATTTTATTCACATCATTTTAATTCGAAGTATGTCAGAGGAGCCTAGCCCGTTTTATATCCATACATGAGAAAATAGCCGTCCCTAAAGAGGCTTTTACTTACGATTTTAATTAATATAGTTTGCAAAGCCGACACATTTATTTATGTAGCGACAATTTTAAAAATCAAAAAATTATCAGCACGACATAGTGGTGACCAACGGGGGCTTGAACACAATCGATATGAGAAAACAGAAACAAGTATTTTCAATGTGCAAATGTTAATTTGCCATTCACAGTCAAATACATTGCCAAAATTTTTATTAGGTAACTCCAAATCAATTCTTAAATTACTTGATAATCGATTATTAAACCAATTTGGACGTATGCGGTATCCAACCCTGGGTCTATACTAAACAATCAAATCGTTTAAGCGTTCAACGTTGTCAAAACAAATTTCTACGTGCAATAACGAATGCTTACCGCCATGTAACCAACGAAGAATTACATCATAACCTAAATGTTAAATGGATTGATGAAGTGATCCAGGAATTTGCCATCAAACATACCAATTCTGAGCACTACAACTTCTTGACCGGACACAAGAACTAAGACGCCTTAAAAGAATTAAACCGCATGAGCGAGTCATCTAATAATTGAAGATTCGTTGTTGGGAGCAGAATAGTGATTCCTTGAAAACCCAAACTCGTTCCACTTATTTGTTACAAATTAAAAAAAAAAAAAATTTGAACAGTGACGTACAACAGTGTCATCCCGATGACTCTAAAATCTAAACTCTGTTTGTAAAATTGTAAATCTCTGTTTGGAGATGATTTTCAACTGATAAAACATCATCGCTGTTACATCGATTTCTCGATGCACCGAAGCTAGCCCACTCCTCAAGCGTGTATAGCCGTTGGAGAGTAGAAATAAAGTTCACAATAGTTAGTCCTAAGGTAGTACTAACCTAACTACAGATAATATCTTAGCAGATAGAGACAAAGTTTTCTGCTCTGAAGGTTATCTGCATTTCGCAATCGTATACTATTTTCACAGATCAAATTCTAATTTTTGTTTGTTTGTTTTGACAGATTGCATCAGATCGTTTACTAAATTACAGATTACAAAAAAATATATAAAGGTCGTGGAGAGCGCACTAATAACAAGTGTAATACGTAGTTGGAATAATTAAAACTATTTTTGTTTATTTTATTTGTATTTAACTGATAAGATAGTTTCTAAAAATAGATTCCCATATGTATATATACATACGTACAATTATAATTAATTAAATTAAAACTCAAAATTTAAAAATTAAATAAACTAAAAATAAAACTTTACCTAAATTCAAATGACTATATATAACGAGTACATAACTATACATATCTAAAATTAGCATATAAGTGGTTTTTTATTTATATAAATTTTTAGCTCAACAACAATAAAATAAATGCAATTACAAGTGATTACAATTTTTATTTTTATTTTACTATCAGTTTGAATTTTTATTATTTTGCGTAATTTCCATATGATACAGGTTTTGAAAAAAAAATTGTGTAGCTTATGAATAATTTTGTTTTATAGCTTAACCGCGCGTATAGTGGGGACGTAATAGTGGCAACTATTATATTTATCACCTAGTATAAACCTATACATTGCAATTACAAATTTTTGTAATAATCTTTAAGATTTATAAATTTAGTTTTGCCTGTTTTCAAAAAAAATAAAAAAATTAGGATAGGTACTCTCATTTCTTAATTAAATTAAGTCGTAAATTATTGCTTTCAGTTTAATTACTTTCTTACTTTGTATATGTATACGATACATGCAGATGAAATTTGTGTCAAGTATAATTAAAATTTAATCGGAATCTTAACTATAAATTAATCACTTGTGAATAAGATGCATGATGATTAGATTTGCGCGGCATATTTTTAAAGTAGTTTTGACCAAAAATGAAACCAAGGTCGATTTGCCCGAACAAAATGTATATTTAAGAAAACAGTGCTTCTTACGATTGATTAAAAACACTTTAGTAACATATTATCGTTATGTAAAGGAAGAATCCCAAGACTCTGACTAGAGCAATTCAGTATAAAAATGAACGCAATCCAAGGCAACTGCGCCATGTGGATTTTATTAGTCAACTTACAACGGACTACAACACAATTTAACAACTGGGAATAATCGCCCATATATACCACGCAGAACCGCTGCGTCGAACAATCTTCGACATATTGTGATGAACAGATATGGGAGTGACTATTATTGAACTCCCTCAGCAAGTACACTATCACCTGCTAATTCTATTTTTTCAAATTTTTTGGTTTTTGCAAAATTTTTAATTTTTAGAAATATTTGAATGAATTCCCTGATTTTTTTCAGATTTTATCAAGCTCTTCGAAATTTTCGGATTTTGACGTATTATATGAAATTTTTGAAATTTTTAGAATTCCAAATCAAAAAATTACAAATTTTGATAAATTGAATTGTCATTAGTCATTACATTACATTTCTCGTTTCTATGTCCTTAGATAAGATTCAGTAAAAGAAAAGAAATTTGTTTGCGAATTCCCCAATTCCAATATTTTCACACATACCGGATGTTTTTTTTAAACTGAGACGATCAAATATCTCGAAAAATAGCCACTCTACGGAAAAAATGTCCATAATCAAAATTTAATCATACCGCGGGGGAAATACATTAGTGCAAAAAAAAAAGTCCCCCCACCCCCGCTTTGTAGGTGGGGCGGAGGTAACTTTTAAACTAAGATAGGAAGCCATATTTTTTATTGCAGATACGGATTCTACGACTAAAAGTACGTATGATTTGAATAAAATATTTTGTTCGGTTCATGATAGATGGCGTTGCAATCGACGAAATTCAATTTTTTCAATTTCTCCTTCTTAGAACACACGCATTCGATTCTGCAATACGTTTGAAATAAAAAACATCACGTTTTCATTGGAAATACTCGAAATTCGTCATCAAAACAATTTATTCAGTTTTGTAAATCTAAATAAGTGTTCAAAATTAATTTCAAGTTTTATTATTAAATTTCAAAAATACAAAATTCAGGCCATCATTTTGAACACTTATTTAGATTTACAAAACTGAATAAATTGCGTTTGATGACGAATTTCGAGTATTTCCAATGAAAACGTGATGTTTTTTATTTCAAACGTATTGCAGAATCGAATGCGTGTGTTCTAAGAAGGACAAATTGAAAAAATTGAATTTCGTCGATTGCAACGCCATCTATCATGAACCGAACAAAATATTTTATTCAAATCATACGTACTTTTAGTCGTAGAATCCGTATCTGCAATAAAAAATATGGCTTCCTATCTTAGTTTAAAAGTTACCCCCGCCCCACCTACAAAGCGGGGGTGGGGGGACTTTTTTTTTTTGCACTAATGTATTTCCGCCGCGGTATGATTAAATTTTGATTATGGACATTTTTTCCGTAGAGTGGCTATTTTTCGAGATATTTGATCGTCTCAGTTTAAAAAAAACACCCGGTATATTCGAATTTTTTCGGAATTTTCAAATTTACCCGATTTTTGTAATATTTTCGTATTTTTTTCCTAGTTTTCGAATCCTTCGATTTTTTTGAAATTTTTGGAATTTTCGGGTTTTTTCGACTTTCATGAAGTTTTCGGTGCATTTTGTTTTCAAAATTTCCGGAATTTTTTAAAATTTTCAAAAAATTATTGATCTTTTGGTTTCAATTTATTTTGAATTTTTAGAATTTTCTCGTATTTTTCGTTTTCGAAAATCCAAGTTTTTTACAATATTTCGATTAAGTCGAATTCTCTCGTTGCATTGTGAGTAGAATCAGTGTGAAAAATTGCCTTTAATGAAGAAATATCAGAATTGACTGGAGAGTTTGAAGGCGAAATTATGTGCAACTGAATTTTTGTTAGCAAGATTGTCAGTTGTCAGTTGTGTAGATTGGCGAAACTGGATGGATGTATAATTGTCAGTTGGACATAGCAGTTGTCTTGTAAAATATTTGCTGACAGAAAGTTTAGATGATAAACAAGATTTAAATGTATCACATCTTTTGTCCAGAATTATTTCGGTTTCAATTTATTCGAGATTTTTTCGTATTTCTCGTTTTCGAATATTCGAGTTTTTTACAATTTTTCGATTTTATCAAATTTTTACAAAAACAAATCTTCCTCCGTTACATTGTGAGTAGAATGAGTGTAAATTCAGGATTTACTGGTGGGTTTGAAGAGTTGGGCGGAATTATATCTAACTGAATTTTTGTTAAAAAGATTGTCATTTGGGTAAGTTGGCGAAACTGGATGGATGCGGTTTGATAATTGACTGATAAGTGGCATTTAGACACTAGGTGATTTGTTGTCAAACAGTTTAAACAAAGCTGAAAGTCATTTCCGGTTTTGAACCATTTACCATTTACAACGAGGATGATCATGGTTTTGCGTATGCTGTATTGAACTGGAATCTTCGATGTACATGCATATTTACTGACGGAAAGTTTAGATGATAAACAAGTATCACATCGTTTGTCCAGAACCTTCAAAAGCTCTTCGAATGACGGAGATTATTTTTCAACTGTAAACTCCAAGTATATGGCCAAGCCTCTTTAGTCTGTACATACAGATGTGTTTAACAATAAATCACATTGAGAGCCCAGACACCCAAGTTCTGTAATCACACCATTCGACACATCTGCAATTTTACGTAGGCCAAGAGCATTGCATTGCTAGAATAATCCATCAACTGGGAATAATCGCCCGAAACGATATCTACATTGCAGAACCACTTCGACACATTGTGATGAACGGATATGGGATTGACTAATATTGAACTCCTTTAGCAAGTAAACTATCGCCTGCTTATTCGATTTTTTCAAATTTTTTGGTTTTTGCAAAATTTTGAATTTTTAGAAATTTTTGAATTTTCATAAATTGTTGTAATCTTTCGGTTTCAATTTATTTTGAATTTTTAGAAATTTTTCGTAATTTTTCGTTTTTGAAAATCGGAATTTTTAAGAATTTATTGATTTTGTCGTTTCCTCACAAAAACTCTTCTCTCGTTGCATTGTGAGTAGAATCAGCGTGAAAAATTGACTATAATGAAGTAAAATTAGAATGTACTGGAGGATTGGATGAGTTGGGCCGAATTACATCTAACTGAATTTTTATTAAAAATATTGTCTTTTGTGTAGATTGGCGAAACTGGATGGATGGTTAATTGTCAGTCGGAATTACCAGTTGTCTTCTCTGGAATTTTGGATCACCATTGTTTGATAATTGTGTATCATCTGTTGACTGATAAGTGGCTATAGTTGAGCTGTTTTCTAAATATTTCACGCTTATTGCGTAGTGAGTTATGGCGTTGACTATACAATTGTCACAGATCAGAGTATGATAGACACTCAGAATCTAGATGGTTTTTGTCAAACAGTTTAAACAAGGCTGAAAGTCATTCGCGAGTGTAAGTTTTTATACTTGAAGCATTTATAAATAGGATGATTACTTCTGTCACAACAGGAACATTTAAGCTTGTTGATGGTTGTTTGCATGCTAAATAAGACTCAAATATATCACATAAATTGACCAGAACTTTCGTAAATTCTTCGAACAATCGATCCTTTTTCTACTATAAACACTAACTACCCAAGCCTCTGTAGTCTGTACATTAAGTTTGTTTAAAATTAAATAAATTAACCGCAGGCGTCAAGTTTTTCACATTGAGAACCCAGACACTTAAGTTCTCGAATCACACATCCAACAAATCTGAAATTTTTCGTAGTTCAAGAACATTGAATTAGTGAGTTAACCGGGGCTTTCATTTTATCATATCTGGCCTGCAATTCATCCCTCTTCGTAATGAACAGTTATCCTCACCTCGAAATTTATGAAATTGAGACAATACGTCATTTAAATGAACTACCGATCTATAAAAATCAATAAATGACGGCCGTTAACTATAATCTCTAGAGAAGGATTAAATGACTACATGTGGCAATTTAACGTCTTGATTGGTTTGAGTTAAGGTGTTATTATCACACGGATGTGTCAACACGGTTTAATTGAGTGGTCAACCATCAGTATCATTCAAGTTATTATACCAGTGCCAAGTGGAGTTACTAAGTGAATACGTATACTAATTCAGTTCTATATAATTCAAGGATTCTTGCTCTAAAATCCATTTGTGTCGTGAAAATTAAGCAAGTAATTAATTCAAAACTTAAATAATCGATATAATCTTTCGCTTAATTATGAAATGACAATTGAATTTTGTCAGAGTTAACTTCATTACTAGGTACTGATTGTAGGTGTTGAAAATTGCCCTTCGAGAAGTAAGTTAAGAAATCCTTTAATACGATTCAAAATTGAATTTTGTATTAGTGTATTTAGTAATTAATGGATCGAAAGAGGCTTTTAGGCAATTAGTGAAAGTGGAGAACTCATGTTCCAGAGTTGTTTTGGGTGCGATAAATTCAACCCCAACTTTAGCACCTATGTGCTAAAGGAGTGCATGCGGATCACTATCACAGAGACGATAGGTTAGGTTAGGTTAGGTGGCCGCTTTTTACAGCACACTTAGACGGGCGACGGTCCGTTGTGATACCACATTTTTGTATCACAGACACCATTCAACACACATACCGCCTTTGTTTTGATTCGAACCCGGTACCTCCCGATCCAAACGTCGCAGCTTTAACCACTGCGCTATTTGTTCGGTTCAGAAACGATAACGTGACAATAAAAAAAATAAATATTATGTGGATCCAAAAATTTTAATCGTTACATCATATTCAATCCATCAATGAATTTAGTTCTGTAGAAATCGGAATTTTAGGATTTTTGGGAAAAGAATTGCATTCCAATGTCATTCAAAATATACATCTGGAAAATCTTTTTCTCCACGAAATCGTACAGTGCTGATGCTTCTTTAAGGGCCTCTAGAAAAACAAATGTTAAATAATTGACCATAACAGTGAGTACATGAGTCCTATGGTTTCGAAATATGGTTCCAAACAACCCTCAACCGTGTCGAGGGCCGTAGACTAATGTTAAGGGTCATTTTACAAATATTGACGAACTTTTCTATAGACATTCTAGGCCGCAGTTAGAGACGATTTAAACTTTTGGTGATACACATAATACTCCATGGCTTGGAAACAATAGTTTCCAAGATGAAAGAACGATGTCCAAGACTAATACATATATATCCGCGTCATATCTGTTTGGTTTATCAAAATTACCAAGATTCAATCTTAAAGTACAATGCGTTGAAAGTTTATGCGAACGGAAGGCACCAGGATGTTTAACACCTTTCTAAATTTGTTTAAATAAAACCCCAACTCCAGTTATGAATAAATAGCCTTTTAAACAGGCCGTCTCCTCGACTCTGGAAGGGCACCTTCCAACACTGCGAGTTTATGTTGGAAATAGTGAATCTAGAATCGAAGATAAAATAAACTGGAAGAAATGCAAGCGGATCAAAAATTCTACATAGGAATATTTCACTCGCATTAATGGTTGGAGCTAGGGCTTTTTAAGGTAATCAGGTAATTTAAAAAATTTCCAACGACGAGGCATATATAATGAGGAATAATCACTGCAAGCCTCATGGATAACATTTGAGTGCGAAAGCGCGCTCGAAGAGAACGTAAACCGAGAGAAGCATACCAAACGATAAGCGCAACTTAAATTGTTGTTTATAACGAAACATTAAAAATCTAAACTTCCAATTTAAAAAAAGTTAAAGAGTTAAAGAGTTGACTTAAAAAGTTGAGCTTTCGTTGAAAGCTTTCATCCACTTTAACAAAATTTCCCCAATAATTTCCCTAGTGTACTCACATGTCATAATATGAATTTAGAATTTGAATCTGAGTGAAAATTTGATACAAAAATTTTGAGTGAAATTTGTATATAAAAGTTTTGAGTGAAATTTTCATACCAATATTTAGAATCGAAATGAAAAAATGATTTTGATTTAAATTTAAAACCATTAGAAATGTATGTGACCTTCAATGACTTAAAATTTGGAAGTGAAGAAATGGAACCCTTTAGTGAAAGTGCGCTTTATGATTAGTTGTGCAAAAACTAAATAAATTTATTCGAATTACATTTTTGCCACCCTTCCATTTGTGTCTAAAATTAAAACCGCCAAATTGATAAAATCATGTCTAGACAATATGACCACAACGTATTTAATTTATTAGCCCCTCGCCTATAGGTTATATCACTCACGCAGCAATTATTATTTATTTTCGATAGGAAAATTATTTCGTTGGGAAATAAAACAACAATTATGTGTTTTACCATACATAATTGATGATAGATGATACAAAACTATCTCTTGAAATGGTATCTAGGAGTTATTTAAAATCACAACTTGACTTAGGGCTCATAAAAGGAAAACTTGAATCATAAAAAATAATGATGAGCACGTTCACGGATGGATCAAAAATAGTAAAGAGGAGACAGTTGATCCAAGTTGAAAAAGAAGAACGAAGTTGGTTTTCTTTTACATGCCAAGGCATGGAATATTGTAGTAAACAGTGCAAACAAATGTTTCTTCAAACCATGTCCTATAATTAAATTCTTCGGAAATCCTTCGCGCATATCTGGAGAGCCTAGAAATTCAGAAAATTTTTGTTATTTTAAGCGATTTCCATTTTGATTTCTGTTTGTGAAAAAAGTAGGCAACTCCTTGAGAAATACGCGCTGGAAGTCAAGAAAATTGGACCATCTGGATTCAGTTGAATTTAATAAAAGTAAAAACCTTACTACTTAACTCAAAAAATTAGTATAGTTTTGTGGCTTTCGCTGAAATTGCAGCTACACTTTGGGAGAACTCTAATATTTTGGGGTCTTTTGTAAATTGTCGTTCCCTGCGCTATAACAAATTTTCATATCCCACAATCATATATGAAATAGAGCATTTTTATTTAATTTAATATTTCGACGATATTGTATCTGGATGATTGAACCAGATCTATATAGAGTATGTATACAGACGATATAAAACATAAGACATCGAGATCCACAATGCGCTAGAAATCTAATAACATTAACAACAAAAAATTGAATTTACTGCTGTTTTGTTCCTCAACAGATAAAAAATACATCATTCCATTTCCATTGTTGGCAGCGAAAATAGTTTTCTTGGTATGTTTACAGAATACAATAGAATTAAAAATAAAAAATTCCAAAACAAATATTAATGCACAAAACTATAAACCACCCAACAAAAATGTTTACTACACCCAGAGTAATGGTTGAATGTTTTGGCATGATAGTGCAAATTATAATATTTCATTGCAAAGTAAAAAACACTATGCTGTATATTGTTCGGTTGTTTTCATATCGCACAATATTTTAATAAAAAATTAAAGTTTAGCTTTAGCATTTTCAGGCAAGAGGTCGATATAGCACCAACCGAATACAACTAAACACACAATAAATTAATATCCATGCAAATACACAGGGCCCTACTTTAAATTTAAAATAGACAAACAATAAGACAACTGTCTCTACGTCTCTGTCCTATCGGTGTGTACACGATAGCACGGCATGTAGCGCTATAAGCACTTTCACTAAGAAATCATTTAGATTAGTATTCCAAAATTGTATCTCTAAGGTGGCAAAGCGATGGATATCAGTACGACACTGCATGGCAATCTAAATTGCCATACATTTTTTCTAGGGAACCAAAACCCTCTCAAAGGCTGTACCGCAAAGTAGCAACCTGTACAGTGGAACATTTTATTAAAGCAACAGAGTTGAGACTGCTTTCCAGTCAGTACTTTAATGCCTTTCATTGCATCTGAGCTGCACACCATTTCAAGGGTTGACGAAGATGCTGACGCGCAAAGTAAAAAGTTGATAGCCAACAACCAAAACTCAACCAAACACGCAAGCCCGAACAGATGAACAGAATCGGAGGTCATGCGGCAGACGATGAATTTTGGCCATGTATTGTTGGTAAGATAAGTATCCCATTGAATCAATATTTTATGAAACATTGGAACGGGACCACCTCTTTTTATTTGTTGTATTTCACGCTCCAAATCTGCATCCCCGTCACAGAACTGTGTCCTATTCTTTCAAAATATTTCATTTGTGATACGTCACATATGTATAATGAAACGTTCCTCCATTTGTATATAGTGTTCTGGGTTTAGCCACAACCAAGATCACAGCTTTCACGTTTTCAATTCTTTTGCTCATCTCCATCTTAAATACAGTCTAAAAAAACAAGACTCGTGTAGTTGGCAAATTTTGCGCTAAACAATTGTCACTCATACGAATTCATTTCTTTTATTACTAACCCTCGCCTTGCTTTAGGCTAAAACGATGGATTTTTTACTTCATTAAACACGAATGCTGCATTGTTTTAACGTCCCTTGATACGGATCAGCGTATTTGATCATTGGAATTTTTAATAAAATTCGTCATACTGCCATACTACAGTAAATAATTTCTTGTGCTTCCTTAAACGTTCGCAACTCCTGTCATACAGATATATATATAATAGCAATTCTTTTGGTGCCGACTCGTGTCTTGCTTGCAATTACCACGCATTTTACTCTGCCATTACGCACAAATGTAAACCGGTGTCGTATAGCCACTAAGTTGGTACTTAGTATGAACTTGTTAATATTTTCAACATGGGTCATCACCGCGTTCCAAAAGTATCCAAATTCTCATTCAATATTGTTGAGATCAACAGTGCAACAAAATATCCCACAATGGCAACAGGGTAAAATACACAAATAGACACATATGTTGGAGAAATATGATTCAATTCATCATATATGTGTATACAACAACAACAATATAAATATGATTTAATTCATGTGTATACAACAACAACAATATAGATGCAATTCAGCAATTCTATATCAGTGTAATTTTTTACTACAAAAATTACTGAATTGCAATTTATTTGTTGTTAGTGTAATTAGTATATAAGATTTTGTATATATACTGGAAAAATAAAATAATAAAATCAGAATAAATTTAAACCTTAACAACGTGTTTACTCTCGCTTATTTAATAGACCCCACCCGTGGTAATCTATTAAATAAATAATACAACGATTTATTCTCACCTACTTAATAGACCCCACCCGTGGTAATCTATTAAGTAAACTGATAAATCGAAGCGAACTTAATTTTAGAATTAAGGCACCACTGAGATTTTACATGGTCCTTCGAGCCACTAAAACAACCGGCAATTAGAAGTACGGACGGAGAGTCTATAACGTCGTCAAGCCTGACGACACCACCAGCCAAGCAACAACAGGCACAATCTTCACAATATTACCGTCGAAGGAGGAGCTGAGCAACAACCAGCACCAGTACAACCACTAGAAACCCAAACAACAACATGGATTTATTACTTCAATTACAAGAGGTAACAAGTGGAAAGATAGTCCAGATAGAGAAAAACTATCGGAAAGACGGAGAAGACAGAAAGACAAAGTCTTACCTAGAGAAGAGAATAGCGAATCTAAAAGCGCTATACAACGAATTCGTTGGAAACGACGATAAAATTCTACGAATGGTCCCGCCTCTGGGCGAGAACCACGCTTATCTCACCACGCGAATAAACACAACAGATGTTTACAATAAGCTGGTAGAAGATATGCGCCATCGCCTACATAGCGGACCACCATTGACACCAACAACGTCACAAGAAGCCCTACAACTTCCAAGTTCACTTCTCGAGGCATCATATAAACCGACGCCGTCAATTCGGGTAGATGCCGTACAAAATTTAACAACAGATTCTCAAAAAGAGGAAATCAAAGAATGTAACTCAGCTGCAAATCAACAACAACAAACGAGTACGAGTAGTTCAATAGAGGCCCTTCAAGCAGCAAAAATAGAAGGAAACAACAACACAAAATTGTTCAAAAGACAAGACGTCCTCATGCGCCAGATATATCAAAAATTGGCGTCAATAAACTATTCCTTGGAAACCAACAACATATCTAAGGAATATGTTAGTCTTAAAATAAGACAATTAGAAAAGGACATGGAGGAAATCGCAGCCCAACATACAGAATTATTAGTAGAGTTGGAAGACGACGAACAAACCTCCAACTACTTTCGGGAAGATTATTATGGCAAGCTTCAAGAAAGAGTAGAAGATGCCATGATCAAACTACAACAGTTTCGTTCACAAACAACAACCATGGCAGAATCAGCAGCGCAAGTGAAATTGCCTAAGGTAGAATTACCAATATTTTACGGTGATTATGATCGGTGGGAAACATTCAACGATATATTCACTGAGCTGATCCACCAAAACAACAAACTATCAGATACAGTAAAGATGACGTATCTGAAATCACACCTGCAGAAGGGAGCAGCGCAAATTATTAGTCACCTAACAACAACTGGTGACAATTACCAAACCGCATGGAATATAATCCAAGCAAGGTTCAACAATGTAAGGATACTGGCAAACCATCAATTTAATGCACTGTTGTCATTGGCGACAATTCAGATATCATCCGCCCAAGCAGTGAGAAACTTGCATGATACAGCACGAGAAATATTACACAATATAAAGCGGCTAAATATGGATTCGCCATTCGAGGCACTCGTGGGTTTCATCTTAAACAAAAAATTGGACCCAGAATCCATTAGAATTTACGAAACAAATATAGAGAAGCCCAGAGAAATTCCACAACTAGAAGAATTCTTTCAATTCCTGGAGAGAAGGTTTCAATCTTTAGAAGCCATGGGCAATCATAGAGCAACAGCAACACGACCACACATGCAGTATATACCACCATTGAAACGAGTGAATACAGCCATGTTAACCAAAACATGTTGGGTGGAAGGGTGTAAGGAGCATCATGGTTTAAATCAATGCCAGCAATTCAAAAAGATGTCAACACTAAATCGGGCAAGGCTTGTTAGCTCAGCCAACTTGTGCATACGATGTTTAAGCCAGCATCAAGGAAGAAACTGCCAAGCAGAAACATGTATCGTGTGCAAAGGGGGGCACCACACACTTCTGCACTGCAACAATGCAGCATCAAATACCGGAAGTAGTGTCAAAACCGCCAAAACATTCGTGATCAACCATCAAGGACAAGTTTTATTACCAACTGCTTTAGTCAGAGCCGCAACTAGCACCGGCGATTTTTTCACACTAAGAGCTCTAATTGATCCAGGATCACAGGCCACATTAATATCCTCCAAGGCCGCAAATCTATTCAACTTTAAAAAAGAGAAAGTACACGTCACCATTTCAGGTGTAGGTGGAAAAAAGGCAGGCACCTGCAGACAAACCATCAATCTAAAAATATCGCCAAGATTTGATGGAGACTTCCAAATGGATATCAAACCCTTGATATTCGACCAACTCGACCAACAACTACCCGAGGTGGACTTTGCCACAAGCAGCTGGACGCATCTCCACCAAATACAACTGGCTGATCCCAACTACAATCAGTCACAGCCAATTGATCTTATACTTGGCGCGGACTATTATCCATCAATACTGATCAACAACATCATCAAGGGAGGTCCACTAGAGCCGATGGCACAACAAACGGAATTCGGTTGGATTATATTGGGTAGCAGGAACAACACAGGAAATCAGCACAAAACAACGATGATTGCAACTAGAAGTATAGAGGATCAGCTAAGATTACTGGTAGAAAACGACTCAATACCCGAAGAGAGAGATACCACTGAAGAAGAAAATATGATAGAAGAACATTTTGAGTCAACTGTCGAAAAAGGTCCAGACGGCAGATACATTGTAAGAATTCCATTTAAGGATAACCAAGCCGAACTAGGGGAATCCAGGAAGAAAGCCGCTGCCAGACTGATACAATTAGAAAAACGATTCAAGAAAGATGCGTCGTTCAAACAATTATATCATCAATTCATGCAAGAATATATAAATTTGAGGCACATGGAACCAGTACAGGAAAGACCAGAAGATGGTAAATCAACCAATATCTATTATATACCGCATCACGGCATAATCAAGAAGGACAGCACTACCACAAAGCTAAGAGTAGTGTTTGATGCATCATCCAAAACAACAAATGGACTATCTCTAAACGATTGCATGATGAATGGTCCAAAACTACAACAGGATCTAGCAGATATTTTACTACGATGGCGAAAACACAAAATCGTAATGACAGCAGACATAGAAAAAATGTATCGCCAAACATGGACTAACAAACCAGACCAGAACTATCAACGAATACTATGGCGAAGCAACCCCTCCAAGCCAATGGAGGCATACAGATTAAAAACGGTGACATACGGAACAACATCCGGCAGCTTTTTAGCTATAAGAGCCTTAAAACAACTAGCTATCGACGGAGACAATGATTATCCATTAGGAGCAAGCATCATGTTGACCGATTTTTACGTAGATGATCTGATAACAGGTTCGAACAACATAGAGGAAGCAACTCGAGCTGTGCAAGAACTCAAAATGCTCACAGAACAAGGTGAACTGAATTTAAGGAAATGGTTCTCTAATTCAAGGGAACTATTGAATCAGATTCCCAAAGAGCTACACGGCACGGGCGACGTTCAATTCAAGTTAAATGACTGCATTAAAACATTAGGCATTTTATACGACACACAAAAGGACCTTTTTAAATTCAACGTAGATACATTACAACTATCACACAAACAGCCAACCAAACGCTCACTATTATCCGACTCATCCAAGCTCTTTGATCCCGTTGGATGGCTTTCCCCTATAACAATCACAGCAAAAATCATGATGCAAGAAGTATGGACATCAGGAATTGATTGGGATCAGCCCTTGCCAGAAAACATAAACACAAGGTGGATAAAATACAAGGAAGAATTGAGCGAAATCAAAAACATAACAATCCAGAGATGGATAAACACAACAGATGAGATCGAAACGGAGCTTCACGGATTCGCTGACGCCTCAGAGTACGCATACGCAGCAACAATTTATTGTCGAACAACAAATAAGGAAGGAATTATAACAACACAACTATTAACCTCAAAGACAAGAGTCGCGCCAACCAAAATAAAGCTATCCATCCCTCGATTGGAGCTAAATGCAACTCTGCTATTGGCAAAATTACTTAAACACACACAAAGAAGCTTGAACATCAACAACCTAAAAGTATATGCGTGGTCAGATTCGACCATTGCACTATGTTGGATCACAGGGGAACCAAACAAATTTAAGACATTCGTGGCAAATAGAATTTCAGCAGTAAAAACTATTCTACCAGCAGCAACATGGCACCACGTAAAATCAAGCGATAATCCAGCGGATATAGCTTCTCGTGGTACGACACCGTTAGCACTACTAAACAACAAATTGTGGTGGCACGGTCCAGATTTTCTTCGGCAAAACCCAACTAGGTGGAAGTCAATCAACCCTATTATGCGAAGTAATACGCATAAACCAGATGAATTAGAAGAAAGGGCGATAAAAATAATGACTATAACAACGGAAGTTCACGCATTTCCATTATTTGAGCGATGCTCCAGCTACAACAAATTAAAACGTACAGTCGCATACTGCAAACGATTCATCAACAACTGCTCGCGTAGAAGCAATAATAGAAATGAATTAACTGGTTCAGAAGTCCAAAGCGCAGAAATAACAATTCTTAAGCTCGTACAAAAACAAGATTTCCACAAGGAAATAAACCGTCTTAATGAAGCCGAAAGAATCAGCAGGAAGAGCAAAATTCTATCACTAAATCCAACATTAGACGAAAACGGCTTGCTACGTGTGAACGGAAGACTACAAAATTCAAGACTTCCAAGTTCAAGTAAAAACCCAGTAATCCTGAGTAAGCACAACATAGTTACAAAAAGAATAATAGAAGAAGCTCATATTGGTACATTACATGGAGGTACACAATTAACATTAGCAACATTAAGAAACAAATTCTGGATCATTGATGGTAAACGAGCTGTAAGACAGATAATTCAAAAATGTATTATTTGCTTTCGCCATAAACAACAGTCATCTAAACAACTAATGGGAAACCTACCATCAGCAAGAGTGAGGCCGGGAAGACCGTTTGCCAAAACGGGAATCGACTATGCGGGGCCCATCCAATTGAGATATGCCAAAGGAAGGGGTCACAAGACATACAAGGGATACATCGCTCTTTTTATATGCATGGTAACAAAGGCCATTCACATTGAAATAATTAGCGATTTAACAACCGAATCCTTCATTGCCGCTTACAAAAGATTCATATCCAGGAGAGGATTATGCACCGACATTTACTCTGATAATGGAACGTACTTTGTAGGAGCTAACAACATAATGCAGAAGGAACACCACCGCGCAATGACAACATTACCAAGCGACATTGCTACCATGATAGCTGACAATGGAACCAATTGGCATTTCATACCACCTCTTACACCTCATTTCGGTGGAATATGGGAGGCAGGGATCAAATCAATGAAATTTCATCTCAAACGAATCATAGCCGAAACAACACTCACTTTCGAGGAGCTATGTACCGTGACTACCCAAATAGAAGCATGTCTCAATTCTCGCCCACTAACGCCGCTAACAAGTGATGCTGCAGATCTGTCGGCATTAACGCCGGGGCACTTCTTAATAGGAGATTCACTCAAAGCGCTACCAGCCGCAGAAATTGACCGCATATCATTAAGAACGAGATGGCATGTAGTCGAGAGAATGGTTCAGGACTTTTGGAAACGGTGGTCCTCCGAATACCTGCACCAACTACAACAACGAACTAAATGGAAGAGCAGCCAGCCAAATCTAATGATCAATGACCTGGTATTATTGAAGGATGAACAACAACCTGCCACGCGATGGAAGCTAGGGAGAATCGTGGAAACACATGCCGGAAAAGATGACTTAGTGCGGGTAGCGACAGTCAAATGCGAAAATGCAATTTATAAGCGACCAATTGTAAAATTGTGTAAATTACCAATTGAAGAAGACTTACAGGAAGTTATGCCCGTGAAAACAAACCAAGGTCAGCCTAAAGAATTGCAATCACCGGAAAAGGACAATCAAGTTTTAAGGCGGCAGCCTCATAGACAAGTAAAGAACAGAGGGATCGTCAATCATCTAGTCTTAGCCACATTATCCATTTGTTGTATTTTGGGAATTGTGCAGGCCAACGTACACATAACCCCTTTTAATCACTCCACAGGGATTTACTTCGAAGAAATAGGTAAACTCGAAGTGGTAGCTATGAAATGGACATTGGTAGTATATTACAACATGAGCAATTACTGGGAAGAAATTGAAGCATTTAAGCAAACACAACATGAGTTAAAGGCGGCATGCTTGAATATAGCTGGGATAAATTGCGACCTAATTCTTCAACAAATTCAATGGCAGTACAACAATTTGATTGCGGACAATGAATTATTATTAGCAAGCAACAAGGAGGTACAACGACCAAAAAGAGGCATAGGAAACACTATGGGCCTAGTGCTAGGCGATATGTTTGGGATCTTGACCGAACGTGAGGCAAGAAATTATGAAGCACAGTTTGAAGCCATAAATAACGATGAGCGCCAATTAGAATCATTGATAAAGAGTCATACCACCATAATAGACAACACAATTAAGCTAGTAAAGCATAATTCAAATCTCACCTTGGAATCATTAAACAACCTGATAGAGCAGCAGAGAAGACTGAATGCTGAAATGGAATTATTAAATGAATACTCCATCAGAGAAGAACAAATTCGCTCGATACTAACCTCAACAATTGAATTGATGTTAATTCTAAAAAATCTGGAAGACACCCAGCAAGCCTTACTTAATGTGGTCCAGCACGCACACAAAAATATATTGCATCCCTCATTACTTGCTCCCGCTCAATTAGAACAAGAGCTCGAATTAATCAAACGACACATACCAACAACCATAACCATACCTGGGCATGGCATCTCCGATCTCCTTCATATATATCACAGCATGAGATTACGTAGTAGAGTCACGCGGGGCAACATCATAATAAAAATCACCATTCCTCTATCGTTTGCACTGGACTATACCCTATTGGCAGTATTTTCAGTACCTAATATTGAGCACAACAACACGCAGTCGTACATTACCACCAATTCGGAATACTTAGCAGTAGACAATCATCGGGAACACTTTACATTATTAACAACAGATGAAGTGAAACAATGTCTACTATTTCAAAATAAACGATTTTTATGTGAAACATCGCCAATTTATAACGCAATGACTGACCAAAATCAATGCGAATTAGCGATCTTACAACGGGCAGCAAATCTCGAAGGGGCATGTACCATTAGGTCAGTTAAGAAGACAAACCATTGGATCAAGCTCCATGCGACGAATCAGTGGATATACTCCATTCCAAATGAAACAACTTTCGATGTAGTATGCGGCCATAGCATTAAATCATTCAGTCTCCTAGGATCAGGAATGATAGAAATCGAGGCTGAATGTGTGCTGCGCGACACAAATTTATACATCGTCAATCGTGGCAATCGGTCCAACCACATCAACGAATCATTCCGCAGACCACTCAACACATTAAACGGAGCCAACAACTTAAGGACATTCATCACACGGGTTCGAAATAAAACGATAGGATACGGTGAGACTCAGTTCATAAATCTTCAGGATACGACGCAGCTAGAACAAGAAATAAAAGCGGTTAGGGAAAAGGAAGGACGACTACATGAGGAAAATTTTCATCACATACATCACTATACCATGATACACACAATATTTTGGATTGGTATAGCCCTATGTATTATTTGGGGCATAAATTATATTAAACAAAGGCGAACAGCGCGCCCACCCCCTTCACCTCTACAACGTTCGGAAGCATGAAATATCCCAGTATAATATTCTAAATGGCGGCCCGGGAATATGTTGAGATCAACAGTGCAACAAAATATCCCACAATGGCAACAGGGTAAAATACACAAATAGACACATATGTTGGCGAAATATGATTCAATTCATCATATATGTGTATACAACAACAACAATATAAATATGATTTAATTCATGTGTATACAACAACAACAATATAGATGCAATTCAGCAATTTTATATCAGTGTAATTTTTTACTACAAAAATTACTGAATTGCAATTTATTTGTTGTTAGTGTAATTAGTATATAAGATTTTGTATATATACTGGAAAAATAAAATAATAAAATCAGAATAAATTTAAACCTTAACAACGTGTTTACTCTCGCTTATTTAATAGACCCCACCCGTGGTAATCTATTAAATAAATAATACAACGATTTATTCTCACCTACTTAATAGACCCCACCCGTGGTAATCTATTAAGTAAACTGATAAATCGAAGCGAACTTAATTTTAGAATTAAGGCACCACTGAGATTTTACAAATATTTTTTGCCTCAAATTAAAAATGAAATAATTTTGAATTTCGATTAAGCCAGGAAGGTAATGCAGACATTATAAACAAACTGTGGATAAAGAAAATCAAAAATTATCCGAAGAAATCGATCGAAACTTTGTAGCTCGGCCAGTACAGGTGTCAGCCAAATCACTAAATTAGTTTTTCCTCTTTTAATAATTGCTATTTACAATTTGCAATAGACATAAAATCTCCCAAAAGTTTAATCTACAGGAACTGGAGGAAAACCGACTGGGATGCCATAGAGCAATTCATTATCAGTTGTGATTATCAACTATATCACACTTTTAACGAAATGATAAAGATCAACCTTATTGATGGTCCACGGAGCTTCATCAAACTTGCCAATAGTGTGAAAGGCTCTCTTAAAAAGAGCAATAAAACCAAGAGCTGCCTGCAGACTAGGGCTCCTATAAGGAGTTTCAAAACTTACAAGAACGGCGAAGAGTATATGCTGGAGGCTATAGTGGGGTAAAATACAGGAGTCTTCACGGTTATCCAGTTACGCGAAATGCCAACCCCAAACTAATAGTGCGAAATCTTTAGAGATTCTACTGAAAGCCCAAAATTACATCACATTCCTTTCATCATTTTGCCTCCTCAAACTATGGAAATGCGTATTGCATAGGAAAATCTGTAGAAAGGGAAAGGCCTTATATACTGCATCGAATAATCTTTTGATACTAAGGACTTTACAATGGTAACCGTTTTGGATAACAGAACTGGGAGTGGATGAATCACTCAGGGATGGACCAAATGCTAAGAGGTATAGTATCATAAATTCCATTATGGGGTTAGAAAAATATTTGTAAGTGGAGGTACACCATAGAGCGACGTTACAGTTGTAAACATACAAAACACTAAATTGAACCTCTTCTCTAGAAAATACAAACTCCCTCTTGTTGAACCAACTACGTTAAACGGGATCAGCGTGACAATCACAAATAAAGTATTCTACCTGGGTCTAACTATGGATAATAAAATAAATTAAAAACCCAATATTCTGGAGAGGTCGAAGAAAGCTGCGGTAGCGCTTTACTCGTACAAAACTGACATCGGGGAAGTGTGGAAGATGCAGACCCACGAAATTGGCTTTATACCGCAGTAGTCAGACCAATTCTATTGTATGGGGCCAGCTCTGACAACCAGAAGCTTATGACGAAAATTCAGAGACCAATCCCTCTCTGTGGATTAACGATGCACTAAGGAGTACATCCCTGCAGGCACTGAAGATTCTACTACATATAGCCCCTTTATTGAACAAACAGTTGGCAGCATGTAGACACTATCCTTTAATGGGAAATTCCAGAGTGTGATTTCCTCCAGAAAGTACTAGCTGAAGGATGCATTTATTAATTCAGGACTTATAAGTAAGTTCTTCACAATGCATGGTTCGAAAAAGCAAGGGGAAATCGGTGGCAGGGTATTGTGTGAGGAACTTCTGAATCTCTTTCTCGTTTTTCAAGTTGAAGTAACTGCGATAAGGGAATTCGTAGAAATAAAGGTTTAATAAAATATCGGCCAGCAATATTCGCAACTTCACGGACACTCAAGATGACGTTAAGGCTGTTAAATTGCATATTCCATCGTCGAAAGTAGTCCAGAACTGGCTCTCATTTCTTATCGAGAAGCTAGAGCAACGTGTCACAACTGGTCGTTTCTCAAAAAGAGAAAGGAACATTGAAATGTCTCTTGCAATATGCAAACTCTAGTCAAGCAGTACCTAATGCGTAATAGCCCACCAGTTTTGGCCGGAACTGGACTTGGAAAAGTGCAAACAGCTGATCTCTCTCCAGCGGTGTCAAAGTCATCCGTGTTTGTCTCTAAACAGACTAAAATATCTAGGGACTCCTCTTTTAAATGACCTCAGTAAGCAGTACATCAGGAGTATCCAACGTTTTGTTACAAGCTCAAAATAGTTTCTTTGAATAGGAATATATCTGGAAAGGAATATATAGACTCCACATATCCTTCGCCAAAAAATCGAAAGCCACAATCCTGGTCGCCAACACACTGCCGGAACACTGTAACACCTGAATGAATTGTACCCCGAATTGAATCTATACACCAAGACGACTAACAAGTCCAACACAACCCAAGCAATAATCGAACAGACCAAATTATACAAACGATATCAGAAAAACTTGACTTAACAAACAACGTCGAGGAGGATACATCCATACTAGAACTTTGCATGAAATATGAAGACAGAATATTCCTAGAAGGAGACAAACTGACAAGTATTAAAGGCGTACAACACGATATAAACCAGAACACAGACACCAAACCAATCCACGTTCAGAGACGCAGACTTTCGCAGACAAATAAAAATGAGATAAACCGAAAAGTTAGTGGTATGTTAGAGAAGGGTAAAATTCAGCCAAAAGTTAGTTCGTACAACATTCCACATTATCGAAATGGCGAGTAGTAGCATTTAGAAAATTCAATGAAGCGAAAATTCAACTACCAAACATCAATGACATCCTAGATCAACTAGGACATGCTCAATACTTTACAACTTTAGATATAGCAAGTGGTTACCACCAAATAGAGATGAATCCCCGTGATTATCACAAATCCGCTTTCAGTACCGACTAAGGACATTTCGAGTTCACAAGAATTGCATTTGGACTCAAAAATTTTCAGGTCACATTCCCTTCAATCCTCCATGGTTTTCAGTCACTTAAAGATATTTGTAATCGTCTACGGGAAAAACCTAAAAGAACTAACTGCCACCACTGGGGTTCTATATTCCCACCAAAACCTAACCTAACCTAACCATGGCCTACTTTTATACAAATTCAAAAGATTATTGATAACATTTCCGTTCTTGAAATACGAGAACCACAAATCTAAATACATTGGACTTTTACATAAAACATATTTTTAGATTTCAGTATGAGATTAATTGAACGTTTCAACATTAAAATCATAAAATAACGTAAAACAAAAATTTTTATGTAATTTTGATTTATGATTTAAAATTTTCATTTCTAACACCCATCACCAAACATATAAGATGTTGAATGTTAGTGTTTAATACATTTTTAATATGAACGTTGAGATCGATTGATGATTCAATGAATCGATTAATTTATATTAAGTGTTTTTTTAATGTGCTACCAATAATCATATATTTATGTGTGTGTGTATAAGTGTTTGTACGAGAACATAAAAATCAAATTTGCAGATGTTGATTTATATATCGTGGGTATGAGTGAAGACATTAAACTTAGAATATTGTGTTTATGTATATCAAATACATCATCAATCAAAATTATGTCCCAAATTAATTTATGACTGACAAACTCAAGATTATTTTAAAGACAACAAAAAAACATGAAACAAAAAACACATCGAAAGATTATGTCATTCGACTACATATGTATATGAGAAATAAGCCCAACGTCATCACAACGTGTGAAATTGTCTGAATAGATCAATAAAATCGAAACTGCGGCGACGAAACCAATAAACATTTTGACGGTCATTGCCACCGCTATTCGATTACAAAATTTATCGTTTTATGTATAGAATTTATTCATTCGCAGTCATTTTGTGATTTATGTCGGCTGCGATTTTCGTCACAGATAGCAGCAACAGCAGCAGCATTGTATAGTGTAATTTATGATCCGATGAATAATTTCTAATCAAGGTTTTTCGTTTTTTGTTGGTAAATCGAATTATTTAGCTGGAATGATATTTATTCAATAAACTATAGATATAGTGATTTTGAAACAACAACGAAATCAGTATTTATGATACCTTTCATACGAGTATGTGTGCTCACTTGTAGATATTTTGTAAGTTTTCATTATCAATCGATTTAAGACTGCAAAGAAATGAAGTTCTGCTGACCTGTGTACTGTTCAATTTCCAAAATTTGGGAAAATTAAGATCTACATACAAAAATTAAGTATCAGACATTATAGTAAGAACTGGAAACTTGTTCCGGTAAAACGGATTCTAAAAAAATTTCAAAACCAATGTTAAAATGGTACCGCGGTCGCAGTTTCGTGTCGGGAGTACGGATCGTCCAAGTGCTTGTAAAATGAGTCTTTATCTTGGGGCACTTCGGTAGGGCGCGTGTAGACAAATTATCGATAGGTTGGCTAACTTCATGCGGAAGCGAAGCTACACAATCGGTTACTCAATGCAACGTATAGCCCTGGGACACATGGTCCTCACTTTTAGACCAGCGAGTTTCTTGAAGAGCAACGAGTTCCAGCCTAATGCACGTTCTACGTGCCGATCCTACATCTCGTACCCGAGTACTTGAGCTGGGGTCCGGCCTTGGTTTGGCGGTATCCATTTCACAGAGGATAAAAGCCCCTTGATGAGCATTTAGTATTCAAATTTAAAAAATTCTACAATTCGAATTTTAAATTTTTACTTCTGATCGCAGTACGGTGGACGAATGATGTACTTTGCAATTGCTCACGACCTTAGACCTTCCCACACAAACAAATACATTTAGACACATGGATGCACCCTCTGCCGAACACTCCAGTTAACTGGAAAAATTATTGATAGTCTGTTCTCAACTCTAACATAGAATTGAGACACTGACATTGTCATTCTACAAAATCGTACCAATTTTGTTGGCATTCCTAGGTATTCCGCAGTGCAAACCACAAACTATCTTGATTGATCGAGTCATAGGCCTGCCGGAAATCCAGGATTACCTGATGTACGGGAATGGAAGTTTCATAAAATCTAACATCAACCAAAAGACCTGATCAATGACTGATCGATTCGGACGAAATCCTTCCTGATAGTCACCAACCAGGCCCTCCGCTGGAGAACTGATTCTATTCAATATTATGTGGGACAGTAACTTGTATGCCGTGCAAAGGAGAGCTATACCGCGATAATTCTCACACTTCAAACGGTATTCCTTCTTGAAGATAGGGCACATCGCGGTTTCCATTCATCGGGTATTACATCGGTTTGCCATAATAATCGAATAAGGTCGAAAGACAGTTCCACAAAGTATCCTCTCCGAATATCAGGAGCTCCGAATTAATGCAGTGCACCCCAGGTGAACAGCTTCGTCTAAGTCTTTGGATGGCTCTAGTGAATTCCGCATGGGATGGATCCTCAATGCACATCTCCGTAGTCTGTATTTGTGGTGACTCAGCTACAGTCTGTGACGCATGATGAACACCAAGCAGGTCAGTAAAGTGTTCATTCCATGCATCGATGTTGGCATAGTGATTTCCATCCCAGCCCCGAATGGCAGTTGACGCAGGCCTGAAAGTATGCTGCAATCTAGTAATAATTATAAAACAATGTTTAAAGGCCATTACTGGTCCCTTACTGTGTGAACAATCTGGCTCCAACCGTTTCGGTCCTGGGCTTGGTCTTCATACTGTTTAGACAACCTGAAGAAGCCAAGTCATTTTCTACACCGTGGAGTCATCGTCGCCTGCTACGACCTCTCCGCCTACCATATGGTGACTCTCCTTTCAGAGATCTGCACAATTCGTTCCGGATCAGCACGCAGAACTTGACCGAGCCAGCGTACTCGCTGAAATTTTTTTTCATATTCATCGACGATCTTCATCAGATCTCTGATCTCGATACTGTACATAGCTCAGTATGTGCCGTAAATCACCCGCATGACTCTTCTCTCAAATGTAAGGAAACATCTCTCGTACTCATCCGTCAGGGCCCAACTATCACATCCAAACATAACAACGGGCCTGATAAACGTTTTGTAAAGCTTCAGCTTTCCGGCACTGGTAAGGTGTTCAGATTTTAGCAGGATACAACACACAGCTACCACCTGCTAGCCGCACTTTAACATCCTCACCCTCACTGTTATCGTTAGTGATAAGAGAGCCCAAATACTTGACCCTCTCACTTCTTCAAACGTATAGTGGCCACTACTAAAATCTGGTGTGCCATTGTCCCTATAACCAGAGATAATTCGATTTCGTTTTGGACTCATTGATCTGGAGTCCAACAAAAGCTGAAAACAGTCCAATGACGCATATGTCATCTGTTCCAAACCCCAATGCAATGATTCCATAGCAAGTAGTGAACCAGTATTATTTTGTAGTCTATTAAGTTTGGCTATAGAAGTCTTAAGAATAACCACTGGCTACCACACAATAGAAGCAAAAGGTAGTATCGGTAAGACCGCATAGCGATTCATGTATGAATAATAGCATCCTGGGTGTTAGACACCAAAATTTCCTAAAAGATCTTCTACATTGCCAAAATATGGTAGGAGCTTTCTGAAATTTGCAATCAATAAGATAACACCAAGATGCTTGTCTTTTTCACATTTGGTAATCGGTACACCTGCGCCTAGTAAAGATAACTAAATCAGTCATAGACGGGTTGACGTGTAAACCCTTATCAACGCACCATACCTACACAATATTTAAGGCATATTGCGTCGTTATGTCATATAAAACATTCAGATGTTTGCCCGATACCGTTAAATCTGTTATGATCATCAGCATTGTTCTGTGCAATGAAGCCAGACTACCAAAAGCCACAGCAGAAGTGAGAACTCACCTCCCTGAGGACAGCCATTAGCAACTACAACAGAAACTGTTACCCCATCCAGCTCAGCCTCCACAATGCGAGCCTTGAGCATGGATTCAATCCACCAACATATCATGACAAAGGTGTGATTAATATCATAATTGGTACAGGCATTATAGTAATCGTGGCAAACGAAGTACTATCAAACGCTCCCGCTATGAGTGATCTTTCAATCCTTAAGACAGGTTCATGTAGGCCGTTACCAACTCTGTAAGCATGTTGCATGTCCCTGAGTGTGGAGGTAATTAAGTGATGGTCTTTAAAAAATCTTTCGACGATTATTTCTAATGCTTTAAGAAAAGTAGAGGACAGACTAATAGGACGAAATGACTTTGGGTCCGTTTAATCAGAACTCCCAGAAAGTATAATCAGCACAGCCGTAGGATTAGCCGAACAACACTCTTGAACGAGGAAGGCACTAATATTGTTGCCAATTAAAATGCACACTCTAGTTTTACCGACAGAATTCTTCCAGAAGAAACTGCCATTATTGCAGTCCAAATCAGAGACGCGGCACCATCAAAAAGGTACGGTTCCTGAATTAGATAAATATCTGTATGCATTACAGAAAGCAAATTTAAAATTTTTAATTGGAAGATAGGTCAACCGCCATTCGGGACCGGGATGGAAACCTCTGTGTCAACATCGACGCAGTACTTGACGCCTGGAGTGGACACTTTACTGACCTGCTTGATGCGTCCATCATGCGTCACAGACTGTTGTTGAGCCACCTCTAATACAGACTGCGGAGATTTACACTGACGAGCCATCCCATGAGGAATTCACTAAAGCCATGCAGAGATTGAAACGAAACCGTTCACCTGGAGTGGACTGCATTAATTCGGAGCTCTTGATATTCGGAGGGGATACTTTGTGGAACTGTCTTTTCGAACTTATTCGATTAGTATGGCGAACCGAAGTTATGCCTGACGAATGGAAAGTGGCCGCGATATGCCCCATCTTCAAGAAGGGAGACCGCTTGAAGTGTGAGAATTATCGCGGTATAGCTATTAGATGAAAATCAATCGATACATTAAGGTATATTTATATACTGTATCGTTAATAAGATGAATCTGAATAACATGTAGATCGCATGGTCCAGTACCGGCGATAGATCTTTCAAATGTCTGCCCTATCAACTATTGATGGTAGTATCTAGGACTACCATGGTTGCAACGGGTAACGGGGAATCAGGGTTCGATTCCGGAGAGGGAGCCTGAGAAACGGCTACCACATCTAAGGAAGGCAGCAGGCGCGTAAATTACCCAATCCCAGCACGGGGAGGTAGTGACGAAAAATAACAATACAGGACTCAATCCGGGGCCCTGTAATTGGAATGAGTACACTTTAAATCCTTTAACAAGGAACAATTGGAGGGCAAGTCTGGTGCCAGCAGCCGCGGTAATTCCAGCTCCAATAGCGTATATTAAAGTTGTTGCGGTTAAAACGTTCGTAGCTGAACTTGTGTCAAGCACAGGTGGTACACCGTAACTGGGTTCGTACATCATCTTGATGCTATGACGTATTACTGTAGTGGTTTAAACGTAAGTTTATCCGCGTAAATTTTCTTAATTCTTTATAATTAAATTACAAATTAACCGAATTATCTAAAATTATTAATTTTTTCAATTAAAACTGCACTTTGAGCTTTATAAAATATTTTTCGAAATTAATTAATTTTATTTTCAAATTACGTCTTTCGATATTGGTCTGGATTTAACTCTTTACTGCCGAGGTAGCTGCACTAGGAGAGCAGATGGGCAGCCGCCTTTCACTGGTGTCAAACGAAGATTACCTGTCAGACTCCCGGGAGGAGGGGGCTGCCAGCATCTCGGAACCAAGTACCAGGGGAGGCGATACGCTCGACACCGGCGAATCGGGGAGGCCTTCCAACGCACCTGGTTTTTTAAGTGAATGCACGTTCCACGTGCCGATTCAAAATCTCGTGTCCGGGTATTTGAGGGGGGATCCGGTATCCATTGTTGATATTACAAACAATTGAGCTTTTTTTTTACGGATGCGAGTCATCCCCGCGATACAAACAGGCTCCTATACGATAAACAAAGGATACTGTGGTGGTATTCTTGGAAAACTTGTTCGTGCAATTTAGGTTTACGAGACATGTGAGTGCCCCCCCCCCACCACAGGAGTCGTCCAATGGTCCTACAACACTTCAGTAATAAATTACACAATATGTATAAATGAATCAATAAATTAGTTTAACTTCACAGGAAACTAGGTTTTACATTTTAAAATCAATAAAAATATTGAACCATATGTTGCTGTAACTAAAGCAAAAAAAAATTATAAAAATTCTAGATATGAAACGATAACAAATTTAATTAAACTTTTAAAGAATTCTCTTTATACTTTTCTAAGCTCTAAAATATTAAATTATGTCTTTGTCATGTTTTCGACACTGTCTTGTATCTATATGTATGTACCTATATACGTGTTACTAAATTAGACCTTTATACTTTTTTCCGGTGAAATGAGCTTACATCCGTCATATACTTTTCTTTCCCGGTACAAGTATAAAGGATCCAATTATGTATAACATTCTGGTGAGGTGCTTCTTAAATTAGAATTCGTTGCATAAAAGCGAATAAACGTCTCTGGCGCTTATAAAATTCATTGAATAATTAAAACTCTTGTTTTCATTTAAAAATACATAATTTTTTTTATGTAGTTCATGTCATTGCAGCATCTTTAATCCATTAAATTGAATAAAACTTTTCTTCCATTTAGCATATACTTTGAAAACTGGGTGTCCACTAACCAACTAATGTAATTAGAAAAAATAATATTTTGCTTTAAATTTTAATTTTATTTTATTCATTGATAAAAATGTTTTGGATACCAAAAGCAAACTGTAAAAAAAAAATATAGTTTTTGATTCAAAACTATTTTAGTTGGTTGGTTTTCGTATAATCGTACATAAAAATAATTTTATCTGGGTAGAGATGAGAAGCAGCAGCAGGAATTTGTTTTTTTTTTTGCTATAATTTATTGAATTTTCTTTTTGTCAAACCCCCCTCAAGAAAAAGGAAAAAAAATAAATAAACATTCTTTTGTGGATGAAAAGAAGAAGAAGCAGACAAACTATATAGCACAAAAAAATGCAAAAGTTTCTAAATTTGCATAAAAAATTACATTTATCCGGGGAATTCATTTATAAGTTATAAAGTTTTATTAAAACTAAAACACAAGAAAATCTGTTGTTATGTTATGTTAACGTAATACATATTTTGGCGCTATTTGGTTATGTAATAAATCATTTTACTACAGAATATGCATTGAATGACGGAATTTTGTGAGCCAATAAAAATACTGATATATGAACTCGGAAATGCATAATACGCGTGCCATACACTAAAATACGATCCAGCTGTTCAAATATATTTTTCTACAATTTGTTAGACAAAGAATAGCGTATTTCAAAACCGTGTGTAAATATTGTTCGAGTGTGTGTGTTTGTATAGTTAAAAATAACTTAAGAATGTTTTCGGTACGTCTCAGCTATTGAAGGAATGTGTTTAGTAGTATCAATTTTTTATATACATTTTGAATAGATAAACTAATGTTTAGGTTAAATTAAATTAAAGTTGGGCGGATAACTCCAGCACTCAATGTTACAAACGGGTACGCAGTATAATAGCCGGACATACACACTAAAAACACAGAACCGTGATTTTTTGCTCAAAACCGGAAATCGAACTCGAGACCCTCGAGGTTGGTATATTCTCTCCGAAATTAATAACCATAACAGAAACTTCTTGTAAGAGGGGACGCAAACGAGAGCAGGTAAAGATTAAACCAACCTAGATTTACAAAAACCTTCCTTTGCAAAGCATATGGATAAAACATTAAGGTACCATAAGCAATTTGTTGTACAATAAATCAAAAAAAGATATATTACGGGTTCCACAAACTGATCTCAAAAACATCTAGAGGACGAAGATAGTGTGCTTGAAAAACAAAAATAATTTAAATTCAATTTTTTCTTAATATTTAAAAGTGTAAAAAAATTGAGGTTCTGGAAATTGATTATCCTGAAAACCAGAAGCCTAAGAAACCGGGATATTTGAAAAAATTGTGACCAAAAAGAATCCTTCGATATACTTAAACATTAGAACCAAATATGCCGAAAAGACATCAGCGCAGCATAAATGTTAAAAAAAATCGATAAAGCACGGTTTAATCTTGACAGCGACAAATCATTACCATGTCCGCGTATTTTTAAAATATTTGACACCCTGTATCTTTTCTTAGGCTACAATAACAACAACAAAAATGGTTTTCCTTAAATCTTTCTTTTATTAACTACTAAACTTCTACAAACCGTTTGAAGTGAAAACTGTTACAAATCTTCAAAAATCAAACAATCGTAGAAGCAATATTGGATGGAAACGCTGTGGTGTCAGCCAAAACTTATATCTACAATAGGGTTATTATAAGGCCCACTCCCATATAAGGTAATCTACAAACATGTTGTTCAATAAATAAACATTTTGATTTGAGACACTAAAACCATTGGCACGAATATTAAAATATTCAGAAAAACAACATCACTAAAGCAACCATTAGGACTATCACGCTCGAGGGTAAATGAAAACAGTACATCACAAATTTTGTAAAATGCAGATAACGCGGAATTCTAATTAAAAAAATTCGAATTATAATTTCCCAAATTTCACTAAAATTATTCATTGTACTCGAAATTTGATTTAAAATTTCATCTAATTTCTAAAATTATTTAGAAAAAACAAATTTTTTTTTTAAATAAAAATAAAATTAACAAGAAGTGACACTTTCTGGATTCTATTAGTTTAAAATTCTAATACAAAATCTAAAAAATTTAAGACTATAAAACATACTTTTCAGCAACATTTTTAAGAATTTAAGAAAACAAATTTCCTATTTCGAAATTAAAATTTACATTATTTGATGTAAAATATTTAATCGAATAAAAAACATAAAAGATTATGTTTTATTGTAAAATCGTAATTTCTGGAAATATATAAATGGACCTTTTATTTAAAAATCTAACATTACTGTATTTGTAAATTTTAAAATTCAATCAGATTATTTGAAAAAATTACTAAAATTAAGATTTTATTGTACTGAATTTTGGTATGGAATTTAGGGTCGATGAATTCTGAAAATATACAAAATTTCAATTTATTTTTAATATAAAATTAATGATTCCGTAGCTTTATAATTAAGTATAACCTTAGCCACTGATATCTCAGAAATTTATATTTGAAATCGAACAGTTTTAGAATTTTAGAAAATTTCAGTTTGGAATATTAAGAATTTAGAATTTGGATTCCGTAATTTTTAGAATTGAAATTTGAAAAGATCATTAAAATTCGAGAATCGGGTCAATTCTGAAATATACAAAATTTTAAGTTTTCCTTAAAAATTTAAAATAAATCTTTAAGAATATAGTAAAATCACATAAAATTCGGGCTGGAATTTTAAAGAATTTTGAGCTGGTAAAGTAAATTTTTTTTAATGTTTTCACGAAGGGTTGGATTTGTGGATGGGCTTCTAAGGCATCAGAGGAATATCTGAATTGAATTGGTATATTAAGAGGGGTTCGTTCCTGCAGGATTTATGAGTAAAATGAAGATACGAGCTCTCATGTGTGTGAGAGGCTAATGCTCGTTTCATCTCTTTGAGATAACTGAGGTTTGCTAGAATATAAAATATCCATAGGAAACCCCACACCATAATATTATTTATTCCGTCATATTTAAGTTTGGAATATCTCTCCAAATGATGTGAAATTGCGATGTCCTGGAATTTAAATTAGAAGTTTTGAGCAAAATTAACTTACATCAAAAGTGCAATTTTCTAAAATAGACTAAATAGTTCCAAAAATGAAATTTTAATTTTCTAAACTTCCATTAAAAATTGATTTCGAAATTTGATATAAAATATCATTTAAGTTCTAAAAAAAATTTAAAAATTTTAAAAAAATGAAAAAATTACATCTGTTAAAATTAGGAATTGTCGTCTGGAATTATCATTTTTTAAAAAAAATTAACAATCAGTTTAAAAATCTAAACTCGAATTGGGAAATCATAAAATTTTAGATTAATATAAAACTTATTCTTAAATTTGGATATCCCAAATCTAAGATTTTCAATTTTCGAAATTCAAATTTTTTTGTTTATTTTTTTAAAATTACAAAAATTCAAAATTTATTGAAACCGAATTCCTAACAATTCCACAATAAATATAAATGAAAATTTTATTGTTAAATTTAAAATTAATCCTTCTGTGATTTTTAAAATTAAATTAGAATTAAAATTTGAAAAATCATTCTAATCTAAATTTTATTGTCCTGAATTTTTGGAACTAAATTAGAATCGATAAATTCTGAATATATACGAAATTTGACTAAGTTTTTTAAATTTATAATTTTATGTTTGTAACCTGATGATGTTTATGTCTGGAATTTTATGAAATTAGAATGAAAATTTGAAAAAAAAAATTAATTTAGATTTTAAGTGAATTATTGTATCGTTCGGAAAATATAACAAATTGGAAATTTTTACTTTAAAATTAATTTTAGAAAATAGAATCAATGAAATTCGATATATTTTGAAAATGTATACTTTCACATCTGAATTTTTACGAATTCTTTTAGAATCTAAATATTTTAAATTTAAGTTTAGGATTTAAAAATGTTAGTTACAATAGAAATTTGAAAGTCATTCCTCTGACTTAGAACCAATAAATTTTGAATATATACGAAATTTGAAATTTTTATTTTTTTTTAGTGAATTGAATTGTATTAAATTAAGCATCGCTTATTTTGGAAATTTGACATTTTACTTATTTTAAAATTATGGTTTCCGAAATATTAGAATATAGAATCAAAGAAATTAGTTATATTTTGAAAATTTATACTTTTACATCTGAAATTTTAGAAATTATTTTAGAATCTGGAAATTTTAAATTAAAGCTTAGGAATTAAAAATATTGGTTCTATCATTTAAAAAAATCATGAAAATACATAGCCGAAATTTTATACTGCAATTTAAGAACATAGAATCACTTAAATTTCCAATTCCTTTTACATTAAATTTTTTTTTTTTTAAATTTAAAATCAACAGCTTCTAAAATTGCAGGGTATACATATGTATAGATAATCACTGAAATCCCAGAAATTTAAATTCCAATAATTTTATATCTAACATTTTAAAAATTTTGAGTTTGGAATTTGAATTTTTTTAAATTAAATTTAAGAATTTTTAGAATATTAGAATTAAAGTCATGAAAATCAGATTTTCTTTATAAATTTAAAATTAATACCTGAGGGATTTAGAATATAAAATCATTGAAATTTTTTAAATTTATATTTAATTTTATGTGTAGAATTTAAAAAATTTTATGTTTAGAATATGTACATTTTATGTATAAATTAAAGAACTAAAAATGTTGATTCTGTAATTTATAAAACTTAAGAAGTAGACTTTGAAAAAATTATAAAATTTAGATTTTATTGTTCTGAATTTTTGAATGTTATTTATTAATTTATCGATAAATTCTGAAAATATGCAAAAAAAAAATTATGTTTTTTAAGTTTAAAACTAATGCTGCTGGAATTTGAGAATAAAATTTAAAGTAAGAAGGTTATTCTATAACCTTAAAAGTTAGATTTTATTATACCGATTTTTTGTATGAAATTGAGATTCGACATTCTGAAAGTAGTTTTTAGAATATTAGAATTAAAATTTTAAAAAATTATAATTTAATTTATTGTTAATATTACTTATTGTTTATTGATTTTTTGTATAGAATGAAGGATTTAGACATTCTGAAAATACACGAAATTTATATTTTTTGGTTAAATTTAAAATAACGCTTCTCGAATTATAGAAAATGGAATTATTGAGATTTAAAAATATAATTTTAGGTCTGAAAATTTAAGATTTTTGAGTTTGGAATCTGATTTTTTTAAATTTATATGTAGGAATTCAAAATGTTGATTGTACAATTTTAATGTAGGAATTTAAATATAAAAATAAAATAAAAATTTAAATTTGATTGCAGTGAATTTTTGTATTGAAATTAGAACCGATAAATTCTGTAATATGATGTTTGACAATTCTTCTTGAATTTAGAAATTAGACCTTCCGAAATTTTAGAATATATGTATAACCACTGAAATATCATTTGAAATCTTATAATTGTATGTCTGAAATTTTAAAAATTTGATATTCAAATATAAATTAAATTTAAATTTATTTATTTATTTATTTATTAAATCAAGGAACTAAGGAACTAAGAATTTTGTTTCTGTAAGTTTAAAAATTTAATTAATTAACGATTCTAATTATATTTAAATTTGGATCAATCATTTAAATTTAGATTTTATTGTACTAATTTTTTGTATGGAATTAAGAATCGATAAATTTTAAAAACAGAAGAAATCTGAAATAAAATTTATTTTAAAACATAAAACTTCCGCAATGTTAGATATTTCAGAAATTTACTCGTATATTTGAAACCTTATAGTTTTTGGTCTGGAATTTTAAACCATTTTGGGTTTCAAATCTGATTTTTTTAAATTTAAGTTTGTTAATTTAATTTAGAAAATTGAATTGAATTTTTCAAAAATCATTAATATTATTGCATTGAATTAAGAATTGATCACTTCGGAAAATAACCGAAAATTAATTTTTTTTTAACGCTTTTACTTCCAAAAATATAAAATTTTGATTCTGTAATTTTTAGAATTAAAATTCGATCAATTCTGAAAATATACGAATTTTGAAGTTTTATTTAAAAATTTAAAACTAAATTATTTAGAATATAAAATCAGGTGAAATTCTGGAATTTTAAAGAATTTTAAATTGGAATCTGAATTTCTATTTAGGCATTAAGAATTGTATTTATTAACCAGTATTTATTAACCAGTATTGAGATATACTAAATTTGAATTTTTATTTCTAATTTAAAATTAATCATTGATCATAAATTTAAATTTAAAATATTGTAATTTACGATTGGAATTTTAAAAATTTTTAGTTTAGAAACTGAATTTTTTTAATTTAAATTTAAGAAACTAATAAAATTTGAAAAAATCATTAAAATCCGAGAATCAGTTTTTTTTAACAATTTAAAATGAATGCATCAGAGTTTTAGAATATAAAATCACAGACATTTTTAAAATTTATAATAGAAAATAATTGCATGTGTAGAATTTATAGAAGTTTATATTTTGAATATGAACATTTTATAATTAAATTTTGATTCTGTAATTTGTAGAACTTTATAATAAGACTTTGAAAAAATTATCAAAATTATGATTTTATTGTAATGAATTTTTGAATGTAATTTAGAATCGACAAATTTTGAAAATATATGAATTTTAAATTTTTTTTTTTAATTTTCTTAAAGCTACTGGAATTTATGAATAAAATTTAAAGTAAGAAGGTCAATTTATAATTTATAGAGTATTGGATTTATTATTTGAAAAAATTATTAAAAGTTACATTTTATTGTACTGAATTTTTGTATGGAATTGAGATCGATGGATTCTAAAAAATAACCGTTTTTTAAAATTAATATTAATGCTTTCGAAATGTTAGAATACATGTATGTATTAATTTTTTGTCTGGAATATAAAAAATATTGAGTTTGGACCCTAAATTTTTAGAAATTAAGAATTTTGAATTTGAAGTTTTGAGAATATTAGAATTAAATTTAAAAAGTTATTATTTAATTTATTATACTGAATTTTTGTATGAAATTTAGGATTTATGAATTCTGAAAATATTCGAAATTTGACATTTTTATTTTAAATTTTAAATTAATACTTCCATAATTTTAAAAAATAGAATTACTATTTTTAAAATAAACTGTTTTAAGAATTTTAAGTTTGAAATTTGATTTTTTTCTTAATTTAAAATTAAGAATTATAAAATTCAAAACATTGAAATTTTAAAAATTTTGGAATTAAGAATTTTCATTTTTAGTATTCAATTAATTTAACGATTATATGTTTATATACTGTACTTCTAATAACCCATAAAATTTAAATTATTATTCAAAATTTAAAATTAATTTTTCGAAATTTTGTAATATAGTATCACAGAAATTTAGCAACCGTATGTCTATAGAATTTTTATATTGGAAACCGAATTTTTTAAGGTTAAATTTAGAAATTCAAAGTTTTTATTCTGTAATTTTTAGAATTGAAATTAAAATTCAAGAATCGGGGCAGTTCTGAAAATATACAAAATTTGAAGAGATCCTTAAAAATTTTAAATTAATGCTTTATTTTAGAATAAAAAAATCATCCAAATTACTGTATGAAATTTTAAAGAATTTTGAGTTTGGGAATCTGAATTATTTTAAATTTAAATTTAGGAGCTTAAAATTTTGGTTCTGTAATTTTTAGAATTCTACTAAATTTGAGGTGGTTTCTAAACTATTTCAAAATACGGATGTGTTCGTTGTGCTTTCGAACCGGTATTAAACCATTGACAGATATATTTTTTTTCGCCCAAGATCGTATTATTATTTATATTGTTTTCAAGAGATGTTGTCATTTCTGTTTTCAAAATCGCACAGGTCATTATTATTTTTAACTTTAACTCTACATATAAGTCCCAACTCATTATCTTTGTATTCGATCGTAATTTAGAAAACCCAATTAATTTTTCTTCACTAAGGCAATTTTAGTAAAAATTGGCCGCCGCCAATTTATTAAACGAATAATGTAATTGAAAATCATGTCAGTGACGGCGGATACATTTGAAATGAATTGCCAAATTAAAATATACAAGTATAGGGGTTCCATTTCAGATTGATACCACGAATTATTTAGAAAATTATATCGAGGGGCGAAAAATTAAAAGCAACAACGAAGGAACATAAAATTTATAAAAAAAAATTGGAAAAGTTTTATTTAACCCCGTAGCGTTATTATTTTTGAACTACTGAACTGTACCGATTTCATTATACGTAAAAACATAAATATTTGAATAATTGTGATAAACTATAAAATTCCATAACTTTGTTTTTCCGAGTTCCATTAGAGTTCACCCCCATAAAAACAAAGGAATTCCTTTAGTGAAATAACATAAAACTAACTAATACAGGATAAATAAAATATATTCTACCATAGCACAAATTCTTGTAGAAGACACATGCTGCTAGGATATTTTGCCAATAATTTATGATATGAAAGTCTTTTGTGTTATATCCGCAATAGCCGACAAACTTGTTCAACTTTATTAAAATATACCTTTGCTGTTTTTAAGGAGAATATACCCACCCCATCTCGCCCTATATATATATTATCGTTCACAGATTGTAAAAGTTGTTAAATTTTATGATTGAATTTAAGAAGCTATATGCATACATAAATTTAGATTGCTATATACGCCAGAGTAAGACGTAATATTTTATTACTCATCATTTTGAGAAATTGCATGAAATCATTTTATGTTTTTATTGCATTTAAGCGTTTATTATTACATCATAACCATTTTATATATAATGATATCTTCAAGGAATTGAAAAGTATAATTATGTCGATTGAAAAGTGTGTGAAAAACTTATACATAAAACTACATAATAGTTGAGAAAATAACATACACAACAACAACAACATATCATATTTGGTTTACCGGCTAGACATTTTGTAAATATTTCCCAACCACGCAGAGATAAAAAAAAGTATTTATCGTTTAACATTAAGATATGATCCGCATACACTTCATAAATTCTTAAGTGTAATCTGATAGCCCTAAGATACATTTTTTTTAGTATATACAAGAAACAACAAAATTACTGAGTATTCAATCAAGCGACACACAGAGCTTTAATTGCTTTATTTATTTAACGACACAAAACTTTAAATGCTTTCAAAATAAAACTTGAAAGCACGACAAAAGAACAAACTTGTCAATAGAATTAAATAAGCTCTCGGTGGAATTTTTAGATACCGACCCCTGGTGTAGACCTTATAAAATGGTTATGAAAAAGATTAAGGGTGCATATGTACCAAGCCCATCGTGCCCACGAGTGCTGAAAAATATAGTAACGTCACTGTTTCCACAACAACCAGGTTAATGTCGAAACAAGGGGAGGCGGAGAAATATTCCCATTAATTACAATGGAGGAGGTGCTTAAAGCATGTAGCAAATTGAAGAATAACAAAGCTCCGGGGCCTGATAAAATTCCCAATATTGCCATTAAATCGGCGGTCCACTCATACCCAGAGTTGTTTGTAAACTTATTCAACTCATGCATGGAGGAAGGAGTATTTCCAGAGCAATGGAAGTTACAACGGTTGGTACTATTGCCTAGAGCGAAGAAGGCGCTCGATGATCCATCTTCCTACCGACCAATCGCTTGCTAGATAATGCAGGTAAATTATTAGAGAGGATTATATGTGAGAGACTACAGGAGGCCATTAAAAACAAAGGGGTCCGTAAAGCTCGCTCTACCATTGAAGCGATTAAACTCGTAGTGGATACGGCGCGAGAGGCAATATCTGATGATAAATGGAAAGGAGGTTCTAAAAAGTACTGTGCGGTAGTTACACTAGATGTGAAAAATGCATTTAACTCGGCGAGTAGGGATTGCGTATTAAATGCGCTAATCAATAAAGAGGTCCTCTGTATTTACTTAAAATGGTGCCTAATTATTTTAGGCAACGAGTTTTGAAGTATGAAACTGATGAAAGTACTAAATACCATTACATTTCTGAAGGTGTACCACAGGGGTCTATGCTGGCACCCACATTGTGGAATGCCATGTACGATAATATTTTTAGACTTCCGATACCAGAAGAAGCCATGGTATAAGAATAATTCAGGGTTGGTTATCATCTGTGGGTTTACAGTTGGCGGAGCACAAAACAGAAGCAGTGCTAATCACCAGTAGGAAAAAATTGGAATTCATGACGGTGGAAGTTGGTGGTCAACTGATTCAGTCAAAACAATCTATTAATTATCTGGGAGTAATAATTGATGCTAGAATATCCTTTAAATCGAATTTGGATACAGCTGGGAAAAAAGCTGGAAAAGTGAACGGGGCGTTAATGCGAATTATGCCAAACGCAGGGGGGGGGGGGGACCGCCAGAGCCGTAAACTGTTACTGAGTAGTGTGGTGACGTCTATTTTGATGTATGGAGCACCAATCTGGGCCAGTGTTATGGAGAGAAGTACATACAAGCAACCGGTGGCATCTGTTTATAGGTTAAGCGCTTTGAGGGTGGTTAGTGCATTTAGAACGGTATCGGATTAAGCCGTGTGTCTACTGGCTGGTATGTCTCCAGTTGACTTATTGGCTAAGGAGCGTGAAAGAATATATTCTCGCCGTGCAAATGGGGATAACAGAGGAAATCGTATTGTGGCTCGCGCAGAGACTGTTAACATGTGGCAGCAGCGTTGGGACAGCTCGGGAAAAGGTCGGTGGACACATCGGTTAGTCCCTTCGGTAGTTAAATGGCTAGATAGGAAACATGGAGAGATTGACTTCTATTTATGCCAATTTCTGACGGGGCATGGTTGTTTTCGCGCTTATTTACATAAATTTAAGCAAGATGATTCCTCTTATTGCCCAATGTGCGAAGGAAAGCTAGAGAACGTCGAGCATGTATTTTTTGACTGCCCGCGCTTCGAAGAAGAAAGATTGGAACTATATAGGTCTGTGGGAAATGACCTATCACCGTTAGCAGCTGTGGATTATATGCTGCAGTCCGAAGAAATTTGGGAGGTGGTGTGTAAAATGAGTGCAAGGATTATTAAGAAACTGAGAAGTCTAGAAAAAAATAGACAAAGACAACAAAGTTAGATGGCAGCTAAGGCTGAGCCTGTTCTCGCGAAGTAATACATAACAGTAGTTCCACGAGACAACTAAAGGCATAAGAATTTGTGGGTTAAGGTTTAGTCGGTAGGAATCCGACACTCTTGCATGTTTATGGATTAGCTGCACATGTGAGGTCTTATGAACATTCCCCCCTCCACCACAAAAAAACACACCCACACACACACACACACAAACACACACACAAACGAGATTAATTTGGGAAATAGGTTTTCGTGTTGTTGTGAAAATAATTTGTTTTCAAATTTTATTGGAGGTTGACAGTCGACAAAATACTTTCAAGGTTTCCGGATTGAATATGCGGGTTGTATCTCGTATAATGTACGAATAAATTATTTATTACAAACGAGTCTTGATTAGAGGGTCACCCCCGAGAATTCTCGGGCTGGAATTCCCGGGAATTTGGTTCGTTTTCTAATTCCCGTTTCCCTAGATATTTTTTGTATTTCACGGGAATTGGTTTAGAGGTAAGTTTCGTGAAACAACTATAATAGTCAAGAGATGTAATGAGAAAACCAAAAAATAATAATTTTTTATGCATTTAACTTATTTCGAGTTAAAGTTCGACGAAAATCATTGCAAATACAGAATCTAGAAACATTTCAAAAAGATGGATATGGAGAAAATGCTAAATGTCTGCTATGCCCAAATACATTTTAAATTTGCAAAAGATCTTCTATTCTTCTACAATCGGATTAAGACGGCATCTAGAAAGTGTACACAACATCAATCCAGACAAACGTAAAGACGACTGTAATATTGCAGGCTGTAGTAGTATCTTGGAATTCCCAACTTACACGCCAATCCATGTCGGAAATTATTGCAAGATTTGCTGCTGCTGATTTTTTGATTCACGGCATTTGTAAAAGTGGGTTTATTGGTCAATCATTAAGTGCTTGGCACTATAATTTTCTGAGGGGTAAGCATTCAAGAAAATAATTGAAACCATAACTTTAGATGAATGGACGAGTGTAAAATATCGACGATACCTAAATGTGATTGCACATTTTACGTGCTACAGTGTTGGGATTAATCAGAATACTTGGAAGCTGTACAGCTGCAAAAACTATTGAGCTTCTAGATGCGAATCTCCATGATTTTGGGTTTAGTCCAACAGATGTCATGACAACCAGAGGAATACCTTAATAAAGATTGTCGCAAGCCGATGACCATGACATGAATCCGAATGATATCATTGTTGAACAAACACATCAAGCCAAAATGCCCATTCGTTGTGACTTGAGCGCCAGTGCGAAACACTATTTTGGAACATCATGTAAAACAGAAATATGGAAAAGAGTTGAATTTGCTCTTTGGATTGCAAAACCAGATGGAATAGTATGAACGCAATGCTAGAACGTGATGTAAACTTGCTCACTGCGGTTGCTATTCTAAAATGTTTGTTGTAGTCGCTGAAATCGAATAAAAACGAAATTTCAAATGAACTTTTTGATGCTTTATTAGCGCGAATCAAAGAGCGTTGTAATATTATGTATTGTAGACAATACATCGGCATCGGGCTCAGGTTACACAGCAAATAAGTGTTTGGAGATAGCAGCAGAAGATGAAGTTAAATGCTGGCCGAAACGTTTACAACTTCGATGATGTCTATAAGCTAGCCTCTTCTCACGTTCTCCAAAAGAGTACTCTACAAACAGAAATTTAAATTTACTAAGCTACCGGTAACACAACAACAAATATAAAGAAACTGTTAGATGCGTTGTTCACTATTCAGCAAACATCTATAGAAAGTGAACGGGCGCTTTCATTGTCATGAAATTTTTGTACTAAAAAACGATCGTGGCTTTCAAAATAGGATCGCCCCTGAAACGCTCTTGTGTTCTTAAAAAATTTTAGAGTATAGACAGTTAACAAGAATAAAAAAACATTTAATAATTTTTCATTAAAAATTACATTGGACATTATACATCCCGGGGAATTCACTGCGGTTTAGTCAAAGATTTTTTATTTCTTAATACTTTAACCGATTTTTGAGATCACCAAATTCTCTGCTTAAACTGAATTGAGCTAATCTTAAAATTCTCTATGCTATATAGTTTAAACGAAAATCGTCCATTAACATATCACCCTCTCCTTCATGTACCAATATCTCCACAGGAAAAATTCAGCGGTGTTAAATCGCATTACCTTTGCAACCATTTGGCGATGTCATGAAACTCGTATTGTAAGGCTTGAAAAATATTTGATTATTTGTATTTTTCAAATTTTCATTAGCACTTCAACTACTTCCTCTACTTCCTTCGACTCCAAAAGTCAGCTTGATGTGGTTTTCACAAATTTTGCGAAGGCATTTGATTCACTACAGTTTAAGCTACTCTTTGTCAAACTATAGATAAATGTGAAGTGAGTAAATTATTTTTGAATTGGATTGAATCGTATCTGCGTTGAAGTTCATTCTGAAGTACCTCAGAGCTCTCACCTCAGACCTGTGTTTTCTAATATCTTGAAATACTCAATGCAATTGCTTCTTTGGTCCAATTCTGTGACTGTGAATTATATGCTTTAAAATAATGTTGAGTTGCTGTATAAATGGTCTATTGCGAATAAATTACACTTAAATCTGGATAAGTGCAAGCTTTGTCAAGGAAAAAGCAGTTATTCTTAGCAGTTAGGAACGAGTTATAACATTTAAAGAAACGTCGTATTACAAAGGATTTTCGTGATCCACAGTCAATTAAAACTTTGCATTGTTCTATTGTCCGGTGTAATTTGGAATATGCCTCGATGATTTGGAATCCTGCTTAAAATATTTATATCGATAGAATTGAATGGATAAGCAGAAGCAATTCATTATTTACTAGGTCATTTGATTTAAACCATCCAATGCGGCTGAATAAAAAGAATTTGCCATTCTATCTATAAAAACCACTGTAAAATTGCAAATTTGGACCCATTACTTGAAAGGCGTAGATGTGCTGCTTCAACATTTATCGCTGACATACTAAACAATTCTATTCATTTCCGTGAACTACGTGCAAAGATGAATTTTAATTATTTGCGTCGACGTTTAAATCTAATTATGCATATAATGTGAAAATATTACTGAACAATTACTTCCGCATCCGACATGTGCACCAAATGCCTAGAAAAATTACTTCCTCAGTCGATATGATATGTAGCAGTTTCTTAGCCCATCTGGCTCTATAAACCAACCGTAAGCTTCGAAACAAGTTTGTCTTGTTATATAGCACGATCGCGAAATTTTATTTCCAAACGATCGTGATCATAATCCGCGCTTCTTGCTTCCGAACAACGTGCTCGCCAGACCTATAAAATTAAAATGGACAAATGTAAAACTAGGTCCTCGAGGTATTTATGTTCCCATACCGAGTGTTGGGTTGTTGGGTCCTCACACTACAGAATTAGATTTGGTTAGAATTATGATATTCTGGTGATTACACGGTCGTTGCTCGAACATTTGGAGTATATATTCGCAATCTATTTCGATGTCTGACAGATTTCAACTACATTCTTCAAATCACCAATTATTTAAACGACTGGCTATAACCAATTTTCTACCACCAACATCTACGAGTAGACAGCAAGTGGAGAGAGCAGTTTTTTGGTATGGTATATTCCTAGCCACCAACTATACTTTTGACGGGGAAGTAAGTCAAGCGACTATGGGTATGGGTCTAACCAAAGCTTCTCTAATTCGCTTAAGCTTGCATAATTCCAGAAAATCACAGAAGCTTCCAACAGTACTTTCGGAGCAGTTTTGGAAAAGGCGTAGAAAAATAGATGAGAACTGATTATTCTTCACAAAAAAAAGTAGGGATTACACGTTGGAATCGCATTACCGGTATCTCAATAATGTCATGTACACAAGCAATACCCTGTAACAACACATCACTTCGCCCCATCAATTGACAATGAATTTTTTTAAACAAAAATCAAATACGATGTCTCGGCATTTCATAAGAATATTTGAAAAAAAAAAGAATATTAGAAAAGTGGATATGAGCTACTAAACAGTACATAGAACAACATCTGTGTTGATTTTTGGATAAAGTTCTGGCCAATACTGGAACAGAACTATAATATTTTTTAATCGATCGGCCTAGTTCCCTGCCTGTTGGCCAATTACAGAACTTTATCCAAAAAAAATTCTTGTAATCTCAATTACATCCAACTTTCCGAGTTCCACGAAAAACAATTTTTGAATCTATTAGCTATTGTGTTTGTTTCATGAAAACCGGACAAGAATTTTTCAAATTAATAAAAGGTTACAGACAGACGGTTTAGTTTTGCTAACTGGAAATGCGGAAACCGTGCAGCACCTCTACTATACCCCTACAGAAATCATAATGAATTTCGCAGTTTACTTAATTTTACAGGAAACCATGCGGCAATGCATTCATATGCTGTAACGCGTTCCCATGCGACAACGCATTCACATGCGGCAACGCATTCACATGGGTGCTACCGGGTTCGAATCTCAGAGACAGGATGCAAAAGGGATTCTTAATCATTTATTTCGATCAGAATAATGACGAGAACCTCTATGAGCCTCTTTGAGACTGCAGAATCCAGGGGCCAATCCATCGTTCATGTCAGTTTTAAAAAAAGAAAGTTTCAAAGGAGGTACGAGTACACCAGTTTATTTCGGATTACAAAACCGTCCTACAGTTCACAGATAGCTTGGTAGTGATAATTGAGCACGAGCGAAATATATTGATTCTGCACATCTCCACTGAGAAAAAAACGTATTCGATCTAAGCAAAAAATGTATAGGAAATGGAATTACAGGAAGTCTTTCTAAAATATAGAAATATAACGAAATGAGGAGCTCATCCTAGTGTGGCCGATATGCTAGGAGTAGCCGTAACATCTTAATATTTTTAGAAAAAAAATAAGTTTGATTTGAAATGTGAAAACGAAGAGCTGATTGGCATACTAGACAGGTTATGAATGAAAGGAAAATGAAAATAGTAATGCGATGAGTCTTTAAAGGGTGGAAAAAACTTACTTCAAATGTTTCAGGTGAATCAATGGGGGAAGCGAGAGAATGAATACAATTTTAATAAACGGAAGTTTGCCAAAGTTTCATTAAATTTTATAGTTGATTTCAAAATTTTAAATGTTTATCGAGTTTTTAATTTCTAAAGCAATTCCATTCGGATTTTTAACATTCTGGCCCGAACTACAAAATTTTAATTTTTAAAATCTAATGTCCCAATTCAATTTAAAAATCAAAATTCTTCAAGGGAACCAAAAAAAAATGTTGCTTATCTTACTTCCTTGCTTTGGTCTCGGGTTTGATTTCGGTTGTGGCCAAAAAACTACGTTTTTAATGTGGAAGTGTATAAGTGTTTCCCCGATCCAAACATCAAAGCCTTAACCACGTGCTATATTTGCTTGGTTAAAGCAAAGGATATTAAAAGCGGCTGGCAGCAGGAAATCGTTCTTTGTATCATCTCAGGCCAATGCTAAACTCTAAACGCCGTGAAGCTGAAGCTTTACAATGCGTTGATCCGGCCCGTTGTTATGTACGGATGTGACAGTTTGGCGCAGACGAATGAATTGTGCAGCGTTCTCTGAAAAGACAGCTAACATAGACGCAGAGGTCGTTGCTTGACTACAATGGCTTCACGGTGTAGAAAACGAATTGGCTTCTTGTCTAGGACAGTATATAGACCAAGCTCGCAGAATCGAAACCGCCAGAGATACATTGTTGGTACAGTAAAGGGGCCAGTTAAAATCTGGCCTTACAAAAATGGCTTTTAAAAACTGTTTAGAACAACAATGGAGTTCTCAAATGTTTAACAATGGAGTTCATATTTGTAGAAAATCTAGCCACAGTATTAGTTTTTTTAAATTGAAAACTAAAAAAATTAATTACGTAAGCATGACATTAAAAAATATTTATAAGCTATCAATGATTTTTTGTCTAAACATAAAACATTGCACTTAAATTTAAAAATTTGATTGATATTTGAAGGAAATTGGTCAATGACATGTAATTGTAGGGATGTCTACGCAAATGTGAGTATGCCATCATGATGTATGGGCATTAATGAATATTTGTGCCAGTCGGAATATTAACGCGAACACTTGATTTTTCAAAAAGTGTGAGTGGATTTTTGATGGCCAATCACAGATAATCGTAGAGATGTCTACGCAAATATGAGTTATGCCATCACAGTTTTTATCTCTTAGTAGTGTCACTATAAATATGTCTCAAAAAAAATTTAGGAGAAACTGCACTTCAACATATTATAATCCTGATTGAAATGGCTGTATTCAGATTATTAAGACAAATTTGAAGCAGTGAAAAGAGTCTTCATCAAATTCATCAAATACTACTGATACTCGTTCTACTGCCGCAGTTAGGTAAACACAAGCATATTTCGAGCAACTTCACTTCATTGTTTCTCCTGCTATAAGCGATTTCGTGAAATTGTTTAATTGATTTCTCAAAAGAATGCCGAATTGTAGGATTAGATTGCTCTAACTCTGTTAAAATATTTTTCTTGAAACCAATGGTATGTAGATAGTTATCGACTGAACATTACAACCTTTAACTCCTTTAACTAGTTTGAAATTTCGTATGCCTCAACAGATGACAAATGTTTATCGAATAATTTATAAATACGTTCAATCGCGTGCAATTAATGCCAACCATTTGGTTTTCGAGAACCCTATAGTAATTTGGAATATTCAACACTAGCGTCTTAACAAAACAACTTAAGGTTTTCAGTCCTAATTGTAATTCGTTTAAAATACAGGCACAGTTGTATTAGGGTACCTTCAATAGAAACGGGTAATGTCCTAGCCCAAAAATATTTGTATCCATACTTGTTTTTAATTTGGTAAATACATTAACCTCACCTCGTCTTTTTAAACCTCTAAAGTTGATATTCTTATTGTCAGTAATTACGGTCACAACTTTTTGACATATGTCATGTTCGCGTAATACTTCCATTATGTTATTATTTATAATTTATAATATCTGATGTCTCACCCGGAAGGGCTTTCAGAATTTTTGTCTTAATACCGACATCTGCATCAAAGTACTGAATCATCAGCGGAAACAATTTAGTAACATTATGGTTCGAAGCATTACTCATTATTATTATAACAGTGTATCAAAGGCCATTACTGAGTCATCAATAAGGCTCCACCGGTGTCGATCCTGCTAAGCGTGGTCTTCATACTGTCTTAGACAATCTATAGAAGTCGAGTTGTTCTCCACACTGTGAAGCCATCATCGCTTGCAACGACCTCCATATCCACCATATGGTGGCTTTCCTCTTAGAGGTCGCTGCACAATTCATCAGAGATCTGATCTAGACATTGTACAGAGCTCGGTATGCATCATCTGCTTCGCGTTTTGGGCCGTAAATCACACGCATAATTCTTCTCTCAAATGTAAGGAACCATCTCTCGTAGTCATCCGTCGGCGCCCAACAAAACAAAATTAATTATTTTGGTTTATAATTTGATTCCGAAGAATCAGATTTATCTGAGTTTTGAATGGACAATAAGACACCGTTTTAAAAATGATTGGAATGCTCACCGTTTTAAAAGTAATTGTATTGCCATGGGCTCGCACTCTAGGTATTTTGAACCTATTTCGTTCGGTCCAAATTGAAACCAAATCAATGAACAGACTCTTTTTATATTGGTATCTTGGTAAGACTGCCAGATATTCACGTGAGTAAAAAAGTTGTTGGTGTTTTTTGTATCCAGAAAAGGGCAGACAAAAACAGTTTACACAAGCTAAATTTAAAAAACATTTTAACATTAACACACATACAGAACTTTGCAGAGCCACGATGAGGCCTACATTTAGTACTGAAGATTTTGGAAGGTTCCAAAAAATTACTTAATTTTAACGAAATCCAGAAAAACTAGAATTTCTCGGTTTCCAATAATGTTATTATAAAAAAATAAAATTTCAAGGTCTCCAAAATTGCGACGGAGTTACTTTGAAGATCGACTGAATTTTTATGGTTCTCAACTCGTATTCCTCTCTGAATTGCCAATACTTTTCCGCACAGCAAAATAAAAAATTGTTCGAATTTAATCAAATGCTCAAATTAAACCAATAACTTTCTTTTTTTTTTTGTTGCCGTGGGTTGCCTACACTTATTTCAGGACTAGGAAATGGAAATTGATTCAAATAATCGAATTTCTCCCAATTTCGAAGTGGCCCGAATAAGCGCATAAAGTTCAACTTAGTCCAAAAAATTTCCATTATCTGGGTTTTCAATATGAACACTTCAAAAAGTGAAAGTTCTTTGGAGTTCGAGGCCCTCCAGAACCGAATCCCCTATTCGGTTCAGAATATAAATTTATTGTGTTTGTATATAATTTCTTTAGTAATCCTTAATGGTTCTTATGAGATTTGTACTCCTTGATTATATGCCCAAATATTACGACTCGTTTTATGTACTGGTTTAAATATTTATCCAATTTTACGGTTAGAAAACTCAAGAACCCATTCCAGAGTTGCGTGTTGTAGAAATTTATTTTTGTTTTATAGTTTTGGGGACATATTTTTCAAAAGTAATACTTAGTATTTTTTAGTAGTAGAGTGGTTTAGTTTTCAAATGATTTAAAAAAGAACAGAAAAGAATATTATTTACGGGAAGAACACATTGTTCCAAAGAAGGACAGAGCCCCCATTTATGACTACAATATGTATCGTTGTTCGATATAAAAATGATATACAAAACAAAAATGGATTGGTATTCCTGAATTCAATCGACTCAAATATTTTTACACTGTCATAGAATACCTTTGGCCAATTCATTTTGAACGGTTATGCCTCTACGGATTTTAAGCCTTGGGTATATGTTTTTGTCGTTTGAATATGAAAAATATGTAGTTTTCATTTGTTTGCTTGTGTCATAACACTACCATTTTTTCTATTACAAATAAATCACCTCAGTTGCGAATTGTGATACAAGAAATTCAAAATTAAAATAAGTATTTTTGAAAAGAGCGTCTGTAATTTTAATTTCAAATAAAAGATTTTATTCAGACAAAATGAGGTCTTACAAAAATTCGGCCGTCCTAAACCCCCTAATCCCCTACTTTTTCCAAAATTGAAATATATTTCGGATAGTTTAGACCTTAACACTTCTTAAAATATGCGTCATTATGGCATCCGCATCCTAGGATTTTCCCAAGAAAATTTGGAAAAATCATATAATCGAAATACATGGGGTCATACCAAACTTGGTTGTCCTAAACCTCTTAATCCTCTACTTTTTCCAAAATATAAATATTTTTCGGATAGCTTAAGAATTCTTAGTATATGCGTCATTATGGTGTCCGCTTCCTAGGATTTTTCCACGAAAATTGAGGAAATCATGTATATATTTCCTAGCAAATTTGGTTTTCTTTATTTAAAATTCGTTATATCGAGACAATCTGCATTGCACACTAACACACATATTAAACGAAAATTGTGTTTGTTGTATTTTAGTACAATTTTAGGACAAACTTCACGCGTCTATATAGAATTGTGAAATTGCGAGAATTGTTTTTTTTTTTTTTAGGACAGATTTAGGACAAAATTCACGTGAATCGCATTCTAATAATGAAATTACACTCAAAACAAAAATTTTGTTATCTTTTCCCTTGACATATACATTTCCATAAATACATACAAACAAACATGCTAACTCGAATACAATACACAATTTATTAGTGATAAATAACTATTAGATATTCGCTTTATGCAATTATCGTTATTTAAAACATTAATTTAGAGAGCTCTTTAAAATTTTAAATCAAATGACCCCATTCAAATTAAACAAAAAACAAACATCGACCGAATATCTATAGTACGTAAGTAGTTTACGCTAGTCTCTCTTTATTGTATAGAATTCCAAATTTAGAATGTTGATTTATGAATACACACGCACACACGCACAAAACTGAGTGGAAAATGCATTTTCGTCGTTTTTGGTATAGAGACCTAAACACCATAAAATTATGAATACAAAAAAATGTACATTACGTTTATTTTTTATAAATGTGTGCGTACCACGCCGCTCCTCGTTACTGTCTGGTTGACTTGTCAGCAACCGTGTGGTAATATTTCCGTTTAGTAAATTATTTCTGATTAAAACTTAAAAACCAAAAAACACTTTTTTTTTACTTTTTTTTTTTAAAACCACAAACACCCAACTATTATAAATAAGCACAAAAACCACAAACAAATATATAAAATAACTACTTTTAATTCAATAAACTATACAACAAAAAATAAATTAGAACACTTGCGATTTCACATTCACACACAAAACTAAAAATTAAAAAAAAAAATTGTAGTACACGCGAAAATAAAACTATTCGCGATATTTTTTTTTATTCATTAATTATAAATTTTACTTTATTTCTTTCTTTCTATTTTTTAACCAACTATTTTTTTTTTTTTATGTTATTTCTACTTTAAGTCACACACACGATAAATAAAAATAAATCACTCAACTTTACGATTTCTACTCAAAACAAAAAGATGCAATAAACTATTTTACGTAAGCAGTATTATAGCGCCACGATTTAACGAAAACTAAAATATTTCTACACTCTACATGTGTACACATCGGAAGCAACCGAGTGACTGAAAATCTGTTGAATTACTGTGAAAGAAAAACAAATAATACAACATGTTTGGTGTATTTGTTGTTGTTGGTAACATTTTTTTTTTACTTTTTTGCTTTTAAATTTTTTTTTTTGAATGAAATTGGAAAATTCAAGTTGAAAATTGAATAAATATTAGTACAAACCAAAATAGCTTTCGCACGCTGCTTCGAATTTTAATATAAAATTATTGATAAGCATTTTATATCAATAAATTCGTAGACTTTCTTATAAGTGGACCTGCTGTTTCTAGTTAAATATATTGGACCTAATTAAAAAGCATTCAGACCCAATCTGACTCTTAGAACAGCCAGTGACTTAATTTCCTTCCAGGACTTAGTTCCAGGACCAACTGGTCCCTTTAATAAGTTTACTAAAACTCACACTTAAAAAAGATTTTTCAAGTGGTATGAGAATTAGAACATGGCGTGAAGTTTATGCCAAATAAACAAAAGTATCCATTTGGTCACAGCGCCATTTTCAAAGGTATCCAACTCTATGCATTAGCAAAAAGGTTTCTGCAAAAATGACTTGTATCAAAAATCACTCAAAGATTAAATACATTTCTATACTTGAGTGAGAATTTGTTAATTTGTCATAAACTTCACACTCAAATGTGTTCTTGAATTTACATCCAGCGTCAATAAATAAAATTGTTAGAGTCAAAATCTCTGAAACGTTTCATATTTAAGATAAACTTGTGTCTACCTTTCACTAATCACGGTATCATAGGATCTCTTAAACATTCTCTTGTTGCTGTTATATTGAAGGCAGTTTTGCCATGGTCGCTTATGAGCCATTATTTTAAAAATCGAAAAAATCTCAACTGGTGGTGCTGTAGGCGCACATTTTGTTTTTCAGTTCAATTCAATCGTTTGACCGCTCAGCATGTTGTTTGTTCTTTCTGATTTGATAATTTGACCTGTACGGTCACGGTTAAATGACTTTCCAATATTTTTATCATTTTTTGTTGATTTTTCGAGTGAAACTTCTGAGTGATATTTGGTTTCTTTATTTTGGTAAATTATTGATGCCTAAGATGCAACGCGACACCGAAATATCGCAGCACGTCGAACGGAACGGGAACGAGATATTGAAAGGGAATTAGGTCGAATCAGAATGATTGAAAATCGTGCGCAGCAGTCAGAAATGATCAACGAAGCTTACAATGAACAACAACATTTAAGAAGAAGAGATATTCGTGCTCGGCAAAGTGATGAAGCTAGATCACAACGTGCAACTATTGAATGACAACATCGACAACAACAAATTAGGGTGAAAATTGAACATATGATTCCTTTCGATATAAGCCAAACATTCAATACGCAGTGCGCACGCATCAGTTCAATTCGGTTATATGTCTGTCGATAGCATTGCAATTCAGTTAAATTTGAGAAAGAACCGCCTGGGTTGTGTTGCGACATTGCGCACGCTGCTTTACGGTGAATCTCCTAATTCGAACCATTTCTGGCAACACATCAAGATGTATCATCTCATAAGACACATTGCAAATTTCCAGAAAAATTCTTAGCTGCGCAATCTTAAATGATCTGTTCGTAGCGCGGAGATAGTATACGTAGAAGTACTTTGCGCATGAGCGTTTCGAAGATGACTTAACACAATATTCTGAGCTGACGATAATGAATCCGCAAATGAATCCGAGAGAAAATTGAGATTTCGTTGTCCGAATACAAGGAAATGTGACGAGTAACTTGTGCTAGAATGAGACACATTTCTTAGTGCGCCTGCAATTTCATCCAGATGTTGATCCCATGCTTGATGTTCAACTTTGATGTATTCACTAATCGCTGATAAAATTGAACGATTAACTTGTTCGACTGCGTTGGCTTTTAGAGAATATTTTGCTGTGAATTCGTGTCTTACTCCATATTTTTCCATGAAATGCTAGTCAAACTGAGATCCGTTGTCTGTCAAGGGTTTTCCAATAAAAGGTTTCATTTTGATATTTAAAAAAACGAGTAATTTTTAAGAGCAATCAATAAATGTTTATTTCATTGTAAAGAGGAAGGTATGCCATTCACATTTGAAAACGATATCAGCCAAATGGCCACCACGGCTACGCTTGCAGCACCATATCCTTTTCATGAAATTTTCCATGGCCAATTCACACATTTGCCGCTATATGTCCTCGATGTCTTCACGAATTCCATCTTTAAGGTCTTGAATCGATTGTGGAGCATTAACATAAACTTTATCTTTCACGAGACCCCAAAGAAAGAAGTCTAGATGTAAATTAAATCACAAGATCTCGGTGGCCAATTGTGATCACCCCTTCGAGAAACACGGTCCGGAAACTTTTCTTGCAAACTTGCGATTGTTTCGTTGCTTGTGTGGCACGTATCGCCATCTTACTGAAAATAAACGTGATCTACATCAATATCTTCCAATTCCGGCCATAAAAAATAATTAATCATAGCTCGATAGCTGAATCCATTCACTATAACAGTTGCACCAGCCTCATTTTTGAAAAAGTAAGGTCCAATCACACCGCCAGCCCAAAAGCACACCAAACATTGACACGATGGAGAGGCCATCAGCCAAATTTCAGTAGGACTGTTTTCAGCAGGAAACTCGACGATAATAAGATCGCTAAGGGAGGAACTGGCGAATCTAGACTTCGTTACACCAACATTATGCTACGAGAAAGGGATCCGAACCACGTGCCCTTTAAGAGGATCTTGGAAGAGTGGGTCGCTATCGAAAACAGAACCACTACAGTCCTTTACCGATGGTTCCAAGGTACACGGTAAAGTAGGAGCTGGAGTCTTCTGTGGTAAATTGAAACGACTATATCAGTGTGTCTCCCTGATTACTGCAGCGTGTACCAAGCAGAAGTCATAGCGATTGAAGAGAGCTCGACTTGGTTGAGACATAATGTGGTATCCTCGATTGATATCGCGATTTATGTGAACCGTCAGGCGGCATTTAAGTCGCTGGAATCATTTTCCCTGACAACAAGAGTTGCGTTGGGTTCCCTCTTGTCACTAAATGAGATTTGTAAACATTTCAACATTCGAATAGTTTGGATCGCCGGCCACTCGGACGTCATGAGGAACTGCAGGGCGAACAAGCTCCAACTGCTACCGAAAAGGGCTGGGAGGTCTACTACGGTGCTCAAGACAGCGCTTAAAAATGAGGCAGTACCCTTAGCGAACGAAAGGTGGACTAACACTCTCACATGTAGTGTAGCAAGACAACAAGTCTGGCCAAAGCTGGACAAATACTGCACTAATCTCAATCAATCTGCGCTCAAATGCTGCACTAATCTCCCTACGTAGACGTGAATTAAAAACGATCCTGCAGATAATCACAGGACACTGCCTGTTTAGAAGCGAATGATTTCTGCAGAAGCTGTATGGACGAGAACGAGGAAGAGACCTTAGTCCACTTCGTATGCTCATGTCCGGTTATTAATGGACGGCCTCATTGATCTCGAAAACTGTAAATTGCGATAGCGAGATATTATCACGCTGCATAAGTAGCTCTAACTGATTCCAATCAAGGTAATATGAAAGTAATATCCTGTGGTCTCACAATGGACCGTCACCGGTCTAAGTGTGCCATAGCAGCCACTCTAACCTAACCTAACCTAAACTTACTCCAGCTAATCCAGCAACTGCATCAATTTATACCGTTCTGTAGTCCTCTGTCACCAAGCTTGATATATACTTGTAGGCGCTGACTAAAATGTTCTCCGATGGTGACAATTCCGTCAGACCACACATAAGCTTGAACGTTTTTTGGTATTTTCAGTTACTTTTTTGAGCTAAGTGGTCTTCTATTGTCATTCTTCTTTTAATTTAGATCAAGACCGTCTTGACAGAGGATGACCGCATTTTATATTCAATGTACCAATCAACACCCATATTTATGGTGCTCTGCGCTTTTTCATCCGATTCCATGAAGAATTTTCCGACCTTCCTAAACCATAATCAACACCATCACAATAGTGCAACAAGGCACACTCGATTCGTTGATCTTAACTCCACATCAACTTCAGGAACAGATCAAGCAATTCGTTCCTAATTTAAAACTTAGATTGCTTAAGATTGCAACACAATAGAATCTGAGGAACTAAATACTTGTACCAACCTCATTGACGAATATGTTTGCGATAAACATCAACCACTGAGTGCGTATCACCCAAGCAGAAGTAGCTGTGAGATGCAACTATTCCAACAGGCTATAATTGTGAGATCCACAAAATAGGCATTACCTTTCTATGGATTCCATTAAGCCGACATAACGGATATATCTTTGTGATCAAACCAAAGTTTCGTTCTAATAATTTGCGAAAGCAGCAGCACAACTATTGAAACAACAACCGGGTTCATCGTTTGGAGAGGGAAACTTCACAACATTAAGACAGTCACATTAATCGGATAAAAGGCATTTACCAGTAAATTAGAACTCTCTTTCATACACCACTACGCAATCTCTTATGATAGGCATATACTGTTAATCGCAGCGGCCATCACATATGTAAAAAACGAAAGGATGTACGTACTCAAGTCTAGGCAGTAGATCCACTGCCACAAGCTTAATCAAAATTTCTAAAAATTCTTCTATGAAAGAACCCTAGCATTATAGTCACACCAGCTATGATAATTAGATGGTTTTTATGGATGCCCATGATAATATCAAGCCTAGTTTTGTATTTCACTGGATCATCAGCCATGTACAGATGTATGTGTTTGTATAGATGTATGTGTTTGTAAGGGAAGAACGTGCTTGCTACTCTAAGATCGTGAGCAATTGCAAAGTACATCATTCGCCCACCATTATCGGTCGCAGTTTCATGTCGAGAGTACGGATCTATGTTTTCGTACAAGTCGGCCTGATGTCTGCCAACTCTAGCATGAAAGTCCCAATTACCATTCTAACAACGTGTTCGGGTATAGATCCCATCAAATCGTCCAAGTCACTGTAAAATGAGTCTTTATCTTGGGGGTGGCTGACTTCTATGGGCGCATATATTTACACAAATTATCGACAGATTGGCTAACTTCATGCGCAAGCGAATTGGTATGGCTACAACAATCTTAAACATTATTAATTCGTTTAATTCATTAGTAAGGTTGACATTCGTACTTATGAGATAACCATAAACCTGTGTGGGTTTGCTGCACCAGTGTCCAGTTCCCCTGAGGTATGATATTCATTCGGTTAGCTAATCAGTACATTTGACATTGTTTTAATCGTATCTGTTCAGCTTTTTGTCTCACGTGATGTTTCCAGTTTAGCCTTGAGTCTAAATGCAGACCAAGGTATTTGGCAGATTCAGCCTGCGCCACTTGCACCTCGTTGAGGTATATATGTGCTGGTTGATATTTTTGGGTCGGAGCGTAAATGTCACGTCCAATTAGTAATATTGTTCATTGCCCGTTGAAGATTTTCCACTGCCCTTTGTTGAGATTCGTCTATTGTCATAGTAACAGTGTCGTCAGCAAACGTACCGATGAATGTTTTGTTCGTTGTAGATATGTCTGCAGTGTAAAGGAGGTAGAGCAGAGGTCCTAATACGCTTCTCTGCGAAACTCACACTAACTTCGGATAAAAGTCAGAACATGTTTCTTCATGGATGACTCTGAATTTGCGATCACAGAGGTATGATTCAAGCAGCTGGCAATAGTTTTCGGGTAGCATTTTGTTCATCTTGAATATCAATTAATCGTGCCAAACCCTATCAAAGGCCTGGGATATAACTAGAAACACAGCGGGGCAATATTTCTTTTCTTCTAACGCCTGCTCTATCACCATAGTGATTCGATGGACATGGTCTATTGTGTAGTGGTTACTCCTGAATCCAAATTGAAAATCAGAAACGTTTACCATTGGCTTGAGACGTTTCAGAAGTAGTTTTGCTTTGATATAAAGTCGGAAGCAGTGAGATTGGTGAAATGTTACTTCTTCATCTGGTTTCTTCAGCATAATTATTTGGGTCGTTTTGAAGCATTTGGGTACATACTTCAATCTCATACAGGCAGTAAATAAGTATGTGATCATGATGATCGCTTTACGTGGTAGTTCCTTGAATCGACCCGGTGATATTTCCTCAATTCCTGGTGCCTTTTTTTTTATTAAGATTTTTGTCGATTTCTTCGGCAATTTCCATTGGCGTGACCCTTTTAAAATCCTGACTTGGATAATAAACAGGTGTTACGTCGATGATGGATTGAATGTGATGGGGTTGAAATACTGTTGCTAAGTGTTGAGCAAAGAGTTCCGCTTTTTCTTTGTGCCTTATCGAACCCAACTACCTTGACCATTTCTTATGGGTGGTTTCCGAGCTACAGGTTTAAATTTTCTGGTGGCTTTCCATAACGAGTAGTCCTTATCCATTTCTGGACCTAGCCCGCTTAAGTAGTTGTCGAAGCAATTTTGTTTAAAGCTTTTGATAAGCCTGTTGACTTTGTTACTTATTCGATTGAAGGCTGTTTTCTCAATGGGATTTCTGGTGAGATGCTATATTCTCCTTACTTTTCTTCTTTCCTTGATTTGTTCCTTGATCTCAGCAGGGTGTTTGACTTCCATGTTCGCTTTTTCCTTTAATTCTGGAGTAGCGAGGCTGGCGGCCTTTCGAGTGTATTCATTGAATCATTTGTTTGGTACTCACTTTTAATTCAACTAGCTCTTCTAACTTTTCTCTCAAGAGATTCCAATCCGTAAATTTATTAGTAAGATTTCGCATTTTTTAGTTTTTTGATTAGTATAGAGCTTACTGACAACAGTACAGGAATGTGATCAGATGTTAAGTCGTTAATCCCTTCGGCTCTAGTGTAACTGGATGAAATACCCTTTATGATTGAGAAATCAAGTATAGATCTGGTATCAAGTATAGATCTGGTATTTATTTATTTATTTTTATTTATTTTATTTTTTCCTGCATCCGTTGGCCAATACGTTGGCCCCCCTGGAGACAGATATTCACATTTGTTTTCATGAATGGCATTGAACAGAGCAGTTCCTTTTCCAGGAGAAATTAGACCGGAACCCCAAGCTGTATGTTTAATGTTGTAGTCCCCTCCAATGATAAATCTTGAACCGTTGCTTGCATGTAGCTTTCCCGAATATCCCCTTGTTGATTATGTTTGATATTATTAGTACAGCTGAACAACCTCTATCTCTTTCACTAGGATGGCTCGTTGGTTGAGCCCATTGGCGTTCCAATTTACAATGCGTAGGAACGAGTTAATCATTTTTGTGTATGTTGACTTTTTTGCTTGGCGGATCGAAATTAATTTCCAGTTTTGCCACCCTTTCTGCTAAGTGACCAATTGTAATTGTTGTTTGAGGTTTAGCTGCTTTGGTTTGCAATTGCTGTACTACGCTTGTCCTATTGACTTATAATTTTGTTCAGATATACAGGGTATCCTTTATAATTTGCAGTATGTCCTTCTTGATGACAAAGAGCACATGAAGGTGCGCTATCTGGTTGTTTTTTGCATTTTGTTGTGTGGTGTGATGGTATGTCCGAGTTGTTGACAATTCGTGCAATTATGGATCTTGTCTTTTTGTTTTAAATCGATGTAAAGACAAGACTTTTACACCATCAATTGTGACAATTTTGAATATGTTGGTAACACCTGCGACTTCATGTCCCATTTTTGCGCCTTAAAATTAGTTGGTTCATTAGTGGTTTTTATTATTTTTTGCCGAAAAAGTTCGAAATTGTTGATGTTGCTCACGTTAATGGGTGGAGGCAATGGTATTTTTTATTGGTCACATTGTGTGTAGTATGGTTTGGAGGCGTTTTCGTTTTTGTGCGCCTACGTTTTATGGTATTTCCGATATCAACACAGATAACTTCGTTTTACAGTTCTTCCTCATCTGTTCAATATCCCTCTTGACTCAGAGCATTGAATCTATTATTCTGTTAAAAAACTGGAAATTACCGCAGGAAACAGTTGGAATTATTTGAATGATCATGTTGAATGGTTGATGGCTGAATATGGTTAAAGGACAGATTTTTAACTCGTGCGGAATCCTCAGCTTTGTTATTTTTAACCTTTTCTTTCAGTGTTTTTAAGCATTGATATCCTTTAGCTTATTTTGGATATCATTAGAATGTTTTAGCAATGTTTGGCCCCCCTAGAATCCATGGGGCTGACCTCCGAAGAGAGGGGATTTTCCTGAACATCAGGTCTGCCACCTATAGAGTATTACATTTCTTGTTTGTTTTATCTATTGCGTTTTGTTCTTTATTGTGTTATTACCCTCGCCTCTCGAAGTTCAGCCGCTGTGATACTTTAGTCATGCAAAACAAACGTTGCCACGTAAGGTAAACTAGAGACAGTTGATGGTTTCTACATAATTGCAACGCTGGAATATAAACCAATGGTTTATTGGCTATAAACGGTCAACGCCTACCCTATTGAAAGAAACCCATCACCCTGATTTTTTAAGTGACTATACACATTTTACGTGCCGATCCTAAATCATATTTGAAAATGGTCAAAAATTCAGTTAAATAGTTTTTCAAAAACCAACATAGAATGTTGAACGAAGCCGTGAGCTGCGTTAACCCCAATAAAAAGTATATGCGGATTCCAAGAACAACAACAAAATCAAATCAACATATAATCGAGAATTAAATTTAAAATAATCGGCAGACTCATCGAAATCAACCTGTTGATCGGTTTATTACATATATGTACAGACGTGACATATATATTTGTATACAAATATATACATAAACTTCACAAATGCATTTCAAATTTTAACAAAATCGCGAGTCGCGCATGAAGGAATTGTAATTGAATTACCAGTTTTGTATATTAAATTATAAACGACGACGACGACGATGACTGCAACAACAGTCGCGATATATGAAAATGAAAATTATGTAAATTACAAGTTGAGACAAATTTTGCACTTTGTAATTTTACGCTATATGCTATGTACATACGTACGAAGCGGGGAATTTCACGATCTGTAATACAACAAAATACGAAGACGAATACAAATAATGTGTACGCGCGAAATACGAATTTCTCGCGCACAATTACATTCGCGTTATGAATTAAAAGACGATTAACTTTAAACTATCTACTTTTATTGTGTAGTTACTTATTAGTTTATTACATACGTATGTACATATATAGTTTGCTAAATTTGATGTTTGTGCCGTTGTGCGCAAGCAGAGTAAAAGTTAAATTTGTACGTTTAACGTGCACCCACGATATTAACGCAGCGCAATGACTATCTATCCGCGAAACTCGCGATATTGCTATTTTTTGGTTCTATATCAGTGTGCAGCGGTATGTGAGGTATAAATAGAGTTAATCGATAAGAACTCTAAAACAAAACTGAAATGTTTTTGAAATTAAAGATAAGATATGAGGTTTTTAGGTTAATTGACCTCAGCGAAAAGGTATTATGGTAGCATGATATATTTTATGTTATCACTGTGATAAAACGATTTGTTTTAGATATTAAGTTGTTCATGTACACAAATTTAGCACATATATTTGTTTATCGCATATATAGTTTTGCCAATTTAATGACATTATTATTGATAAATCAGAAGTAAATATACAATAATAATCGGGAACACCCCATTATGTCAACGATTATCTGGTTTTCACATTTTTGATAAACTTAATTACTAATGTTTAACAAAATGATATGGGACGAAAGGATTAATGCCCACATTTCTTAACTAATCGACATATATCAAAAACGAACACCATTTTAAGATGATCTGGAAAAAAATCTGTAAATGTGAATCTATTCCAAGAAAGAAGGCTTTTAATTCTACATTGTGGCCACCTGGACTGTTGATCAAAGAATTTAAATGGAGACCGCGCCTTCAAAATTTTCGGAAAATAACCCCAGCAAATCATCTTCTATACAACCTGCAAGAAACCGTCTGTAATCTTAAATCCTATTCCATTCCAAAACAAATCCTGAGAATAGCTCCAATATGAAACTGTTTACGTTCTATTTCCAAAACGTAAAGATAATGTCGTCTAAAGCTGCAAAGTTTTACAACTAGAGGAGTTTTAATAGAGGTTAAATCATCTATCCCGAACCAAACTGTGGCTGTTTCCCAGTCAGGAATGGAATTGGCATGTATAAAATTAGGTTAGATTAGGGTTAGGTTAGAATGGCTGCTACGGCACACTTAGACCGGGGACAGTCCATTGTGATACCACAGGAACTTACTTCCCTATTACCCTTATTTGAACCAGTTAGAGCTACTTTATATATATAGCGTATTATATCTCGCACTTTACAGTTTTCGAGATCAGGGAGGCTGTCAATTGAGAACCTACCCATATGTTTATGTCTTCGGTGTGCTAAAGCCGAACATGAGCATAGGAAGTGTACTACCGTCTCTTACTCGTCCTCGTACATACAGCTTCTGCAGAAATCATTTGCTTCTATAAACCTAGCCTCCTCGCATGTTCTTCAAGGAGGCAGTGTCCTGAGAGTAACCCCACGATCGTTTTTAATTCACATCTCCGTAGGGAGATTAGTGTGTTTGAGCGTTTCAAGTCCAGCTTTGGCCAGACTTGTCTTGCTACACTACATGTGAGACTGTTCCTCCACCTTTCGTTCGCTGAGGCTACTGCCTCTTTTTTGAGCGCTGTATTGAGCGCCTTAATAGTCCTCCCCAAATTTGCCCTTTCCGGTAGCAGTTGGAGAGTAGTACCATGCCTAGCTAGTTCGTACGTGGTGCAGTCATGACAGTAATCAGGGGGACGAACTGATCGATCTACTTTCAATTTATCACAGAAGGCCCCAGCTCCTGCTTTACCGTGTAGGTTGGAGCCATCATCTGTAAAGAACTATAATGCCTTTGTTTCTTATAACGCCTCGCTCCTCCAAGATCCTCTTGAAGGATACATAGTTCAAGGGGTTCCTTCTCGAAGCATAATGTTGCACGTATCATATTAACAACGTAGTTCTATGTAGAACAGATAAAATTCGAGATTTAGGGGCTTCATTTGAAGACAACTTAACATTCAATAAGCACATCGACAAAGCCAGCTCTATGTTGGGATTTATTAAGCAGTGGTCATGATCCCAAATTGAATTCGCTGTTCCAGTGTGGTCTCCGTATCGCCAATCTCATAACCGTCGAATCGGAAATATTCAAAAAAAGTATCGCCCGGCAAGATGGCTGGAGTTATGTGACAACAATATACCATATCACGAAAATATTACTCGGCTACCACCTTACACTGAGAAATATAAAATTACAACACTGAATAACCGAAGAAACCAACTGGGTGCTTCAATAATAGGAAACGTGCTGCTGGGTCACATTGGCTCACCGTATATCCTGGTGAGTCAATGGGACCCAGCAGCACGTTCCGCAATGTTGAATGAATCTATTTGGCCAATCTATTAATATTGTTCTCACCGTAATTTGTGGAATGGTGGTCGACATTTTTTACATTCTTTTGGAATTTCTTTCCAAATAAATTTAAAATTGAATGCTTATCAACTCAACGTTCAGATTGGTTATTGATATAAAATAAAAAATTAACTTCCATCCGTGACAATGTACCTAACGATACACTGCCGTGACCAGGATTCGAACCTGGGTTACTACGGCCACAACGTAGGGTCCTAACCACTAGACGATCACGGCTATTGGAAATCTTGTTTGAATTGAAACTATAAAATTTCAAAATTTATTTTCTGTTCAATTACTTTCATTTTTATTTCTGATTGTTACAATTAACACGGTACATTTAAGTGTAGCAATTAAATCGCTCAAACAATTTAATTTATGTTGTAAAACAGAAATTTTATCATTTCTTTTAATTTTTAACTTCCAATAGCCGTGATCGTCTAGTGGTTAGGATCCTACGTTGTGGCCGTAGTAACCCAGGTTCGAATCCTGGTCACGGCAATGTATTCGTATGGTACATTGTCACGGAGGAAGATTTTTTGTTACAATCATGCATGTGTAAATTATTTATTTATCAAAATATTATTTGATATCGTAAGTAAATCCAGAAATGATTTTAATTTAATTTTCGTCGCCCAAACGTATACTACCAATCATACAATTTGTTCACCACGCTAATTAATAAATAAAATGTAAAACGCAAATATAATCCCCAGATGTTTAGTCCGAATTAAAACACATTATCTAGTACAACAAATTAATTTTTTTTTTGATTTTCATTCATTATATAATTAATAATAATTAGTACAACAAAATTATAAAACACGCTTTAATTGCTGTTTTGTTCAAAAAAGAAGAATTCAATGTGTGTGTGTGTTTGGGTGTTGATTAAAAATCAATAATTTAAATTTGAAACAACAACAAAAAATGCAATAAATAAATTAAATCTTACTGATCCTTCCCCTCCCTCCAAACGTCTTAGTTTTTAGCGTTCCGTTGCGCTGGCGGTACATACATTGGACGTTCCTCACGATAGCGTGGATGATGATGAAAACTATTATTATTCTGATTGTTTGAATGATTTGGATTACCGCCACCCCGTTGATACGAGTTACCACGATAATTCTGCTGATATGGATTATGCTGGTGATGGTGGTGATGATGATGTTGCTGTTGCTGATGGTGGTACGATTGATTATTGTTCTGCTGTTTTGGATAGAATGAATACGCATCTCCCACAGGGAGGATATCATCTTTCAGGACTTCTTCAAAATTTCCGTACTCAAGGAAATGAACAACGAGCGTTTTATCCGAGACGCCTGTTATCTCGGCCGTATAATATTGACCATCTTCCCAATATTTAGCCAAACAACGATCGCCTATTTTCCATGTCAAAGATGGTGGTGCTTGTGGCGAGGCAACGAAATTTTGAATTGGAAGCGTTGAAGACTGTATACTGATTGGAATTTGAATTACGTTCGATGGTCGTTGCTGCTGCTGCTGCTGTTGCTGTGGTTGTTGTTGTTGCTGCATAAAATTATAATTTTCCTGTTTCATCACATTCATAGCAAAATCATTCGTCTCCTTATTCTGGAAGCCGGAGATTTTGTACGGATTAAATTTGTAGCCGTTTTGAATTTGGGAGAAATTATTGTTGAACGAATTTGAATTTGAGGAGGTACCTGGCGGTTGCGATACTGGCGTCGAGGGAGCACTACTGCTATTTTGATTACTGTTACTGTTGATATTCAATTTGGCGGTGCTCTCCGTAATCTTCTTGATCTGAGATTTGTAATTCTGGCCATTGTTATCCTGATAGTTTGAGCGCGGTTTACCAGACGATTGACTCGAGTATGACTGGTTTTGATGTGATTGTTGTGGTTGCTGTTGAGATGAAGGATGCTGGTAATCGTTTTGATACTTTCTGGGTTGGAATTTTGGTGGATAAGTAGTGGAACCACTGGCCTTGTCGTTATACTGATTGTTGTTATTTGGTTTGTAATTATAACTCTGACCAGAACTGTTGTTGTTCCTATTATATTTATCATATTTCGCAGAATTATCATACTTTCCAGAATTATCATATTTCCCAGAATTATCATACTTTCCATAATTATCATATTTCCCTGAATTATCGTACTTTCCATTTTGATTCTGATAACTACTCGAATTGGTATTACTGCCACTACTACCTGGAGTACCCGCTTTTGCTGGTCTTGCGTTATTGATCGAGAAATTTGTGCGCTTCAGACCCTGCTGTTGATTATAATTGTTACTCGAATAACGGGACGTGATTGAGGAGCTGCTTGGTATTGGATCCTCTTTTTTTTGCCGAAAACTCGACGAAATATTGTTCTCGAATTTAGATCTATCAAAGGTACTTGAACTACTGATGCTTTCCTCTTTGGTTGACTGTGACTTTTGACTTGTTTGTGGTGGTGCGCTATTTGTTGCCCGAATATGTGCTGTTTCCGCTTTCTTTTGCCCCGAGTGCGAATTATACGTTATGTTATCTAGAACCGGTGTCAATTTATCCTCCAGAAAATCAAACAACGATAATTTCCCGGTTGGTTTCGACTCCATCACTTCTTCTCTATTATTCCGTCCACCTCTTCGGCCAAATCGATCGTCGCGGCCTGAAAATCTGGAATTTGACCGAGTGTCCCGACCCGATTCCATATCATTTCCATTGCGATTTTTGCTATCGCTTTGACGTTTCAAACTAGCAAACGCCTTTTCTAAATTATTCCGACTGTACTTGAGTGCGTTTTTCGCCTGCTCAATCGTATACCCTTTGTCGGTGATTTTTTGTACATTATGATCGATAATACGAACTTTACCGCCGCCAAATACTTTTGGTTTTTCCTGCTGCAATTTAACAGCATCGTCCACAGCAATTTTCCGCAGCGCCTCAAATTCCGCATTCTCCTTCTCCTGTTCAGGCAACAAACTTTTGAAATTCAAATTGTCCGGTATTTTATCCAATTTTTTACCAAACATACTCCATGAAGGTGCCCCCGTATTTGGCTTGACCACAGCTGAAACACAAAAAAAAAATCGTCATTTAATTAATCGTGTGTAGGAGGGGATGATGAGCTAATCACACTTACATTTTGAATATTTCGTTGTAAGTCGATACTGTTCCCACTTTTCAAAAAGCTGTGCCACTTTTCCCCCTAGCACATCGACATTTGTGGGACCCAACAACAGAAACCCGTTTGAAATTTTGATAGGACCATTTTTCAGCAGAATTTTTGTCCCCGGTGGTGTATTTAAACTGAGCGCTGGTATTAACTCAAACTCCAAACCTGGATACTGTATTTGGCCATCGGTGAACTCAATCTTTAGTAAACGTGGCATCGCTTTCGACTCTTGATTTGATTTGGGCGCCGAAACATTGCTTATCTTGAGCACCTGCAACGCCACATTTCCAGTCAAAGCGTCAACCTTTCCGCCTTTATTCAACTCAAAAGGAAATCCACCGCCACCAATTTCACGAAAATCCGTCTAAATATATAAACTATAATATTATTCCGAAACAATACCAACTCAGCATCATACTTACATCAAGTATCACTTTAACAATCTCCTTAATATCCGTAATTCGACCATCATCTGTGATTTTCTTGATTCCATCATCGGTTATATTCCTGTTTCGTATACAATAGAAAATCCATAGTAAATAATCGAATTACGACCAAAATATTTATATACGTCGTTAGCAAATATTACAATAAAGTTATTTTTCTACAAATTACACAAAAATATCTTAATATTCTAGCATTAAATAATAATATAAACAAACCATCCTTGTTCTTTCAATTTAACCAAAGCAGCCATGTTTTTATATTACATTACAAGAAAAATACTAAATGCACTGTCAAATATTTAGTCATCGCGGTAGCTTTGTATGTGCGTTTCGTGTTTGTTATTGTTATGTGTCACATAAACTAATCGAAAATTAGTTTAGGTCGAAAGGTACTGGGTATTTTTATGTGAATGAAATTGAATTTTCAGTTCAGTGAACTTTTAACGGAAATATTAGAGTTGTGGCTTAGACATTAGATCCCATACAGGAAAGAAGATGAACCTAATCAAAATAGTGAGAAATATTGGATAAAAGAATATGGATTAAATGGAGCTAAAATATGGATAAGCGATCAAGACACGAACATTCATAAAAGTCAGCTTCTATAAAAGGAGAAATGTAGAAACCGAAATAGACATATGGGTTGTGAGAGCAAGAGAGGAATGTGAGGTTGATGATTGGAAGATCTGCAGAAATGAGAAACACTGAAAATGGGCCAGTATTGGAAATAATAGAGGTTGGGATATACTAGTTGGAGGTTGTTAATAATATATGTAAAACGTCCAAATCATTTAAAATTTTTAAAAAGGGAATAATTTGAGTAGTGAGTATTGAGTATTTGATAAGAGTGAGCGAACGTATAAAGAGCAGAAACAAAGCAAAACTAACAGTCCAAGAAGCAAAGTAGAATGATAGAAGGATTGTGGGAGGGACATTTTGAAAGAGCTTTTCACAGAATAATTAGAAAATTTGAGAAACCTTGAAACCACCGCGGATAAAATAAATAACCAGAGATTTGGCAAATCAGAAATTAATTGCTATGATATTTCAAAAAAATTGATTTTCCAACAACCTGAATGTATCAATTCAATACATTGCCGTGACCATGATTCGAACCTGCGTTACTACGGCCACAACCTAGGGTCCTAACCACTAGAGACTAGACGATCACGGCTCTTGAAAGTTGGTTACCTTCATAAACGAATTTTTTTTATGTTTTATCAGAAATGGTGTTTTTTGGATAATTTAATTATGAAATCCAATGGACCATGGTAATTGTAACATTTAGAAATAAAAATGAAAGTAATTGAAAAGAAAATAACAAAAGAAAATAAATTTGAAATTTTATAATCAAAGATATACCAATAATTCCAATAGCCGTGATCGTCTAGTGGTTAGGACCCTACGTTGTGGCCGTAGTAACCCAGGTTCGAATCCTGGTCACGGCAATGTATCGATGGTACATTGTCACGGATGGAAGTTTTTTTTTATTAGTTAGTTACTACGAAACAGCGTGTACCATAAAACTTACAACGACCGAATTTAAATATAACTTTCTTTTTCAATAATCTTAATGCTATAAGCTTTACCGAATTAAGCTCAAGACTTTACTAAGTTTTCTACGTATAGGTACAAAGAGTAGAAAGATCTACAGATAAATTTCGGTTACATTAAACCATTTTCACAGCTTGTTTTCATCGGTTTCGGCTGCAGTTTCCTAGTTGAGACTGCGGGCATAACAGAACACTGGACAAATCAAAAAGGTTTTTACTGGAGACGGTAAAGTTATTTGAATCGGAACTTGAATTTGGCTCAAACATTAGAGTACGACTTGAACTTTTATAATAGTTTCTAGTGGTAGTTGATATGGGATCTATGAATAAAATTAACTCAAACATTAAATTGACTCTTTACTAAATTTTTATTTTACTTAGAATAGTATAATTCGAACGGAGCTTATCGATTAACTTTTAATTTGATAAGACTTTGGATTATATTTTGCATTTGTTCTAGAATTATTGACCATCACACTTTGGCTTCAGCATCCCAATGATAAGTGATGGCATGGTTTAATACTTTCTGCCATTTAATTCATCAGGTGTTTCTAACCACCTAAGGTCGCAGCAAATACGATCCGTAACATCAACATAATGATTATTGAACCACTTCTCTCTATCAAAGAACTTCAGCTTCCGTCAAAGACCTAACACAAAATATGTGCTGACAGTCTACACCTCAATTTCGAAAATCGAATTGTGCTTATTTTGAATATTCCAGTTCAAATTAGAAAAACGCAGAAAATTTACCGATCGCATTCTTTGTTAAAAGCAAGTAAATCATAGAGTTATCAAGATGTACATGCGAGTGTGGTTACAAAGCTAAGCTCCCGCTCTAAAAATTCGACCAACTTATGTTACAACATAGATTTGTTTAGTTCCATACACCCGATATGAAATTGCGACTGTTAGGCATCAATTCTGAAGCTATATTATGAACATTTGGTCATATGTTTTCTCTCTATAGACTATAGTCCATCTAGCCTACACTATCTCGAGATGGGATCGATGATGACGGATCAAAATTTTATAGTCATTTGATATATTAAATCATGGTCCCTGTGGTCGGGGGGCACTCACATGCCCCGTAAATCTAAATTGTACGAACATCGTTACTCTTCAAGAAACTTGCTGACCTAAAAGTGGAGATCATGTGCCCCAGGGATATTCGTTGCTCTACAGTGGAGACGACCTCGGGAATCTTGGAGCAGGTTTTCTTCTTGGGCCGCAGGTAAACAAGGCAGTTTTGGTGCTCATCAAGCTCAAATACAGACTGTGGAGATTTGCATTGAAGATCCATAACATGAGGAATTCAGTAGGGCCATGCAGAGACTAAAATGAAACCACTCACCTGGGCTGGACTGCATTAATTCGGAGCTTTTGATATTCGGAGGGGATGGTTTGTGGAACTGTCTGAAAGAATTCTTGTGGAACTCTAATGCCACCCCGAAGTTATGATGAATGGCAAGTGGCCGCAACATGCCTCATCCTCAAGAAGGGAGACCGCTTGAAGTGTGAGAATTATCACAGTATAGCTCTCCTTTGCACAACATACAAGTTACTGTCTAACATTATATTGGATAGAATCACCCCTCTAGCGGAGGGCTTGGTTGGTGGCTGTCAAGGAGGATTTCGGCCGAATCGATCAGTCACTGATCGGGTCTTTTTGTTGCGATTGATTCTATCTAAATATTATAAGACTTCCATCCCCGTACATCAGGTATTCTTGGATTTCCAACAGGCCTATGACGATCAATCGGGAGAGTTTGTGGTCTGCGCTATCTAGGAATGCCTATAAAATTGGTACGATTGTGCAGAATGACAGTAACACAGTCTCATGGCTATCACGAATTTTTGCAGTTAACTCGGGTGTTCGGCAGGGAGATGCTCTATCTCCGATACTCTTCAATCTCCTTTTGGAGTATATCTTTTGTAAAATTGAAACACATCAAGTGCTTGCACATGTAGATGACATATGCGTGATTGGACTGAATAGCAACGGAGTGATGGAAATACTTTATCCGCTTGTAGAGTTTTCGGATTCTGTTGGACCCCAGTTCAATGAGTCCAAAACAAAATAAATGATCTATGGTCGACAATGGCATATCAGGTTTTAGTAGTAGCCACTACACGGTTGAGGGAGTGAGGAGGTTCATATATTTGGGCTCAATTATCACTCACGATAACAGTATGGGTGGGATATTAAAGCCCGGCTAGCGGCTGGTAGTCGTGTTTTGTATCCTCTAACGCACGTTATGTATGGATGTGAAAGTTGGGCGCTGACGGATGAGTACGAGAGATGGCTCCTTACATTTGAGAGACGAATCATGCGAGCGATTTACGGCCCAAAACGTGAAGTAGATGGTACATACCGGGCTCTGTACATAGAAGATCCCCGATATTGTACATGAAGTAAAATCTCAACGAGTTCATTGGCTCGGTCACGCTCTGCGTGCTGATCCGGAACCAATTGTGCAGCGATCTCTGAAAGGAACCGCCACCGTATGGTAGGCCAAGAGGTCGTTGCAGCCGACGATGGCTTCACGGTTTGGAAAACGACTTGGCTTCTTCAGATTGTCTAAGACAGTATGAAGACTATGCTCAGGATCGCAACCATTCGAGCCAAATTGTTGACACAGTAATGGGCTTTAAAAACTGTTATTATTAAAAATACGGTTATTATATTAAATCATTTGATATATTGAGTTGGAGGTGGCTTATAAACTAAACTACTATGTACAATAGAATATTCAACAAGTTATTTCTCAGAAGGTTCGCCATCGAAGCAAGAGTATGACTCAATTAGACGACCTGTTATGCTAAACTAGCGCGTGTGCTACCACAATAAACGTCCACGTAGAATTTTCACACTCAAGAGACAAGTCATATTTGTGTTGTGACTACTAAGGCACATAGGTCATTATCGTTACGACGATTTTACTGCGTAGAGAGCAACCGCAGCAGCGTTTATATGCGTTTGGAATGTTTTACGCCTTATATAATTTAAACATATAGTACATATGTACCTATGTACTTTCGATGAGTATCATGTCAAAATGTATCTTCTATAGAATGTATGAAACGTAACGAAATTTTCCAAACCTAATTATCAATAACAGATCCAGACTTATCACTAAAAACAAAAAATTCCAAATTTTATTTATTTAAAAAAATTAAAAACATTTTCTTACAAAATCTTTATTTAAATAAAATTTGTTATTTACAAAATACAAATTATTATTACGTTATATTACGTTTTATTTATTTATTAATAATAAAATATTATTGATTAATAATAATTTTAGTATTTTTTTTTATATAAAGTTTAAATATATTTTTAATTTAACTTCTAAAATATATATAAATAGCTTATATACACAAGATTATACTGTCGCACAATCTTACTTGGACATAGCTGATAATAACGAAAAGACAACATATAACCATCGTTATCTTCATCTATTAGTGAAAATACATACACAGCCTCTTATATAATTTAATTAATTAAGATATAATTTATATAAGATAATTTGAAATGTTCACAATAAAAATATATAAAATAATTATTAATAATCACAACATTTTTTTTTTATAATAATGTTAAACTAAACTACAAAGATATAATTTAAAAAATAATTAATTTTTATAATCGAATACATATATAAATCAGTCGAAAGATATTGTTGAATGTGAATTTGGTTTTGTTAGAAGATTCGACACACTCTCTGAAAATAGATTTATTGGTTGATCTACCTCCGGCTGGAGATGTGTTTCATCATCATCGTGATGCGTTATATCTTCTATCATTAATTTTCGATGCTCGTAATTGGTTAGCATTTTTGTATCTTTACTATTGTTGCTGCTCTTGTTGTATAGATCGAATGTAAAGTCATCATCATCATCATATACGATTGGAGTATTATGATAATTATCGATTACGTTATCATAATATGGGTCGGACATTCCGTCGCACATGAAATCTAAAGATAAATAAATAACGTATATGTTAGACTTTAGCAAAAAATTAATAAATTTATTAAGCGGATATGTAAGCTTTAGAACACAAAAATAATGAAAATGATAAACTTTGATTGAAAAAAAAAAAAAAAATGTAGAATGCCAAACACATACACAACGTGATGTTGATGATTCCCAATTTAACTGTAAGCAACCATAACACGAAGAAGATGATGATGATTGATGTAAACTACCTGGTTGTGCGACATCCCAATCTGTATCAAACTCTAATTGTTGATTGGTTTCTCGTTCGTTTACCGTTTGAAGTGACGGATTATCACTCTCCGTCATATCAAATATTTCGGTCACTTTAACCTATGTATGGAGTGAAGAAATGAGTTTAGTTAGCATCCTATTAATCCACCTCCCGCCGAATCACTCACCTTATTATTTTCATCTAAATAGTAATATGCGTACACAGCTTCCTGGTGCGAGGTTACCTGAAGTATATGTTCAAATGTATCATCCTCAGCACTATTCGCTTGATTACCGTTTTTACTTTTCGCCGGCACCAATTCATTACCGCTTAATGGATTCTCTTGATCCATAATTATATCGATTTTATGACTATTCGTGCAATTATTATTGTTGTTATTGGTGTATGGAAGTTTATCACCGTATTCGGTTAACGCCAATTGATACGATAAATCGGCGGTTAATTTTTGTTTATGTTTTCGTGATATAAGTGCTGAATTTAATTGTGCCAACACGAATTTACTAACGAGCCAAATTTGATTACCTAGCGATGGTGCTGCCATCAATAATCTAAAAACAATAATAAAAGTAATGGATTTGATTTATTCGTATTTACAAAGTCAATTAGTATTGGTTTGTTTTTATGTGTGTGTGTGTGTGGGTGTGTGTCACGATCGCGGTATCGCCATAAAATTATGAAAAACAAAATCCCAAAACATGAAATTGTCTGCATTGTAATGGTTTGATATAACTTCGGTCGCTTAACTTTCTCAACTGCATAAAATTATTAAGATATGTACAGTCACTTAGAAAACCAGGAACGGTGGAGGGCCTAATCATGTGCATGAAGGAGTATCGGCTGGAATTCTCTCTGGCCTAAAAGTGCAGACCATGTGTCCTTGGGCTATACGTTGCTCTACAGTGGAGATGACCTCGGAAATCTTGGAGCTGGATTTCTTTTAGGCCACAGGTAAAGAATGTGTGTGTTTTGGATTTCCAAGCAGTCAATAACCGATTGTGTAAGCTTCGTTTGCTCATGAAGTTAGCCAACCTATCGATAATTCGTGTACATGCGCCCACAGAAGTCAGCCAACCCAAAGATAACAACTCATTTTACAATCTTAGAGTAGCAAGCACGTTCTTCCCTCACAAACAGATACAATACATCTAGAGACATGGACACATCCTCGCAGAATTTCCCGCACCCAAATTGACCATGTGTTAGTTTCTAAAGGGCGGGCTCGAGTTGTGTAGGATGTGAGAACTTATCGGTTAGCAACCAAATACGTAGGCATATAATTATAAATAATTATAATAATAATAATTATTATAATTATAATTTGGTCGCTGCAAAGCTATGATGGAAGTTTTCGTACAAGTCTGGGAATACAGCGACGCGTGGGACGTTCACTGTGAAGGTCTGATAAATGAAGATTAAAAGAAACAATATCAGGATCTTGTCAGCGACAACATTTAGGAAGTCAATTGCCAGTCTGACTGCGTGAACACTGTCTGGGAGCGACCACGCTGCATCGGTCACGTTCTGCGTGCTGATCCAGAACGAATTGTGCAGCGATCTCTGAAAGAGGAGCCACCATAAAGGCAGAGGTCGTTGCAGGCGACGATGGCTCCACGATGTAGAGAACGACTTGGCCTCTTCAGATTGCCTTCGACAGAAGACCACGCTCAGGATCGAAACCGTTTTAAAAACTGATTATTATTATCAAATGTTAACCAAAACTTAGATCTTCCGCGGTATCTTAAATCAGCGTGATTTGAATAAATTGAATTTTTTCCTTCCTCTTTTCAAATTTATTCAATTGTCAATCCATTTTGTATTAAAATTTCCAAATTTAAATTGAACTCAATGCTCGCATCGTAGTCATTCAATTTAACCTTTTTTAATTAATTCAAATCTATTTATAGCTCCGTTTCAATTAATTTGTAATGCATTTTAAATTAAAATTAAAATGGAATTTACATATGGTTTGAATTCATTATAATTTGTCCCATTTAAGTTTGGGCCGTCTTTCAAATTTTTAATTACATTTTAGTGTATTAGATTTTCTTAGGTCAAGATTAAATCGACCTTTTAGTATAAGTGAAAATTGTATCAAGTCCAAATTTTATTGTGCGTATCGAGATTTTGTGAATCATTATAATATGCTACACCCGCGATAACATAAGGTGCTTATTTATGTATTTAAGTGTTTCATTAACTAAATGATGATTTTGTTCTAACAACTTTAAATATTTGGGATTGCCCATAGACAATATTGTTTACAGAAAATTTTCAAAAAAATTACATAAATATTTACATTTTTTTTTTATATTAAACCATACATACAGAAATGTATGGGCCAATCCCAAAACAAAATTTCGCTAAATACCGACTTACCTTCGAATTTCTTTCTCATAGTGCCTATAATCCAAGTGCGTTTTCTTTCCATGCATTGAATGAGAATTACGAGCATGCAAAGCATTAGCTACCACCTTAAATCGAAAATCTCGCATTTCTACGGTATCACCAACAAGACTGGTAATACGATTAATGTGTTTAGTATTTAGAACGCATTTTTAGAAATTATTTGAAAACACAAAATAGTGTACGAGAATTACATATATTGTACAAAGTACAAATCGACAACTACAATAGCAAACAATATCGCGATTTAGTTTTGTTAGTATTTTTTTTATTGTTTTGTTGAATGTCATACGAAAAAATGTGACTTTAATGAGACAAACTATGTACATAGCACAACTACAATTCATGCGAAAAATACCAACAAAATTAATTCTATAATTTACATGACGTGCGCTTATTCACAACAAAAACACACAAACATAAAAATAATTACATACAACCATATATAAATAATGATCACTTACTTGGTCAATGTAGCGCACACAAAATCGGCTGGTAATGTGGCCGGAAGTGATAAGGCATGAATTAATTTGGCACCACGATGTCGGAATATCCAATTGGCAAGGCCTTTATTCGCCGAATCAATATACGTTTGGAATACTGTTAGTACAGTATCAGGCATATTCCCATTTTTGGCCTCTTTTCTATGCTCGGTGCACTCTTTACACTCTGGATCATATTCCTGTACTTCTGGTACGGTTGCCTCGGACACAATAAACGTCGATTGCACCGAAAGACACCGGGTGCAACTAATTAAATTATTACGATGAAGAAAACGAAGGGCATCATCAAATCCTTGTTGGCACATATTAGAGAGGACTTCGGGTTTAGGAGGAAATAGAATTCGCCCGAAACGATTTATATTCTGTTTTGACACTTCGATACTGGTATTAGCCCAGTTGACATGAAATAATTGTGTACTTTGATCGCGCGGGCATATATCACTTTCCCCTGAAAATGGACTTACTGTAACCGTATTCTCGTCTAAAATCGGTAGATTATCCGAGAATGCACCATCCATGTATCGTACACCATGAAACCGTGGCGGTAATAATCCAGAAAATACGGGTATAAAGCATGCACACAATAAAGCTTGCAGTAAATCCTCGCGACTATTAAATTGAGACACAATTACACTTTTTCCGTCATAAACACGAGTTAATGAAATGTGCAGCCGCCCGTTGACACGTAAATGAGCATCAGCTGGTAAAAATTTTTGTAGTCCTTCCAGAAGACTTGTTTGTATATTAAATTTAGGACTAAACGGTCCGAGTGAATGTTTACGAGCTTCGTTTACAACCCGGAAGAAATCTGATGTCATTTCACCTGGAATTAGATAGTAAATAAAATTGTAAAACTTTCAAATTTTTATGTCTTATCAAATTATTTGTATTAGAATTATATCTCAAGCCATCGATCGACAATTTGTATTTCTCAATATCATGCTCATTGTCATTATGGCAAGATAAGATATCGATATTCCCCGTGTATGATCGATAACATTAAAATGCACCTTTATAGGTGTGTAATTTGTCAATAGGAGAGTCACGCGCGTGATAATTTGTACTCAAATTTCGGACTAGCTCCTAATATAACTAAATTAGCTAACCTTAAGTTTGCCCGTCCACTAAAAGAGACTATTGATGATTGGCTAGCTCCTAATTTGTCATCGCAATTAGCCCATCAAATTGTTATTTTTACTCAAATCCTTGTTTGACAGAAATTTGTATTGAGTTTGAAAAAATTAGCAAACAAATAATTCGTCACGCTATCTATTTAAATTCAACATTAATAATTTTTTGCATACTGAAATCTTGCACAATTTTCAGTCAAACCTAAATATAAATTTATTCAAATATCATACAGAATCAACACTCTTCAAATTTTATTTTATTTCTACTCCAATAATAATTTTAGTGTGGACACGATTATGAATGCTCACTTCAAAGTTTAATTAATAAAACATGATTCAAAAACTTAGGTAAATAGATTATGTTTTTATTTTGAAATTTAATTCAAACTTGATTTGTATCAAACTATACTCAAATTCTATGTTATTGAAACATACAGCTTGATATGTTTGTTTAGATACAAAACCACAAATTTTCCTTCGAGTCAAACCTAAACACAATTGATTCAAATGATTTTCAAATTTGTTTCAATCATAATTACTAACCAAATTGTTCACAAATTTTATGCAATTTTACTAGTTTACTGGTAATTTAAATGGAATAATGTTTGATAATTTAACTCGCAGGTCAAATTTAATAGTAAATAATTTTTGTAATATTTACGATTCATACCAATTATGTAGAATTTGATTTAAATATTAAGTCAAATTTTACACAATTCGACGCAATTTCAATTTTAGTTATATGTGTTAGACTGGAAATGTTAGACTTTAAATTATTGCCAACAATTTCATGCAACGTGTCAGTGAATTTAATCTAAACAATTAATTTCTATAGATATATCGAAATTAATCATCCGCTTGACCACAATCACCTTTCTAATTATGGAAAACAAGTGTGGCTATGCGATATACCTGATAATTTTTGTATGACCGCACTTTGTCTAGTGAGGTGAGATATGAAAGTATATACTTATATATGTACTAAAATAAGCCACTTGAGATTATCTAAATGAAATAAAGCAACCGCGAAAATGCACAAATATAAGAGTGTTAGAAAAGAACAGTGTCAGGAAAGAACATTAATGTATGTACTAACCTAATATTAAACCCCTACGGATTGGAGATTGACTGGAAATTCGATGGTAGCCCGGAGCTGCGGGAATGAAATAAATTTATTTGAAACCTTATATAAAGTTAGTTAGCTAGTGCAACTTATAGTATTCGAATATAATTTTGTTTACAATCACATATGTTTGTTAGAGAAGCCTTACAACTCGAAGTTTTATTTCCGACACACTGTAATTATTTACACATTATAGAAATCTAAATCTAAAATTAGAATTCTTTGTTTATGTCTACCGATATTAAAACGTGAATTATACAACAAATCTAATTTACTTTCAAATCCATGCGAGGAGGGTATTATTTTATAGTCAGTGCGGAAAAGAGTTAGTGATTAACGTATGTACATATATGCACCACTGTAATTTATATTACAAAATAATTTATGTTGTATAAGAAACTAGACATAAAAATATATATTTATGTTGGAATTTACAAAGAAAACTTGTACACACAAATATGAATATGTATACAAAATATAACAGACGACCGAAAAAAGGGCCAAAACTTTTACCGACCAATCATAATTTACAAACATCATGACGTCATGACTCGAACGATATTTTAGATACCAAACCGACAAAAAAGAAGGTAAAGCATAAAACAAACACAAACACAGCGTATTCATATCTTCTAGAAATTTCGTCTATGTTGTAAATATTTAATATTTGTTGTTGTTGTTATGTATGTGCCCTTCACATTGTACGACCATGCGAGTTTGTACAAGATGATAATGTTATATTAGACGTTGTTAGAGAGACGGAAATTATATTATGTATTGTGTACACATATTCAGTTTGTTGGCAATTGTTGTGTAGGCCAAATAATTATGTATTTGCGTTTCAAATATTTGGCGATAAGAATACATTTAACTTTGCGTAAGATGAGTTATCGCGCCTGAACAACATTTTTGTTTGAAAATGTTTTTGTTTTGTATTTTGTAAGACCGGAAAGGTTAAAATTTGATTTGATAAGTAATATAGAATACTTATACATATGTATATACGAGTATAGCACATCATTAATCACACGGTATGCTTTTATAGAAGATGATTTGATACACTTGACTGGTTTAACCTGTATTGTTGGATGGAATAATACTTATGATGTATATTTGTATGTAGTAACAATGGAATTTTTTATTTCCTTTGTATGAATCGCTTATATCAAGTGTTAGATGAATTCCGTTTCAAGATTTCAAGCGCATTTATTCAACTGGAATGCTGTTGAATCGATGTAAAACACAGCCATTCATATAACAGAAGGCAATGTGGAAATTTTTCACAACTCAAATAATGATTGGTTATAGATGTTCTATCAACCCTAATGGGAGCTATCGTCGTGATAATTCAAAATCTCTTGATTCGAAATTAAACAGCTATTTATTTAGAGACCAACGGATACCAAATATTTAAAAAAAAATCAGTATTTAACTCGCATTCGTTAATTCATAAGTTCATTGGCATTTACCGAATTATCACAAGTAAGCCATTAAATCTACATCTTATCAAATTTGAAGAAATTATAAAATTTCAAAATTTTTCGAACTAAAAATTTTATTGAGCTGTGAACTATTTCATTTTGAAGATTTATTTAACTCTGATGTTTTGAATTATATTTTTAAATTTAGAAAATGAAAAATATAAATGTTAAGAAAAATAAAAGGTCATAAATGTCATCATTCGAGTTGTGAATCAAACTCTGAATGAAGTTTGATTTACTTAATTCTGAAATTTTATTTAGAATTCTTATAAAATCCAATATATATGTTATAAATCAGGCATGTACGGATCTTTAACGAAAATTAGAATTTTAATTATATTTGGTGTTTGGAATCTATCTAGAATTGTCTAATTCTGAAAATCGTTTTGAATATCAAAGCCTTAGGAAGCAAGACTTTATGTGGTCGTATTTGATCCAGTGGGCCAGATTATTATTTCTATGCTATTCTGATAAAACATGACTAAAAGCTAAAAAATATATACCTCAGAAACAAGCGCCCTTACAAGAGGCTCAATCAATTGAGAAATCAATATAAGGAATATTCCATTTAAGCTTTCTAGGATTTAGAAGAGGCCTTTAGGAACGTCAGACCTGGAGCAATCGACCTATTGCGCGTCTGGGGGTAGATGGGTCACTCAGAGCCTGGATAGATCAAATTCTGAGAGGCAGAAGCGAGGCAGCTCATCTGGGTGGGGCGTCTATCGGCAGATACGTGAGCGGAGGAGGTACACCGCAAGGTGGGGCTTTATCCCCTCTTCTTTGGAAATTGGTCATTAATAACCTGTTACTAAACCTGGAAGGGCAAGGCTTCAGGGTGGTTACCTACTGAACGCAAACTCACAGAAAACGGAGCTGGTCCTCTTTACCAGGAAGCACAAACTTCATCAGTGTGACCCGCCAATATTAAATATTAAAGCTACTGTAGTGTTCTACTCCTGCAAAAATGCCATTGGAAAGAGATGAGGTATGGAGCCCCACACAGTAGACTGGCTCTACGTCCCAGTGGTCAAATCTATATTACTGTATGGGGTTGTTGTAAAAATTATGGTTTACCTCTGAAACTATTGATAAAAGTCCAAAGAACCGCCTGCTAATGTATTAGTGGGTCCCTCAGGAGCTACCTATCCAAGTTCTGGAGACTCTCTTTTATCTCACTCACTTGCATTTTGCACAGTCATTCGGCTCAAATCCATGTCTGTGTGGACCTGTAACAACATAGGACACTCATCTATCCGGTGCAACCGGGGTATGCCTGAAACTACCGACTACGCTACCCCTTCGCCATCTGTAGAGGTGAGATTCCAAACTGTGTTTCCCACCAGAGAGGCCTGGGTGAATGGGACGGTTATGAACAGCTTCTTCACGGATGATGGCTCAAAAAGGCATAGAGGGGTTGGTTGTGGGGTATTTTGTGAGGCACGAGCGAGGGGTATATCTCTCTTTTCATCTTCTCGACTTTTGCAGTGTTTCTCCAGCTGAACTTATCGCGATAATGGAAGTCATGGACTGGTTGAAGTATAATGTAATATCACCGAGGGATATTCGAATTTTTACGGACAGCCAGGCTGCGATTAAAACGCTACAATCACACTTTCTGACGTCGAAGGTAGCCCAGAACAGTCTGGCATCTTTAAATGAGATGGCTGATCAGTTCAACATATGCTTGACGTTGGTTCCAGGGCACTTCAATATCGTAGGGCCCACAAGAGCCCATCACAAAGCAGGCTGGATATAAAGATACCGCTTGCTTCCTGTAAACGGCCGCTTCAAGTGGAAGCCATAAAAGAAATGAACGACAGATGGTCTAACGCTAGTTCGTGTGTAATAACCAGGCAAATCTAGGCTAGACTTGACCAATCCAGATCTGGCCACCTGATATCGCTTCGACGGCACCATATTGGTATGGCCGTGAGAGCTATAACGGGACATTTTCTCATTGAGGTACATGCGAGCAGACTGGGTGCTCCCGCCCATGATTTCTGCCGTAGTTGTGTTGATGATGAGGAAGAAGAAAGTGTGCTCCATTTGCTCTACACCTGTCCTAGTCTAGCGTACAGCAGAATAACATTTATGGGAACTTCCCATTTGGATGACCTGACGGATCTGAGTAAGACGATGTGAAGAGCCTTCAACGCTTCTTGGTAAGCTCAGGTTGGTTAGACGAGTGAAGAGGAGATAGCTTAAATGTGGTACAGTTATAGACCAAATATCTATGCTAGTCCATTAGGACGACCACCCTAACCTAACAAGTGCTCTAATAAGTCAAACGAACAGTCTTTGACAGGCTTACCGCCTAAGAATCAGTTCCCATTAAAGTCACTCATACATATGACTTTCTCATCTTCATCATAATAATGCTTTCATCTTCATAAAAATACTTTATGGTTGAATTACAGTCTTGTATATATAAATATATACACGGATTAAAGACATCGTGAGTGTTGTTTTCAAAACTGAACATCTGCTTAATCAATGTACTTAAGAAAGTGATATTTTGTTATTATGTTTTATGTATCAAATCTTATATTTACTATATGCGTATGTACAGAAATATTAGAAGACTTCAATATAATTAATGTATATGAGGTAATTTGATGACGATAAAATCATTTTTGTACATATACATACATTTACTTTCTGTACGTAGACTGTGCTCGCGTTGCAATGTGAAAGTTATACAGATTCAGTTGAATAAATCTGAAATCTTAATTTTTTTTCAAAAGCCCTTGAATTTTTTTTGCTACAATTATCTTAAATAATAGTATAGTTTACTTTATTTTTATTATTAATTCTCGCATATGTATGTCAGTCATATATGTATATACATAATATGACGACGTACGCGTAAATTTGAGATAAAGCGCGACTTTTTGCGCATCAAATAAATAAAATAAAAAACTGAAAACAAACGTTTCTTGTGTTTTCCATCATGACACATGTACATCGGAATTAGAAACTTTGAAAAAAATGTTTTTCAAACTAAAATAGAAAAAACTCGACTAAGCTTGTTATGCTGCGGCGGTGACACACCTATTTTTTGCCTCTATATTTCAATTATACGCATAGTTGTTGACGGTGTATATGTGCGCGCGTATCTTCAATATTGTGTAACACACGAAACTAAAATAGATTTTAAATAGTAAATTACGTCGCCCGATTATAGTTATATTATAGTTTTGTTGTTCATTTTATATCGCATTACATATACATACAGACAATATTGTATTAAAACCTTGGGATAGTAATTTGTTGGACTAAATTTCTCGATTCTTGATTATGTTGTATTGTTGTTTACAACTAGGTATAATCATTAAGTATATAATTTGTGTGGATGGTGTGATTTAGGCAAACCTTTTATTATTTTACTCATTTGAGTGGTCAACCTTGTGCTCAAACAAATTTAAATATAATTTTTATTAATAACGTCACATAAACCTGCAATAAACTAACTAGGTTACCTTCCACTCTACCAGTAATTATAACCATGTCGCGTAATATTACACAATTATATCTAAACCTACATACAGATGTTTGATTTTCAAGTTCGTGTCAAAGATTAATCAAGCGTAATCAAGAAATTTCCTTGATACGTATACAGACCTATGCAATAAGATACCTCGACTTCTCGAGTGATAACATTTAAAATTTTCATCCGGCTTATACATATTTAAGTGACCTCACGTGAAGTACTATATAATTAATTCATTGACGTAAATTAAATTAGAAAAAAAAAATATCTTATCAGAAATTGTTCAAAAATAGAGTAAGTATGATAATTTTAAATAATATTAAACCATTAAATTGTTACGCGTGGCATTGATTGTTTATGTATACATACTTGAAAATCATACGATTTTATTTTTATGTTAACTGAAGTAATCATTCTAAACTATTATCACGAAAATTGTCCGGTATTCTTATCGGTTTGTTTACCATAATAGCAGTACCATGCAATACCCCCCACATACGCCCTAATTAGCCAGAGTCATAAAATTAATAACTTGACTAAATCGCTTTGTTTTTACTGCTACATATATTTTTTACTACATTATCTACTATATTCTAAGATGCGTTGACGTAAATTATATTTTTACGAAAAAAATAAACAAATAATAACTTTTATATGGGTAAATAAGGTCATTTGCGGATAAACAATCTCATAGGGTCATTTGAAGCATTACGCGAGCGATCTAAAATTTTGTATTGTGGGAATATTTCCGTATTGTTGTTGAAGGTTTATAAATATGTCCGCCGGAAATATCAGTATTCAGGTGATCCGAGTATTGCACATATATTTGTGGAACTTAATGTGGTAAGTTGTGCATATACCAAACCACTCAGACTAAATAATAATAAATCATTTGATGGATTGTAATCATAAATGAATTAATATTTGCATCAATGAAATTTAGAAATTTTTTTAATTTTGAATTTTAAAAATTTGTAAAACTTAAATATAGCAATTTTTAGAATTTGCTAGTATATACGATTTTGACAAATAATAATAAACAGTGCTTCTAAACGCCATTACTGGCCCCTTACTGAGTCAAAACTCCGGGTCTCGATTCTGGGCTTGGTTTAAATTAAGTAGCTATAATTAGCTTTAGTATTTGCATAGTAATAGCATAACTAATCATCAATTTAGAAAAGACGATGTAGTTGAAAATTTTGGTAGGTATTTAAAACATAAGTTATCAGACAATGATAAATTGATGAGTAGGTGTGCTATCAACCATCAGGCGGCTATCAATGGCTAATTTAGTTACCCTAATTATTATTTTATTGATTCTAGTGTTCTTTATGAATGCTTAAGTGCTTTTCATTTTATGAATATGTCACACATTCTTATTTCTAATTTAATTCTCAATCTTATTGCATTAATATCAAGTTACAAAATCTTATTCTGTGTCTAAATGTAAAATCAGATATGTTTCGTCAGTTCATAAGATTACTCTGTCCTGTTCTGTAGTTACAAAAATATTATATTATGAAATGAGGAAAGCAGAGGTTCCGAAAGTACAACAACCTAGCAAAGGGGGCAGTTCGCGGAATTTCTTTAAGGGAATTACTGGATTGCACCATACTTTCTGGCCTGCGACGTATGGAATGGACTCTTTACCGACCTACTTGGTGTTCATCATGCATCACAGACTGTAGTTGAGTCAGACTGCGGAGACTTGCATTGAGGATCCATCCCATGAGAAGACTAGAGCCATGCGGAGACAAAAACGAAACCGCTCACATATGGTGTGGACTCCATTAATTCGGAGCTTTTGATATTCGGAGGGGATACTTTGTGGAACTGTCTTTTCGATCTTATACGGTTAGTATGGTGAACCGAAGTTATGCCTGATGAATGGAAAGTCGCCGCGATGTGCCCTACTTTCAAGAAGGGAGACCGCTTGAAGTGTGATTATCGAGGAATAAGTAGCTCTCATTTGCACAGCATACTAGTTACTGCCCTACATTATATTGGGTAGAATCACCCCTCTGGCGAAGTGCCTGGTTGGTGACGGATCATCAGTCACTGATCAGGTCTTTTTGCTGCGGGTGATTCTATCTAATTATTTATTTATTTATTTTATTTAGTACACTTACTAATTATTATGAGACTTCCATCCCCGTACATCAGGTGTTCCTGAATTTCCGGCAGAACTATGACTCGATCAATCGAGAGAGTTTGTGGTCTGCGCTAGAATACCTAGGAATACCAACGAAATTGGTACTATTGTGTAAAATGAGAGTGACACAGTCTCAATGCTGTGTTAAAGTTCAGAACAGGCTATCAAGAATTTTTGCAGTTAACTCAGGTGTTCGGCAGGGAGATGCTCTGTCCCCGATACTCCTCAAATTGAAACACCTCAGCGCAACATCTTATATCGGCAGTCCAATCAAGTGCTTGCATGTGCAGATGATATATGCTTGATTGGACTGAATAGCAACGGAGTGAAGGAAATACTTGTTCTGCTTGTAGAGTTTTCAGCATCTGTTGGACCCCAGATCAAAGATATAGGGACAATAGCACACCAGATTTTAGTAGTGACCACTACACATTTGAGGGAGTGAGAGAGACCTAATATGTCGGTTCTCTTATCACTCATGATAACAGTGTGGGTGAGGATTTTAAAGATCGCCTAGCAGCTAAAATCTAAACACCTGTCAAGTGCCGTGAAGCTGAAGCTTTGCCAAGCTTTGATCAGGCCCGTTGTTATGTTTGGTTGCGAAAATTGGGCACTGACGGGTGAGTAAGAAAGGTGGCTCCATGTATTTGAGGCGACGATGGTTCAACGGTGTAGAGCACAATTTGGCCACTTCAGGTTGTAAAGACAGTATGAAGGCCAAGACCAGGATTGAAACCGTTGGAGCCGGATTGTTGACTTAGTAAGGGGACGGTAATGGAATTCAAACACTGCTTATTATTATTATTATAAGATTATCCTACCCAGTTCTATAGTTACAAAACGATTATATTATGAACCAAGGTTTAATTGAATTGTTATTTTTATGATTGGGTAAACTTTCTTATAAAAATTAATTCTATAATAACAAAAACACTTTACCATCATATATAACGCATTGATTTCATTTAAAGTAAAATGAGAAATTTTCGTTAAACCTTATATAGGACAAAACACGAACACGTAGAACACAACAGAATTGGAGTGATTATGGTATAACATAAAATAAGCGAATTCTTTATTTCAAATTTCCAATAATAGTTTAAACAGTTTTAAGAATTTACATAATCTGATCACAACATTACAATCAACATTACAATTAGCGGTTGGGATTTCGTTCAAAGTCACACATTAGGCCTACAACGCTACTATCAACATAAAATTAAAAAACGTAAATACATATTGAAAATCTCACACACAACAAATATAAAACAAAATTCCCAGTAAATTATCCATCAACAATCAATTTTCAATAATTCTTATCAACATATGGTGTGTATAATGGAAGTTCAGAAAACTGTTATCACAGATTATGTTTGAAATTACAATGGTGTTAGGACATACTCATGTACATCGTTAACAAGTCAGTCAGTCAAATAAACATGGCAACCAAAATAAGTACATAAGTACATACATTTTGTGGTGCTCGTCTAGTCGCGTTAACCTCGATTTGACCTAATTCAATTAAATATACATATATACATAACATGCAAATTTAATCGGAACTTTTATAAAATTCGGGTCGAAGTAAGTGAACTAGTAGTTTATTAGTTCGGTCATCCCTCCACTCCACTGCACACTTTTGTTCCAATATTAGCGCGCTATAGTGACAAAACCGTAAGTGATTTATTTAAATTATCGTTATCATTTTCATATAACACATACAAGCCTGTTTACATTATGATCAATCAAACAATAAACTTGATTGTTTTAAAATATTATATATTTATAGAAAATTTAATCAAACTTTTGTTTAATTTATCATAAATCTAATAAAGGAAATATTGAACTTTGTAATCGACCGTTGATAGCAAAACGATTATTTCGATTTGGTGTATAATTTTATTTGCCTTTGTATCATAAATATATCAAATTTCTAATAAATACATTTTTGAATAGCTAAACGCGTAAACCAACGTTCAGATATTCGGCGAAATTTATTTTTGATAAAAATAATAACATTGGCCTGTCTTATCAATCAAATGCTCTTTTATAGAATTTATCGGGGGTAATTAAGATACGAAGACACAATAATTTTAACGCATGATTTTTTTCGATACTTTCAATGTCATATATACGTATATGTGATAAAAAAACCTCAAATGTGTGTTAGCAATGCCAAGCATTATCATTAAAATATGCGCGAGCGATATGGACGCATTTTTTAAAATCCGTAATGGATAAGATTTTATTGCGATTTGTGGGAGGCCTGTTCATTAATTAAAAACAAAAAAGACGCATATTTCCAAATATATGCGATAAGAAATTTCACAACCATTGCGTAATGTTTGTTTTGTGCGTACTAGGTGTTTTTTTGCGGGGTATTGAACTTGATAATTATTATAAAATATATGTATGATAAGAATATGAAAGTTAACTTTAATTTCAGAATTAAACGTCCAGTCAGAGGTTATATTATGTAGAACATTTTTGTTTGACTTAATCATCCATAGTTACAATTAGTTAGGGGAATATTTGAAATTTGGAAAAAAACACAATGGTACACTTACAATAGCATTCCGCGAAAACAATACTGCAATTTAAATTCTAAATTTTGCAAAATTCAAATTGGTTTCAAAATTTATTAGTCTGTATATTCTTCTCATTGTAATTGATCATTTAAGTTTTTCTCAAATACCACTCAAACCTTGATTTATTCAAACAAATTAATTGTCCTAAAAAATAAATTAATTCAATTTAAATTGAATTGACCCAACATTTTCGAGTGACGTGAAAATTTGTAATATTTACAAATGAAAAATAATTTGATCTGTGTTTCGAGTGGAATTCCAATAAAAAAATTGAATCGAATTTTAAACGGAACCAATTCTTAATGAACTATAAAATTCATTTTACGAAAGATATTTTAAATACAGCTATAACCAAAGTTTATTCCAGATCTACGAGTATTCATACTCAAAACTACAATTACCTAAACTAATTTAACTAAAATGTGAATTCTATTCATAATTTCTAAAAATTTATTTTCAAATCATTCAAGTATTCAAATATATTCTGTTAAAAACCAGTGTTCAAATTCAAGTCAAATCTTATTTGATTTAAACGACAATTTGAAAGAAGACATGGGCATTATTTTTAATCGAGTTTGAGCCAATTTTGAACTACATACCTCCACTAAAAATGTTTTTAAATTGAAATTGAGAAGCACTATAGAGGAAATTAAATTTCAATTTAAATGTAAATAATTCCCAATTTCCTTCGTGGTTTCAAATTTCGCTCATATTCTATTGTAAGATTATATTAAAATATCAATTGAGTATAGTGTCATGAGAATTGGCATGATGTTAACTAGAATTTCTCAAACAAAAACAATGTTTGAGTTAAATTTGAACGAAATTGAGGCAGATTCAAAAATTTTCAATTTTTTTTTTCAATTTTGTTCAATTTTCAATTTCATTTGGATCCATTTAATTTTAATTATATCAGCTTTTCAGCATATTTTAAATAAACAAATTGATTCGAATTAGAATAATCTAAATTATTTAGTAATTCTTTCAAGAACCAGAACTTATCTGAAATCAAGCCGATTGGTGAATTTATAGCCAAACTTCCTGTGGTTAATCATCATATCATAACCAATAAAATAAAAATAATCGATTAAAGTACGTGACTAGATTATGACCAATTTGCCAGGCTCAAGTGGATTACGATATACCTATATTTACGATATATAAATTAAGATATTTGGAAATTTTAGTGACGGTTTAACGACTCCGAAAAATCAACAACGGACTAGTAAACCACTGAAATGACATTATACTAAAACGACCGTTGGAATCGAAAAGACAATGGAATATTTAATCAATTTTTACTGTGATTCACGGGATGTACGTAATTGGGACGTATGATATCTCAATAATTAAGTTCCTGATATTCTCTAATCATAATAAAGCATCACACTTTAGGGATAAAGTTCAATTTTATTTCATATTTTATTTAAGTAAATTAAAGTGGCATTGAAAATCAAACAAAAAGAATTGTTATCAAAGTTATTTGATAACAAACACAGACAACAACAAAAATTATCGATCAACCACACTTTATAAAATTTATATTGTTATATCTTCTATATCGATATGATTGTATAAATAAAAAAAATTGTGAACTTACCCAATGGCATATCGCATAGCAAGCAACATGCTGCCAATGCACCAGCCGATGCCCCACTTATTTTATGCAATAATAAATGTGGGGCATATTTTTTAAAGCACACAGCTACACCAACATGATAAATTCCTAAAAATCCACAACCGGCAAATGATAAATTCATGTTTATTGCATAAACAAATACGCGTGTTAATAAAATTTAAACGCGTAACCAGCACTGAACGTAACACACAAGAATGTATTATATGTATTTGCAAACACGTGACCAAAACAAAGTTGTAAAAACGAAATTGTCACACAAAAATTGTCAATTAACGGAAAAAACAAACTACAACGCGTATAATAAACGAAACCACTATAACCAATTTTAATTCGTAGAGAAATTATTTTGCCGTATGTGTGAATGAAATACAAAATATCGTATGATATTTTCCAGTTGTAAATGTAATCCAGCTGTCAATGGTAATTGATTGTTTTTGTTTAATAACACCATACGTTTTAGATTTATTTCACTACACAAATCCACTAAATAACGGTTAAACACTAGTTATATAAAGCCAAAAAATTATTTTATAACTTTTAAATTTTATTTTATTGTAAGGCCAAATTTAATACTATGAGACAATGCTACTTTTTTACTACTTGTTTTCTCTTCAACAGTTCGACAGAAACTGAATAAAATAGAAAAGAGCGTTTAAAAATATAGCGGAGTGTAGCGTATGGTGACGTCATTAATTGCTAACTGTTTTCTTTGTTTCTTTCGTTGGTATTATTTTTATACATTATATGTGTATATGTTTGTAAATGTATTGGGTAGCGCAGCGCACATTCTGAAAAAACACTAGAATCTCTCTCTTGTTGTTTATAATATAGTAGTGTACTCTTTGGGGTAATAGAGAAAACTTAGCAATTGGTATATTTTGAGTCTTTGATAAATTGGTTCTAATATTTGCTTTACTTTTTATAAAAATTTTTTAGAAAACACTTTTATTTCCGGTTTCATAAATAAATAAATAAATAAAGCTCGCAATTTCTTATTTTACGGCCATAGAAATCATTTGAGAATCAACTTGTAAACTAAACTCTATTTGCCTAATGAGCGATCTTGAATGGACTTGCACGTTCCCGTAGCTCACATCGCCTTTTTCTTATTTTATATTCTGTACGCCTTGATGATTTCGATCGAGACACTTCTTTCAGTTCAATCTGTCAGTCGATCCAGTGCATGCGTATTTCATTGAGGAGACTACAATACCATGGCTTATAATTACAATGGCTGTTCGTTCAGAAAAATATTCGTTAATGAGGTTATAAACATTTGCGGAGCAATTGATTTTCTTTAACTATATCATGATACTTGGCCACCACAAACGCGCCAGATATATCTGGGAAAACTCCTAGATTGTACTTTTGATCTGATTCCTTTACAACGCTGATCATTGTGACCATTGCGTTCTCAGTCAACCTATTTTCTCTGAAGCCATACTGTTTATCATTGTACTGGCCACTTTTCTGAAATATGTCCATTAACCTGCCGGTAATTAGTTTTTCAAGTAATTTACAGTATGATTTGCTTGTACGCCTTAGAATCGTATAAGCACCATGGTTGACACCTATCCCCACCATTCCTAATAATGACAAGTTTCCCATTCTTCCAAGCTTTAAAGAGTTGATGTTGTCTGGCATCATTTGCTGGCCACTCAACTCTTACGTTGACACGTAGATGATCTCTTGCTTCTTGAGTAAGCTCACAATCATAGAGGATATGATCTATTGTATCTTCGCCTTATCTTATAAGTACTAAAGTCTACGATACTCAGTCGGTGCATATGGGAGCCATTCTTTCATGTTTTGTTAACATTTGCGTGGACAAGGTACTTAACGGTTGCTTTCTCTCTATAGTCTTTCTTCAATGTTTGGTAAATACCCGCACGTTATTCTACCATCCACTGAGTTTGTTCACCTTTCTTGCCATTGAGCTATTGACGCTTTTCTTATTTTCCTCTTGAGCGAGCCGGCCGTATCTGAATACTCAGAATCTACACGTTCCGGTAGCTCACATTTTGCCTTTTTCTTATTTTATATTTTATAAATGACCTGTTACTAAACTTGGAAGGGCAAACTTCCAAGGTGGTTGCCTACGCGGATGATGTTGCCATTGAGGTCTTCGGTAAATATCCTTGTACGCTGAGTGAGCGTATACCTCTCTAAGTGGGCACACAGTTGCGGACTGAACATAAACCCACAGAAAACGGAGCTGGTCCTCTTTATCAGGAAGCAATAACTTCCTCAGTTTGACAGCAAGCTAAGCTGGAAACCACCAACCAAACATCTTAGTAAAGAAAGCTACTATAGCGCACTACTTTTGCAAAAATGCAACTGGAAAGAGATGGGGTATGGAGCCCCACATAGTACACTGGCTCTACGTCTCAGTGGTCCAACCTATATATTGCAGTATGGGGTTGTCATTTGGTGGACAGTGTTAAAAATTATAGGCAACCTTAAACTATTGATGAAAATCCAAAGAACGGCCTGCTTGTGTATATGTGGGGCTCTTAGAAGCACATCTACTCAAGTTCTGGAGATTCATTTTCATCTCACTCTCTTGGACATTGCGGCCGAGCAGCTTTCATCTTGCACAGCCATTCGGCTCAAATCCATATCTATGTGGACTTGTAACAACATAGGACACTCATCTATCCTATGCAACATGGGTATTCCAGAAACTATCGACTACGCTATCCCTTCGCCATCTGTTGAGGTGAGATTCCAAACTGAATTTCCCACCAGAGAGGACTGGGTGAATGAGACGGTTATGGACAATGAGGAGATAATCATTTTCACGCGGATCGCTCAAAAAGGAATGAAGGGGTTGGCTGTAGGCCGACTTTATATCATTTGCAGATAATGGAAGTCATGGACTGGTTGAAGCATATTGTAATATCTACGAGGGAAATTCGATTTTTTACGGACAGCTAGGCTGCTATTAAAACGCTACAATCATACTCCATGACGTCGAAGGTAGCCCAAAACTGTCTGGCATCGTTAAATGAGACATAAAGGCTGGACATAAAGGTCCAGATCCGGGCAACTAATATCGCTTCGACGGCACTATATTGGTATGGTCGTGGGAGCTATAAGGGGACATTGTCTTATCGGGGTACATTTGAGCAGACTGGGTCCTCCTGCCCATGTTTTCTGGAGGAGGAAAATATTCTCCATCTGCTCTGCACCTGCCCTACTCTAGCATACAGCAGAACAAACTTATGGGAATTTCCCCTTTGTACGAATTGACGGATCTTAGTAAGATCGATGTCAGGGACTTTCAACGCTTCTTGGTAAGCTCAGGATGGTTCAACGAGTGATGAGCACGTAACTCGAATTTTGTATCTATGCTAGTTCTTTAGTACGGCCACCCTTACCTAACCAAACCTAACCTATTTTATATTCTGTACGCCTTCTTTGAGCACTGACTAGATTTCGTCGGTGGTGTTCATTCTGTCAGCCCATCCAGTGCATGCATATTTCATTGAGGAGGCTACAAGTGCTCCATTTATAGTAAACATGGTATCTGTCTTGCTATACTAATCTCTGCGACCCTTTTGACATGCGAGGTGACTCTGAACCTTTCGTCGAAGTCCACTCCAAGTCATTTACCAGTTTTTACCATTTTAATTCTTTGACTACTTACTGAGATAAATGGTGGTGTTCTGACGTCAAGTGACCCCTTTAATTCTTAACTTGTCAATATTAACTGGAGCCTTGTGGGCACCCCTTATTGACACTCTTTTGGAGTGTACCATGGATTTTAGTTACAGCTGTTCGTTCAGAGAAATCATCGTTAATGAAGTTATAAAGATTTGCGAAACAATTGATTTTCTTTAACTTCATCATGATACTTGGCCACCACAAATTACCAAACGCGCCAGCTATATCTAGGAATAATCCTAGATTGTACTTTTGGTCTGATTTTTTTACAACGCTGATCATTTTGACCATTGGGTCCTCTATTTTCTCTGAAGCCATACTGTTTATCATTGTACTGGCCACTTTTCTTGAATATGTCTATTAACCTGCCGGCATTAATTTATCAAGTAATTTACAGCATGATCGGCCTGGTCAAGCGTGTTGAATCACTTCAACCTCGATGTTGTCTGGGCCTGGTGCTTTGTTAATTTTCATAAACTTGATCGCCAAAGTGGCCCATTTTTCACTCAAGTGACTCGCATTTGGCGCATCTGATTGTACTTTCTTCACTGTCGTCGGGTAGTAAGGTTTCACTTTTCGGTTTGCTACATAAATTAATTTCTTGCCTTCCCGGGTTTCAGGATTATCGTCTCTTTGATATACTCTTCGTAACTTTTGCACCCTTTTTTTATCGGTTAGGCCCAGGGGCTACTAATGAATAAGCTTTTGTGGGTATGTTTACCTGGTATAGTAGCACCATATACTTTGATGATTGAGCTTGATATCACTTGTTTAATTCTATCGACGTTGTTTACGTCTGATATATTCAGGTCTTTCATTCAGGTCACTTTTCTTAACGAGTGACTATCATTTACTGTGTTTTCCGTATTCAAGATGTTATCAATTTCTCTGTGGTCGCATGTCGTCCAGCTTTCTTTGACCAACCAATTTATATAACTTTTCTTAACAGACCGCCTGTCATACGTGTTCGATCAATATTCGAGTTGCTATTGTGAGAATATATGCTTGGCTGGCCGTCTTCCTTGAAAACGAAAAGTATATAAATTCTTCAACGAGAACTCGTCTCTCATTGGTGTACTTTTTTTAGACTATTCATAATATTATAATTCTTATTGATATATTCCTCTGGCTGGTTCGTTTGAATACTGGAAATAGATACTGACCAGGTAGAAACTATACCTAGATAAGATCTAACTTCTACAAACACGCAATCCGAATCGCAGTACTGTGAAATTTTTAAAACTTCTACATTGTTATTGCGGATGCCAATTGTTGCTTTAACGTTATCATTATTTCCAACGACAGGTATTTTTGTCTTTAACTGTCATAAACAGTTTTCTTAATATTTAGGTAAGCCGCCCTGGTTGATTTCACGCAACAATCGCGTTTAGCGTCTTCGGTTTTTCTTGCGAAATCGTTTGTTCGTGACCACTCTCACAGCAATGATGGCATATGTGACCCTCTTCTTTGCAGTATTTTGCAATATGTCTGAACGCATGGTATTTATATATAGGGGAACATGTTGTAATTTCTATTGAAATTTTAAAGCGATTTTAATCTGAAAATTTGTACATTTCCTTAGTGTTAAAGAATTTTACAAACAAAGGTATAGGGATCAGACACCGTGATTAATACGATGGGCTAGCTTACTGATTATAATGTTGTTATATTGTATTATCCAAATACATATAATTACATTTTCCGCTTAAAATCTGTACTAGTATAAACAATTCTTGACTTTGGGTGGCTAGCCTCCGGTATTATTTGTCGAAAACTACACGAATTACAAATTCCAGCCAAGTAGTACAATTATGAATATTGTACACACGGATAATTTAACAGAAGTAAATAAAATATATTGAACCCAAATTCGATTTTCATAGTTTTTTTGAGTTCAGTGGAATCCATCGAAATATCAAAACGGGAAAATTATATAGTTCCATGCCGGTCTGTACTGACATGAGATCCGCATAAATCGAGTAATATGCTGAAGTTTCATAGATTATCTTAATTTTCGATTTTGAACTTTGAGAAATTTTTGAAAAATAAATCCTCCTATCGTAGTTTCTTACTTCTCTGAATTTGAATAATTCGAATATTAGAAAAAATTAAAGGAATACTTTAAAATATGTCCACAAAATTGGAGATTTTCATATATTGTCCAATTTATAAAATTTAAAATCTCGTATTTCTAATTTTATCGTCAGAATCGTATTCCTGAAATTCGGTTATGAAATTTATCGAGTTTTAAAATTTAATCCCAAGAATTTTTCATTTATCAAAACCGAACTTGACTTCGTATTTTGAGTTTTGAAATTTCAGAATTTATAAATTTAATTTACTAAAATATCCAATTTCATTTTAAAACTTGCGATCTACAAATCCCACATATGAATAATAAGTATATGTACGGTTCATCTATAGGAACGATTGAATCAATAAAATTAAAATATGTGATACATTAGATTACATTTTAAAAATATTTTTAGAAATTTGAGAAGTTTTCGTGAACTACCTATATTAGATATTCGAAAATTCGAAAAATCATCGTATAATTACAAATGAAAATTCAAAATTTATAAAATATAATGCTCTTGAATTCAAAAAGTTCCGCCATATGATATTCATGACCGTTTAAATTTCCAGTTTTCAATATTGAACAATTCGAATTTTAAACGTTTTAAATTTCCATCTTGTAAAATTGTCAATATGTGATATAAGATCAGTCGCATATGCTCGTTTCATGTTTAAAAGTATTTAAAATTGGATATAGGTAGTTTGATTCTGTGAATAATTGTTCATGAAATTTTATATTAAACCAGTTTGATATCCGAGCACTATAGTAAAATAGGCTCCTTAAAGGGGCATACTATGATCCGTTCCTGGTCATGCATGTAAAATTGTAAAAAGAGGTCATTAACTAAAAAAGAGTATATCTTAATGATCCTCAAGAATGAAGAGTAAAACGAAACAAACCGAGTACTAATATCCTTAAAAAGAGTATATCTGGTCACCCTAAATAAAATGGAATATTTGAATTCAATCGAATCAATAATATTTGTACACTGTCATGTATATATATATTTTTAATGGGTATACCTCTGTGAATTTAATACCTTGGTTAATTTATAAGTTTTGACATTTCAAATTCAATATAAAAAGTCGTTCCCATTTTATTGTTTGTGGATATTCTTCATAATTCAAATGGATATTGTATCGTTATTCATTTTCTACTTTCTGTAAATTTAAATTGAAATTAATGCTCGATATTCAGTGGATTTGATTCTATAGATTAGTCCGAACGATGTCTGATTTCCAAGACGAAGGTGAATTCCGTTGTAAATGACGTTCCAATGAAAAAATTCAAATAAAATTTAATTATTTATTTTATAATTTAATTTATACTCAACAAAATACATATAGCTAAATTTATTTATTTATAGTTGTTAAAATTGCAATACTCCTAATTTAATATGTAAAGAATTTAATAATAGTAACAATAGTAATACACGATTACTAATTAAAAGTAATAATTAATGTAATAATCATAATGGAATTTTTTTCTTAAAGTCTATACAGTGGATCATGCTCATGTAATGTAATCAAAACAATGTTTTTTTTTTTATTTTCTTATCTTAAAAATGATCTAAACTATAATACGCGCCAAACTGCAGTTGCATGTACAACAAATAAGCAACGACGTCTAATTATATTTGCGATTGAGGCGGAGTTAGTGGTGTCCATGTACGTGACGATGATGTTGTATTTGATTGGCCATCCGAACCTCGTTCGGGTGAACCTTTATTCGAGCATTCTAGCGGTATTACAGATTCTGGCGTTTGATTACCATAAATTGGAGAATGTGCTACATTTTCCGTTAGCTTTGAGTTGTTTTCATGGACTTCTTGTGGTTGATTGTAAGAGCTGGATAAAAAAACAACAAAATATATAGGAATTGTTATTAATAAAAGTCTGAGATTGGTATATAATTTTACGACCCGTACCCAATATCACTAATAATCGGAATATATTCAGGAGTTTGATAGTGGTACGTATTTTGGAACACGCTGTAATCACTCGATGGATGCCAAGATGATGAGTAGCCAAGATTTGTTATTGTGGTCGGATTTAGTACATTACTGTAGAGCTGATGTGATGTTGGTGATACAGCCGGAGTCGGATGATAAATTTGATGGGCTGGTGTTGAATAAATTTGTGGTGGTGACCCGCAAACAGGTTGAAAACTTTCACTTTGCGCCACCGATGGTATATACTGCGACGTTAGTGGATGAGACGAATAGTTTGGAGATGATCCATAGCCGGGTGAACTATTTGATGGTGTTGGTGAAATATTTGGTGCAATTGAATTCGGACTACCTGAGTTGCCGGGATTCCAATATGAAGCCGGTGAACTACTTTGCCACGAGGGATATGATCCGAATACTGATGAGCTTGATGTTGGCGGTGTTGGCGGTTCTAACGGAATATAAGTTGAACCTTGTGGTGGGCTATTCCCAATTCTAGGCCGCTGTGCTGGATATGGAGTTGGACGTGCAGTTCGCGCAGTATGCTGATACCGATCGCTAACTGGTATTGAAGTTTGTGTTGGTGAATACGAGCTATGAGGCAAAAACCACCCAAACGACGAATTTTCTCGTGCATATACACTATCGGGTCTCTCTTTGGCGTCTAAAAATGCTTTTGCAAATGGATTATATTTTATTTTCAATGATGTCACCTCTTCATTTTGATATGCGGTCACAGCAATAAATTGAGTTTCGGGGAATGGATATGTCACAACATGCCGCTGCTCCGAACCAACTCGGACTAAATGTATTCTTGGCTCATATTTATGTAACGAATTGAGCATAATTTGTCCAGTGCCATTTGTCTTATTCGTTAGCTTCACTTTTGCAAACGAGATTGGTTCTTTCATCCAATGCGCCCCGAAATTAGGTGATTCTGGATGTACATAAATCGGATTAGTTGGCGGTGCTTCAGCTTTCCCACCAGGCACCTAAAACAACAAAAACAATACTTTACTATATACGTAAATAAACAATAATTAATAACAATATTTTCCATAAACATATATATTGATATATTGAATGTGACCAGCTAATTAGCACATTTTTTCGTTATACGTTTCATTTTTGTTTTTCATCTTTTGTGTAGAACGAGGAAAATTTAAATTAAATTAATGGATTGGAAATAAAAAAATCGTGTTTATGTACACTAATTAGCATATATGAGAAATAAAAAACTAATTTAAATTTATTACATAAAATATAATGATGAATATTAGAAATATTTGTATTAGATATAGAAACCGAAGAACACTTACCCATTCTCCATTGACATATTTCCAGCGATGATTATCAACTTGCACAAATTCTAGCAGAACGGTATACATTGCAGCCGGATCTAATCCATTGGCGGTGACTTTAACCACCGGAAACATGCGTCTGTGAATATAAATAAATAAAATCAATTGCTGTAACGTCGACGTTTAAAGAAAATCATCGATTTTTTCAATAATTAAATTATATCTCAATATATATACTCTATATTGTGCTAATTTGATGTTGGTTGGCAGTAACAAGAACAGTTAATTTTAGAAAAATAAATTTTTTTGTATGTTCTGGTAATAATTATCGTATGACTCATATATAGTTTTGTTAATATTGAATTAGATTATTTGATTTCAGATACTACGTATTAAAGGCGTTAATTCAGGGATTTTCTGGTGATGATACGAGAGTTTCAATTTCAAGTCTGTTTATTTCTCGATTTATTTCACTATAACGTGCAGTATGCACTATAAATTGTTGTGACGATTTATTGTATTTGCTAGATCTCTATTTGGCACATGGACGATCCTAGATTAGGAATTTCTAAATTCAGACAAATTTTGTGATATAACCCGTTCATGAATGTAGATGTATTCTACGACTCTCATAAATAAATTTGAATTCAAAGTGTAGAAATAAATATTGTAGGTTTGATGTTGTATATATATATATATATATATATATATATATATATATATATATATATATATATATATATATATATACATATTATATATATATATATATATATATATATATATATATATATATATACATACATAATACATACTACAAAATTTTTAATAAATTTTAAACTGATTTATTTAATTAAGAACTAAATAAAACAATAGTTATTTATCTATTTTTTCATTAATTAAATTCGCTTCCAATTTATTAAAAAGTATGTGGTTCAACACTGTCTAACCTACAATCATTATTTCAACACTGTTAATTCCGCTGAATCGTAGAATCTATCTACTAAGCAATACAAATTTAAACTGACAGTATCAACATTCGTTTGTTCTGTATAAAATAAATATTTGCGTCATACTTAAATAAATTGTGATTTTAAAACTTCTACAAATTCAAATAAATAAATTTAGTCAATTTTAGCACAATTGGTCAACTAGTGATATTCATATGTACATGGTAGCCACCGAGATTGGGTGATCGTAATCGCGAGTAGATGGAACCCTTCTGTTTTGTATTATAAGTTTTACCTACTAAAATCATCAGTAGAACTACAATTAAATATATTGGTATGTTAATTAAACATAAACAAATACTCGAATTCATTCTGAATCTCTGTATTACGATGATTTGGAAAGTAAAATTGTCTCCCAAATTTTAATTTCATAAATTGTTTTTTAAATGTTTGTGTTTCAGTGGCAGCACCAGCCATTTGAGAAGCTTTCATAAACATTTAGTCGAAATAATGAAAAGAAAAGTCAAAAATTGTATAGGAATAATCGTAAATCTGGAGACGAACTCTCAAACGTGTTATCGCTTATGTATACTATTTAAATTTTCCGGCCACAGAATTCACAAAAATAGGCAATGGGATGTGGTGGTTCAAAATATACAAACTGAACTTTATATTTATCATTGAATTAGGAATTTTGGAATTTTGTCGATAGAACTGGAACTATGCTTGATCGACTGTAATGCATTTTTGCCATTTCGTTTATTATATTTTTACTCGAAATTACTGTCGATTTTACTCGATAATTATTGTCGATTTCTTAAAACTTAAAACTATAATGTTTCTATAAAAGTTTAATATTTTATGTGTTGCTGTTCCTTAGTCAGTGTCATGTCTCAAACTCAGAATAAAACAAACGTTACAACACAACATGATAAATAGAAGGCGAATACTAAATGAATTTTTTTTTCATCGTAACAACAATGTGTATGTAGTTTAGGATTTTGTTAAAAATTATACAGTTTTCTGAAAATCCACAAGTTTTAATTTTTAAACGAGTTATTCATACTAAACTACTATACAATTTTAGCATATGTAATGTCTTGCTATCATTAATGAATTACCTCGGTGTGCAAATTCTACATTTTTTGTGATTTTTTGTTTTTGTAAACCCTCTTCGGCTATGATTTGATATATGTCACCACGAACTAGTAGCGCCATTTTTTCAAAGGTGGAAATTTTTTAAAATAAATATCGTGCTACTTTAATCAAGGTGGGAAATTTTGAAATTAAAAATGTATAATATTTTTAGAAATTTCCGCTTTTGGAATTAATGCAGTATATATTTTCGCTGTATTGCTTAATAATAAAAATAAATTTATTTATATTTTACTTAATACGTTTTTTTAATTTTTTTTTAGAAAAAATCGACAGTGTACAATATACATAAGAGGAATTTCGGATGAAATGTACATATTGTTATATTGTAATAAAATATTATGTATATATGTATATATATATTTATCTTAATAATAAAGTTGTCTACATAAATTTTTTATTTTTGTATATGATAGACCACGGAAACCGTTTTTTCATTAGATTATAAACTGAAAAATTTGGTACATACGTGTAGATTTTGGGCAGAAGGGACCAATGCTAAGCGGCTTTGAGGAGTTCCCTATTTTAGTATGCGTTTAAATGGTAATAATATTTTGTTATGGACAACGATGGTGAAAAACGATGGTGACATATATCAAATCTGTTCCCAAAGAAAGTTTTAACAACTATTGTAGTGCATGGAATTGTTCATAATTTAAACAACCTTTAAAATATATAGTAGTTAGGTCTCTTAACCAAGTGAATCGCCTTAGAATACTATAGGAACCAGTTCGAACACCTGAGAAGACTGCATACCTAACAAATCCGATTCCTGGAAATTGCCATCGTTTTCTGATCTTGGTCAACTTACTACTTCGAAAAACTGTATATCATACAAGACGCTCCCATGTTTGAATCTTGCAATCGTTTCTGGTCAGATCTTTGCAAAATATCGTGCGGGAACTGAACCCCATGAGGTAACATACCCTTAATATTATTAGTTTCCATATAAGATGGGGAGTTCTAGCCAAAACGGTATGCCTGTCAGCCTTTGGATTGTTGTTCTCCACCGTAAATACTGTATACCAGTGTGAATTAATATTATGAATAAACAGGCAACTCATTATAATTTATTACTAATGATGATACGCACTTATTTGTAACAAATAATTGGAACGAGTATGGGTTTACAAGGAATAACTATTCTGCTCCCAACAACGAATCATCAATTATTAGATGACTATGCTCGTGCGGTTTAATTCTTTTAACCCGTCTTAGTTTGTGTGTTAAGTCAAGAAGTTTTGTTGCTTCAGGCTATTAGTATGTTGCAGTAATCTTCTTTCATGTTTCATGGCAAATTGCTGGATCACTTCATCAATCCATTTAACATTTAGTTCATCATGTAATTCCTCACTGGTCACATAGGGGTAAGCATTTGTTATTGCACGTAGAAATTTGTTTTGACAACGTTGAATTATTTGAAATGATTTGATTGTTTAGTACAGCCCCAGAGTTGGATACCATACGTCCAAATTAGTTTAATAATTATTTCATAGATAAGGCGTTTACAGTACAGGCTAAGTTTAAAATGTTTTCCGATTAACCAGTACATTTCACGTTGTTTTATTTTAATTTGTTCAGCTTTTTGTCGAACGTGGTGTTTCCAGTTCAATCTTGAATCGAGATGCAATCCGAGATATTTAGGTGCATATTCAGTTTGTGGAATTTGTATCCTATTGAGAAATGTATGGAAGTTGTTATTTTAGTGCCGTAACGCATATGGACTGATTTCAGCTGGTCCAGCTTTAATTTCCAATTGCATGGTCCATTGGCTGATTTTATCGAGTGCCTGTTGTAAGTATTGAACTGCTTGGTTCTACGATTCGCTTGATGCCAATACTACAGTATCATCAGCAAAAGTTCGGATGAAGGTTGTTTCGGTGGTCGGTGGTCTTATCTTGTAGGCAAGACCCCCATGCCACACTATCGAAAGCTTGTGATACATCTAGAAATACGGCAGGGCAATATTTCAAATGCTTGTTCAATATTTGTCACGCGATGAACTTGATCAATGGTCGAATGTTTATCACTGAATCCAAACTGGAAATCAGGTATAATAATCATTGGTGTTAGTCGTTTCAAAAGCAACTTCTCAAACAATTTTAAGATAGTTGGTAACAAAGAGATCGGCCTGTATGATGTCATTTGCTCACCGGGTTTGTCTGATTTTTTTATATTGACTATTTGTGTAGCCTTGAAACACTCAGGTACATATGTATAAGTCGGAAGCAAGCATTATGTTAACATAATGACTGCTCTCTTTGATAACTTGTGAAGCTTTGGCGAATTGGTGACTTTTTCTTGTTCGACTTCTAGTGGGGTGACACTATTGATATTTAATGCAGATCTATAGACTAGTTTAAGATCAATCCTAGATTGTATATTGTGTTGTTGAAGTACTGATGGCAGGTGTTGTGCAAACAGTTTAGCTTTTTCATCGTTACGTCGCACCCATTCTCCATTTGTGTTCCTTATAGGTGGCATTTGGATTATTGGCTTCTTATATCTTTTAGTATCTTTCCAAAGAGATTAGTTTTTATCAGCTTCAGAACCCAGTCCTTTCAGATAATTTTCAGTACAAACCTCTTTATGTTCTTTAAATAATCGGTTGACTTTATTACTTACTCTATTAAATTCTCTTTTGTCATTAATATTTCTGGTTCTATGCCATATGCGTCTTTTCCTACGCCTTTATTTGATCACTTCTCGAATCTCCAGGGTGTAGTTGATCTCTTGTATAACTTTCTCACCTAATACGGGTGTAACCTCTTTAGCTGCTACACGCATTGAGTTAATGAAATATCCAGCTTATATTTCAAGTTCTTGTTTATAATTTTGAGACAAACTTTTAATTAGATTATCCAGTTTCTCTCTATTTAATTCCCAATCCGTTAATTTATTAGTAACGTTAAGTTTCCTTTTCTTTTTAATGACTAATGTACTCAGAGTCATTAACACCGGTGTGTGATCAGAAGTAACGTCTACAATACCTTCAATTTCGATGTAATTAGAGGCTATTCATTTCGAGATATAAAAGTCACTTTGTTGATGTCTAGTAGGCCAATAAGTTGGCTTACACGATGAGTAATATTCACAAGACATTTCTATAATTCTATTCACTTATCAGTTCTTTAGTTTTCCTGGTGTTATGACTTTATGAGTGGTGATCACCACGCAATGTGTTTCACGTTGTAGTCACCTCTTATAATAAACCTTGGTCCAAGTTTATTACAAATTTTGACATATTGATTTCTTGCGATATTATGTCTTGGTGGGTAGTAGATCGCCCCTAGAGTTAGTTCAGCACCACTATGGTTCAACGTTATTATGGTAGCTTGCATAAATGGCTCTTTAATTTCCTCTTGTTGGAAATGAAGGATGTTTTGTTTCATTAAGATTGCTGTTCCTCCTCGAGCATGACCAGTGGGAAGCAATGTCCAATAGGCTTTATATTCCATAAATTTGATAAAGTTTTGCTCTCTTCCAGGCTATTACGTATATACGTAGGAGCGTTACAGTAATTTACATTTTTTCTTTTTTTAGCATTTTGTTTGGTGAGTTGAAATTATCTTCTTCTTAGATACAAGTTTTAAAAAATTATTTGAAGATGGATATATTTATCGTACAACGGCATGCTAAACCAAGTATAAGAGCTTATGTGTACCATGTGACTTGCAACGATGCATTTCAATATACATTTATTATAATTATATATAATTTTTAATTAAAGTTAATTGAAGCGATCAACACAAATATTTATCAACTGATCGGCTCTGTCAGTCATTATAAAATGCTTTTAACTGCGGCATAAGTGATATAAATATAGCTATAACCTAAATTAATCAACACGTAACACGCTCATATACTCGTATATGTATAAATATGTTTGAACCACCTTTTACTTTCAAAAAAATATAACTTAAAAAAAAAATTGCAATTAATTTTCAAATGTGCTAATCAAAACTTAATTTTTTTTTTTTAAATTAAATTAGTGTTGTAACAAATTTTCTATGAAATTGATTTTAAATTAAATTGAATAAACCAACAAAAATCATTTGATCTAGTTTTGACTGGGATTTATTTGATTTCACTAAATATTTGCTAATTATTACGTCATAAACTACGTATGCCTACCTAGTGATAGTGAATCATCTTTATCCATATATTGATTCCTGTATTATATTATGTATATTCGCTATACATATATCCATTTATTTATAGTATAGCAGCTACCACCTCATGTAAAAAATGTTGATATCGTTACAACATTTTGTGATAAATTTACACATTAACTTCATAATTAAATCTACTAAAATGTGTTAAGTCAAATAAAAAATAAAACATTGTCGCGTGTCAAATTTATTATTTATCACAAAAAAGAATAAAGCTTATTATAATCAAAGCTCAAAATAAAGCCTCATTATCATCAAGATACAAAATTATAATTATTGTATGTATATACATATATGCAAAAACACTAAAATGCTAAAAATAAATCCGCGATAAAAGTTTAGACAAATATTAAGAGACGACAGATATAGATTTTAGAAGACATATGCTGGTTGGTACGTCGACATGGTGTACGTACGTAACTATATGTATGTATATATAATGTATTTGGCTTTTGTATATTTGTAAGGTGGTGATAAAATTTAAAAATATAATAAAACTACACAGTGGTGCTCGTAAAATAAAAACTGGGAAAAAAGAAGATTTTCTTTTGAGCTGATTAGTAATCATTTGTTAAATATCACAAATCAATAATACTGTTAATTAGATAAAAAAATAAGATTTTTTTTTTTTAAATATTAACAAAATTTTTTACTATATATGTACTTTAAAAATTATTATATTATTAAACAATGAATTTATTTTTTTGTATACACGATTAACATTATGCGGTGATTAGATAATTTACACCCAAAAGGATCATTTAATATGTAGATCAAAATATGCGCGGGCATTTAAATAATATTTATTTTGTATTTTGGAGGTGATTTTTTGTTTTGTTTTGTTTACCAAATGTTACACAAATATGCACTCTTCAAACTTCAAACCAATCCAAGGTTGTTAACCATCTGTGGTGTGCGATTTTGCGATTTTCGAAGTTTCAAGCAATTGTGTCTTAAGATTGGCAATATTATTCAGAGATGGGCGTTGTTATAGACTATGTCGTGTAATTTACGCGGTTGTAACACGGAAAACATTATGTAGATTACTTGGCATAGTTTTGTGTCAACGTTGAAAATAAGGCAATGTCGAATTGGTTTAAATTTCAAATTTGTTCCTCATGAGATTGTTCACAGCTTCCAGTATGACATTGACAGCAATATTGTTCTCTTTAAAACGTATATTTTCAGCAACCTTATCGCATCCGCTATTTATCTTCACCATTCCTTTTATTATTGACAAATAATTTTGAATAGATCGAAAACCGGAGGACTCAGCTTCTTTGACATAACATTGAATTGTTTAGTTTTGTACCATTTTATTGCGCCTTTAGAGTAGTGTGAACTAGCTAGATCAGTATACAAATTCCGGGCAAGTTTAGTATGAAAAATTTATGCTAAAATAAAATCTATAGAAATTTATGCTAAAATAAAAACTCTAGAAAGGTTTTTGTAGAGTAGGTTTAACTCTGTAAGATAATAGCTTGATTTTATTTGGGCTTTCATAAATATTTTTTAAATTATTGATTGAATGGATAAAACCACTGACTATAATGTAGTTTAGTCAATTTCTACTAAAGCCTGAATTCCATGGAGAAATTTTGCTGCTCAGTTAAATTAGAATAAGAAAAAAATATATCTTACTGACAGTGAGATGAGACAAAAAATCATCTCAGTAAATAAATACTGAGTGTTTTAACAGTGTTACTGCCATAACAATTTGTTACTGCCATGGAAAATTGTAAATCTATCTCAGTAAACACATGTACAAAAATTTGTGTCCTAACTCCTAATGTGTAATGTTTGCCGCACATCAATATATCTTTCTGTTTTTTGATTTTGTATATAGCCGCTTGTAAACAACTTGTATAGGTAAACCCGATTTCTATAAAATTATATTAAACAAATATTTTCATGCCAAGTTAAAGAAAGTCCCGTTATCTGTTCGATTCAAATTGAAACACTTGATCTATATACAATATACATTCATAGAGTACCAAACATCAAAATTGAAAATTCCTATATAGGTAGGGCTTGCCGGCTGGGTTCGTATACAAGGTCCCAAAAAGTTCGGTTCGCTGAATCCAAAAACCAGGGGTTCTCACTTAAAACCCGGGTTTCAATTCAAAATAAGATATTTCACCATAAGATTATAAACCTACAGTTTATCAAAAATAAGTTCTAAAAAGATGCTTCAGTTAGTTTTAGATTGTAAAATTCGTTGAAATTAAGCTTGTTAGAGCAATATATTCATACAACTGGCTTTGGAACGGAAACCACCAGATTTGCTCGAGCTACAGCTTTTAATGCAACTAACGTCAAATAATCTTGTAGTAACTATGTTGAAGTGATGGATAGATTTAAATTTGCATCGTGTGATGTGTTTAATTTAGACGAACGAAACTGGAATAACCACTGTTTTGCCAGCGTCGAAGGTAATAATGAATAATCTTAAACTATAAAATATTAGATTTTACTTTAAATTTTATTTACAGGTAATTGCAGACAAGTCAAAGCGACTAAATTCCCGCGCAGTCACTACAAGGACCGTTTGAACAATAGCCATTGTTCTTTGCCTGCAATAGAATTTGCTCGAAAATGTGGAATAGTTCTTCAATCGTTTCCACCACATTGCTCTCACAAATTACAACCATTGGACATAGGGGTTTGTAGGCCATTTAAAAGCACACTTTTGGGAAAATTAAATAAAATTTATGATATACCAGATCTTGCAATCGAGCTTATCTCTTACTTCACGAAATATAACATCGTCATTTGAAAAACCTGAAATTTGGGCGATTAATCAACTGGCATTTACAGACGTTGATTTTACTGTGGCATTTGTAACCGATCGATCATTTATTGCAAAAAATTCAAACGACGTTGCACTGGAAGATAAACAATTAACCACGATCAGCTACAACTATACCAACCACGACCGTTGCCTAACGCTGCACCCAGAAAGCAAATGGTCGTGAAAGAGGGAATTTTCGAATTTTTACGGCACACCGGAAAAAAATAAGATCGTTTCTTTGGATCAAGCCAAAAAAGACAAAAGCATGAACAAAAACCAACGTACTAAACCGAAGCAACCTGAACAGGTACCTGATTGATCTCACATCACTGTTTTATAAAAAAACTTAAATCATGTTTTTCTTACAGATTAGCGAAAGATCCCAATCTGAAGCTTCTTTTGATACACTGTCATTCATACAATCAGACGATTGCTCTTTGACAAAACTAGGAAAGGCTATGTAAAGCTTTATTAAAAATAAAGTCAACATTTTCTCTGGCAAGTAATATCTGCACTAAACAAGAATGCGTTTGCGGGATGTCTCAATAAACGCCATAAGGTGCGTACGTACATTATACAAAAAATAAAAATTTTGATGCACAAAAATTCACCATGAAGATAGCTGTAAAGTTTTAGCCTCTGCTAAAACTTGGTTGAAGCGATTATCAAGATTACTACGGGTGAGGTCTTAATAATCGTGAGAATTGAAACAATCATTTTGAAATCATTTTAATTCTCACGATTATTAAGACCTCACCCGTAGTAATCTTCATAATCGCTTCAACCAAGTTTTAGCAGAGGCTAAAACTTTACATGGTCCTTCGAGCCGGATTCAACAACATAAGCCGGATTTAACTTTACATGGTCCTTCGAGCCGGATTCAACAACATAAGCCGGATTTAACTTTACATGGTCTTTCGAGCCGGATACAACAACATAAGCCGGATTTAACTTTACATGGTCCTTCGAGCCGGATTCAACAACATAAGCCGGATTTAACTTTACATGGTCCTTCGAGCCGGATTCAACAACATAAGCCGGATTTAACTTTACATGGTCTTTCGAGCCGGATACAACAACATAAGCCGGATTTAACTTTACATGGTCCTTCGAGCCGGATATAACAACATAAGCCGGATTTAACAACATCAAGCTGAATTTAACGACTGCATCAAAACTCTAGGGATTTTATATAGCCCTCAAACAGACTGTTTTGAGTTTGATATAGCCCAATTGCAGTTAACTACCAACCAGGCCACAAAACGATCATTGCTGTCCGATTCATCAAAGTTATTTGACCCTGTAGGATGGCTGTCACCAACAACAATCATGGCCAAAATTATGATGCAGGAAGTATGGATGACCGGAATAAATTGGGATGACCAGTTACCAGAAAAAATACGAACCAAATGGCTTAGCTATAAGGACGAGCTAAACGAAATTTCTAACATAAAAATACCGAGATGGCTGAACACCAGAACAGAAGAACAAAAGGAATTGCACGGATTTGCTGATGCTTCAGAACAGGCGTACGCAGCAACTGTGTATTGCCGCAACATTGATACCTGCGGCAAAGTAACAACCCAGTTGGTAACTGCGAAAACACGGGTCGCTCCAATCAAAACAAGGCTATCGATCCCTCGTCTCGAACTGAAGGCAGCTGTATTGTTAGCAAAATTATTAAAACACGTCCAAAATAGCATGCAACTTCAGAACGTTAAAACATACGCATGGTCCGATTCCACTATCACTCTGTGCTGGATCAAAGGCGACCCACACCGTTTTAAAACATTCGTAGCAAACAGAATCTCGGTCATCAAGGAGACATTACCATCGACAACATGGTAACACATTAAATCGGAAGATAACCCAGCGAACATGGCTTCACGTGGTATAACACCAAGCGAACTCATCAATAACACTTTATGGTGGCACGGGCCGCAGTTCCTAACAACAACATCATTGCACTGGGAGACAATCTTGGCTAGCAACTCAGATGATGACCTACAAGAACAACAGAAACTACTGTTACCGGAACTTGAAGAGAAAGTAGTGATTGCAACCATGATAAAAGAATCTCATTTTCTCTCAGATGTATTTAACAAGATATCATCATACAACAAGATAAGACGCATAGTTGCATACTGTTTGCGATTTACCGATAACAGCAGGCACAAAAATATCAACAAGGAGTCACTAACAGTACAAGAATTACAGCGTGCAGAAGCATTAATATTAAGGTTAACCCAAAGGCAAGATTTCAGCCAGGATATTGAATGCATAAAAAAATCAAAAAAGCTACACAAGGGCAGCAAATTAGCATCATTACACCCAGGATTCGATGACAAGGGGCTGTTACGCGCGATGGGACGTTTACAAAATTCCAATTTGCCCATTGATAGCAAGCAACCTATAATTCTCAATAAAAACAACGTAATCACGCAAAGAATTATCGAGGAAGCCCACCAAAAGACATTGCATGGTGGCATATAATCAACTTTAGCTCTCCTGAGGAATAAGTATTGGATCATTGACGGCAGACGCGCTGTGAGACAAATTATTAATAAATGTGTAACATGTTTCCGGCACAAACAAACCAATATGGAGCAATTGATGGGCAGATTACCACCATCAAGAGTAAGGCCGGGAAGACCGTTTGCAAAAACGGGAATTGATTATGCGGGTCCTATCCAACTAAGAACTACCCAGGGCCGAGGCCACAAGTCATATAAGGGATACATCGCACTTTTTGTGTGCATGGTTACAAAGGCCATTCATATCGAGTTAGTGAGCAATTTAACAACAGAAGGATTCATCGCTGCATATAAACGTTTTATATCCAGACGAGGATTATGTACAGATATATACTCCGATAATGGAACATATTTTATCGGAGCTAACGCCAAAATCAAAAAAATAAATCAGACTACAATGAAATCACTACCAGGCGACATAGCAGCTATATTGGCCGAAGAAGGAACAAACTGGCATTTTATACCACCTCATACCCCACACTTTGGAGGCCTATGGGAGGCGGGAATAAAATCAGTGAAATTTCACCTCAAAAGAGTGATTGGAGAAACAACTCTAACCTTTGAGGAACTATATACGGTACTCACTCAAGTCGAGGCGGTGCTCAATTCTCGACCTCTAACTCCACTCACCAACGACGCTTCGGATTTAGCAGCATTGACACCAGGTCATTTTTTAATCGGAGACTCTCTCAAAGCATTACCAACCACTGACATCGAGGAGAAAAGTCTAAGAACAAGGTGGCATCTAGTAGAGAAAATGGTGCAAGATTTCTGGAAGCGGTGGTCATCAGAATATCTACATCAACTACATCAGAGGAACAAGTGGACAACCATTCAACCAAATTTAATGGTAAATGATCTTGTTCTATTAAAGGATGAACAACAACCGGCCACTCGATGGAAATTGGGACGGGTTCTTGACACCCATATTGGTTCAGATAATTTAGTACGAACAGCCACAGTTAAATGTAAGGACGCAACATACAAGCGGCCAATAAGCAAATTATGCAAATTACCTATTGAAGAGCCATCAGAGGAACCACCACCAACACAAAAAATTCCCCTGATTACAAATAAAACAATCAAAAATGATGAATCTAGCTCCGGTCCGAATCTTAGTGACACTCCTAGACGACAACCAAGCCGGCGAGTCAAAACCAACAACTAACCCCTCTAATACACAACCGCCCGGGAGTATGTTTAGTTCACTAAACAGGTCATACAAGTTTATATATAATAATACGTCATACAAGTTTATATATAATAATACTTGTACATATTATATTACATACATTTCATACATATTTTTATTTTTATATAAAAAAACACAATGTATAGCAAAATGCTGAATGTACACAAAATTAATTTAATTTTGCTATATAAACCGAAAAAATGTATTTAATAAATCAGAATTAAAATGATTTCAAAATGATTGTTTCAATTCTCGCGATTATTAAGACATCACCCGTAGTAATCTTGATAATCGCTTCAACCAAGTTTTAAGCAGAGGCTAAAACTTTACATCCGGCTCGAAGGACCATGTAAAGTTTTAGCTTTACTTTAGGTCATACACCTGTTTAGTGAACTAAACAATAGCTATATGAGTTGAAGTATTCACTACACCAAATATAATTTCATCACTATAGTCTTTGTTAATAACGAAAATATGTATTATGACTTTTGAGTGAAAACTTTTATTTAACTATACTCAAAATGAAAATCCTTTGTTTATTTAAATAATAAACGAGCAACAAAATAAGTTATAATAACTTAACTCAGATTTCGTAAAAATGAAACACCTCATCGCAACTTCTTATATTGCCAGTTCAATCAGGTTCTTGCATATGCAGATGACATATACGTGATTGGACTGAATAGCAACGGAGTGAAGGACATTCTTGATCTGCTTGTAGAGTTTTCAGCTTTTGTTGGACTCCAGATTAATGAGTTCAAAACGACCTACATGAGCTCTGGTTATACGGACAATGGCACACCAGATTTTAGTAGTGGCCACTACACGTTTGAAGGAGTGAGGAGGTTAAACTATTTGGGCTCTCTTATCACTCACGATAACAGGGTGGGTGAGAATATATATTAAAGCGCGGCTGGCAGTATATGGTGCATACAACGTGAAGTATGTACCAAAAAAGGTATATACCGAGCTCTGTACAATGTTGAGATCAGAGATCCGATGAAGATCCCCGATATTGTACATAGAATTAGTTCTCAGCGAGTACGCTGGTTTAGTCACGTTCTAGAGAACGACTTAGCTTCTTCAAATAGTATGAAGATCATGCTCAGGATCGAAATCGTTGGTGCCAAATTGGGTCAGGGCAAAGGCGATCAACGCTTCGAACTACGACCTCATAAGAGAAAATTAATGGAGCGCACCGATGAATTATAGACACTCTAACAATACGCAATTTCTACACCATTCGAATTTTTCAATGGTATTCATTACACCTACTCACTATCTATGATTGAGACAGCCAGCTGAACTAAATTTGAATTAAATACGAGCCATTAAAATATTAGTTGAGTGGAATTAAATGGCAGAAGTTGAATTTATGTCAATTGTGATGAAAGTCAAAATTAAATTTGTTTTGCATGAAAATTGTGCCAAATATAAACAAGATTAGAGTCCCGTGTGTAACAATTGATCTCTATTCTATACAGGTTTCCAGTAAAATTTAAACAGAAACAAAGCTTTACATTGCAAAACAAGGCAACACTTTTGTAAAATCAGGCAGAGTATACAGTATGTAAGATCACCACCACCAGATTTCTGGACTTGGGTTCAAAATTACAAAAAAAAAAAAAAAGAAAAAATTCATCGTCGCCGAATGACTCGCAAAAATTTTTCAATTTCATTTAAACGAAAAAACTAATAACTAAAATTCAAATCGCTTGATTTGCAAATATTTAACCTTGTGATGAAGAAGATATTTTTATGATTGAATTCATTACTTAAGTCAATAATATAGACGAGATGATTTTTATGACTAAAGTACATACAGTTAAAAGTAATCTTATTATATTTAATATTTTGTATTGACAATTCGAATTGTATATATATGTACATGAATTTTCATATATGACGCTCGGCCAAAGCAGCTCACGCAGTTAATAATAAAAATAACTAATATAATTTATTTAAAGTAATAATTTAATTTATAACAAAAAAAAATTACAAAATAATAAATATTACATTTACCTTCCATTTTTCGTAACAATCATTTCGTTTGTTAAATTTTGAAATCTTAACCACAATTCACGATCGTCCAGTGTTACATTTAAATTCCGATCGATGCCATCCGGACTACGATTTTGTGATGAATTACTGTTACCATTTAATAGGCCACCATTTTGTTGTGATCCATTTGTTAATGGTTCAATGGCTGATAGAATATGTGATGTCGCCATTATAATGAATTTTTTAAATAAATTTAATTTTATTTTATTTCGTCTATATAAACTTCTTTTTCGTTCGTCTAAAATGGTATAGAAATAAATAAGAAAATAAATTAATTAATCACGTTCGTTTTACAAAATTCCAATAATAATAATAACACAAACAAAAATTTACTTAAGAATTAGAAATCTATTTGAACACGTATTGTAAATATAATAAAAATGAATATTAAATAAATTATTATTTCGATTTTAACTGCGCGACTATGGTAGGTATGTTTGAATTAGTTTGTAATTAAGTTTTTAGTTTTGTCATCTCTTCATTTATAAAGGCGTTGTTCTGTGAAGACCGCGATCAATTTTTATTCGTATTCTTGTTAATTGAGAAGTAATTTTTTCAGAGATCGATTATAAAACGCGATACCGGAAATTATCAAATGAAACTAGATCAATTTGGTTTTGAACTAATATATCGATCTGTCCAGTCCATGAATTGGTAATTTTAAATCAAGAAATGTTGATTGCACGTGTTTTGATCAATTAATTAACCAAACAGTAACTACTTTATTGTGTTTAACATTAAAATGAAGATGTTAATGGTTAATGAAGGAAACATGTATTGCATTGTTGAGAGATCACTCCCATCGCCAGATTTAAGAGTAGGATAATGCAAAGAGAATGATTCATATAAATTTTAGCAATAATTGACTCTTACTGTATATCTGGATAGGGCCGATAGTTTCTCAAGTACAGCAACAAAATTATTTACAAAATTAATTTCATCTATATAAAGCAACAAAACTAGATCATTTGTAGAAAAATGCACGTTTTTATTGTCACATCATAGTACGTAATTGATTTCCAGGGTCTAAAAGTAATTTGTAAATATTACTGCATGATAACTGAATATTTCGGAGGACACAAACTGTTTAACGTTTTATAGATTCCTTTGTTGTAGTTTGGAGCGGGATTGGGTGCATTGCATTCAAGGCTTCGGCGAATTATATTTTTATAAATCCAAAAGCAATTATTTATTTAAAGCGGAAGAAAAAGTTAAAATGCAAAACAATTTCGAGTTATTAAATGTGTTATTCAATAAATTTTGATTTGTCATAAACTATGAAATGGGGCCAAAATTAGAAAAAAAGTATTATTTAAGAACGTCAAATTGATGTCAAATATGGTGTCCTAGCTATTCAAATTAATAATATTTCCATTAAGAACGTCAAACCTGTCAAATTTTCCAAAACCTTCCAAAACTGAAAAATATTCCGGCCCACGAACAATTATTTGAGAAAACAATTTAATTAAATCGATGAATTTAAAAAAAATCCGTGGTTTCATAATCCTATAGTTTTCACAAAGGTTTAAAGATTCCAATAAAACTGAAATTTTTCTAAAAGTTATCAACTAATCAGATTTTGTCGATATTCCGAATTTCGATAATTATGGCGGTCTAATTTAATACATTCCTTTGATTCAGTTAAAAATTCGTTTTTCTACGTTCTGCTTAAAAGTATACTTTTGTCACAATTAACTCACGTTTACGAAAAAGAGAAGCTAAGATGAAATCTTGCAGATGTACCTTGCAAAGTTGCATAATACACACACAATACATATATGTATTTGTTAAAATAGGCTCAAACTAAATTACAAAATAGGTTATCTTATTTTAGAAGATGGTGGATATGCTCGTTCGTTCGAATCAAGCTAAAAATTAAATGCCGTTTAAATTAAACACTTACATTCTATTGATTTTTTGATTTAATATCTTACAGAGAATTTTTGCCACTATTGTATACAAATTATGATAAAAATTTATGTTAACATATTTGATGTTAGGCACAGGTTAGGACTTTACATGAATATACTTTGCCGGATTACACAATTTACTTTAATAAAGTCTTATGATGGAAAAAGTCACTTTTAAGTGTATAATCTCGATTTTCTAAGATGTGATTTTTTTTTATTTTTTGTTTAAATAAGTTTTCAACAATATGTATCTCAACATTTTACAAGTTGATCATGCTGGAAAATTGGGTTCAAATCAGCCAGTCATCACCACTTTTACCACTTTTAGAAATTTATTTTGTCAAGATTTGGGATTTCTATGTTTGTTAAAATGTCTCTTTCAATAAAGCTCAAGTTCCAACACTAACCGCACTAAACGTTCCTATTACGTTCCCGTGTTGGATTTTTGCCATACCTAAACGTGCCTAGCTGAACAAAACATATTAAATTTGCTCTCGCTTAAAAATATAATATTTGCCCATAGAACTCTCCGGCCTTACTTTAATTTCTTAAGGCATATTCTAAACGCTTTATAACAATTGTACGTTTTCTTACACATCCTTAATACCAATTTTTATGTAAATTATTTGGCATCGTCTGAGGATTTGACATCATATTTTCACATTGATAAAGGTTAGTATAGCTAGCATTGAAGCACTAAGCTTTAGATAATTTTGTGTTTTTCTTTGCTATGGTCGAAGTCATATCCGGCACCGTGATTATTGTTTAACGTAACATCTACAGTTCCTCCTTTTTCCATCACCAAATCATGCAAATTCAATAATGCTAAATGAGCTGGAAACAAATGGCTAGTAAAATTAACACCAACGTACAACATAATTTGGCGTACAATTATTTGATATAAATTCTAAAAACCTCATTACTATACCCAAAAACTATACCAAACTAACTAAACCTCGAAAACAATTTATGTACACAAATGCAATATTATTTATATAAAGTAATTTTTTTTTCTTCCCCGTATAGGTGTGATTAGCTACCCTAGATTAGGAATAAGTAGGTTATCTTATTTAAAATTTAGTACAGCTGATTGTGTAAATCGTGAATAGAATAATTTAAACTAAATTGAGCAGATTATTTTTTGGCATTTCAAGTTTATTTAAAATGAGTATCCACACAGTTTCTCTAGACATATGTAAATACTCGTATGTACATATATTTTTATGTATGTACATATATTTTTATTCTGATAATTATCAGACTAAATTATTTTCGAGTGTTCAAAACCTTACGATCAAAAGATCACGTGTCACTATCGTGTTTTAATGTACATTTAATTAATTGTCCCTGAATGACGAGTTTTATTAAATTGATTAATTAATTTTGTCGAATTCGGCTCTTTACGAAGAAATCATATTTCTCCTTGCTTATTGCATCATCTTGGTAACTATAATGCGAGGAACTCCAATCAGGTTTCTTAATTAATGATACCAATCAGGTGTCATGACACGAATTATTAATTTTGTTGATCCTCCACAACCATTCTTACTGTTTTTGTCGGAAGCGTTTTCTTCGTAGATTTTTTAAATTTTAAAGTATTCTATAAAAAGTATGTTCTGCTTAAAATTGATTTTCCAAAAAATTATAGTACATATATTGAAAACAGCAATTTTATTAATCTTTTAAATTATTTAAAACCGTGTAAAATAAAAGAATAATTATGTATTCTAATTTAAACCATTACCATATATGTATTCGGATAATAATAATAAACAGGGTTTGTTAATTGCGCTGGGTCTCCATACTGTCTTAGATGATCTGAAGAAGCCAAGTTGTTCTCTACATCGTGGCGCTATCGTCGCCTGCAACGACCACTGCGCCTACCATATGGTGGCTCTCCTTATAGAGATTGCTGCACAATTCGTTCTGGATCAGCAAGCAAGCAGAACGTGACCGAGGTCGGTATGTACCATCTTCATCGCGTTTTGAGCTGTAAGTAACGCGCATGACTCTTCTCTCAAATGTAAAGAGATATCCCTTATATTCATCCGTCAGTGCCCATACTTTCACATCAAACATAACAAGCTTTAGCCTTATGGCACTTGAAACGTGTTTAGATTTAAGCAGTGGTGTTAGAGGATATAAAGCACGACTACCGGCTGCCAGCCGCACTTTAATGTCCTCACTCACACGGTGATCGTGAGTGATAAGAGAGCATATGCAAGTACCCGATTGGACTGGCGATAGAAGATGTTGGCATGAGGTATTTCAGTTTTATGAAAGATATATTCCAACATGAGATTGAAGAGTACCGGAGACAGAGCATCTCCCTGGCGAACACCCAGGTTAACTGCAAAAAATTCGTGATAGCCTGTTCTCAACTTTAACACAACATTGAGACTGTGTCACTGTCATTATACAAAATCTTTCCAATTTTGTTGGCATACCTAGATATTCCAGTGCAGACCACAAACTCTCTCGATTGATCGAGTCAAAGGCTTGCCGCAAATCCAGGAACATCTGATGTACGGAAATGGAAGTATCATAATATTTAGATAGTATCATCGGCAGCGAAAAGAGCTGATCAGTGACTGACCGATTCGGACGAAATCCTCCTTGATCGTCACCAACCAGGCCCTTTGCTAGAGGGATGATTCTATCCAATATAATGTAGGACAGAAACTTGTATGCTGTGCAAAGGAGAGTAATACCGCGATAATTCTCACACCTCAAGTGGTCTCCCTTATTAAAGATGGGGCACATCGCAGCCACTTTACATTCATCAGGCATTACTTCGGTTCGCCATACTAATCGAATAAGGTCGACAGTTCCACAAAGTATCCCATCCATATTCGGATAAAAGATATTATTAAATTTGAAGCCAGAAATGGCTCGTATAATTGGCTCGCAATATATTTTGCCGACAAAACTTAACTATTGAGTATGTAGGTTTTAATATTGTCGGCTAAGTCTCAGTATTTGGGGTGGAGTATCAAAGAAGAATAGATGATTGATTGACTAATGGAAGCCTGCCAAATTTGCCCATATCTCTCTTTCTCAAGGATAATTATAATCATCGACACGAAAGGGCAACTATTGTTTAGACATTTCATCTAAAAATTAATAAATGTAACAAAACGTTACAAAATTTCATTGGTTAAAGCCCGCATGGATGAATAAGGATTTTAAAATTAATAAAAAAAACATGATTAGCGGTATGTAATCTTAAAACCAAACACTAATACTGAGAAGTTGTAAATATATTTTACGGAGTTTACTAAACATTTAAACAAGGACTATTACCAAATCTAATCGGGAATGGCATTTATTCAAAGAAATCTTCAATATGGATTTCCCCAATATTAAAATTACTGAGATATATAAAGAATAATCAAATAAATTATCCTCTATACACCCTGTATTGAAAACCGTTTTAATAGAGCAAACCTATTAAATAGCGCAATGACCGTTATAACTTTGAGTTATTTGGGAAAGATACCTTTAAATCGCTCAAAATTGTAATGCGGTGTTTCCATACTATTTAATAGAATGACCGTTTCCTAATTGCAGTAACTACCAGTATGCTATCTGTTGCTACGTGTATAGGCACTTGCTTTGAGACTATCATATCTATAGCTACTGCTTAAAAGTTCATATGGAGAATATTGTACTTCAAGAATAAATCGTATTGATCATGGCCACTAATCAAACTGAGTAGTATTCAGCAGCTGAAATACCTTTATGTTTACAAAGTCATGAATTATCGAAGCAAGAAAGATTTAAGTTTTTGTTTAAAACAATTTTTAAAGCCCAATATTGAAATTGGTTGAAACCTAAATTTATTTTGAGAATTTTAGAATTTTAAAAATATCTAATCATGAATTATTTTGTTCAGATTATACAGTAATACTTATAGTTTGTTTGAAAGGAAATTGTATAATCTTTCAAATGAACGTAATATTTTAAAATTGTAGTGACCAGTTTTTCTATTATAGCAGTTTCTTCAAGATAGGGTGCTATTTCAGAAACCTGATGTTTTAACACTTATAATTTGGAAGGCGGACTTGTCAGTGCAAAGAGGTACATCTAAAGTCACCTTCGTTTTGATCAAGAAATCCAACGGTACCACCCGTGTCAGCAAATATTGGAACATCCTGTATAAATATTCATAAATAAAGGGTTTTCCAAGGACTTTACAACATTTTTTTGAAATAAATCGCAAACCATTTCAGATATCTCAAAAATTTTATTATTGGCTTGAAGTACAATCAAAATATTTATGTATGGAATTCGACATCGTTCATATGTCCACCACGGGCACGTTTGCAGGTGTTGATTCGTTGAACCCAATTTTCGATGACTCGGCCACACATTTAGCCAGGACTATTTCTGGATATAACATTTCATCAAATTTAGATTTCAATAAGTCGATTGTTAAACCCGCTGTGTGGCATGTCGCACAGTCTTGTTAAAACCAAATATTATTAATATCTAGCTCATGCAATTGACCAAAGAAATAATGTTGCAACATGTCTCTGTAGCGATCTCCATTAACTGTAACGTGACGGTAATTTTCATCAACGAAAAAACACCATCCGATGACACCATCAGCATGAAAACCACATCATACAGTGATTTTTTGTGGATGTTGTGCTGTTTCTTGAAGCAAATGAGGGTTTTCACATGACCAATATAACGTATATTCTGTTTGTTGACGAAGCCGTTTAGCCAAAAATGCGCTTGAGCAAAAATTGGAAATAACGCTCTTGAAGTTGCAGTCACCGACTTGGAATTTTTGGTAGTAAATTTTAATTATTTGTAAACGATGCTCGTTCGTGTACTTCACCATAATGAAAATGTTGTCTTGACTGAATGTTTTGACACTGACAGTTTAGGTATTTGCTTAAGGGAGCGTTCACAGTGAAAGTTCAAAGTTGTCAAGTCCCAAATAGAAAACCCGATATATATTAGTAGATATATCTATATATTTACATATATATATATATATATATATATATATATATATATATATATATATATATATATATATATATATATATATATATATATAAATATATATATATATATATATATATATATATATATATATATATATATATATATATATATATATATATATATATATATATATATATATATATATATATATAAATATATATATATATATATATATATATATATATATATATATATATATATATATATATATATATATATATATATATATATATAATAGCACCAACCAAATATTTTTTTTTTTGAAGGAAAGTTCAAATATACCAAAATTGTAATTTCATCCACTATATAGTTTTCAGTTTACATAATTTAGACGAGTAATAAAGTGGTTAAAATAGGTCGGCTTCGGCTATACAATTAAAATCTATTAGGCCCAAACACACACACATATAATTTCTTATTTTATTCCTTTAAATAACAAAACAAAAATAAAAATTTCGAAAATTAAGACATCAGAGAAAACCCGATTTATATAAGTTTTTAGTTTTTTACCGAAAATCCAAATTTTTTTTTCTTTCTGAATTTAATTTTATTATTTTTAATAAAAATTTATGGATTTATTACACCACAACTATATGCATCAATAATACACAACAATAAATACCCGGTACCTCTTTGAAATCTATTAAGACAAAATACGTTTTTTTTTGTTGTTGTTTACGATAAGTAATTCTGTATAGTTTTCTTATTTATTGTTCTGCGTTCAGAGATATCATGAGATATTTTAGATTTTTGTTTTTAGTGTTCCGGATAAAATTAATAAATATTATTACAAAAAAAAATTAAATTTAAGTTTTATACCCAGAAATAGCCGAAATATTGTTAATTAATATATCAGTGGAGCATAAAATACGGTTCTTCTTAATGGATATTGGAATTATTTTATGTCTTAATTGAAAAAAGTAAACATTATGTATATACCATACATTATATATCAGAGCTCTAATTTAAGTTACTTGTATACGCACACGCAAAATTTGCGCTGAACTTGAAATTCTAAAAATATTTCGGTATTGAAATTTGATTAGTACACGAATTATATAGAGACTATTTCAGGGTTCATTTCAAATATTAAAAATTTGTATTATAAAAATCTGAATCATATACATATGCACACACTAAATTGTATTATGTGCGAGTATGTTTATCCAATAAATCACATGAATTAAAATTAAAATAAAAATAAAAAAAATTTAAAAGCATTCAAAGTTTTTAGTTTGTGTTATTTCAAAATCCGCGCGCAGAGAAAAAAAAATTGATTATTTGAAATACTAATTAGCATCTAAATTTAATTTTTAATTGTATATTTATTTATTTATTTTATTTATTATTAAATCATGCCAAATATAAAAATTAAAATATTTTATTTTATTTTTATATACATAATTTGTTTTTTTTTTAGCAAGGTCGGTACACTTATTTCTTTTCTTTTCTTTTTGTTGATGTATATTAGATCAATAAAATGTTGCTTAACAAAACGTGTATCGCAAAGGTACTGGTGCACGGTATAGCGTATGGAGAAAATCAGATTAAATTAACATAAAAAATTACGTGCAAGATGATCTAACTTTTTTTTTTTTTTGAATGAGACCTAACATCATGCGGTTGTCTGTAATAAAACTGCATTGTCGAAACAGCAGCAGAATCAAAAATATTTTATTTCTATATTACCCATCATTTTCTGTCATATCATTCGACAATAATTAACATTTTGTTAAATGTATTTCCGTCACCTCATAAAATTAATTTATTTAATTTATTGGTGCACCCATAAATGTCTTTCTAAAATACGCATAATGCAATTCCGCAAATGTAAATTATCCATAAAAATATCGTCTTGTTCCCGGATTTCACCAGCCATAGAACTAGCATGCAGCTTAAGACAAAATGATATTTAACATTGAATAAATCTAAATAAAAAAGAATAGAAGAGACAAGGACCAATGAATAGAGAAGTATTAACATATTTGTGGGTGTTACTCAAAGGGGTTTACAACTCGCGACACCCTAATCTTTACCAAACAGAAGGCAAATTAACTCGATTAATCCGTGACCAATCAGAAAGGAGGATAATTAGGTAGTAGAAAGTATAATTGAATAATTGAACAGAGGTGCGGAAAAAAATAATTTTAGAAATAAAAGAAAGATTAAGATCCGTTGCTTGTAATGGAACAATCGCCTTCAAATTTGCATTAAGTCTAACACGCAATGACACTCACTTCATCCAAGCCATCCGACAGATTCAATTATCAGTTTAAGATTGTAATGTTTTGAAATATTCTTGATTAATTGATAAATTAGCCGAAAATCTTAAAATGTTAAATTACCTTATCGGTATATATAACAGTTATTGATAATTAGTTTTATATTGTTGAACCCTACAACATTTTTCAGTGTTCCATAACTTTCAGGTCCCATAATACCGTTCGGGACCCTAACTATCTTTGGCCTATAATCAAGCACTAATTTGAGTTCCTATTATTTATAAATTTTGACTTGAAACTAGCACACAGTTAGACGGGCAAAGCTCTGAGATAGTTAATTTTAATTTATTCGCCCTTGTCACTAATTTATATGAAGATTTTCATATATTATATATCGAGAGCTGTCAATATAATTGCTATAAAATTTCAACGGAACTCATGAACATAAAGAAAAATTAAAAAAAAAAATTGGGTCTGGAAAATTTTCCAATTATTCTAATTATTATTTCAACTGTGAAGGTCTGTGTATTTGACTAATTAAATATTCCTTCACAGCAATTCACCGTAACGAGACTAAATAAATTTTGTTATATAAACCAATTTGTTATTTATACGTTTTCTTCGGATTAGGCGAAATTTTTCGCTATGTTAAGTTTTGCTTAAGTGACAATTCAATTTAACGAAACTGATCGAGCAATTCCTAAACATTTCACTGGGCAGTAATGGCATTTAACATACTAATTACACATGTTACTTAAATTTCTTACTGATTCGCTGGGTGTCTTTATGACAACTACGAAATCCAAGTAAATTTATTTTTATAAGTCAAAAACAACTACTACGACAACTTTGTTGTATATTTTCCGGATGTATGTATATTTGTAAAACCATTTAGTATTTGTACAGTTTCGTTTATATACCACCGCACTAGATGCATAATTGGCCTTTTAGAAGTGATGCATTTTTCTTATTTTTTTCATCATGTTGGCGTTAGATGCTTTCATACGAATGAACCTAAGGGTTTTTCGATCCGAACTCATGATGAAGACAGAATCTTATTGTAACATGTATGTTATGTGTATAACAAACATGTTATTGGTGTTGCTTAGAATCTGGATATTTTCCTGGAGTAAGTTAAAGCGCTTTTTGCTAGTGATTCGCGTCAATTATTTAAATTTGGTCACTCATTTGAAGTTCAAGAAATGTTGTTCATCTGATTAATTTATTTTATTGAATGTTCGGCTATTGTTTAATCCAATACCCCGAAGAAGTTAGCAACTGGGATGGGGATTTACGCGTCATCTATCAATTTCTACGTCGACGTGTCGACAACCCGTAGACAACGTAGACAATGTAGATATCATAGACAATTCGTAGAAAACGTCGATAATGTAGGCGATTGATTGAGTGATTTAATCAACTAGTTGTATATTATGGTAGCCAGATTTTTTTTAGTTTTAATGCGATTCAGGTGGGACAGTTTTAGAATCTTTCTCAATGCATTTTAATCTCTTTTCAAGGTTAGAAAAGTTCTAAATTAAAATAGCATGCCCTCAGCAACGATGTTAGAAATCGCGCAAAGAGCTAGAGCACATGAAAAGAGATACCGAGGAAAATTAGCAAATGGAAAATATGATATCGAAGGTGGCGGTTAAACGGTGGGGGTTAAAGGGTGGGGGTAAAATTGCCCGCTCTTTAAAACTTCACTTTTTAATCTATTTGAATTTTAGTAGATGTTAAATTATATATTTTGATTGGATTTTTTTAAGTGAAATTCGAGGTAGATTTGTTGAGTTAAATAACGCGTGTTGCAGACTTTTTAACGGATAGATTGATTAGGAAATATTTTTTTGTTATATTTGATTGTGATTGAGTAGACTTTGAATCTTATATTTTGAGTGGAATTTTTTAAGCTTAATTTAGAGTACAATTTGTAACTATGAAGTTGAGTGAAATTTTAAACACGATTTATAGATTATTTCAGTGTAATTTAAATTATAAATACTTATTTATTCATATTTGAGTTTGCTTCGAAGTATACATTTTTTGAGAGGAATTGCTTAAGGGAAATTCCAATTGTAAGTGAAATTCTAATTGTATTAGTGAAAATAAAGTAACTTTTCCACAAAATTTGAGTTTATTTTAAATTTTAAATTGATTTAAAAATCAAAAATTGGTTTTGTTATTTGAGTTTGCGTATAGATTTTGAATTAAAATTAAAGGTATAGGAATTTGAAACAAATTTTAGTTTCACTCTAAAGTAGGATATAAATTAATATTTCAGCTGAATATGAACAAAAGTTGAGTGCATTTTAAATTATGTTTAATCGTGTTTGTATTTGTATAGCTTTTGAGCTATGTTGAGTGGATTTGCTTAAGTAAAATTTCAGCTAAAATTCTAGTTTGGGCTTGAGTTAAATTTGTTACGCAATATTAAGTGATTTATTGAATTAGAGGATATACTGTGATTTCTATGGCAGTGACTTATATAGCTGTAATGCTTATAATACTAAATAACGGTTATACAATTTCGAACGGTTACCGCGTCCAAGTGGATTCTCTTGGATGACCTGCTTAGTACCATCATGGCAACCAAGGTAAGTAATAATGCTTTTATCATTCGGGAGGAATAGATTGAGCAAATTTGATGTTGAGGTAATTGGCGACAATTTTCAGGTTTTATCACTTGGAATGGTGTAAGTATTACTTGTAAGATTATGCAAGTGTAAAGAATTTTGATGCATTTATAGGAACGTAAATCGAATGTTATGTTGCATGAATGGTTTGTGAGCAATTCCGATTCCACAGCATTTGTTTTTACTTTCTGCATATACAAATCATGTTAAATCTAATTTTACAAAACATGCGGAGAGATAAATCGGCGTAACGCATGCATTATTGATTAGAAGTAAATTGTTGGTGGCTACTACAAGCTTGAAAACAACGCCATTATAGTTGACCAATTGGTTTGCCCTACTGTATTGTCGCGTCAACATCCCGTATATACAACATATAGACAATATCGACAACGTCAATAATGTAGACAATTTATAGTGTGATTTTGTAAACTAGTTCTAAACTACGGTGACGGTTTTAAAATATCATTCAATGTATTTTAATCTATAACTTATTCTCCCAAAAAATTAAATTAGGTTAGAAAAGTTTTAAATTATTATATTTCCATACTTTATCTCTAGAAATTTAGAATTTTCATAATCCAATGTTATCTGGGTGACCTGATTTAACTAGTTCATTCGATATCAAACGCTAAAATATAGCAGGTTGTTGTCGTTGTTTTAATTGTTGACGTTGACACAAAATACTGGCC